>OU612047.1:80527761-81187217 GCA_914767935.1 Coremacera marginata | reverse complement strand
AATTGCAAGGTGGTTATTTTTTTTGTGGATGAAGAACATAATAAGCTAACATAAAGTAGCAGGTTTTCAAACAAGCCATCACTGAATTTATTTCTGCGTTTACGAACAACGTGAAAACGAAGGTAAGAATATGTAATTTGAATTAATTGCAAACTATGAAATCCACATATCATCAGCTGCGCAAGTTAATTTCTTTTTTTTTTACATACACTGCAAAAGTGATAAATAAATTATGCCATGAGATATAAAAGCTAAGTTTTAAGATTCTATTGATTAAAAAATTATAACAAATATGTCATAAGTAACTATTGTTACTTGTTATTACTGTTATTACTTAAGCTGTCAGTAATAAGTTATAATACCGAATTTGGGAAAGTAATATATATTAGTAATATATTGTATTATATTACTAATATATTACATCACAACACTGGTAATAACTAGCAACACCCAGTGTTCGTTTCTATACCCGGGAACAATATTAAAAAATAATAAGTTTATTCTAAACTTTTATTAGACCGTTAGTTTGTCTAATACATCGATGTTTCACGCTCATTGTGCAATGTCCGTTCCAGTTTACCAGTAGCAGGGCATCGACAAATATTAACTCCATTCTGAGTTTCAATGCTCTGTGACTTACTTTCAAAGCTGTTCGATATTAAAAATGTGGCTTGTATGGGAGGAGCTTCCCCCGTTTTGCAATGCCCATGTCAGTTTTTCAGTAGAAAGACTTGACGAATAAGTACTCAATATCAAAAATTTGAATTCAGTGAGTGGTTCCACGCCCTATTTTCCAACGCTCACTCAATTTTATCAGTCGAAGGGCATGACTAAATATTAAGTTTGAACAGAGTTTTATTGGTGTATGGCCTATTGTTCGAAAGTTAATCCAAAAAATTTTGGCTGCTGGAAAAGTGCCACGCCCCACGTTCAACGCCCAAAAGTGGGAGTGAAAGTACTTTGAAACCTTTAAAAAATTTTATTAAAATCGATGCAGCCGTTTCGGAGGAGTTTCGTTTCGACACACACCGTGACACGAGATTTTTATATATTAGAAGATAATACTAGTAGTAGTAAAATGATCACACAGATATTAAGTTTATGGTAGTAAAACAGGGGGACTAAATTTACTACAAGCTTGATAGTAAAACCAACCATTTTATTGCAATTACACTGAGGGGAATAGTGTTAAAATTAAATAAAATTGTGTTCATATTAAACGAATATGTTTTTGAAATAGAGCTTTAAACAATTTCATTTAAGTTAAACACGAATGTTTGTAAAGTAAAATTTAAAACAAAAACTTTTGTTTTCAAAACAATGTTTTTAAATATAATTTTAAAGTAAACACTTTCAGTTTAAAACATTTATTTAAAAATAAAATTAAAACAAAAATTTTTATATTGAAAACAGATATTTTTAACCCCCTTTTTTTTCGTTGCCATTTTTTTAATTTTTGCGTGTTTTTGACGTCAGATTCGTGATGTTTCTTCTTCTTTGTTATAAAAACGAAATGATAAGATAAAATTATACAAAAAAAAAATATAAGTTTTATATGAGGATGAAAATATGAAATGAGAATTATACAAAAAAAAACACTCTTGTCTTAAATTTTGTTTTAAAGAAACACAATCGCGTTAAATTTATATTTTAAAATGTTTTGTTTAATATTAAAGTATGTATTTTCTTGGTGTATTGCAGTGAATTTCATCAAATATTTTTAGTGTGGATTATGTATAAGATGTTGGTCAATTTTATTTTACTTTGGTTTGTTTTACAAGGCCTCACATGTTTATTTTTTTTTGTCCATCAGACTAAAACCGAAATTATTCACATTAGTTTTTTGTCGTTTTTAGATCTTTTAACCAGAAGTTTGTAAAAATTTTTAATAAAGAGTGCTGGCCATATGTTATTCATAATTAGGTAGAGGGACTTTGGTAAGTCGACAAGTTATTAATCTCCGAAAAGAGAGTTAACCTCCGGATAAAGGCGTTAGGGCGACTTGCCGACAGATATGTACTTCATGTCACGTCTCAATTTACTAGATAGCTGTATTTCTCCTTTGCAATCACTAGAAGTTTTAAAAATAGGAAATTTATTCTAAAAATATCGTTTTAGGTTTGAAAAAATTATTGTTTATTGCATTTAATTCATGGTTAATGCAAATAATTATATCTTCGATTAATAGAGCCTTGTCTAAAAAGAGCAACAATAAAAGAGTAATGAAATCATTGAAATACATCTGCACTTATAATTTGATTGCTGCACTATGGCAGATTTTACTTTTAGATCGCATCTTTTTAATGTAATTATGACGTTTTAATTTTATCGAGATTGACGTTTTTTCGACACCTCAAAAAATTAACCAAGCTAAACATAGTGTCACTTTTATCGTTCAAGCTTCATTTTTTTCATAATTTTTTTCAGCCATTTAATTGTGTTTTTTTGTGTTTTTCGAAATATAAAATTTTTCCTGTGTATCACGAAGATAAAGAAATAAGAAAAAAAAAATATATAATATAATATTACCTAATAATTTTTTTGGGTTGTTGAATAAAGACGTATATTTCTATTATCTGTACTTTTTTCACAGACTTTCTATGACTTTTCCCATGGTTATATATCGTAAATCGTTTAAAATTTGGTTTTTCTTCAGAAAAGTCGCAGCTATATAATGGACTATGAGAAAAAAAATTATAAAACAAAATGACCCGAAAGAAAAACTGCATCTAGTGCCTCAAAATCGCAAAATCGTCGAAAAATCTATCTTTCTTACCGATTTTAGCCCATAGCTACCAAACCGTTCCAAATTTTCCCAAACAAATAATTGTAACCAAGACGCAACTAAATATGTCCTCGAAATCCCTGCAAATGTGAAGTATTGTTACCAAAAACCATAACATCTATGTTTGAGATTTTTTTTTTTTGACTACACTAAAATTTTTTTGTTTGAAAATTTATTTTGCATCAATCAAAAAAATAAGTTTTAATTAATGCTCAGCTATTTAACATCAAAAATTCGATATTTTTAATTTTTAATAGATGTTATTAATTGATATCCACTGATGAACTTATCTATATTAATTTTGTTCGATGTATTTAACTTAAGTGTTGCTTTGAAAGATTCAGTAACGTTCAACTTTTTTGTAATCTTATTGCCCCGAACCCTTCAATATCTGTCATGTTTTTCAGATAAATGTTTATTGAAGAGCCTTTTTTTCACTCGTATCAAAAAGTACGAAAATTATAAATAATTGAATTCAGTTTAATTTTAATTTATTTTAAATTCAATATAATCGTCATCATTAATAGGAGTGATTAAGTCCTCAGAAATCGTATTTTGTTTAAAATTTTTTAAATAACTGTGATAAAGGGTGATTTTTTAAGAGCTTGATAACTTTTTTTTAAAAAAAAAACGCATAAAATTTGCAAAATCTTATCGGTTCTTTATTTGAAACGTTAGATTGGTCCATGACATTTACTTTTTGAAGATAATTTCATTTAAATGTTGACCGCGGCTGCGTCTTAGGTGGTCCATTCGGAAAGTCCAATTTTAGGCAACTTTTTCGAGCATTTCGGCCGGAATAGCCCGAATTTCTTCGGAAATGTTGTCTTCCAAAGCTGGAATAGTTGCTGGCTTATTTCTGTAGACTTTAGACTTGACGTAGCCCCACAAAAAATAGTCTAAAGGCGTCAAATCGCATGATCTTGGTGGCCAACTTACCGGTCCATTTCTTGAGATTAATTGTTCTCCGAAGTTTTCCCTCAAAATGGCCATAGAATCGCGAGCTGTGTGGCATGTAGCGCCATCTTGTTGAAACCACATGTCAACCAAGTTCAGTTCTTCCATTTTTGGCAACAAAAAAAATGCTCGAAAAAGTTGCCCAAAATTGGACTTTCCGAATGGACCACCTAAGACGCAGCCGCGGTCAACATTTAAATGAAATTATCTTCAAAAAGTAAATGTCATGGACCAATCTAACGTTTCAAATAAAGAACCGATGAGATTTTGCAAATTTTATGCGTTTTTTTTAAAAAAAAAGTTATCAAGCTCTTAAAAAATCACCCTTTATATTTATTTTTATTATTTATTATTTTATTTATATTTAAGGAAGTCCATCAGGTCTTTTTACTTTACTGAAATAACAGGACGAGTATATCGGATACATTTTTATTTGTGAATAGCGCCTAGCTTTTCCTCTTTTTGGTGACATATTCAAGGTTAAAAATTCATCTTTTTCTTTTAAAAATAGTTAATAAAACATTTTATGGGAAATGTCATAGCAAAATCTTATCCATTGAATTTTTAGGCAATTAACTTCGTTTTAGTCTATCTTTATTATTCATCTTGAAACAGATTTTTCTAGGATTGCGATGAAGTACAATCTTTTCCTTTCGTGTTATGCACTGTGAAGGATTTTCTGCGGCTCACAGCTATCAGACTGTAGTAATCATTTGAAGTGTATAAAATATAAATAAAGTCTAATCAACTTTGCAGGTATACCGAACTCAGACATTGTTGCGTATAGGCAATCCCTTCTCGGGCTATCGAACGCAGCTTTAAAATCGACAAAGAGATGTCAATTTGATTTTCGTGGGTTTTCTCCAGGATTTGTCGTAGCGTGAAAATCTGGTCTATGGTGGACTTACCAGTTCGAAAGCCACACTGATAAGGTCCAATCAGTGTTTTTGTAATCGGCCTTAATCTTTCACACAGTACGCTTGAGAGAATCTTATATGCTATGGAAATAAGACTGATACCTCTGTAACTTGCGCAGATTGTTGGGTCTCCTTTCTTAAGGCACAGTACGCTGAGGTTCCAATCGTCGGGCATGCTTTCTTCTAGCCATATTTTGCTGATGAGCTGATGCATGCGCCTTACCAATTCATCGCCGCCGGTTTTAAACAATTCAGCTGACAGGCCGTCAGCACCCGCTGCTTTATTGTTTTTGAGTCGTTGGATTGCAACTCGAACCTCTTCATGGCTAGGTGGTGGTACTTCCACTCCGTCATTGTGGATTGGTAGCTCTGAACTGCGCTCTCCATGGGCGGCATTGGTGGAATCGTCGCCAGTAAGTAAATTGGAGAAGTGCCGTCTCCACAATCTCAGCACACACTGCGTATCCGTATTCAGATCTCCATTTTCGTCTCCATCATTTTCCATACATTTTTCCATCGAATTAAAAATTAATATATCGACCCCTTTGCGCGATATATAGTATGTGTCAGTTTTTCGAAATTGACTTTTTGGTGCAAAATTTTTCTTAATATTGAAGCTGAAATCCCTACAGTTACGCCGAAATTTGACTGTATATTTGATCGTATGTTAAAATGTATTTTTTTTTTGTGGGCAAAATTATCGCATGCTCCATACAAAAATATTTTGTACATAGTAGTTGTAGTTGTATTTACTATTTCTTTTTTGAATGTGAAGCGGATTGCTAAGTTTTATATAGCCCTTTCCTAAAATGCAATATTAAAATGTATAAAAAGTAGAAAAAACGCTCTCCTGTAAAATTTCGTTTTTTGGCACATACTATAATTTTGCGCAAACTCATTGACTATTAAATTAAAAAATTAAAAATTATAAATAAATAATAATTCTTAATTAAAAAAATTTACCTATTGATTAAATTTTTATTTATTTTTATTTATTTACTACTACATTAGTCTTTGAACAATATTTCTTATAGACTAGTACAACGGATAATTGAATAATTATGAATAAAATTACAAAATAGTATTAAGAAAAATTCTCATTTGACTCTTGGATATGGAGAAATCAACATTATGATTGCAACTTATGACATTAAATAGATTAAGAGATCTAAAAATAGGCGCATTTGCAGCATAGTTCGTGCGACACATATCCAAATAGAAAGGATAAAAACTTCGTAGAGTTCTAGCCGGTACATTAAACTTAATCATTTCCACCAATTCAGGACAATCAACGACACCAGAAATGATATCATGGATATAAAGTAGAGAAAGAATATTTCTCCTAATCTCCAAAGACTTAAGACCAATTAAGAGACATCTTGCACCATAAAATGGAATCGAACCTTCGATATTAAAAGAGCGTAATGCAAACCTAGTGAATGATTTCTGGACGCGTTCAAGTCTCAACTTATGCGTCGTGTACTGGGGGTACCAAACCACGACCGCATACTCAAGTCTAGAGCGAACCAAGCTAATGAACAACACTTTTAACGTATAAGGATCCAAAAAGCAAGAACTATTACGACGAATAAAAGCCAGCATGGCATATGCCTTTGGAATAATATAGTCCAAATGTGCAGCAAACGAAAATTTAACATCAAAGACAACACCAAGGTCTTTAAACTGATTAACAGATACTAACTCTGTAGACGCAATATGATATGATGACGGACGGACATTGTTAGACCTTGAGTAGGACATGGAAACACATTTACTCAAATTAAGGAAGAGACAATTATTAGAACACCAATTATAAAGTTTGTGAATTTCACTTTGAAGAAATTCACAATCCAATGAATTTTTGACTTTAAGGAAAACTTTTAGGTCATCAGCATATAACAGACAATTACTGTGAGGGAAGAGGGAAGTAATATCGTTTATAAAAAGAATAAAAAGGAGTGGGCCCAAAATGCTTCCTTGAGGAACCCCAGAAGTAGCCACATATGGGAAAGACTTAGCATTGTCAAAAGCAACAACACACTGCCTGTTAGATAAGTATGATCTTAGCCAGCTAAGAAAACTAGAATGAAAACCCATCCTCTTCAGTTTTTCAATTAAAAGAAAGTGGGAGACTTTGTCGAATGCTTTGGAAAAATCAGTGTAAATCACGTCTACCTGATATCCTTCCAAAAACGACGATAAGCAGTATTCAGAGAAAATTACCAAATTTGAAACAGTTGACCGCCCAGGCATAAAACCATGTTGATAAGGGGAAATAATATTCTTTACAGCAAAAAATAATTTTAACTTAACAATCGATTCAAACAATTTTGAGATGGTCGATAGTTTTGATATCGGTCTATAGTTTGAGACATTATTTTTTGAACCCGATTTATGTATGGGTGTTACAAATGAAACTTTCCAGCAGTCTAAAAAAATGCCAGAACTCAGCGGAGCGGAAACACACGGACGGATCAAGACTATTTAATTCATTATCCCAATTTATATTGACTAAAGCTGAATTAATTTCCAAAAAGCTACACGCATTAAAGTTAAAATTGTATGTATTATCATTGCATAAAGCCAAATATTTATAAAACGAAATTTGTATCTCTATGGGGATATGGTGTGCACTAACTGGTGAAATTGGAAAAGCTGATTCGAATAAATTAAAATTTATATTACAAGTAGAAAACACTAAATCTAATAATCTAGCTAGCAAATTGAAACAAGAATTTATTTGATGCAATCCAAGTTCTAAAAATTTATCAATTAAGTAAAATTCAAAATTACTAGACAAATTAAATGGAGATAAAAAAGAGTCCGGTTGTCGCTTATTCCAAACCACATTTGGCATATTGAAATCACCAAGCACCAGTACTTGTTTATTATCATCAACAAAATCAGCAACCAGAGTAGATATGTTGTCCGAGTGTGCTTTATAAATGGCAAACAAACTATTAGGCGGGATATAAGAAGTAAAAATGAGAAGAACTTCCGAGATGCCCTTAATCGATACACAAACCTGATCTAGCACTAGATCAGAGTTAGGTAATGGAACACTTGATGACATTAGAGCACGATTTACTGCAACTAACACACCACCACCACGGATCTTTCCAGTAGCTAGACTATCACGATCTTTCCGATAGACATTGTAGAAATTAGGATCGAAAAATTCCTCATTATGGAAATTTCCATTTAACCATGTCTCAGTCAGAACAAAAACATCATACAGACATTGTGCCGTGGCAGTAAAAATATCATTAGCTTTAGTCCTAAGTCCAGAAACATTTTGATAATATATTTTTATTGCATTAATATCCAGAGTTAAGTCCGGTATCTTAGAGGCCGATATATCATTATCAGAAATGTATTGTGGCACAGAAGATGACTGGACTTTTGAACGATATTATAAATGTACTAAATGCTTTTCAACTCTTCAAAATCTAAAGTTTAAGAAAACAAAATATAATTAAAAGCGGCGGCAGTTGGACTACTTTAGTTGTTAAAAATTTGACATTCTACTAAACGAGTGCGTGTAAAAGAATGAATTCAACTTGAAAAACAGCTATAAAAACAAATAATAATCATGTTCTATTTGCGAATGGCGGCTACAATATATCCTTCAAAGCTTAACAAAATTCACAAGGAAACAAAATAAACAATTAAAGCAATAGCATAAAAAAGTGTAAATATTAAAAGAATAAGGAGTCACATAACCACCCGAGGACATGTTGAACAACTCATGTCCTAACAAAGCTGCGAGCAATAAAATAAAACCAGTGAAACACGAAAATCATGACGAGAGAAACAAAAAAAAAAAAAAAAATATATATATATATATGTATAGGTAAATATATATAAACTACTAATGTTAGTAGAACAAGGGGAAACAAATAAAATATGTTCACTCCTGTGAAGGAGAATCTTCTTTACGGAGAACGCGTTAAGCACCAATGCAGGGGCAATACAAAAAGAGCATCTGCTGCCACTTAATAGCAATACGGCAAAGAAGAAGTAACAAGAAAACCAAG
The DNA here is from genome assembly GCA_914767935.1 of Coremacera marginata. Classification (NCBI taxonomy): domain Eukaryota; kingdom Metazoa; phylum Arthropoda; class Insecta; order Diptera; family Sciomyzidae; genus Coremacera; species Coremacera marginata. The sequence continues at coordinate 81,178,521 of OU612047.1, read as the reverse complement.
AAAATATCTTACAGATACATTGTATACTCGGCTGGTTTTTGGAGGGAGGAAGCTGCATGACGATAGGACTAGACAATCTTATTTTATGATTTTGATGTTGCTTGTCCTACTTCAAACACGAAACACGTTGTACTCAGATAAAAATAAGATAAACGCTCTCTATGAAAACCACTGCACCCAGCCATTCCACATACACGTTTTAAATAATTTTTTGCAGTTGTGGTTGTCGTTGCTGTTACTCGATTTTATTTCTACTCGCACGCGCAACAGTAATCGAAGAACCGGCAATCGTCACACGGTTGCTTTCCGTTGTTTTTGGCTTTCGTTGATATTGCAGTGTTTACGAAAACTACATATTACCAAGGGCGTCCGCAGTTGTGATTCTCTTCTCCGCCCCCACCCCTGGACGTCAACAAAACTACTTACATTGTTAAAAAAAAAAAATTGGTTTGGTCTGCATTCCCATTTACTTAATTTATATACATTTGTAAAATATTCTTTGCGTAGAAAGTATTAAAGTTAAAAGAGATATTATTTTTTGAAATAATCTTCATTATTATTCAAATCTATACAATAGACTCGATTTTAATCGATAAATAAGCAAGTAGCAATTGAAAGGTCTTGCTCTGTATATGTGCAATAAGGTCCTATATTTTCTTGAATATTAGGTGTTTTTAAAAAAACTTAAACAATTTTCTTTGAAACCAACCAAATTCTTTGTGATGCCTAAAAGAAAGTGATAGATTTTTATTACAATGCTATAAGTAAAAACTGGGCTACTTAACAATTCAATAGAAACACAGACAGTTTCTATGAAATCCTTGGTTCAAAGGTAAAAATAGTAAAAAAACAAAATGACCTATCACAACATATTTTTATTTAGGCGTTTTAATGCCTTACGCGATTACTAGTTAGTATATATATTTCGTATTATTTTCAATATTATAATCTTGCAATGATTTTGGTGCTTTGTTCAAGAACTACGAAATAAATAACCGATTTTTATACAGGACAATATGATACGACAATACATCGGACATCTTCGTAGTTTCTTTAAATTAAGGATGTGGCGAATGTCATTTTGCTAATCTTAATATTTTTTAAAAAAATCAAACAAATTATTTCGAAAACATTCTCATTAAGTCAAGTTTTCTGATGAAAGCACGAAAAAAATTGTGTTTTTTAAATGTTATAAGTATTTGAAAGTATTATGTTGGATTCTCAGTAGGATTATGAAGGATCTCAATAAATATTGAGTAAAAGTAAATTAAATATTTATAATTAAACTAAAAATAATACGCAATTTAGAGGAAAACAAGTTTTCATAAAAAGTTTAGAAATTATTCAGATAGAATACATTTTTTAAGAAACGTATTTTAAGAAAACAAAATTTAACCTACATCCTGTATAGATAAACACAAAACTTTTACTCAATATTTGATGAGAAATCGCAGTTCAATACAAATCGTACCTGAAAAGAAATTTGCTTTTAAATTTTTAAAAAGTTTAAATAAAATAAAGGAGTTTACTCTTCAAATAAAAAATTTAGAACAATAATTTTGATCAATATGTCTCTAGAGCTTTACAATAAAAGGATATAGTTGAAAAAGTTGATTTTTAGTGTTACCGCTTCAGACAACTTGGCTTATTAAAATCGGTTGAACTACAATATTATTAAAACATGGATTCCCGAGTAAAAATAGACGTGGTATAACATGCCTTAAAAGACGGCTTTAAAAGTCGTTTTATTTTACTGGTTTTGGAATTAACATTTTATTTTATAAATCATTTCCAAGGTATTAAGCATTAGTTTACTATTTACTAATTTTAATTAAAACTAGTCTTTGCTTATTCGATTCAGCTTTCCTAACTATTTATTATTACTCTGAAAGTAATTTATATCTGAAAATAATATATATGAAAATATTTATTAAAAATACGTTATTTTCATTAACTAATAAAACAATCATTGTTTTGTTGTTATATTAATTTTATTTTATTTTAATTATATAATACAAATTTTCAAAATTCACGTCTTCAGTTTGACGAAGATTTAAGAGTAAGACTATTGTAATAAGTATTTAAGAGTAAGACTGTTGAATCAGTGTATATTAGTTAGGGTGGTCCTTATTGCTAATAAAAACAATTTTTTTCTTTTGATTTCAAGGGGCCACACATTATTTGAATATATACCATAAGAAAATAGTATTAGTTTTCTTATTTTTTATTTAGGGGTCGCTACCAAGGCACACTGCACAGTGGGGCAAATAGTGCTATTCACTGGCACTAACCTTATATTTCAGGTATCGAAAAAAAGGTTAACAACACTTTTTTTGCAAAGTAGAAACTCCAATTTCAAAGTAGAAATTATTGAGTTTTTGTTGCAAAGAAAACTAAATTGTGGTATTATTTGAAACTGTATTTAAAAAAACTAAAAAATGGAGATTATATCTTATGATACGTATTTTTGATATGTGTATAAATGTTTTAGAAAAATTTGTGTTAGTTAGATAAAAATTCAATATATACGATAAAATTTAAAATGGGCACAAGTAAAAATTTCAGAGCTGTAGCTGCTTAAATATAAGAGTTATGAGCTTCTGCCAAAAGAAGTGGAAAAAACCCCAATGTGCATTGGTACAAATGGCAAGAAAAAGGACCAAAACTAGAAGACGACCTCGTATCTACATGAAATCAGATACCAATAGGTTTTTGGGGTCGATAAACAGGAATCTGGAGTCAAAAAATTGAAAAATCAAAATGGAGGCTCCAATATGGCTTATTTAAACAAAAACGCACTTATGTGAAATTTTCGGATGCCATTTTGAAACTTTAAACCTGAGTTTCCGCACCTATAACAAAATACGTGTACCTTAGATTTTTGTCCTCTATCACATATCAGAACCTCATTCAAATCGGCGAATGACACCAAGTTTTTTTGCAGTTTCATAGATTTGATAATTTAATGTTTTTTTTAAACAAAATAGCTTTTAAATTTAAAATAAAATAAGGTGGATTAAGAAACACACGTTAATATTCACACCAGTAAGTTTTATCACATTTCATTATTTGATTTATTTTATTACGTGCTACATTCATTGCTATTTCAACGCACTTGTGGGCAATTGTTAATTTTTGGCAATGTTGATGACATCTTGTGTGTAGCAGAACCAACATTTTGGTTATATTTGGATAGCTGCGAAATATGTTGGGTATGTATAATAGCCTCTAAATATATAGATTTTTCGATCTGCTGCAACATAGTTTCAGTTGTACTTTATTAAAACACCGATGCTGGGGACATCTTGTAGCAAGAAGAAACATCTTGTGGCAAGTATTTTGTGTATTGTGGAATGTATTTATATGTGAAATGTATTTATAAGAAGAATATCCAATACAGAATCATCTATCTATCAAGAGATTATTGTGATATGCTGCAACATAGCTTTAGTAATACATAATTGATATTGAATCAACAACTGTACTTAACAGAGGCTTATGGATCAGTGAATAGTGTATTGAACTCCTAATCGCCACTTTACCAGTTCGATTCCCCTCGATGGACCAAAGATATATTTTTAATATATTGAAATTACATTTTCTTGTTATAATGTAGAAGGCACAAAGAAACATCAATTTCTAAGAAAAATGCTGTCGAAAAGAAAAGTGTCGTTTTTGAAATTTCACTCAAGCAAATCACAGAACGAGACGTAAAAAGCTTCGATTCAAAAATCTCTTTCATATTTAGATGTAAATAATCGAATAATGATATGCCGCGATGATAATTCAATAGTCGAAAAATAAGGACCACCTTACTACATTTAAAAAAATATTTTTAAAAGAACTTTTTTTCGAAGAACATTTCTGTAATATGAAACAGTGTGTATTACATATATTTGTTTTGTAAGTGCATTTAACAAATTAATACAAATACATAATTCTATAGGAAAAAACATCAGATCATTAAAAAATGGAAACATAAATATATTGCTCACAACCAAGCAGGCCAGATGTCACAGGAGGTTTTTGGGGTTCAAACTCCGGAATAGAGTCCAGAAAATAGGAAAAACTAGTAATCCAGTGTGGCGTTGAAACGTCAAAATAAAAAATATCTAATGATAGGTAATTTTGTTTTTATATTAAGGACTATTTTTATTCGTACCTTAGAACCAAGGATTCCCCAGTTATTGCTTACCATAGCATTATAATAAAAATCTGTCACATACTTTTAGGCATCACAAAGAAATTTGGTTGCTTTTTCATAGAAAATTGTTTTAGCCTTTGTTAAAAATACACAATAAGACCTTATTGCACATCTACAGAGCAAGGCTTTTCAATTGCTACCCTATTTATGAAAATCAAGTCCATATTATAGATCTGATATTCATCACAAAAAATGAGCTTGCGAAATAATTATATAGATAATAAAAAGTCTTTCAACAAGAGGTGCCATTTTAAATTAAAACTAGTAAAGATAGAGCATCGGCAGAGCACCGAAGCTAAAATACCCCCCCCCCCCCCCGCGGCCATATTGAAGTATATTCGGAGTCCTTAGCCACGACATACCTACATGATGACATTCAGTTTTATATATTAATGAAAGTTTTCATATTTCGATGACGTAACTTTGTATGGGTGGTAAGCGTGGTTTTGAACCGATATTGCCAAATATTATAGAGATGGTTCATATTATATATCAAAGGTAATGTGCAAAATTCCAAGACGTTTCTTTAATTTTTGTGGATTTTTAAGAGATTTTACGTTGAAAATAAAGCCACAAGTATGGGATATAGGCGTGGCTTTCATCCGATTTCGCCAAATATCATAGTGATGGTGTTTATTAAATATTAAAGCCTATTCCAAAATTACAAGACATTTCTTTAATTTGAGCATATTTTTAAGAGATTTTACTTATAAAATAAGGCCACTTTGTATGGGAGGTAGGCGTGGTTTTCATTTGATTTTTCCAAATTTCATAGCCAGGATTTGAATTGAAGATCAAAGCTTACGTGCCAAATTCGAGGCATTTCTTAAATTTTCGTGGATTTTAAAGAGATTTGATGGTTAAAATAAAGTCACTTTGTATGGGAGGAAGGCGTGGTTTTTATCCGATTTGGCCCATTTTCGAACTTTATCTTAAGTTTTTAAAAATGAACTTATGTTTTGAATTTCATCGCGATAGCTTTAAAATTACGGCTGTGATCGTGTCCATAGACGGTCAGACAGACAGACAGACGGTCACACGGAAATCGGCTCAGGAGTTGATGCTGATCAAAAATATATATATTTATCTACACCTGCCACGCCTCCTTCTTGGCGTTACAAACGGAATGACAAAGTTAATATACCCCTTACACAGTACGCGTTGGGTTAAAAATTCAATGTTTTTGTGAAAAGAGTTCATAATTTTCTTTAAACGCAAAGACCAATCTCTGAGGTAAGTGATGGAAGACAATATCTGGCAAATGTTTACCGCGGCCTTTCTTGCATATAGTAATTTTTTTGATGATTCCTGCATAATTCCTGCTGTTTCTTGCGAGTAACAGCTCTAATACTGCCTTTTAGTGCTTGAATATTTGCTGAAGCATTGGCGCAGCCTTTATCTTTAACATTACCCCAAAGACAGAAGGTCTAATGGAGTAAAGTCGCACGATCATGGCGTTTAATCAAAGTCTCCATTTCATAGCATTAATTTCAGGCAAAACAAAGTCAGCCAACATTGCTCGGTAACGCAATCCATCCACTGAAACGGTTGCACCAGCATTATTTTCAAAAAAAACAAGCCCAAATGAAGCGGCCACTCCAAAAGCCGCACCAAACTGTCAATTTTTGTGAATGGAGAGGTTGTTCGACTATTTTTCTTGGAATTCCGAAGCCCCAGATGTGACAGTTTTGCTTATTCACGTACATAGACCAATGAAAATGAACCTCATCACTAATAATAATAATTTTGTTTGAAAAATCATAATCTTGTCCATACATTTCCATCACCCAATCTGCGAATGTACGACATTTTCCATTTTCTAAAGTCTTCAATTCTTCTGTCAACTGCAGCTTATAAGCATGTAAGCCAAGATTTTTATGCAAAATACGATACAAAGTGGCTGTGGATGAACCCAATTTCTGTGATCGTCCCGAAATGGAAAAACCTGGGTTTTCAGCAACACTCTCTGCTACAGCTGCAATATTTTCAGTTCACCTAGCTGACCGAGCACGAGTTGGAGTCTTTACATCACTAACTTGTTCGAGACTTTCGAATTTATCTATTAATTTTTCTATGGCTGTGCAAGAAGGCGCTTGATGATGGCCTAAAACAGTGCGAACTTCAAGAATCGTGTTCAAAATATTTCCACCGTTTTTTTAGTAAATAAACACATTTCAGTGCGTTGAGCGAGTGTGTATCGATCCATGTCTGAAAATCTCCTAGTTTTTCTTTGTCAAACGTCATCGCATGAAAGTTGTATGATGCCACCTGAAATAAGGTGGGAAATTTAAAATGACACCACTTGCTAAAAGACCCTTTATTATGGTGCCTCCAGTACTAGCTTTTATCCAAAATCATTAGTTCTACACAGTTCAAAGATGAGAATATCGCTCCACAGTAACTTGAGTTGCTAGTGTTGCATGGACAATGCTAGCTAGTTGCTATAAAATGGGTGATACATCTTTTTGGTTACTCCAATATTCGAGGAGGTAAGCATCAATGTCAATGCGTGGTGGCTTGAAATTATCAATTTCATTATACGTAGTCCTCATCTTTTTACTTGCATCGTCTTCTACTTCTTCATCCGAAGACCCTTTCATTTCTAGTTCTCTTAAAGACTCCCTTAGCAAAGAGGTGTGAGTCCATCCCAAAATAATATGTCAACTTTTTTGTGATTTTCTATCACTTTTATTATTTGACCTAAAAGTTTGTTCCTCAAAAAGAAAATTATGTGGCAGCCAAAAAAAAAAAATGTTCTTAAAAATAAAAGTTATTCATAACGAATATTTTTTTGAGTTAAACTATTTTAGGTTTCTGGTATCAATCATTTGCTGTATGTTTGGCCTTGAGAAGAAGACGTGGGAGTTTTTTACTGCAGAAATGTATTATCGATAATATCTGAATGTAATTGTTGGTGCATCTATAGATATACTCGTTTATAAAATAGGTATAATGTTTAAATATATTAAAATTCATACGAGGCAGATGGACCTTTCTTACAAAGATCATGAAGAACTGATCCTTGCCCAACCGATAACCCTTAATTAAAAGACCCACAGTTTTTCACTTTCAAGTAACCACACTTTTGCTACAATATCGTGGTGATCCTGGAACTGTTGACCGGCAACAATGAGTCTGTTATATCTTAACACAGAAAACTGCGCTCTAAATGATTTCTGTTGAATTTTACGACTGGTGTGTAAAAGTTGAAACTATCTTATGTTTATTTTTCAACAAAAAATGTGTAAAAATATGCACGTGTAAATTTAGATTGTCTCATTTGGAAAAGCGTTGCCGACCATTGGTAGTTAAGAAGTGTTAATATATTTTTTAAAATTCTTTCTTTTTACACAAATCTTTTAGAAAATTCTGCTTCTGTTGTTAAGAACAAGTTTAAAGTTTCCATGTGAATATTATATTCAAAGAAAGCTGAAAATCTAAAAGTATTTCGATTAAATTAATTCCCAAAATCACTACTCGTAGATCTGCTGAAGCTGAGGTAAGACCCAAAAACCTTTTTACTTGGATGGTACACATGGCAAAATAATACTCATCTTGTTTTTTTTTTTAACCATTAAATCATGATAAGGATTTCAAAAGCATTTGAAGTTTTGAAACCATGATTGAAATTTTTAGACATGCTAAAATCACTATTACACATTTTTGTGAGTTTTGCACATCTTTTTTAACAACAAAAATTTTTTGTCATTTTAAATTTTTACACATTTTGAGCTCAACATTACACATTTTTGTGTAGTAATTCAAACATTTTTTGGTGTATAGTTGAACTTTGCATACCTTTTTGCTTAAAAATAAACAATTAATGTTTTTTTATATAAAATGATACCAAAATATCATGATTTTAGGCAACAACAGAAAATTCAACAAAAAATTACAGTCATTTTGATAGGAAATTTCAACAAATAATTAAGAGTGTAGCAGAGCTATGAACCATCACCTCGATTGTTCAGCTACACGTAGAAAGGGAAAGACAGAACAGAATAGTAAACGAAGAATTGATGAGAAACCATATGTCAATCAGCTAAATTTCTATGCAACATAAACCTTCATATTTCGTGCATATTTTCAAAACGGGCATCTAGATATAATTTTTTTAAATTTCGTGCAGAAAACTTAAATATTTCATGCAGCTTTGTGATATTAAGTGGCGGTCGTTGCGTAGTGGGTAGAGTGTGTGGCCCATAGGCCAGAGAACCCTGGAACAATTCCTCCCTGACACAGAAAGTTTTTTCAATTGAATTAATTATCCTGTTCGGCCGTCACCTCTCTGCGGACAAAGGCAAACCTCAGAGATTAAAAAAACTGCCATGAAAAGCTTCTTGAGAACATAAGCCGTTCGGAGTCGGCATACAACTTGTAGATCCAGTTCTCGATCATTTGTGTTCAAACATTTCACAACACGCACAACACAATTGACCATAAGAAGCTCTGTCAAAGTCCTTTGAAGGGCTGAAATAACCATTTTCGTTTCGTTCGTTCGTTCGATATTATTATGCGAGATGTGAACATCGTACTATTTTAACACCAGGTGACACCTACACATTTCCTGCAACTTTTCTAATTGTGCGTCTCAGAAATGCGACCCCCCTTATTAACCGCAAAAAAATGGTTAATTTTTACCTATCTTGCTTCCCCTTCGAAATATGGCACTTTTTCGAGGATTTTTCGATATATTTAATTCTTACGTTGTTCCATATCTCGAAAGGGTAGCAAAATAGGTTTAATTTTTACCTATTTTGCTACCATTTTTTCGGGGTTACTAAGGGAGGAAGCATTCTTGAGACACACGAATAGGGGGATCTATGTGCACTAGGGCGGGTCGACCCCTATGGAAGAAAAAAAAATTTGATTTGTTACCGACTTTTTTTAAAGATCCTATTGAGAGGATTTCAGAACACAAAAAATTTTTTTTTTAAGTGGTCTACATTAACAACCAAAATGGTCTTTTTGTTATAACTCGGTTATTTGATGTCCGATTTTGAAAAAAAGTATATTTTTAGAAAGATCTTAAAAATGCTATCAAAAAAATGCTAAAATCGTATTCAAAAGTTATTGACCTTTGAGGTCATCTTCAATAAAATAATTCAGTTTTTAACTTTTTTTGCACTACGACCCCCAAAACTTTGCCCATTTTATATTTTGTAATTAAAGTTCATAAAAAATCAATAGGTCCGTGTGAAGAAATTTTTTAATTCCACTCATAGGAAAAAAAGTTACACGCGCTTAAAATTTAATTTTTGAGCTCAAAAATAGTGCTCAAAGTAGTGCAAAAAAAGTTAAAAACTGAATTATTTTACTGAAGATGACCTCAAGGGTCAAAGGCCTCTGACTACGGATTGGTAGCATTTTTAAGATCTTTTTAAAAATATACTTTTTTTCAAAATCGGACATCATATAACCGAGTTATAACAAAAAGACCATTTTGGTTGTTAATGTAGACCACTTAAAAAAAAATTTTTTCTGGTCTGAAATCCTCTCAATAGGATCTTTCAAAAAAGTCGGTAACAAACCAAACTTTTTTTGGTGACCCACCTTAATGTGCACCCATTCGCCATATTTTTAGGGAGAGGCCGAAACACGTGTTTGACTTACAATTTGACATACAGTGGGCAATTTAACACGTGTTTTGACGTTCAACCCTAAAAATATGGCGAAGGGGGGCCCCCTATTCGTGTATCTCAAGAATGCTTCCTCCCTTAGCAACGCCCAAAAAATGATTAATTTTTACCAATTTTGCTACCCTTTCGAGATATGGACCAACATAAAATTTAAATATATCGAAAAATCCTCGAAAAATCTTCGAAAAAGTAGAAAAAATGCCATATCTCGAAAGGAAAGCACGATAGGTAAAAATTAAACATTTTTTGGCGATTTATAAGGGGGGTAGCATTTCTGAGACGCACAAATAGAGGGGTCTTTCATCCCCCCATTTGCTACATTTTTAACTGTTAGTGTTTAACTGTCCACTGCTAGTCAAATTGTAAGTCAAACACGTGTGTCGGGACCCCCTTAAAAATATAGCAAATGGGGGGACATAGACCCCCTCTATTTATGTTCGGATTCAGCGACCTATTTTTGCATATTGTTCGCTCCAGCACCGAATTCGTAAAAATGAAAAATTTTAAGGTGGCAACACTATTAAAAAAAAAAAAAACGAAATGGCCATTTCAGCCCTTGAAAGGACTTTGACCGAGCTTCTTATGATCAATTGTGTTGTGTGTGATGTGAAATATTTGCACACAAATGATCGAGAACTGGACCTACATGTTTTACGCCGACTCCGAACGGCTTATGTTCTCAAGAAGCTTTTCATGGCAGTTTTTACTCTCTGAGGTTTGCCATTATCTGCAGAGAGGTGACGGCCGAACAGAAAAATTAGTTCAATTGAAAAAAATTTCTGTGTCGGATGGAGGATTCGAACCTGGGTTCTCTGGCGTAAGAGTCACACACTCTACCCACTACGCCACGGCCGCCACTACAAACACTAGTGGCAACACTATTAACCATCTTAAATTTTAAAATTCTGACACCAGATTCGAAGTCAGCAACCCCTTAACACTGTTTAATGGTGTTTAAAACTCTTAAATATACATTTTGGTAGGTGGCAACACTCTTATTAAAAAATTACACAATGTTGAAATTCTGGCAACGGATTCGCACTCAGCGAACCATTTTTACCTAGTGTTTGCTCCAGCACCGAATTCGTGAAAATAAAAACATTTTAGGTGGCAACAATATTAACCATCTTAAATTGTAAAATTGTGACATCAAAAAATTGTGACTCTTAAATATACATTTTGGTAGGTGGCAACACTCTTATTAAAAAATTACACAATGTTGAAATTCTGGCAACGGATTCGCACTCAACGAACCATTTTTACCTAGTGTTTGCTCCAGCACCGAATTCGTGAAAATAAAAACATTTTAGGTGGCAACAATATTAACCATCTTAAATTGTAAAATTGTGTCTTCAGATTCAAAGTCAGTGACCCCTGTTAAACGACACTCTTAAACGATGTTTAAAACTATTAAAAATTCATTTTAGTAAGTGGCAAAACTATTATAAACAAATTAATCAATTTTAAACTTCTGTCAACGAATTTTGAATCAGCGACCTATTTTTACCGACCTATGCAATTTTTAGCGACCTAGTTAGTGTATAATTTCGTTTACTGAAATAAGACCTATGCAAATATTATTAAATAAGACAAATTTGAGTTTTATTTTATTGAGTGGTAAGAAAATACTTTTGAATCCATTCCAACCATATCTACACTATTATCTATATCTATATATTTTATAAAACTGAATCACAAAGTTTTATTTTCAGGTTAACTTCAAAAGGCCTGCACGCAAAGAAAAAAACGTGTATCGCCAGTTTGCCGCAAACGAACTTCGTTTATCGTGCTTAGAAACGTTTTTTCCAATAGTTTCAACAGTTACGAGAAACGGAAAGAGTTGGGGGAAACGGGTTATTTATTTGCTTGAAGTTAATTGTGTTTGTCACAAGCGCGTGCAATGTTCAATTGCGGCAAATAAGAATTTATTTTTTATAACTTAAAACTTCGCTTGTATGAAACGAACTTCTTTTCTCATATGCGACCAAGATAAACTAAAAAAAAAATTTTTTTTTTACTGAAAAAAACAAGCAGCACTTGCCCAATATTAGCCGACTGAAAATACAGTCTGTATTAGAACAGGTTAAGCAGAGCACGCAGTAAACTAGACATCGACGGAGTCGATGTTGGATTCCCAACAATTGAAGTAAGAAAATATATTTTTTTAAGATCATATTAAATTTATTAGTAACTGAATATTTGTTCGCTGTAACTACAGGTCGCAAGCGAAGTATAGTTGGTGAATTTTTCAGATGCGGTAAACGAAAAAATTGTTTGCGTTTGGGCCGATTGCTATGAAAGAAGTTTTAAAATGTCGTATTTGAGCTTCAGCACAGTAAAGAGGTGTTTTCCATTCGAAATTTTAATAATAAATATATTTAATTGCAACGCATCTCCGATGCAACGCATTGCTTAAACGTTATCTTTTCTTGCGTTTTTGTTGCGAGAAATTTATGTTTCTAACACTCTTCTCCTTCTGTGCGTAGCTAGCACATTTCATGCAGTGCAGGATTGCAAAACAAAACCGAACAAAAGAAGAAATATTGTTATTTCGTTTGACAGCATAAAATCTGACTTCGGTATCGAAAATTGAAAAATTCAAGAATAATTACTTCGAAATAATACTTCAAAACAAACGCGAAGAAAATTATATGTTATACTGTAAGGTGAATACTTTCGGATACCTTTCGTGGTACTTTTAAAGTTTCTTTTTATAACTGAAGCGGTTAAACTGATATAAAACAACTTTAGATTTTTGATCGCCATTTAGGCAAAAATACGATATTTTTCTTTGATAAAAGTTGGTTGCAAACGAGCTTTCTCTGTAAACGAGATATGTGCCGGATGAGATGTTTGTCTTCAGCACCTTTAGCGTGTTTAGGATTCAGAGCCCGAACAGAACCAAAGCGGCTGACGGTTGCCAAATTCGCCGTGCAACAAAATACATGAAAATGTATGCAGCCGTAAAAATGAAATCGCCTTAGAAATCCGCTACGAAAAAACGCCAGAATAGAATATATTTTTTTTTCTCCGACGGCTGTCGGATCTCTCACTCTGAGTGTCGCAAGAGCTGCCATATTTTTGCTAAGGATAAGCTGTGTTCAGTGCTATTATCTTACGGCCGTATTGAAAACGCAAGCGATCACGTCACTTGGGGTTTTTTTGCCTGGCTATAAATTTCAGTACAAAATTTCAGTGAGAGAAAGAGAGTTTGTTTTAATTCATGTCAAAACGGAATTGCCAGACAAAAAACCCCATGTGATCGCTTGCGTTTTACAAAATTATTATTATTTATTTTTTATTTATTTTTATTCACACAGAAAAGCAACGCTGATCCGACAACCTACAACCGTTCCTATTCTGAACATGTTCTCAGCTGATTTCTCTGACAACCGCTTTGGTTCTGTTTGGGCTCTCACTGGCCACCTTCAGCATGCTTAGATTTTTTTTGTATGAAGTTTTTGCGCCTTTCCACACTCATTTAAAAAGTAAAAAACCTCTTAGCACCAGGACTGCCATTTCAAACGTTTTTTAGCTTTAGTAGTACAATTTCGGGTTTTTGAGCAGTACGGCGTAGTATGGATAAAATTATTACAATCGTGTTTGTTCAAATTAATTTTTTTAAAATTTTTCTTTTATGTATTTATTTCTTAAGTATCTTTGAAATTCGCAAAATATATTTTAATTTAAATATCTAGTATTTTTTGATAAAAAATTACAGTTTACATTCTAAAAATTTTTGTTAATGCGGAACAATACATAAACAAAGTACACAGGATTTAAGTAGAAGTCATTTATATACGCTAAAATTTACTTAAACTTAAAATCAAAATTTCCTGCCAAGTAATAATTTTTGAAATAAATCGCAGAAACATTTGACATAGTATGAAATAAATTATGCGTCATCTGGGTAAAGATATCTTCTTTATTTCCCACGTGAGAGAATAATTTTTTATAACTTCATCTCAATTATTTTTACAAGATATGGACATAATTCAAGTTTTTTTCGATGTTGTTGTGTTAGGATGCAACTATTTCAACTTTGAAGGAGGTGAAGCATTTTTTTACATGTTTAAATCTTAAAACGTTCTCCGGATGAATTAGTTTTTTTAAGTTATGACATGCTATGACGATATTGAAAAATAAAAGACGATATATTTTCTTACAAAATATTTGCTAATTATGTTATACTTGGTAAGAAATAAAAATTTATCATATTTGGAATATGATTTTAATTTATAATATACTAATTTATAGAATACTTGGACTCTGCTTAGCAGAAAAAAAATCACCAATTGGATCACAAATTTTGGATTAAAAAATGGAAAAGTGGCATTTAAAGTTCTTTGGGAAGTTTTAATTTCGCCGCGAGTAGTTTTTTGAAAAATTTTTTTATTTTTCTTTCCTCATTATAGTATCATGGTAGAGTGCTTTTAAAAAAGCAGCAAAAACACACTTAACTCACAGCATAATAAAAAAACTGACCACTATTTTTAAATTGCCGCCGCCAAAAATTTGCCGCTTCCAATGTTAACAAACAGTATATTGTTAGAAAGAGGAAAGAAGGAAAGAAGAAAAGAATTGTTGTATGTTATGTTATAACAAAAATATTTAAATATCATATTTTTTTAGATTTTTTTCCATCTAAAATCGAGTAAGTAATTAGGGTAAAAAGACGGTCTTATATATATATTTACGTATTAACGTAGATACATTTAGAACTAACAAAAATGACTTTTGTTGAAATGTTTTCATTTTTAATGTGAACAGTAAAACCCAAAAATGGCAAAGTCAAACGACAACAAGTGAAAAGACTGATTATGGAAATGCTTAAGAAAGTTGTTCTGTATTTAAGAGTAAGGGTATCAACACATTAGTTATTTTTTGTAAATTTCAAAAAAGTGCGTAAAAATTAAGCACCAAAATAAATCCTAGTTTTTCAAATTGAGCAAATAGTAGTACATGTAAAATTTGGATAGTACGAATGTTCATTAATAGTAGTACAATAAAAATGTGAATAGTACGAAAGGCGTAAGAGTAGTACATGTACTAATATTTCAGTTCATTCGGCAGCACAGGTTAGCGTCATTATTGATAATAGAAAACGTCCGTGGCGTAGCCGCGAACCACTGGGTCCTGCTAGTATTGTAAATATAATGACAACGAAACAGTATTGCAATTTAATCTACGTTAAATGTAAAAAATAAGTTTGTTTCCATTACGCTCGTACAGAGTAAATGTGTTGAAATTAACTCGGGATACGCCGTTGCTTCGATAGCCGAGCGGGCTAAACAGTCAATTTATGATCGCAGAGGTTGCGAGATTGATTCCTAACGGCGTCAAAAATTTGGTTTGTTTTCATTTTTTTTTTTTTCATTATTAAACCAAAAAAAATTTATGATTACTTTTTTATTACTAAGAGCGATCCAATTGAAATATATTTGTAAACTAATTATTGAACTAATAAATAAATGTATTATTTTTTTTTATATTTGTAGAACTCAGTGATCAGCAATGCTAAAGCTTTACAAAAGGACGCCTTACAATTCTTGAAGTGAAATATTTCTTATTTAATATTTTTCAATGTATTTTCTAATTTTGCTTTAATATTTGGGCCAAAATGTTCACACGATACTAAGATTGATACTAATATTTTACATTTAAATGTGGTCGTCACAACCATAATAATATGATTGTCATAACCAATGCAAATTATAGTGTTGACAATCATAGTTAAATGTTAACTCCAACAAAATTATTATTGGAGTGCTAATACATCGTTACAAGTTATGGTTTTTTTACGACAAAATTAAATTCTTCCAGAATTTATTCCACTTATTTCTCTGCATTATATTATCTCATGTATTATATAATTTTCAACAAAAATAAAAAAATGCGGGATTTGAACCTATAACGTGGGTTTAATTAGCTTATTACTCTTACAACTATTGGTCAAAGATTTTTGACTGTGTACATAGATGATTATTGTATAAAAGATATTTAATATGTTGATTTATGATGCAAATCGCAAACAACAAATAAAAACATATCTCATGGATACACACATTGCATGAGTATGAACAAGCTTAACTCAAAAAATATTTGAACAATCCGCCACGCATAGTTGTTGTTGTTGATTTGGTATTACTTTGGTAGTTTATATTTATGCGTGCTTGTGTGCACCCGAGTATGCAAGTAAGTATCTCACAAATGCTTGTGTAGCTACGAATGATACTAGTAGCAAGCCGAGAAAACAAAACCGCGCACGGCAGCATTTCAAAGGACATCAGCGTTGGTTTTCTTTTCACTTCTTTTCGTATTTTGTACATACCCTATAGGAACAAACTAACTTGTTTTTAAAAACAACTAATTAAGAAACTAATTTAAAATAAACCAGTAAATGAACTACTTTGAATTATATTAAGGCGGCATCCACTTCAATTCTAAATAGTTTTTATTGCATTATATATGAAGTAATTGAAATACTACTTAAAAACAAGTAATTGATAAACTACTTTGAATTATATTAAGGCGGCAACTACTCTGATTTTGACATGTTTTAATTGTAAATATTTATTAGATTACAAGTTTATATATATTTAACCATGTTATTTCATCAAATATTAACTTTAGGCCATCAGTAATAGTTTTCAATTGGTTATTTTAAAGTAGTTAAAAACTAATTTAAAATTAACTAATTTAACAAGTAGTTAAAAATATATGCAGACGAAAGTCAATTGACATATTTAGCGGACATCACCATACAAAATATGTTAGTTCGTTCTATGGGAAAAAGTCAGAATTTCAAATAGTTGTGGTTGACAAAAAACTACTTTATCAACTACTTTTAAATTAGTTGATTTTCCTACAGGGTATATAGATATAGGTAGGTATGTTAGTTTTCCCCCGTAATTTTTATTCATGCTTTATTTTTTGTTTTTTCCTATTTTGATTACACTTACTTGTACAAGCTTAGGGCGTGGCTTAAGACCAGCATAGCGCAAAACATCATTTACAAAAACAACCACAATCACAACAAGGCCAAATACTCAAACTCACAGGCTTGTAATACCAACTAAGTCGTCGTCTCCGTCGTCGGGTGATGGCAACGCCGAGGAGGGTTGAAGAAGTCATGGCACGGGACGGCCAAAAAAAGAAAGGCAAATTATGAGAAGTGTTGCTAAAACGCTCTCTGGAGTCATAAACCGTTATTACACGAAACTAGCACAGGACACGAAAAAATTTCAAAGTAAAAATTGTTCTCGGACAATGTGCTCGCTACTGCCTCTGACGGCTCGTTGAATGTCCTTGTTTGTCGCAACACGAATAAAACACATCTCAGCGTGACACAAAAGTTTTGTGAGTTCATTTTGCGCTTATTTCACACTTTGTTGCAAAATGTGTGTTGTTTATTTCTTTTTTTTTTTGCTTTTAGGGACGTGGGTGGCGGATAAGGAAAGTGGGTAGTTGGTGCTCAGTAAAGGTTAGAGGAATAACAATTTTGGACATTTTACGGAGGAGTAAAAAAAAGAAACATTTTAAAAAACAATATTAGAAACGTGTCAAGACTTACTACAAAAAACATATACTGACCGCAATGAAATATCCTTTATATATCCTTAGCATATTATGAATCAGCATAGTCTTAACGTAAAAAAGGATTTCAGTGTTGAACTTTTCCGAGGTTTTAAAAATTTTATTAATTCATTATGAACTTTACCATAAAACTTCAGGATTGTACTGAAAAAATCTTTATAAACATTTTTTGATATAATCATCTAGATATCAGAGATCAGAGCATACAAGTTTAATAAAGTTTTTATTCTGTTCTTTTAATAAGAACAATTTAAGAAGTTTTGTTTAACTAATATTAAACCCTTATTTTTCTCGAAAGTCCAAAATTTCTTAATAACTATACAGGCGCGGATTCAGGGGAATTTTGGGGGCTCAAACCCCCTCCGAAATTCTCGGAGAACCTGTATTTAAATGTGATTTACCAGTGTTTATTATGTGGTTTAAGGGAACTAAAAAAAAACATCGATTTTTTAATAATTTATTTTAAATATTGACACCTGAGTTCTGTTCCTGTTTTTTTATGTTCTTTACGATATCGCGCCCTTAGGTGTAAACAGTCATACATCGGAGATGCCATGTCAAATCGGACATTTTTGTCTTAAAAGTAATTTTTACGATACCGACTTTTTTCAAATTTTGCACGTCAATAGTACTTAAAAAATTTAAATATTATCATATTTATTTAATTTTTTTTTGTAATTTTTACACAGTGGAAAATCAAAAAAAAAAAATCTAAATTTGTAATTCGGACATGTAGGAAAACAACTATATCTTCAAAACGTAAAGTCCTACAAAAAAATGTTCACGATTTTTTTAAGAGATCTTTTTCATATTTTACATTTTATAAATATGCAGTTTCTTACCAACACATATATAAAAAGCTTAAATTTTTTTGACCACTTAAAATTTCATTCACATTTTTCAAGTTCAGCGTGACTATTTTTTTGGAGTTTTAAAAACATCGTCGTGTTGAGGCATTCTCAGAATTGTAAGTCGAAGAATTAATGCTTACTATTTTAAACGAGTTTTTCGAAAACTACCTTCAAACAAAATGCAAACACTTTCTTCTTAAATCAAAAATGAAATTTTTAGTATTTTTTGTACTTCTTATAGTATTTTATAATTGTTACGCTAGTAATATACGTCCGAAAGCTTTAATTAGGTTTTAAATTTATATAATATTTTATTTATTTTTTTATTTATTTCTTTTATTCTCTGATAAAAGAAAAGCAGTACACTGGTAAAGGAGGTACACTACCTGAAAAAATTAAAAAACACAGTAAGAAGTACAAAAATACCCACTGTTAGTTTGAAAGTTTTTGTATTAAAAAAAAATTGTGTATGGTGTTTTTGAAAAATTCGTTTAAAATAGTAAGGATTAGTATTTCAATGTAAAATTTTAAGAATGCATTGAAAATGTATGCCTCAATGCGACCATGTTTTCAAAACGTCAAAAAAATAGTAGTGGTGACCTTGGAAAAAATTAATTAGTTTCCAAAAAATTTCAATATTTTATAAAAGTGTTGGTAAAAACTACACCACAAAGAACTACACCACAGAGAACTCAAGATCTCTTAAATAAACCAAACCAAACTTCCAATCACACACGATAAATCATATTTGTCTTACACGAGATGAGATAATCAAAGCAATCCACGACCTCGACCCAGGTAAGGGACCTGGCCCTGACCTCATACCCCCAAGCTTAATAATTCAATGCAAGGACCCACTGATCATGCCTTTGCTCATAATTTTTAATAAATCTTTGTACCAAGGTATTTTTCCCTCTTATTGGAAATCATCTCATCTTACCCCAATTTATAAAAATGGTGACAAAAGATCTGTTGAAAATTATAGAGGTATTGCTATATTATCGGCTATTCCAAAACTTTTTGAAAAGATAATATGTGATAAACTTACAAGCATTATAGATCCTTTACTTAATGAACAGCAGCATGGTTTCCGTAAAGGTAGATCAACCACCACAAATTTAATGATATTGGTATCTGATGTTTTAAGTAAAATGGAAAAAGGACATCAAGTCGATGCAGTCTACACGGACTTTAGCAAAGCCTTTGATCGTGTGGATCATGCTATCTTGGCTTCTAAATTAGAAAAGTTTGGTATCACAGGATCTCTTCTCAACTGGCTAAAGTCATATCTCCAAGGCAGATCACAGCTCGTTAAATTTCAAGGGACCTTATCTAAACAAATTTCCGTTACATCCGGAGTACCACAAGGAAGCCACCTTGGTCCACTTCTCTTCAACATTTTCATCTCAGATTTATCTGACATATTGAATGATATCCATCATCTGATGTATGCGGATGACCTAAAAATGTATCATGTCATTAAATCGGAGCATGATATAAATTTCTTACAGTCGAAGCTCGTATCTCTTGAACATTGGTTCATTCAAAATAATATCTGCCAGAATGTTAGCAAATGCTACATTATTACCTTCTCTCGTAAAAATTTAATAGCAAATAATATATACTCCCTCAACAACAGTGAATTATCTAGAGTAAATCATATCGTAGATCTTGGAGTTATCTTTGATAATAAGTTGCGTTTCAATCTACATTATGATAAAATCTTGTCTAGGGCTAGCAAACAACTTGGGTTCATAAAACGACGTGCAAAAGAGTTCAAAAATGTATGGGTCACTAAGTCATTATTCTGTGCTTTAGTGCGCCCTCTCCTCGAATATGGATGCATTATTTGGAACCCTGCGTTTGAATCACACAAGGAAAGACTAGAATCCATTCAAAAACAATTCTTGCTTTTTGCATTGAGAGACACCTACAATCCCCGTGATTACAGTAACCTGCCACCCTATGAACAAAGACTTAGCCTCCTTAATTTAATGCCCTTATCATCGAGAAGAACGTTACTTAGTTCATGTTTCACTTTCGATGTTATTAGTGGAATTACTGACAGCGAATTTATATAAAGCAAGATAAAATTTACTGATCCAATAAGGCGAACGAGGCATACATGGCTGTTAACTGAATATCAGCATCATACCGTCTACGCAGGTAATGAGCCCATCAATACATGCTGTAGAGAATTCAATAATATTAGCGAGTGTTATTTGCCACCCATGTCCAAGCACACATTTAAACGAAACCTCTCAAAGTATCTTTTCTCATCCTAATACCTTTTTCCCCGTCTTTCTTTTAAACTCACTTGGGAAATTCAAGCGTTACCATTCTGAATTCCTATTTCTCACCCCTACTACCCCTTAACTCACCACCCCACTCTTTTTTAATTAAATATTTTTAGAATGTTAAGATATAAGTATATTTTTATTTTTACTTTCTCTTTTTTTTCTCCTATTTTGACGTGTAATATTAGATCATGTCAATCAGGTGGGCGGATTACGCCCACCTTGAATGACACGATTTTTCACCAAAAAAAGGGAGAAGGAGAAGGAAAAAAAAACACCTAGAATAAGTAAATGCCTTGTTTGGCGAATAAATAAATAAATAAATAAATATCTCCTACGCATTTATTTTTTTTTTGTAGGACTAACCGTTTGGAGATATAGTGGTTTTACTACTGTCCAAATGACAAATGTTGATTGTTTTTAATTTTCTACTGTGTATAACTTGCAAAAAAAAAAACCCAGGTGCGTCGTTTGGCACAAGAGAGAAGCGAAGCTTTTCAGTTTCATAGACTCTACGCAGATTAAAAACGTATCTGCCAAGCAAAACTAGTGAGAACCAATTGAACGGGTTGGCGTGGTTGAACATGCATCATGACATGGAAGTAACGTGCGAAAACGTAATCGGCATTATATTGAAAAAGCCAAGAAAAATTAATATCATTTTACATTCTAAAAAACAGTTGAAAATTTTTGTTTCACAAACATTGATATAACTGAAATATAACATGTAAGTCTTTGTTGCAAGGTCTTCAATATACATAACTTCTGTAACCATAAAAAAACATAACATTTGTTTGATGGAAAAACAATAATTTTTCCGGATATTCCAATTATGCTTCATCTTAATGCTTTCAACCAGAGACGTCTCCAGCCATTTCGCATTAGGGCAATTCACAATCTGGAGTATTTCACATTGCAAATTTTTGAAATTGTAAAAATTTGCCATCAATAGCGAGCGGTCTTTTTAGGTTTACTTTGTAATACTTATTGCAAAGTATGAAATTAACAGCTGATTACTCACTGATTATGTAATGAATTTTTTATTGAGTTTCTCCCGTATAATTCGTTTTTTATTTATTTATTTTCCATATCTTTGTTTTTAGCAACTATATTTTTTTTTTGACAATCAGCTGTCAGCTTAGAGTTCAGTATAGCATATGTGTAGTAAATATAAACTACGGGTTTTTAGTGTTGCATATTTACACAAGCGTAGTAAATTTATGCATCTCTGTAAATTTTGTTAGTGTAGAGTAAAAATATACTCTACCATTTTGCAAATGCTGTGATGCAAGACCATTTGCACCTGATTGTGAACAGCCCTATTATGTTTTTCGAACTATTCTACCATCGATTAGAATCTTAATACCTAAAAGGCAAGCATGATGCTCCTCACCTAATATCGCTCAAACTGTAATTATTTTTTGCTTGCTTTTTATGTATGTTATAAGCATACTTTCAGGCTGAACATTTTTTAGGACAGTATATGTTGTAAAAGCACTGTAATAATGGCAAGAAATAATTACATTTTGAGTGTAAATGTTTCCAACCCGTTGAGAAATTCAAGTATAATACAGAAATTACATATACTGAGGGAAATATGTGTTAAAATGAAATGAAATTGTGTTCATATTAAGCGAATGTGTTTCTGAAATAGAGCTTAAAATTATTTCATTTAATTTAAAGACAAACGTTTGCAAAGTAAAATTTAAAACAAAGTTTTGGTTTTCAAAACAATGTTTTTAGATATACTTTTAAATTAAACATTTTCGATTTAAGAACATTTATTACAAAAAAAAAAATTTAAAACAAGAACTTTAATATTGAAAACAAATATTTTTAAGCCCCCCTTTTTCGATGCCATTTTTTAAAATTTTAAAATAATCCTTGAATTTTATAAATTTTTTGAATTTGGAAATCCTTGGATTGTAAGCTAAAAAGCTGCAACGATATATACGAATATATTTTTTTATGTACTTACGACATACTCTTAAACAAAGCTCGCGAAATAAAGTTGATTAAAATATAAAAAGAGATATTCTTTCTTCTGTTTAATGGTAAGCCAGTTAACTAGCAAACCATCAATTTTTCGAGTTTTCGACGTCGGATTCGTGATCAGCGACCCCTGGGACCCCTGTTATACTAAATTTGAACTACATTTTATGAAGTTCGTTTTATTGCGGCTTACGTCATCTAGTGTCAACCGACATTTAGTGTTTAAATTTTGCAAGTTCAAATAAAAAATATTTTCAAACAAACAATCGGGTTTTTCCTCAGCTTAGTCTCAATTGTCTGGAAGCGACATATTTTTTATTATAGTAAGTAATAATAAGAGAAAATTATACAAAAAAGGCACATTTTCGATAGTATCGTAAGTGTGGACGTTGAATTTTTATTCCAGTGATAATGAACTTTTGTATTGTGTACCGGAATTTTACAAAAAAGAATGAAACTTTCACCGAAATGATGCTGTACAAAATTGTTGTTGATGCTGTACTTCTTATGGAGTTCCTAATGTTATAAACCATGTTATAAACCATGTTTATGCATGATAATATCACAGTAATAACGGTTCACATTGACAGTACTAAAGATGTAAGCAATATGAATACCAAATGTTTGAAAAATTATTATTATTATTATTATTATTAAAAACATGCAAAAATTAAAATGAAAATCAAATCATGTTTTGGATAAAACGATTTATGTATAAGCATGGAACCGTTTTTAATGATCATATAAAATATTGCATTAATTGCAATTGCATAAAAATTCGAATTATAATTATTACATATCAATTTGTCAAAATTTTTGATGTAACGATGTGGGTGTGAAGCAAAAAATGATTTCCAGACCGTATCTTATAGCATGTTCACACACAGGCCGAAAAGCCGCTTTTCAGCTGAAAACCCTCTTTTCAGAAAAAGGTGTTCACACTTGAAAAGCAGCTTTTCATTTGACAGACAGTAGCCATATGTTTGTTATTAAGGTGATTTTTTTCATTGTGCTTGGCTTAGCAAATAAAATTCTTTAAAATAACTTTTTTTCTTGCAAAAATGATTCCATTTAGTTGGATATCGATGGCTAATGCGTTATATTTGGCTTTAAAAGATAACTGGGTAAAAAACACCGAATTTCTGGATAGCAAAATTTGTAAACGGCAAAGTGAACGTCGGCAGGCATTAGCAAATATATTAAATTTGCGTCAGGAGCAAATCTGTACTCTCGTGATGGCAGCATCACTTATTTTAACGAATCGATTGTGCTGGGAAAATGTAATGTATCGAATTTGAGATCTTGTTGTGTTTTAATATAACCTTATGACTACAGCAACGCTCAAAATATTATTGGGAGGTCGACTGCCAATCACTTAATGATGAAAGGTTTAAAAACACTTTTCGCATGAGTCGAGTCCACTTTGGAAAGCTATGCAATATGTTAAAATGTTTGGAAAAAG
This sequence comes from Coremacera marginata, assembly GCA_914767935.1. NCBI lineage: Eukaryota > Metazoa > Arthropoda > Insecta > Diptera > Sciomyzidae > Coremacera > Coremacera marginata. The sequence continues at coordinate 81,154,480 of OU612047.1, read as the reverse complement.
AAAACACAAGAATGCGTTCATCCATATCTCTTCCAAAACGTATTGCTGTGGCTTTGTATGCATAAGGCTCTTCGGCGGAATACCGAACGATTACCAGTTTGTTTGGAATTCGCAAAAGCACAGTTTGCGAAATTGTTCTTGAGTTCGGCGATGCTTGTTGGGACCAGCTTAGACCGCAGTATTTGAACGCTCTTCCCCTTACCCGGCCTGCAATTCAAGAGTATGTGAAAGGGTTTGAAAAGCTGGGGTTCCCTCAATGTCTAGGTGCAATCGGTAAAAGTTAAAAATATCAAGAAATTTCAACAATGTAATAAAATTTTTTTAAAAAAAATTCTGGGTTTAAGATGGTTGCCACATTGCGGTTCATCCTCGAGCTGAAGATACCGTGGACTATTATAACTACAAAGGCTGGTATTCTACAATTTTACTAGCATTGGTGGATGCAAGGTAGGCTATTTAGTTCACATAAAAATGTTGCATATGAAAAAATTCAGTTTTACAGATACCGTTTCATGTACATTAATGTTGGTGCTCCGGGAAAATGCAGTGATTTTACCATTTTCGAATCTTCAAGATTGAAACAGGAACTTCTGCGTTGTAATTTATTACAAGAAATGAACAATACAATTAAGTCCGTTGAAGTTCCTGTGCTTATATTAGGAGATTCAGCATTCAGGTTTTCTACGAATTTGATGAAACCATATCCATTTAGCATGGAAAAAGATCGTCAGCAAAAATGTTTTAACTACGCTTTGTCGAAATGTCGGCGAGTCATGGAAAATGCCTTTGGACATTTAAAGGCACGTTTCCGGCGTATTAGAAAGGGTATAGATAATAATGTGGAAAACGCCCCAAAAATTATTGAGACATGTTGCCTTGAAATTCGACATTTTCGCCATGTCACCCCCGAGTGACGACAGCTATTAGAGCTAACATTTTTCTTTAAAAAATATTCGGTGCACTCCTTCATTAAAAAAAAATTATCAAGATATATACCTTCCCTCCCCCTACTCCCGTTGTACACTGTTAAAATATTGTCGCACAATTTAAATAAATAGTCGAATGAAAGTTTTCTATATGCAAGCCCATATCACCAGCATAAGGTCTTTATTTTAGTTATTATTATTATTAGTTTTTTTATTATTATTTTTTCAAAAAATTACCCAGTTCGGAGAGCAATTTTAGCATTCCAATTTTTAACCTCAGCAGCATCTTCTACTTGCTGACGTAGCAACATAACTTTCTCCCGCTCCAAAGCGATGAGTTCCCTGTCGTTTTCCCTCATGGCCTCCATATTTTCGTCTATTTGTTGTTGACTTTTGTCGAAACGTACCAAGAGCTCATTCAAATAAATTTTTTTTAATTTCGCAGCATCTCTTGGCGAAGATGTGCTCGAACACGTCGCAGCAGAGCAGGATGGACCGGCTTCTTGAGATTCAATCTTAGATGAGACTGTTAGCGTGGGCGAAACAGCGGGCGAAACAGCGGCCGAATTTGGCTTCGTAAAATTGGCGTCTATGACTTCAACGTCTAGTTCATAATCTGTTTTATAATACAAAAAATTAAATTTTTTAAAAATTAACACAAAATGTTAATGTTTTACCTGGGATGCTATTCGTCGTCAATGCAACAAAATTAATGGCTTTTGACTGGCCCAAAATAGAGTGCACTTTTTCAAAGAGCGGCCATACAGAAGGGCTGCAGCCTGTTGTGCCTTTTTCTTTCCTATTAAAGTAAACATACAATAAGACATTCATGATACAAATAACACTATAAAATACTTTTAATAATATTCTTACCTATATTTAATAGTTAGATTGTTTATTTTTGCCTTGGCTTCCGCTGCATTTATAAGAAGCCCATGTCGCTGCATGTCGCTGGCCATTTCAGAATAAATGTGAGTATTTTTCCGTGCACCGCGAAACTCCTCTGCATTCTCCTCCCACAACTCCACAAATATCGCCTCATGAAGGTCACTCCAATTCACGTGCTCCTTGTATTTTTTTTTTCCATTTTGAAGATATTTTCCAATTGGGAAGAAAGTTTGTGCACAAATCAAAACAAATAAAACCAGACAGACGAAATGTCAAATATCAGTGACAACTTGGATTTTTGTAATAGATTTTGACTTTACTTCAACGAACGGACTTCCGAACCAGGGGTGTTTTCTAACTTTTCAAAGTTTTTCGCTGAAAAGCAAACAAATATTTGACAGTTCTTTTATGGTGAAAAACTTAAAATCATGTAGCTTTTCAGCTGAAAAGCCATTACTGTTCGAAAAGCGGCTTTTCGGCCTTAGTGTGAACACACTATTAAGTAAAAATTTGTTGCCGTGAGAATTTTAGTATAAATTTAAATCAAATATTTTGTCATCGTCATGAGGTAATTGTAATAAATTTTAACTTAGGATGATATAATAACTTGGACTTATATTAAATGTATTCATATGATAAGGAATTAAGACGGAATTAATAATTTTGTAAATGATATTTATAACTCAATAAATATAATGGAATAAAATATTATAATTATAATAGGTATATAAAAACCCAAAATCATTTATTATTATCAATTACATTGATCACTAACAATTCATTTGTTGGTCCGTGAGACAAAGGCGCGAGTATAGGAAGGTTAAAGATATTGATTTAAAGTTTTTTGAATATATTTAAAGAAGTATTTTATATAAAAAAATGTTTGTTTTGGCACGTTATTTTTTCGAAATAATAAAAACAATACAATCCCTTGGCATCAAGAAAAAAATCGGAGGCCAAGATTACTTAAAAACTAATCGACCGAAAATTAAATGGAATGAAAATCAAATTAAATATCCGTACACTGAGAAGAAAAAAACATACTTTAAAATTAAACAAAAAATTTAAAATGTATATTTAAAGCCTTTGTGTTTCTACAAAACAAAATTTAAAGCAAGCCCGTTTAATTTTTTTTTTTTGTGAAATTCTATTATTGAGCAGACAATTGAGACCAAACTGAAAAAAAACATTTGATTGTTTGGAAATTATTTTTCAATTGGACTTAAAAAATTTGAAGGCAGGATGAAATAGAAACTAATTAATTATATTAATATATAAAATATTTCAATATTTTAAAGTGCAATAAAACAAACAAACTTCATCGAATGGACTTTACATTTAGTATTCGAGGGGTCCCAGGAGTCGCTGATCACGAATCTGACGCTAAAAACGCGAAAAAAATTAAAAAAATGGCCTGGAATAAATGTGGGTTAAAAAATGTGTTTTCAATATAAAAATTTTTGTTTTCAATTGTATTTTTAAATAAATGTTCTTAAACTGAAAATGTTAACTTTAAAAGTACATTTAAAAAAATTATTTTAAAAACAGAAGCTTTTGTTCTAAATTTTAATTTACACACGTTTGTGTTTAACTTAAATGAAATTGTTCAAAGCTCTATTTCAAAATCATATTCGCTTAATATGAACACAATTTCATTTCATTTTAACACATATTTCCCTCAGTGTATAATCGAAAATCCTGATATTCGATTTCTAATGCAAAAGAGTAACGAAAATAAAAGAAAACCTATCAATTTAACGCTATTAAATAAAATGGAACAATAACAAACACTATCGTGGAAGCAAATGAGAGCGGGAGTACCTACACGTCAGAGGCGGGAATAAACTTGTCGTAGCATGTCTCGTTGCGCCGTCAAATCATTTTTAAATTGATAATTAGATCCGCTAAGAATAAGTCCGGATGACCGAATATTCGGATGTTCCGAAATTTTAAATTTTGACTTCCAGGAGCCACCATTTTTTATAAATTAAAAAAAAAAGTCTACCTGCCCTTCATAATTTTTGAAATTTTTTCCAAATTATATATATAATATTAAACCCGTACATCAACGGTGTAAGATTTGATATTTAATCTTAAACGACTTTGGCTTGGAATAGAATCTGTTGGCCTTAACCAAATAGCAAAAAATGTAAAAAAATTTTAATTTAAAATAAAAGTATCTATATAAAGTCTACAATATGTAGTTATTGCTCGAATAAAAAAATTATGTAAATAAATTAAGGAAAAGATGTTCACGTTTTTACCATTTGCTCTACATTGGCCAAAAACTCATCCCTCCAACTAAGCTATTTGCTGGTAAGACTATCTGATAAATGATGTAAGTCAATGACTCCCACTTACTTTCGCCGCAGGTAATCGTTGTTGACGGCTTGTTTCGTGCTCCTCATTTTATTAAAGTTTCTTCGTCATACTTCTAAAAGTCTTAAAGTGAAGATATTTATGAATAAGAATACAAAAGTACACAATGATGAAGTCAGGAATGAAAGAAGGTCGACAGATTTGATTTCATGTCATAGTTCAACGCGTTCTTCCTTTCACCATGAAGCCTATGAATAATGAAAAATAAGCAAAGAGGCTACTCAATGATAACAACTCACTTCAAAATGTGCTGATGATGTCCTTTTTTATATACGCAGATACAAGCACAGGAAAAAATGTTCAAAATTATGACGTATTTGTCATAATAAAAAGACGAAAACGAACAGGGAAGGAAATTTGTAAAAGGTGCGACTAAAACGTGAACACCTTGTTTATATTAAAAGCAGCAAAGAATATAAAGCAGTCATGTGATTGCTTCCTAGGTTGATTTATAAAATGATGCCCGATAAAGAGCTTGAAAACGGTTGGTCTGAAATCCGACATTTCCAAGCCTTAACCCTTTAAATAAGGATTTTTATTTGTTTTTTAAGATATAAACTCTTTTTTGATGAATATTGGTTGATTATGGCTCAAATAATGTTACATAAGGTGAGTTTTAGAAAAGCATTACCACGACAAGGATAAAGTCCTGCACGGAAAAAAATGTTTCCCAGATATGACTTCATTTACAAGAAAAACGACATATCAACACAGTACTTAATTCATTTAAATGAATTAACACCGCAAAATTACGTTGTAACTATTATATTTTGCGGTGGAGAATAGTAAAATATTCATATGTACCACGAAGCAAAATGTGAAAGCAAAAGTTCCTGTACGAGAATTTAAAACCCCTTTTTTTTTAAAGCAGTAAAAAGTATATTATTTTCTCTGATTTTTGATTGAGCCACAGAGTACTTTTAAGCAACAGCTGCTGCAATCGGCAATTCTGTAATGGCTACCCTGATCTTAAGCGTTTGCCTTAATTTTAATTTTGCGTCACGTTCGTCAAGTGTGTAGAAATGTATAAAGAAATTAAATAATTCTTGCAAATAAAAATAAAATTAACAGAAACTATAAAATAAAACTCCTCAGCAAAAGGATAACCAGCTAGATTCTGAAAATGAAGTACCACCCAATATATTTTAATGTTAAATTCTTTTATATGCTATTTTTGTGCTTGGAATTGAATCATTATTTCACAAATCATAACTTTTTACAGACTTCCAATATTAGAGAACTAGCGGCAGAGAAAGGCCAAATTGCTAATTGCTATAATGCGAATTATGTAATAATTATGTATGTTAGTAATTATGCGAAGCAAAAAAAAATGTTTTGGAGAGCGACCTTAGTAGTTTGACAACTGCTCGTGATGCAGGCTTGGAATCGAATAACTCGTAAAAAAAAAAAAATTAAAGTTGCGAAAAAGTTATTAAAGGTAGAAAAGGACAATTTGAAACTACTGAAAAAATCGGCTGAACGCCAAATGAGGAGCCATGAAGTCAAAAGGTAAAAGATGGAGGAACTTGTAGAAAAAAACCCTGAACTAGCAGCTTCTCTCAAAATTCGTAAGAGAAAAGGAAGGCCAAGAGTTCAAGAGGACCAGAATGATCTGCAAAAGGGTTTTTTTATTTATTCTACTATAAATCATTTTTATAAATCTGAATCCACACTAAAATTAAATTATACTCCCATCAATATACAAAATCATGCTTCCAGGTGATAATGGAGATTGTCATACACGGAGGAGCTTCTGACGAACGTCGTCGAACCGATATAATCAGAAGTTGGTCAACAATGGATGATCTTCACAGAACATTACAAAGGATGGGTTACACAATCAGTCGTTCTGGTGCATATCTTCAAATTCTATCAAAGAACTCAACGATGAACGAGGGGAAGCACCACGTTGTAACAATTCCTGTTAAATTATCGAAACCAGAAGCTGATCAGCATGCTAAACATCTGGATGGAAAAGTTTGCACTACACAATTAAAGCTCTTGAAATTGTTGCTTCAATTCTTGGTCCCGGTCAAGTGTTCTTTTGGTCACAGGATGATAAGGCCAGAGTTCCTTTGGGCATAACGGTGGCCAATAATCAAGCGCCTATTTTTTAACGCATTCGTTTACCGGATCATGATTTTGCCGTACCTGAGCGGCACAAATTGATTCCGTCAGCCTACGCAGCCATCAAAATTGAGAAGGATGGCGAGGGATGCCCGGAAGCTGTTTCTTACTCTGGGCCTACTTATGTCGCTATTCGAAGCGCCAAACATTGCTCGTCTACTGCTGAAACGCATGCTACAGATATCAAAAGACTTACTCAGCTTTCTGAATTTGAGTCGTTTGTAAAAACTCAAAACGGTGATATTAAACCAATTTTTATTTGTACTTCTGATGGGGGTCCGGACGAAATCCTCGCTACTCAAGATTGATTGCTTCAGCAGTACAGCACTTCCAGAAATTTGACTCAGATGCTTACTTTATTGCAACGAATGCTCCTGGTCGAAGCGCCTACAATAGAGTAGAACGTCGTATGGCTCCGCTCAGTCGTGAACTGACTGGCTTAGTTTTGAAACACACAAAATTCGGGTCTCATCTGAACTCTCAAAATCAAACAGTTGATGAGGAGTGAGAAAAACGTAATTTTGAATTCGCAGGACAGATCCTCTCAAAAATTTGGAGTTCTATTGAAATTGATGACTTCCCAGTCGTAGCCGAATACGTGAGTCTAACAGAAAATCCAACTGCGAGAGTCGCAATACTTTTTACAAATTTTAAAGTGTCATTCAGAACTCTGTTGCGGTATACGAAGATCAAGTATCTGGAAATTTCTCTCGGCAGGGTTTTTGCCTCCACCCGTGCTTATTCAGCAGACAGACTTGGCGTATGCAGTCGATGACCGTAGAGAAAGTAAAGGGAAGTTCTGTCCTCTACTCTTGCAAGTGGCCTTAAAATTGCATCCTTACTGCCACGAATTTCAGCTTTTACCATACAATTACTTTTGCCCGAGCTTGCAATCTTCACTTGCGAAAAGGTAAACTTCTTAGTTTTGAAATAGTTTCAAATTTAATTGAAATTTTTCATTAAAATCTTGAGAGTAGTACCTATATATAATAAATTTGTATTTGTTTAGATTTCTGAAATAAGTATGAAGTATTTAGTATTATAAATAGCACTTAATCAGGTCTTGTCCCACTTTTTCTTCATTATACATTTAATTTTGCTTAAATATAATAGATACAAAATAGTATTATACATAAAATATTATCATGTTATACAAACAATATTATTACGTTATACAAAAAATTGTTTTAGCAAAACAAAAAATATACAATGAATCAGTAGGTCATGGTCTTGATTTAATGTTATTTATAGTAAAAAAATTTCATACTACAGAAATTTATTGTATTAACTACTTTCATGATTTAACTATGAAAGCTAAAACTATCTCCTTTGAATTGAATTATATTCAATACATAAGAAATAAACAATTCATATATTTAGTTGAAAATTATCAATAAATAATGAATGTGTTGTTCAGAGTTTGCAAGATATGTGGATTGTATAGAACATCAAAGAAATCAGCAACAACCCATTTAACTATGAAAGCTAAAACTATCTCCTTTGAATTGAATTATATTCAATACATAAGAAATAAAAAATTCATATATTTAGTTGAAAATTATCAATAAATAATGAATGTGTTGTTCAGAGTTTGCAAGATATGTGGATTGTATAGAACATCAAAGAAATCAGCAACAACCCACATGACGTTGTTGCACGAAAAAAAAAAATACAACAAAACAATTGAAAATTCGACCAAAAAGAATCGCTGCGCATCGCGCAAGAGAGTTACTGTGCATTGTAAATGATAAATCAGAGCCTGAGGACTCATAATGGTTGGATAAAGAAGTAGTTGATTGTGATTACATTAACGAATTTGACAATACTGACAAAGCTCAAGGATTTCCTGTTATTGACAGCCTTCAAAAATGGTGTCAATCACCATGGTCTTCAACTCAGGAATAATCTTAATTTATCTATGAACATGCAATATAACAAAACTTATAATAACTATAACGTGTTCTATGCTTTTTTAAAAAACTGCTAAATTATAAAAAAAAAAACAAAAAATTTAAAAAAATAAAAGTGTGACGTGACGTCGGGGGGAGAGGGGGGTCAAGACTTTGTGACGAAGTGTGACATAGGGGTGGGAGGGGTCTAAAATAGGCCACAAACATGTGACGTAATTAATGAATAGCCCCTTAAACAAAATCCAAAGTCCGCGATAAGTTGACGGTGGTAAAAAAAGATCATAATATACAACGGCTGAGCAGAATCACAACGTTTTCAAATCTTAATGCTTCTTTTAATAGGTTTCATCGGATTCGATTGCTAAATAATGATCTGCCTTTGAACTTTGTCATACTCGTAGCTTCATCAATTGGCTGGAACACGCATCATCAACATAGTAGGTATGTTTTTGTAAAATCTGAAGGCTTTTCTGGGTCATTCATATATAGTTTTAAAGCCAGAAATAGAAGCCAGTCTTATTGAAAGATAAGTTTTGTGACCAATACATGTGCATGTGAGGTTAATGGTTATAATGGTTTCTTTTTCTCATTTAATATTGCTGTTGTACCATTCTACACCGCTGTTGATTTGCATCTCATGTTCCTGTGAAAAAATCCAATTTCGAAGTCAGATTTTTTTTCAGAAGAGCCATCAGTTTTATTTGAGTAAGTTGTATCAAGAATACTGTCAACATTGAAGTCACTGCCCTTTTCAGAGTCGGTGTTTTCCAATAAGCTCCAAATCTTTTAATCATCAACTATCCTCAGGCCCTTGTTTTTTGGAGTACATTCGCTGAGTACATTCGATGAGAAACAAATAAATTATTTTTTATACGTTACTGTTGAAACATAAGTGACTACTGGGGCACATATGACCCAAATTAAGTTTTTTTCGTATACACAGGGTGTCCCGCAATTGAGTGCAACTATTTACAGAGCTGAAAGGTTATGTCGAGCTGAGTAAAAATGCTATGGGGGAGGGGTCTATTTTCACATTCTTAGGAGATACAGGGTTAATTAATATTTCACGACTTTGATTCACGTTATTGTTTCTAGCAGAAAACTAACTTACATAAAACTTATTATGATCGCTAAAGGACAATAAAATCACCTTTTAATTGGTATATCAATAAACCCCACCAACTTAAACGTTACCGAGTTGTGATCGTGTAAAGATGAAATCAATCGGTTGAAATTACCAAATTTAAATTTTGAGTGCAAATTTTCCGTAATTTCGCGTAATTAGTGAAATTTTTTAAATCACTTTTGTAATTTATTCAATTTTGTTTTCAATGACACCAAAAACATAAATATATCTTTAAAAATAAAAAAGTTGGATGCACTAAAAAAATTATACTTATTAGGGGAACAGTGGGTGAACCTTCACATGGCAACGTCTGACTGCCTCAATCTGGCGAGGCCAGCATTATCCATGTCGAAATCGTCCCAAGTCGACTCAAACCTCCACGTGGTGTTCCCTGGGCAACGGCAAACTGGCATATGTCAGTTTGGCGGCTAATTTGAGAGGCGGGTCTCCTACCCTTAAATAGGTTGTGCGTCGGGTTTGAAACCCACCACGTAAAAAAACCATTTCAATGAAAAGTTACAAAAGAAATATGAGAAAAATGATCCCCAAATCTGATGACGACCACCGCAAACGAAAAACTGATAATGATTTACGGATATGCACCTGGAATGTCCGAACTCTTAATTGGTAAGGTGCTTCTATCCAACTGATTGAATTTTGGAAGGATACAAAGCTGATATAACTGCAATCCAAGAAATGCGATGGAAGGGACAGGGTTTCTCTCGGCAAGCATCCTGTGATATCTACTACAGCAGCCATTCGGAGAAGCACGAGCTTGGGTGCGGATTTATAGTTGGCAAGAGATTACGGCATCATGTCCTGCGATTCACTCCTGTCAACGAACGACCTGCCATAATCCACATCAAGGCTAAATTCTTTCATATACGCCTAATATGCTCGCATGCTCTGACAGAGGACAAGGACGATGAGATCAAAAGTACTTTCTACGAGCGCCTTGAAAACTCTTACGAGCGCTGACCCCGTCACGACATAAAAATTGTAAAATTGTGCTTGGTGACTTCAACGCTAAGGTCGGCAAGGAAAACACCTTTGGTCCAACAGTCGGAAAGTTCAGCCTCCACGACAACACATCCGATAACGGAATGAGGCTTATTGACTTCGCCGCAGCACGAAACATGGTTATAAGTAGCAGTAGATTCAAGCATCTCAATATTCATAAGGCCGCCTGGTTGTCCCCTGACCAAGAAACGCGCAACCAAATTGATCACGTTTTTATTGACGGAAGGCACTCTTCCAGTGTATTAGATGTACGCACGATCCGTGGTGCTAACATAGACTCGGATCATTATCTTGTCGCAGCTAAGATCCGTACACGTCTGTGCGCTACAAACAATACGCGCAATCCTACACAGAGACAGCTAGACGTCGACAAGCTGCAGTCAAAACGGACAGCCGAAGCTTTTGCCACTCGACTCTCACTCCTGCTCCTGCGACGACCAAAAGTGTCGCGACGCCACTGCAGAGAAAAACGCCGCCTTCAAAGCCACCCTGCAGTCGGTTGTAACTCGTGCTGCTAAAGAGCGATACAGAGAGAAGAGGAGGGACGAGAGACGTCTTTTCAGGCGGAAAAAACGAGAGGCAGAAAAGCGTGAGTGTGAGAAGATTGAGATGTATGTCTGGCCGATGGCTCTAAAACCAAGGACTCTTTCTGCAAGGATGAAAACGGGAATATAGTGACAGATATCCCGAGTACACTGACGTTATGGAGGGAACACTTCTCTAGTCTTCTGAATGGCGATGACGAAAACAATCGGGCCAATAGAGGTGATATCCCGGAAACCCCAATTATGGATGACAGCGTTGAAGTTCCGCTGCCCGACTATAATGAAGTCTTGACAGCAATAACACGGCTTAAGAACAACAAAGCCGCAGGAGCCGATGGTCTACCCGCTGAGCTGTTTAAGAACGGAGGCGAAGCTCTATTTAAATGCATTCACGAGCTTCTATGCAGAATATGGTCGGAAGAATGCATTCCAAACGATTGAAACCTCAGTGTACTCTGCCCAATTCACAAGAAAGGTGATCCCACTATTTGCGCCAACTACCGTGGAATAAGCCTCCTAAATATCGCCTATAAGGTTCTGTCTAGCGGATTATGTGATAGACTGAAGCCCATCGTAAACCAACTGATTGGGCCTTATCATTGTGGCTTCAGACCTGGAAAATCTACCACCGACCGATATATTCACTCTACGACAAATCTTGGAAAAGACCATAGAGAAGCAAATCGACACCCACCACCTTTTTGTCGAGTATAAAGTCGCTTTCGACTGTTCAATAAGGAATCACCTACACTCCACCATGTCTGAATTTGGTATACCTGCAAAATTAATCCGCCTATGCAGGATGACACTGAGCAACCCCAGCAGTGCAGTAAAAATCGGGAAGGACCTTTCCCCAACATTTGTTGCCAAAAGAGGTTTCAGACAAGGTGATTCTTTATCGTGCAAATTTTTTAACCTAATCATGGAGAAGATCATTCGAGCTTCTGATCTGAGACAAAGCGGCACAATATTCTATAAGAGTGTTATGCTGCTAGCGTATGCCGATGATATTGATATCATTGGCCATAATACACGCGAAGTCAGTGCAGCATTCTCCAAATTAGAATAAGAGTCGAGTGGCATGGGTCTTGCAGTAAACGCAAATAAGACGAAATATCTGGTGTCAACAAACAAACAGTCCCAGCGTATTGGCACCCACGTCACTGTTGACAACACCTCGTTCGAGGTTGTGAAGGACTTTGTCTACCTCGGATTCAGCATAAACTCCACCAACGATATCAGTAGAGTGATAAAACGAAGGATAACTCTTGCCAACAGGTGTTACTTTGGGCTCAGTAGGCAATTGAGAAGCAGAGCCCTCTCTCGACGAACAAAAGTCACGCTCTATAAGTCATTAATCATGCCCGTCCTGTTATATGCAGCGCAAACCTGGACGTTGAACAGCTCTGATGAAAAGATTTTGGGAGTGTTCGAGAGATCCTTCGTAAAATCTACGAACCAATCTGCATCAATGGCGAATACCGAATACGATGGCACGATGAGCTGTGTGAGCTATACGCTGACATCGACATAGTAAAGCGCATAAAAATTGAGCGGCTTCGCTGGCTAGGTCATGTTGAGCGGATGGAAGACGACGCTCCAGCGAAGAAAATATTCCATTCTGTACCCAGCGGCGGACAATGCAGAAGAGGACGACCGCATCTCCGTTGGAGGGACTAAGTGGAGGACAACCTGACGAAACTTGGAGCTTCCAACTGGCGCCAGCAAGCGCAAAACAGAAATGGCTGGCGCAATTTCTTACAACAGGCGGAAACCGACTTACGGTTCTAGGCGCCATCTAAGTAAGTAAGATTAAAAAAAATTTCATTTTATTTACGCGAAATTCTGAGAAATTTGCACTCAAAATTGAAATTTGGTAGTTTCAATAGATTGATAACTCGGTAACTCGGTAACATTAGAAAAGTGTTTTTACTGCCTTTAAAATCCCATTGAGCTATCAAAATAAGTTTAATGTAAGTTAGTTTTTTTGCTAAAAACAATAATGTAAACCAAAGTCGTGAAATAATAATTAACCCTGTAACTCCTAAGAATGTGAAAATAGACCCCTCCCCCATAGGGTTTTTACTCAGCTTGACATAACCTTTCAGCTCCGTAAATAGTTGCACTCAGTTGCGGTACACCCTGTTTATCTTATATATCCTTCTCTGGTTTTTAGTTGGTGATTTTTTATTAATATTGATATTATTTATTTTGGCGAGGTAGGTCATTATTTTTCAATGATTTTTAAATTAAATCGCTCGTAGTTCTACTAAAAACCAACTTTTTCACCCAGTAAGCTAGCTCGTGTCACTAGCTAGCACTAGCTAGCTCGTGTCAAATTCTAGGAATCACGGAATAAAAGCATGCGTAAATAATGCAAAAATTATGGAATGTAATATACGGCAATATATGTGAATGATTACGTTTCAGTTTAATGAGAACACTCATGTGCCCGTCGGTATTGAAAAGGTTAAGTAACGATTTGAAGATGTCGAAAAGCAGAAACCATAAAACATATTAACGAAAATCTTTTGAGTGTTGCTTTGTAGTGGATGGTGGCAACAAGCTCACTAGGAAACCATCGGTTTAAAACTGTTAAAATGTGTGAAATATTTATAATTTAGGTACAGTACATAAGCAAAAACAACTAACAGCTAAGCGGATTTTGAATATAAATACATAAGCGGTAAGAATTTCACACACATTATAAAGAAAAAAACAAAAAAAAAAAAAACAGCACAGTTTGGGAAAATTTAAGAGAATAATGGTTGTATATATTCCAAAGTATTTGAAATAACAATAAAGTAGCAACATAAATGAAAGAACAGCCTTTAGACAATTAAGAAATTTATCAAAATGTGAAATAAAATAAAACGAAAATATATTAATACCAGATAGAATTATAGCAAACAAACAATCAAGGCGTAACAAAAGAAATATCAGCACAAAGCAAATTTAAATGTGACAGATAGAAGCCATTGATGTCACACAAAAATACAGCTGACCACTTATTTAAGATACGGTCCACCACTTTGCATGGCATTGCTGGATGACCTTTTGTTATATTGTCCTGTTTACTTGCTTAATGGATATTTACTGCTTTTGTTGCGCTTTTTTTGCATATCTCATTAAATATTTTTGCGTTTCATCGAATCTGTCCTGTAACAGTCCTTTGAGTTCTTTCATCATGTGTGAGTTCCTTCATTCAAGTAAGATGCCTTGACGCCACGAATGGGTCATTTAGTCGTGGGTGAACTGGGGAAGAGTTGCGCCTATGATGCTTGTGAGAATTTTTTTATTCTTTTCCTATGCTCAATATTATCCCACCTGCTTAGGTACGTCGGTTCCTAAGGCAAGTACTGAGCACAATCTTCATTCAAATCTATATTATATAATCTTTGTTGTTATTGCTTGCCATTGATGAAATCAGTCATTCGGAAGTCGACTGTAGGAAGGACATTTCTGCTCTTTTGCCTGTATGCCTTGTTGTGTTCTGCGTCTGCTGTGCCTGTGACATGTGTTGTTATTGTTGCCTTATGCCTCTAATAGGATTAAATGTTTTTCCATTTTTACTATTTTATTTTCGATTTATTCAACTTACGTTGCATTGTTGTGCCTGAAAGGATATCGTTGGTTGGCAATTCCTGTTTTTTTTTGATAATCTTTTGTTGCTCTTTTGTAGTTTTATTACTTTGTTTTGTCGCTGATCGCATTAAGACGATAAAGCTACGTTGTACCCCGTCGGTCGTAACGTTCTGGTCTCCATCAAGGCATATCTTTGATTCGAATCAAAAATAATTATATCAAACATAAAACATGCGAAGAAGATATAATTGACACCACTTTTTGGGATAAATTAATAATAAAATTGGGAAAAAATTAAATCTTGGCTAGTTAAATACATTATTAAGTATCCCAGGTTGATACAAAAATACTGTTCATCTGATAAAAACTATATTTATTTCCAAAAAGTGATTTATTTACACAGTTTGATCTACTGAAAATATATGAAAAGTATATTAATATGTCAAGTTAGTGCAATCTCCGTAATCTTTATGCTAGAACTATTTCTAAACAGTATTATGTAGCTGTTTAGGGAGGTTTTAGGCAAAAGCCGTTAAAATTAAAATTTTTTAAGATGTTTTCTAAAAAAAATTCCATTTGCATGTTATTTTACATCATCAGCTTAAGTAAAAAAAATTTTTGTTTTTTACATATATTGTGGTTTTTTAACAAAAAGATGGCGCTGAAGTTGAAGTCCTCCAAAAAAGGTGAAAATCAGCTCACATCATAGCGCAGCTCCAGATCGTCTAAAAAAAGAAAAAATGGATTCGAAAATACATCCATGAATGCACATTTTTATCCAAAATGAAATGAAAACATTAAAAATTAAGAAAATTATGAAGCGTGGAAAAAAAGAGTCGAAGAGTGTTAAAACTAGACAATTCTTTCAAAGTCGCTCATTTTGGTAAATGATGTGTAAAATTACATAATAAACAGATTTAGAAAATAAAAATTAAAATCGATCGATTAGTTTGTTTGCAGTAGTGTGGGCCGTTTTGAAAAAGTATGTTTCTAGAAAAACGCATTTAAAGCATGAAACCATCAAAGCGGTCAAACTTCAAAACATAACTGTAACAGTTAAAAAAATTTTTTACAGCCCAGTAGTTCCGTTCTTAAAGAAATCGTCAATCGATTTTTCCGATTCATGGCAGAAACATGCTGATTCGGCCATATATTTCATTGATGAAAATCTCATATAAATGTTACAAATTTTTGCAAGAATGGAATACAGAAACATTGAGATTTTTCGTGCGCGAATACAACATCGAATCGTTGGTGAAGTTTCATTAACAAAGAAAAGACAGAAATGAGATGAAAAAATATCTTTTTTCTTTCTTATTTATTCCTTGATTTTATTTTATTTTATTGCACATGTTTTCTTTGGATCACATTATCTGAATCTGTATTTTTTGATATATCAGTCATTCAGGAAATTATTATACCACGTTTACAAAATGATATATATTTCAACTTTTGACGAAAAAGTTACCCCGAAATATAAGCAAAAATTAAGCTTTATAGGGAAGTCATGAACGAAAACAAGGCAGAAAGTTGAAGAATTTTCGACAAAGTTTTTAATGAATGGAAACAAGACAGAGAGTTGAAGAATTTTCGACACATTTTTTAATGAACGAAAGCATGACAGAAGAGTTAAAGAATTTTCGACAAAAAATAAAAGAGAGAAGAGTTATAGCGTGCTCTGCTGTTTTCGTTGTTGCTTTGTTTTTATTTTATTGTTGACAAATCCAATGCAGATGAGTTAAAAAATATTCTGCAAGTCTGTCATTGGCAAATACAAGACAGACGCTTTTAAGAATATTCTGCAAGCCTGGCTTATGCAGCAAGTTTCTTAAAGAAATCGCCAAAGATCCATTCATTCATAATGCCCGAGACTGCTGGGAAGGTATAGTACATGTAGTATATGGGTCATTCCATATAATATTTACCCGTTAAGAAGGGAAAAGATTAAAATATTTTTTTCTACTTATAATGAAATATAATTAGATACGTATTTTTTACTTCAGTATTATACGCAAGACTCCCGAGATATGAATTTTCAAATTTTCAGTGTACAAAAGTGAAGCTTTTATCGATTTTTTTTTTTTTTTTCTTTACAAACTATATTTTAGAAAAATGTTACACCCTATGGAATCGATCAAAGTTTGTATGAAACAGCACGTCAAATTAAATTGTATATATTTATACAAAGTATCTACAAGTATCAACAATTTGTTTATTCCTTCACATAAATTATTATAAAAGCCTAAAGAATACTGAAATGAAATTTCAGAATGGTAACTTGAAGAGATTTTGAGATATGATAAAAAATGTTCAATCGCCACGGCTCCGAGAGCGCTGGCCACTTCAAGCGTCCGACCACCGCACAGTAGATACTTTGAGCAGTGGGAATAAATCAAAAAATTTTTTATAACAAAACCTAATGAAATGTATAAAGTAAGTATGCAATGCTATAACAAAGAAGATTACAATTTTTTATTGCGAAAGAAGTAGTTTTGTGAAAACTATACCTCTCTGCTCTCAACGCTTTTTATGCATTTTATGCTTCAAACAAGGGAAAAATGCTGTAAGCACAATTTTTACACTATTCGACCGATTTTTTTTTAAAGGAATAATGTAAAAAAATAAGGTTTTTAATATATTTTAAATAAAATTAAAATTGTATATCAAAATTATTTTGAAATTAACCAAAAATTTAAAAAAATATCAAAAAAAAAAAAATTGGCTATTTTAATCAGTAGTTAAAAATTTATCTTAAATCACCTTTTTCATTGTCATTTATATTATTGTTTGTATATTATTCTTTCATAATCTTAAATATCTGAACCAATTCTGTCTAATTCTTTAAGTTATCACGTTTTAAAAAATAGACTTAAATCACATTTTTCAAAAACTTCCAACATTTTGTTCGTGCGTAAATAAACATATAAAATACATATAAAAATACATATAAAAGTTTCTATTTTTCGTAATCTATATCTAACAGTTGGAAAACTTTGACTGGGAAAAATAAGATTATAAAATTACATATTACTAGTGATACATAAGAAGTTACCAATTCTTATATATATTAATATAAACATTTTAATTGAAGGTAATGTAATCGAATTTAGTATTATAACTATTATATAAATTTCTTAAAATGTATTTTTTAATTGTACAATGTAGGGTGCTCTCATGCAAACTATTACCACTCTTTTACTATTTACTGTTTTTATTTGAACGATAACAGAAAAGTGCGGAAAAGCTGTAGAAGTAAGTTGATTGCATGTGCATAAAAAAAGACAAAACAACTTACGAGTATTATATTATGAAGATATATACTACGTTTTTAATTATATATCTTCTATATCTTATATATCTAATTAAAAGTTTAATTTTATTATCTTTAAAATTGTTATATCAATAACTACTTGTTTTCAAAGACAAATCTTTTTATCAGAAAAGGCACATGTAAGCGTGAAAAAGTGAAAAAACTATATTTATATCTTTAGAGTTAGAACTTCAATCTCACAAAAAAAAAATATTTTTAACAGAAAAAATATTTTTACTAACTTTAACATTCACATTTAATACGCAGCAATTTCGATATTTCAATCTAATTTCGAGAGAAAATAATCAGGCCTATCGTGAGTATTTTTTGCCCGAAATCGGAAAAGGGAATTTCCGTTTTTAAGATAGCAGGTAAGGCTTCACCTTTTAATTTTTTACACTTATGAATATTCACTTATATTTTATTATTATTCACTTATATTTTTTACACTTATGAATAAAATCTGATTTGATTTCGAAAAACAGCGACCACATATTAATCGAAAAAAAAAGAAAAATCGAAATGGCCATTTCAGTTCTTGAAAGGACTTTGACCGAGCATCTTATGATCATTTGTGTTGTGCGTGTTGTGAAATGTTTGTACACAAATGATCGAAAATTGGACCTACAAGTTTTATGCCGACTCTGAACGGCTTACGTTCTCAAGAAGCTTTTCATAGCAGTTTTTACTCTCTGAGGTTTGCCATTGTCTGCAGAGAGGCGACAGCCGAACAGAAAAATTAAGTCAACTGAAAATGCTTCTGTGTCAGGTGGGAATTGACCTAGGGTTCAATTCAATATTGAGCACATATTAATCATAATGCAAAAATCGAACGACTCCTTGTTTTTATTCCTTTTTTTTATGGAATGAAAGTATTGTGCGCCATGCACGCTTAAACACGTTACGACAAAGATAACGAGATAACAAAGTCTTGTTGATGATAATAAATCTTGGCAAAATTTTAGACTTTTTTGAACTGTTGAGGTGAAAAATTGGGAATAAATTCTTTAGAGGAATCTTGCACGGATTCTAAAGCCGCTCTAGGAGTTGATACCCACCGTACGTAATTGATTTTTAAGGTTTAGTATTTTCGAAATATTAATTCCAACATTTCTTCGAATGCCTTGCTCTTCATGCAGACTGGACACTCGCGAAAAAAGCATTTATTATGTATGAGTGCGCACAGTGGTCAGACTCTTGCAGTAAGCAGCGATCTCGGAGACGGGGCGATTGAACGTTTTTGATCATATCTAAACTATTAAAGTTACCAATCTGAAATTTCATATAGGTATTTTTTAGACCTTTATTATAATTCAAGTGAAGGTATGAACAAGTTCGAGATGGTCCTTTTCTAGAAAATTTAATTTGTTTGAACAAATTGCTGATACTTGTAGATACTTTGTATAAATATATACAATTTAAATTTAATGTACTGTTTTATCCAAAGTATGATCGATCGGGAACTGTTTCCATAGGGTGTAACTTTTTTCTAAACTATATTTTGTAAAAAAAAAAGAATCGAAAAAGGCTTTAATTTTTTACACTGACAATTAGAAAATTCATATCCCAGAAATCTTACATATAATACTAAAATAAAAAAATATATGTCTAATTATATTTCCTTAAAAGTAGATAAAATAATATTTTAAGCTTGAGGGGTAAATATTATATGAAATGACCCAAATATATGCACATAACAACGTTCCATACACACATGCACTTTTAAACGTGACTCATTTTTACGTCACGCGTTTTAACAGCTTATTCGGTTTGATCGATTGGTATTCTGGTGCACCGGGTTTTAAGCGCTATAGAATCTGTATTATAAGTGGGATTGATTTGATTTTTTTACATATATTTGAATAGTTGTACAATAAAAATCAATTAAAAAAAATCGATTTTCAAAAAATTGCTTACCTAAGACCTCCCTTAAAGAAAAACTTGAAGTTTCACCAATATTTTTTTTTTTATTTGTTTTGATAAAAGTCACTCTGATTCCAAATATTTAGACAAATTTTTAAAAGTGTTCAGATATCGTGTTAAGGTGTTACAGTTGTAAAGTAGCTACCACGCCCTGTTGCCCAATACCACATACATTTTTTACACATACATTTTTTGTTGATTTCAATTTAATGACTCTAGCTTTCATACATATATGTATATCAAGGTGCCTCGACCCACATAGCAAAAAAAGGTGTTGATGCCACCCACTAAAAATGATCTCTGGTATATTTTATGACGATTCCTAAAATATTTTGTCTGTCACGTTAGCCGCCAGTGAGCTAAATCATTTTTAAATAACCTCCAAAAATCATGTTTCGTAAAAATTTCGGCTTGTGTGGCTACTTAAACAAGAAAAAAAAAAAACGGTCAGAAATAAAATAATAGTTCCAAAAGAGTTCTTCCAAATTGCATCAAAAAACTTCATATTTTTGCCGTTTAACTAAAGATAATGCTGATTTTCATTAATTTCCAAGGCTAATTATTTTCATTGAAAAATTTTTGAAGGCTTCTGTTTGTCCTGAGGCGCTATTTACATTTTAAAAGTTTTGTTTTTAGTGAAGTTGAAAGCCAAGCAACTAGGTTAAAGAATTCTGTTAAGTTATATTAAAAAGTACTCTTACACATTGTTCTCGAACTCTGTGTAACAGAAAAACACTTAAGACAAATTAGCAATAAGCTTGTGTTAATTTATTCAATGGCTTCGGCAATTTGTATTCTCCAAGTTATTGGAGAATCCAACCAAGTTTTATGTGTAGACCTATTGAATTGTACAATTTAACATAAGTATATCCGTTCCATCCATGTCTTTTTATATAATTTTACATAAGTTTAAGTGGTGATTAATGCATAGCCTTTGTGTTCTTTAACAAGGATTTTCTCAATTTTACAAACTTCAAATTTAACAATTAAAATAATTTTTTTTTGTAGATATTATCGAACTTTTCATTTTTAAAGCATGCTTAGCTTGCACAAATATTTTTGTCATTAAAAATTAATTTTGCTACTGAGTAAATTTTTATTTCTTAAGAGCCAACTTTTATGTTCTTACTATGGTTTTTTCTCTCGGTGTATGAACGTAACAGAAAAAGTTACTGTTACCTTTTAATTATTTAAGTAAAATATATCGATGCTTAAGCGCACAAAAGTGATGAGTGACAACTCTTTGACACTCTTTTAACACTCTGTTAACTCTTTTGACAAAAATGAGTTACCTGCATTTTCTCGTCCATCAAGTTAAATCATGTGTAAAATTATTGTAAAGTTGAAGTGAAAGCTAGTTAGCACAAAGTTAAAGTTTGGCTTTGGAACTGAAATGACTAAAACATTTCGAATCTTTCACTTATCACACTTGTGAGCGTAACAATTGAAAGGTTAGGTGTGGTAAGTCCGGCTGCCTGTGGTGGAAGCTCACGTAGACCATTTTGGTCATTGGTACCGGGTGTAAGAAGCCTGTATGGAGTTAGCTAAAGTCAGTAAAGATTTGCGTTCAGTTCGCGAATCTTGGGAGGGTTTGCGGAGAAGTTTTGGACAGGCCTTCTAGTGACGGAAATGTCGATGAGCCTAGGTATTTCTGTCTGGATCTAAGTAGAACGGTACGTGCATAGTAAGTGTTTTTGGGTCTCAGCCGTGGCTGCTTCCTTGCACTTCCTACAGTTGCCATCCGTGGTGATGCCCATCTTCTTCGCGTGAGCTGCCGCCATGCAGTGACCCAAGAGGATACCCACTAGTGTCCTGCCGCTTCTGCGCGGGCATGCCAGGATGAACAGAGTCCATTATTCGCATCGTGTATCGCAAATGACTTTTGAGATCTTGCATGTTGTCGTATCTATTTACGAACCATGTTGAACCATGTACCATTTTGTCTACGCTATTTAGAACCATCAGTAAATATGTTCAGAGCAAGTTGTGCTTGTTCTATGCCGTAGCACACGTCGTTCGGTCCTAGAGGTATTGATATTTTTGCGTCTATTATTGTGCGAAGAGATTACATGATTACATAATGTCTGTCTGTGCAACTTGATCCTTGCTGATTATACAGTGCCAAAAACTTTGTGCATATTGCCTGTCGTCGTGAGGCGTTGTGCTGTTTTTCCGATTATTAGTTTTGCGTGTATGTTTAGGGGGTCCATACATAGGATTGCTGTTAGCGCTTTCGTTGGAGTTGATTTCAGACGTAGTGTTTTCTCCAAGTGGATTTCTCCAGTTTCTGAGACATGTGGATTTTTCTAAAGCCGGTCACCACACGATAATTCCGTAGAAAACGTTCCGTATAAGAATCGATATCTATATTTAACCTGGGCCAATAGCGTTTGTTGCTAGTGCCTATACAAATATAATATTATTATTTATAATTATATTTCATTTAAATATATAAAATAAATATATTTAACCATTCGTTACTAACATGCGGTCTCACAGACCGAACACATACTTTGTGTACGCTGTGTGTACGCCAGAGTTGATCTTTTTGAGCTGTCGCTCTTTGTATACCCCACCGTTGATCAGTGCTCTTGTTGATAGAGGTGTGAATAAAAAGTGTGTTCTATATGAAGAAATTAACATTATCTTCAATTCGGTCTGAGAGACCAATGTTAGTAACCGTGTTATGAAATTCATTTTAGTAACGGAGGGTTAAAAAAAAAACATTGACTATCAGAAATGAAGTTAGGGTGTTATTGTAAATTGCCAGATGGCCAAAAGATGATAACTCATATTCGATTTCTTTTGATTTCCTATCTTATATGTTTATCAGGATTATTATCACTGTTATTGATTTAAAATATGTATTTTAAATGAAAAGTTTTTATTTTATTTTGAAGGGTAAACTGAAATGTACGTACATCTGATTTTTATCACTTTTTGCAGTTCCATTTAGTAGCTCACAATCTATTACAGAATTAAAAAAAAAAAAAAAGTTAACAAAACGTAGATGGGTATTTATTAAAATCCGACAAAGCGGAGCAAATCCTAACCGGGTTAATCAGCAAAGCATATAGGAGAAAGTTAAAAAAACTAAACAGTGTCAGAGTACTCTTTATCTGATTAACACTCTCGCTTGTATAAATCGTATTAAATCCGACAGTGTTAAAGATGTCAAAATGAAAACACGTTAAAATTTATAATAGTTCCATTCGTACGCATGCATTTCATATATACATTGATCTGAAAATATACTTTTGTGACATACTTATATACCGGCTGAAATTTAATAAATAGAAAGAAGTTGAAAATTTTACGTATTCTGCTTATAACACGACACAAACCACCCCACTTCTAGGTACACACTTCAATGCGGTGTTATTTTAGGGTGCCTAGAAAACTTATTTTGCTTTTCACACCAAAACCCACTGACGCGAAGCCAACATTATCAATTGTTGTTGTTATTTTTTTTATATTAAAAATAAAAACAAATACGGCAACACTAATAAAATAATGGCCACCGATAACGATTGTTGTTGTGTTTCTTTTGTATTATAACTGGTGACATACAAAGTTTCAAAAGGATCGCATCAAGACTTTTATTATGATTATGCGTTTCACATTAGTTCGTTAATTTAATGCGTAAATTTTATGGTTGCATTTCAGTTGTTGTATTTGGTGATATTGTTTTTGTTGTATTTGTACCATTTTATAATCTAACAAGCACTCATTTTGTCAATTGTGAACAGAAATGTTTGATCAATAGTAATCTTTATTGCCGTCAAAATGAGCACTGCAACAAAGCGGTGCAAAATTATAGGGTAAATTACAGCTGATATTTTGCGGCTCAAAAGAAATTGCAGTCCCAGAAAAAATACACCAAGTATGTAAATAAAATACATTTATTTTTGGTACCCACGACACTCAAGAAATCATTTAAAATATGTGCTGGATAGATTTCAACACGAATAGAAACTTTGTATTAATATTAGTACGATTGGTAATAAGAAGGCAGGGAGTGGCGAAATTTGATCTATAAACTTTTTTTTTTTTGAAAAAATTGCATAAGCCAAAACGGAAAACGAGCATCTACCTCATATACAAATGGAAGTTCTCAAATAGTAGAGTCTATTAAATTACGCAAAAATTAGAATTTAACATGCTGTCCCAATTTAGAATTGAGACATCCCAAGAACTCTACAAAAATAAAGGTAAAAAGTCCATATTTTCAATATAGTCAAAAGAACTAATTTTTATTTTAAAAATGGGTAAAACCTAAATAGTAAAAATTTCAAAAAGCATGCATCGATTATGAACATTTGTAATGTATCCGGTCTGTAAAAAATGTAGCAGGTGTCGTAAAATTAAGCTCTTTTTATGTAAGAAAGACTTCACCACAAAAACTTCAAAAAATTATTAGCAATTTAATTGATTTAAATACCACTTTGCTGGTTTTTTTATTATGCTGGTCGATTGTCTTTAGAAAGATTTATCATTAACATATCCTGGCCAGTTTTGAAATTAATATGTGGCCCACACACACAACATATACTTCATAGTTTCAAATATATTTCGCCAACTAAATCAAACATATGTAGATGTCCTACTGACTGTAGTCTTACCCTAAAAAAACGGTGTCAACTCACCCCTTGCATACAAGGGTTTTTGCATACATAAGGCATGTATGTTTTGTATATAGATGTATATGTTCCTGTAATGCACTAAACTAATTCATTATTTTTACCCCTAAATAATAACGTTGGCACTAGGAGAGTTCAGAAAACACAAGTGTTCATGGGCCCAAAAATAAATTAGCTTCCAGCAGTTAACGTAATGGCGGCAGCGGCTGCAATAATGAAACACAGCGATATATTTGGTTCACATTTTGTTAAAATAACATAGTGTTTCGGTAAATGGGTAACAAGCACGCTTCGTTGAGCACATCTGGATGGAGGGAAACCGAAGCAGGCTAAGCTAAAAACTGAACACACCTTGGGCTGTGTAAAAAAACTTATGCGGTCCTAACAGTAAATAAAAGACATCATAAGTATTTTTCAAACAGAAGTGCATATATAAATAAAAAATAAAATAGCTTATTGGGTGGCATTTTAAGAAATTTGAGGGAGGGGTCAAAATGTTTCTTTAAAAAGCCTCAAATAGCTACATTGTATGAATGCATATGCGCTGATTTTTCTTTGTTTATTGCTTTTGTTAACGGATTTAAACATGTTTCGAATTGGCTTTCATATACGAAGACTTTACTGTTATGTCACGTCAAACGCCTCAGCAAATAGCAAACGAAGGCAATTTTGTTAATTTGTTTGCTTGTTTCTAAGTAATGTATTCGCAACTATAATTTGGAAGCGTACAATTGCAGTCACAGAAATAAGTATGTCATCAGAAATTGAAAACATTGACGTGATGTCTTATATACAAACCTTAAGCCTTAAGTGAGGAAACATTTTAGTTCTTCAGTTCAAACTAATGACATTATTTTTTTTAACGCAAGCGATCACGTCACTTGGGGTTTTTTGTCTGGCAATAAGTTTCATTATAAGATTTCGTGAGAGAAAGAGTTTAAAGAGAGAAAGTTTTATTTCATCCCAGCAGTTATTTTGGAGTCAATTGAAAAAGTAAACTACACCTTTTCCAGTTGTTCTTCAGAAAATATCAAGTTAATTTCGGAAAATTTTAAATTTATTTCAGATTGTTTTATTTGTACTTCAGAAAAGCCAGTTGAATTTCAGAAACCACAAAGTTAGTTTCAGAATTCTACAAATTGATTTCAGAATATTAGAATTGTACATCAGAATAGCCAACTTAATTTCAGAAAACACAAAATTGATTTAAGAATACTTCAAATTGATTTCAGACTATTTGAATTGTACTTCAGAATAACCAATTTAATTTCAGAAAACACCATATCGAATTGAGAATTTTATAAAAGTTCTTCAGAATTTTCATTTGTACTTCAGAAAATTTCAATACGAACTTCAGAAAATTTCAAATGCAATTCAGAATATTTCAAATGTTTTTCTTTTTTTCGACATAGGACACAAGTACTTGTCATTGCAATAAAGGGAGAGATTTATTTTTTTGTTTATAATTTTGTATTTATTATTAAAATTAACACATTATGCATGTTTGAGACATAAGTTGTAGTACAAAGATTTATGAAATAATGTATAAAACTATAACTTGGTTAAATATTAAATTCCCACTGGCATATCGACCAAGACCAAGTATGGCATATTTTCAATAGTTTTTCTACTAAATAGATAAATATATACAAAAACTTAAGAAATTTTTTGACTTGAAAAAGAATCATTTATAAAATAACTAGTGCAAAATGCAAGCACAAGAAGTCTATGTCATCTGCCATGTTGGGATGAAAATAAATCCTTTGATTCGAATTTTGCCTTGCAGACATTTGCTGCATGAAAAGTGCTCAACGCGGATTATTTAATCTAGAATTTGTCCAATTTGTCGAGGAGATATAGCAGGTAATTTTAAAAAAGTTATGCCAATCTATTACTGTTGACGTTTTTTAAAGCAGATAGTGAGTCAATGGAGCGCAAAGTTTACCGCCGGTATTCAACCCAGGATCGTTACCGAATAGTCGAGGCAGCAAATAGAGTTGAGGATTGGTCACTGCTAGCCAGCTCGCTGGATATAAATTACAAAACAGCATTCACATGGATCAACTCCGGTCGCAGCAAGTCAATTCAAAGAGGGTATCAAAGAAAAAAGTTCTCGATGACCAGCAAATCGCTGAAGTTATAAAATGGGTTGAAGACAATTCGGCTATAACCCTCAAGGAAATAATGTTAAAAATATAGCATGCTTTTCTAAAAAACGTATGTATCGGTACAATATCAAACTACTTGGAAGGACAAATGTTTACCACAAAAAGTATCCACTGGGAGCCAACGACTATGAACACCGCTGAAAACAAATCAAAACATTTGTCATCTCAATGCATTTGTTCAAGCATTCTTTTGTTCATTATTCTGAAGTACATTTCTAATATTCTGAAATCAATTTGTAGAATTCTGAAACTAATTTTGTGTTTTCTGAAATTCAACTGACTTTTCTGAAGTACAAATAACACAATCTGAAATAAATTTAAAATTTTTTTAAATAAACTTGGTATTTTCTGAAGTATAACTGGAAAAGATGTAGTTCATTTCTAGCGCAGTTCGAAGTAGCTTTGATAAGGCACAAAAAGCGTTCAGTGTAGAACAGTTCACTTTGATTTGTTTTCAAAAGTATTGTTGAAAAAATTTGAATGGAATCCGATCACACGTTGTGGTAAAAAACGCGATCTGGCTATTTTTAAAAATATGCTGCGCACAAGCCGGAATCGATTGTTGCCCTGTGAAATTATTAAAGTTTTAGTTCATAAAATTATCAAATGTATATAAAATATTAACAATTAACAAAAGTGCTATTTAAAAATAAAAGGAACAAAAAGCAACATAGGTAACTTCATACATTAAAAACAACACATTCAGCCCCGTTTACCCACCGTAAGTGTTTTGATTTACTTCAATGGATACACAGGTAATAATTTATGTTTAATCTGACGATGTCCTATTTGATCTTACATTTCAGGTGTTGTGTCAATCGGAAGAAACTTAATATGTTTTTTAACTAGGCTAAATATAACTTTGTCTAAATAGAGTTCAAGGATTATATAAAAGATATAATATTAAACAGTTTCTGAAACATAAATTGCTCGTGGTAGTGTGATGTTACAACAACAACTAAGTGTATTAAAATAAAATTAACTCGATATGCACCTATTAAATTATGATTAAATAATTTATGTATATAGTATATGTTAAAAACTGTTAATAACGTAAGATACAAAACACATATCTTGCCTGTTTACTTTAAAATGACATAAGATCGATTTATCTACTACTACTATCAAATTAACATACTAATATTTTATTTGCTTTATATAATAAATATATTTTTTATATATTTATTAATTAAGAAAAGCACTTGGATGCAACAAGAAGAAACACATAAAAAAAATATCAAGAGACAAAAAAATAAATATTATATAAAAACTCTTTCCTGTGTAGTTAAGAAAAAAAATCATGTGCAGTTAAAAGAAAGCTTTTAGTAACTTTGTCTTAAAATTAAATATTATTAATTTTTTTATTGTTTAACAATACTTTTTTCTTATGCATTAGGGTGTCCCTTAAACATTGAAGTTGTTTTGATGGCTTACCCTCTCAATTTCCTTATATGATGTTAAAATAAATGTAAATAAAATTTGGTGTACTTAGGACCACGGAAACCCGTGCCTAGGGTTACCAAAAGTCTAGAAAAAAATAAGAAAACTCTTGCCAAAAAAAAAAAGCGAGAACAAAAAGAAACATTTTTTAAATTCAAATAACATGTAATGCGAAATAAAAACATAAAATAAACATTTTTTTAAAATATCCCGTATATCATTTTTTTGTCTTAAAAAAATTTGTTTTTAAAAACCATAAAATTAACATTTTTTTAATATTCAATATAATAAACGTTACTACAAATAATATAAGTTTTCATCATAAAGCAAATAAAAAAATGTAATATACTAATGATTTCAAAAAGTTAAACAAGCTAAAGGTTTGAATAAATAATACCAAATAAGCAAAAATCATGATTGAATTTTTCATAAAGTTTTTTAAATTGAACCCTTTAAGAAAAATAAACGTAACGCATTTTTCGAAACGAAACCATAACGTATACAAACCGCCATTTCACTACCACTTGCATAGTTTTTCATATAAAAATAAGACGAATTTATTTCAACGTAAGACTTTTCGTAAAAGTACCGTTTTTGCAACGCCTTGGCGTTTTGGTACCAATACATTCATATCACTCCTTTTTTTTTTAATTATCTTATTCCAAACTTTACATATACGGCACGTTATCGTATCGCAAAATCGGTTCGTTTTCGTGGTCTTATATGGGAGCATTACTTCGCCTGTGCTACGCTTACGTGACTTTTTTTTAGAGGGAAATAGCAAACGAGATCAAATTGAGATTGAGTTATCAGTCCTCCTCAGAATCATTCTTAAAGCTTTATTAAGAATAAAGTTTTAATAAGTAAACAACACGGTTGTGAAATTATAATCTATTGTTAAAAGAGTTCGAACCGCTGATATTTTCAGTCTGTTTCTTCCGTTTGACCACCGCAAACTCATAAGTGGAAACGTAAGTGTTTGCGCAGGCAACGAAAAAAAAAACTGGCAAATTTTTAAAGTTTCTGAATAAAATTCGCTACTTGAACAATTTCAAAAGTTTTTTATCCATTTTTGGTAGGCAAATGATTGCTTGAACTCCTTGTTATGTAATTTTCTTAAACCCAATTTTTTAATTTAATATACTGATCAAAACACTTATCTCTTTTCCGTAAGTTAACAATTTCAATGTGATTCAATGTGATCATATATTTTGTATGAATTTATTCATTCGAAAACTTTTGAAATTCTTTAGAATTTAAATAATCATAACATATTTTGTAACTAGAAAATATGTTGTTTTTCTTAAAATTTCTGTGTCACTTTTATAAACCTTTTGTCTACAAAAAATTTTTAAATTTTATTTCTCAAGGGAAAAAATTAATTTTTACATCTTTTCATTATCGCATCTACCGATTCGGATATAAAGGTCATTGTTTCTATAAGAGAATTTTTTATTTTTCATAACAGTTATTTTGCCATGAAATAAACACCGAAATGAATAGACTGCAAATAAATACGCCTCACTTAATTCCGACTGAAAATATTTTTTCAGCAAATTTTGAATTCTGCATTAATGAGTACACCTGCCGAAAGGCTTAATTGCTCGGGTCAACAGAACAAGAGTTATAGTTGATGGTACGGACAACCATCACATAAATTTACACTCCATCAACGGGCCCGTTTATGGCTTACAGTGTAAGAACACACGGACATCCGGCAGAGCTAACACGAAGTAGGAAGCCGTTTCACAAACACAAAGCACTACCCTGTATAACCATGGAGCAGCACTGCTCCCAGTAGCAGAAACAGTTTGACCACCGGTAGTGACGCATATTTATTGCCATATACTGGTGAAGACGAGGCCTACCCAATCTTTTGTAAATTAAGACAGATACGCCAGTCTGGTCGTACCACTGTGCGATCCCGGTGGTCAATCTAGACCTGTGTAGCATACACACAACCACAGCCAGCACGAGCCTCCCCAAAGGGCCAACCTATTATAGACACCTGGGCAACTCGGTCCCGCCAAAAGAAGATCCAGAACATCCCAGGAACGAGACAAAAAATGCATGCATGTATGAGTTTTTAAATCTGGCCGTGCCCAATTAGAGCTTGACCGACAACTTCAACCAAGTCACGAAAACTTATTTTTTCCATCCACAAATTCGATACCTTGGAAAAGTGCCTATTCGTCATGCTAATATAACAATATAAAACACCACTTTAATACAATGTAACACCAGAATTGTCCGTGTCAGTGACATAATTTTTAACCCATTTCAATACAGCCTTCATATATCTCCCTGTCGTGTATAGATAGGGTCTTTGAAACAAGTTTTATAAAAGGTCTATGCAAGGAAAAAAGTCGTGATCTAAGGTTTTTATTCAAGGCTTATCCAGGAACTCGCAAGCTGAGAAAAAAAAAATTGAATTGTCTTCAGTAATCTCCTTTTCTACGTTTCATTATTTCGTTTTATTTAGCACAAAAAAATTATACATTTTCAATATCTTTGTATATTTACGATGTCCCAACCAGCACGGATTGAACTCAGATCCTTTGTATCGCCGCATGCTCTACCCACTCGTCTATTTAGGACTTTGCGTGAGCGACGTTAAAACTTAATTAGTATTTTCTTTGAATTCCCTTAAGAACAATTTTATAAGGCTGTCGATTGCAATCATTTCATATACGCACTTAATTTCAATTCAACAAATTGCCTCGGTAGCCCAGCGGCTTGGGAGACAGTTTTTCAACAGATAGAGGCAAGGTTCAATCCTTCGCTCAGCCGAAAAAAAATTTTTGAAGCGAAGCTTTTTACTCCTCGTCGTGTGATTTGCTTGGAGTGAAATCTGAAAAATTTTCGACGGATTTTTTCGCTAGTAGTACGCTGTTGATGGAAAAAATTTGTTCAGTGCAGCCAAGTTCACAACCATGTGTGGAGAATTAGCGTGGAAATTTGACATTCAACAATAAAAAAATAAGCAGGAAATATGTTTTCTGTATACATGTAATTTATTTTATGCTATTTTAAATTTTTTTGTTACAAGTTAATATATTAAAATGAAAAAATTTTTAAGCTATCAAATCTATGTAACTGCAAAAAAGCTTCGCTTCTCTCGTGTGTCCAACGACGCACCTGTGTTTTTTTTTTATTGGAGTAGTTTTTGGTTCTTTTATGATAGTGGAATTTTTTATTTAAATCAGGAATTTCTAATGGACAAACTTAAACTTTGTTTATCAAAAAAAAAAAAAAAATCTAAGGATGAGTAAAAATCTTCTTGAGTACTTCCTAAAATGTGTCATTGAATAAAGTTTTATATGAAAAATTATACAAGAAATTTAAATTTTCAAGGCTTTCACAAGGCTTTTTCAAGAAAAGCCTGAATAATTACTTTTATACAAGGCAGTTCCAAGTTGAGTATGAATAACTTCAAATATTTAGGTGAAATTGTTATCTGGGAATTGTGGTTGTACCGCAATCTTTTAAACTATCCACATGTTTTATTCGTTCAGAATACACGTGTTTAAATTTTTTTCGTATTCTGACCACTTGGGGTATTGTTGACAATTCTTCGGTTTGAGCATGGTGTGAGAACAAGGTGGTAGCGTTATTTCTCATTATATTTGGTAGCGTGTCTCTCTCATCAAAAATGTCCCTTGATCTGTCAAAAACAGGAGATCGTTAATTTTTCGCAAAACCCATTAGCAAAACAAAGTTTGTGAAGTTTATGTTTTTTGTTAATTTTTAACAATATACGAGTATTTATGAATAATTTAGGGATGCTTTCTGGGATCACTCCTATTTGTTCTATTAATCAATGATCTTCCTAATTCTCTGCAATCATTCGAATTGCTTAATGTATGCTGATGATGTTAAAATGTTCAAATCAGTCACATCGCATGCCTATCAACTGCTTCTTCAGTTTGATTTAAATAACTTGAATAGATGGTGTTTTGTAAATAAGCTATATCTTAACGTCGAAAAGTGCATTTATAATGGCGTTTTATAGGATAATGACACCAATTTTATCCGATTATTCAATCACAGATAGGTGTCTGCAACGGGTTGAGTATAAATCTAATCTGATAAGCCTGGAGTGTTTTTTGACAGAAAACTCACTATTTTCTGTCATTATGACCGCATTATCACCAAAGCTAACTCTATCGTAGGGTTTTTAAAGCGTAATTCGAAGGAGCTTTAGGATGCACATACTCTTAAAATATTATTTATATCGTTAGTAAGATTCATTTGGAAAATGGATGTGTGATCTAGGATCCATATTATGATATTGAGTATTTGCGGCTGGAAAAAATTCAAAAACGCTTCAGTCGATTCATTATTTATTAACTTAACTGGGATTTCATGCCGACTTATACGTCGCGTTGCGCTCTTCTTGATATTAATACATTAGCCATGAGGCGTAAATTCTTTCTTATAATTTTTGTTCGAGATATCTTGATGTCGCATATAGACACCACGCACTTTTCGCTACTTTAAAGATTTACGCACCTGAGAGATACCTTAGGCCAAGGGAGTTGCTATTTATTCTATACCACAGAACGGCCTATGGCAGAAATGATCAAATTAATAATATGTGCTCGGCATTTAACTCGATTAGTACTCAGATAGATTTCCCACTGAACAGAGATGAATTCAAAATATTGTAAAATTATTAGATCTTATTTTAATAAGTAATTTATGCTAAGCTGAAACTTTTCTAAAGACTTTCAATTTAATTTATCATATATTAACATAAAACTGTTATATATTACTTTATAAATATTAATCTTAATTCAAAACTGTTAAAACAATTTTTGGTAAGTTGAATGTTAATAAATAAATAAATAAATAAATAAATAAATAAATAAATAAATAAATAAATAAATAAATAAATATATATAAATATACGTATAAATAAATATATGCATAAACTATGGAAAACAACTCTGCAATGGCGCCACCCATTGAAGGATCAACTAGGGTAAAAGGGGGTACAGTTCCCTAGATAGAGCTGTGGTTGAAGGTACCAATACTTTATTATTAAATTACCACCCATTCAATTTGTTACTTCTCAATATAATATTGTATAGCATTTATTTATTATACTCTAAGCATAAAGTCAACAAAATAAAAATTGATTTGACAATAATCATTAGTTGACTCTGTCTTTGTCAAAATTTGTTGACAAGCGTTTGATTTGCTCAAACCTGAGAGTTAGATTTTTAAAACATCTATTTCCACAATTCATTTTAACACTATTTCCTGACGCTACAAGACCGCTGGATGTGACGTTTTAGGAACTTTTAAAAAGCTAATTGGATTTTATTAAGATGACGTGGAAGGAGATTTTGGTGATTTAAAAATAAGTCACCTCGTGTGAAAATGAACGAGCATTTTCAGTACATCCCTTACTCAAAACTTATTTAAGAAGCAAGATGGATTAAACGGTCTCAGATTGCTTAATCTGTACAGAGATATGACGCCTTCAGTGGATTTTATTTTAGATAAACTCGCTGAAAGTATTCGTAAACTAAATTTGAAAATATAGTTTTGGTGTATTTTGTTAATCTAAATCACAATGATCCTGTAACTAACCCTTTTTTTCTGTAAAAAGCAAAAAATTTATCTCAATTTTTTAAATTTTTAGTTATTTTTTAATACAAATAAAACACTTTTTATAAAACTTATTTTTAGTTAGCTGCATTCCCGTGGTCGTTGATCTAGAGCGTGGCTCAAAATGCATACGCAAAAATTAGAACTAGCTCTTTTTCTGGCTCTATTTCTGATCTTAAAATGCTGTCAAGCTTAAAGCACTTTTTTTCAAAACGAACACAGTTGGCAAATCTGAAATACTCTTCGACGAGCTTCCGTCTTACTGCTCGCATTCGTATTTTGACACTTCATCGTGAGTGATGCGAAATTGTAATAAAGTTGAATAAATTATGTATGTTATCATTGTGGTGGAATTCTTTGTTTGTTTGTTAACTTAACCATACTTTTATATGCAAATATTATTCCCAAAAGTTACAATTTACTACTATGAGGCAAAGAAGTTTAATGGTAAGATGTTGCTTGCCCTGTCAGAGGTTTTTACAAGGAACTAAAAAAAAAAAGAAATGTCCATTTCAGCCCTTGACCGAGCTTCTTATGATCAATTGTGATGTGCGTGTTGTGAAATGTTTGAACACAAATGATCGAGAACTATGCCTACAAGTTTTATGCCGGCTCCGAACGGCTTATGTTCTCAAGAAGCTTTCTTTGGCAGTTTTTACTCTCTGAGGTTTTCCATTGTCAATTAGTCAAAAAATTTACAAACTTCTTACTGACAATCTTAGATTTTAAGTTATGATATATATATATATATATATAAAGGGTGATTTTTTTGAGGTTATGATTTTCATGCATTAGTATTTGACAGATCACGTGGGATTTCAGACATGGTGTCAAAGAGAAAGATGCTCAGTATGCTTTGACATTTCATCATGAATAGACTTACTAACGAGCAACGCTTGCAAATCATTGAATTTTATTACCAAAATCAGTGTTCGGTTCGAAATGTGATTCGCGCTTTACGTCCGATTTATGGTCTACATAATCGACCAAGTGAGCAAACAATTAATGCGATTGTGACCAAGTTTTGCACTCAGTTTACTTTATTGGACATTAAACCAACCACACGAATGCGTACAGTGCGTACAGAAGAGAATATTGCGTCTGTTTCTGAGAGTGTTGCTGAAGACCGTGAAATGTCGATTCGTCGCCGTTCGCAGCAATTGGGTTTGTGTTATTCGACCACATGGAAGGTTTTACGCAAAGATCTTGGTGTAAAACCGTATAAAATACAGCTCGTGCAAGAACTGAAGCCGAACGATCTGCCACAACGTCGAATTTTCAGTGAATGGGCCCTAGAAAAGTTGGCAGAAAATCCGCTTTTTTATCGACAAATTTTGTTCAGCGATGAGGCTCATTTCTGGTTGAATGGCTACGTAAATAAGCAAAATTGCCGCATTTGGAGTGAAGAGCAACCAGAAGCCGTTCAAGAACTGGCCATGCATCCCGAAAAATGCACTGTTTGGTGTGGTTTGTACGCTGGTGGAATCATTGGACCGTATTTTTTCAAAGATGCTGTTGGACGCAACGTTACGGTGAATGGCGATCGCTATCGTTCGATGCTAACAAACTTTTTGTTGCCAAAAATGGAAGAACTGAACTTGGTTGACATGTGGTTTCAACAAGATGGCGCTACATGCCACACAGCTCGCGATTCTATGGCCATTTTGAGGGAAAACTTCGGAGAACAATTAATCTCAAGAAATGGACCGGTAAGTTGGCCACCAAGATCATGCGATTTGACGCCTTTAGACTATTTTTTGTGGGGCTACGTCAAGTCTAAAGTCTACAGAAATAAGCCAGCAACTATTCCAGCTTTGGAAGACAACATTTCCGAAGAAATTCGGGCTATTCCGGCCGAAATGCTCGAAAAAGTTGCCCAAAATTGGACTTTCCGAATGGACCACCTAAGACGCAGCCGCGGTCAACATTTAAATGAAATTATCTTCAAAAAGTAAATGTCATGGACCAATCTAACGTTTCAAATAAAGAACCGATGAGATTTTGCAAATTTTATGCGTTTTTTTAAAAAAAAAAGTTATCAAGCTCTTAAAAAATCACCCTTTATTAACATAATTTAACTTATACATAGAGTTTAATGAATTTCTTAATATGTTTTTTGAAAGAGAGAAGTCTATAGCTAAGCTAAGCTAAGCTGAATTCAATGAATGTCCTATTTATTGGAGCATTAAGAGCGTAATTAGTTATACTGAAACCAATATTGGAAAAGTCAAAGTTCCGCAAATGTCTGGACGGAATATTGAAATTAATTATTTTTTGAAAGGATGGGCAGTCAGTCGTGCCGGAAACAATATCATTGATAGAAAGTAGGGAAAGTATGGATCTTCTACCATTCAGGGTCTTAGGATTCAAAAGCAAGCATCTTGCATTGTATGATGGATCAAATTCAGTATATTTAACAGAACGAAGAGCGAATCTTAGAAAGCTTTTTTGAATGCGTTCGAGCCGATTTATGTGGATATGATAGAACGATCTCCAAATCATAACCGCATATTCGAGATTCAAGCGAACAAAGAATTCAAGCTATTACGCCGTACATGTGCCAAGAGAGCATACGATTTTGAAATTATGTAACTGATGTGTGACGTAAAAGTAAATTTCGAATCCAAAACAACACCAAGATCCGAAATTCCATTGACTTCATTTAATTTAATATTATTAATAAAATAACTATGGATCACAGCAGCGCATTTAGAAAAGCAAATGTGAAAGCATTAGACTCAGCATCGAATGGCAAACTGTATATTATATACCGTGTTGGGCTGCATTGTGAACCGTACGCTAACGATTAAGTGCTCGTTTAGATTCTGTCTCAGTATAGTATAAATTAAATTTGTTGAGGTAATTTATAATTGGCAATTGCTTCTGAAATGTCATTTTTAAATTTATTTAAATAAATCATTTTTGTTCCTATTTCAGTTATTGGATTAAAAATCTGTAAATGTAAAGAAAAAAATTGTATCTGAGAAAAATAGAAGAAATTTTCGATAACGCATTTAAGCAATCTCATAGAAAAAATAACTTTTCATTTTAAAAAAAGTTAAAAAAAGATCTCGAGAAAAATAGAGAACATGTCCTCTTTTAAAGAGATATGATGATAACGCTACTCGTGCCGATATGCATCGGTACATGTCAGACTTGTCGATACTGGAAAAAAGTGCCCATTTTTTCAAAAAACCCAAACAACTTTTGTATTATAAGTGTTTATCTTCAAAAAGCTTGTTAACAGCTCGCTTTCTATTTAATATTTCCTGAAAATAAGTTTTCTAACAAAAAAACTAGACGAAAACTGCCAGAGTTGTGATATTTTACTTTTTCGAAAAAAACTAATTTTTGTTCTTGTTGCATTAAAAAAAAATCGAAAAAAATCCAAATTTGAAAAAATTTTTTCTAGTGGAAATATTTTTGTAAGCTATACCTTTTGTAGATGCAAAAAATTGTGTAATTATGTTGAATAACTTGGTAGTTATGAATTTTGTTGCTAGAAGTGTACTTATTTCTGGCATAGTTCTGGAGTATTATCTGTAAAGAAATAAAAAAACCGCAATTCAGAAAAAAAATTAAACGTGTTGAACCTTGACTTTTATTTTAAATTACTGAAAGTGTCCTTTTCCAGCATTTTGATCAAATAAAAAAATTATAAAAAATCGAAAAACATACATTTCTCAATCGGAGCAACTTTTATGTTTTTCAGTGTTGCCAACATATCTATTTTTTATTTTGTTTTTTTGGTTTGGACTTAGGTATTTAACGAGAAATTCCCCCAAATTTAAAAAATGCTTTTGCTCTTATTTCATTCATTTATCCCCACCCACACGAAAACTTAATTTCTGCTCATTTGGAGCACGACAACTCGTGCCGACATGCATCGAAACAAGTTCATACAATTTAGTTTTCGTATATTTTAGGAATAAATGAGTAAAAATAGGGCATATGTTTTAAAAAATGGTCTTATTGACATTTTCGTTAAAATACCTAAATTCAACAAAAAAGAAAAACGGAATGAAAAAAAAAACGGTATGTTGGAAACCCTGGAACTCAAAACATTTTCGAATAAAGCTCAGAAATACATTTTAGAATTGTTAAAGTTGCTCCGAGTAAGAAATATATGTTTTATCCATTTCTTATAATTTTTTTGTGATCGAAATGCTGGAAGAGGGCACTTAAATTATTGAAAAAAAGGTCAAATTCAGCAAGGGTAACTTTTTTCCCGAATTTCGGTTTTTTATTTTTTTGCAGAAAATAGTTTAAGACTATGCTTAAGCCATTTATGCTATTGTTTTTAAAAATTTTGTTTTGTATACCTAAATTCAACAAAAAAGAAAAACGGAATGAAAAAAAAAACGGTATGTTGGAAACCCTGGAATTCAAAACATTTTCGAATAAGACTCAGAAATTCTTTTTAGAATTGTTAAAGTTGCTCCGAGTAAGAATATATGTTTTATCCATTTCTAATAATTTTTTTGTGATCGAAATGCTGGAAGAGGGCATTGAAATTATTTGCAAAAAAAGGTCAAGTTTCAGCAAGGGTAACTTTTTTCCCGAATTTTGGTTTTTTTTTATTTTTTTGCAGAAAATAGCTCAAGACTCTGCTTAAGCCATTTATGCTATTGTTTTTATAAAATTTTGTATTTTTGGATTTTTGGGATTTTTTTTCGTAAAAATACTCAAACTCGAAATATTCAAATGAGTACACTTCTAGCAAAAAAAAAATCATAACGACCAAGTTATTCAACATTCCCTGTAGGAAAATCAACTCAATCAATCGAAGTAGTTGAAAAAGTAGTTTTTTGTCAACCACAACTAGTTGAAATTCTGACTTTTTTCCATAAAACGAACTAACATATTTTGTATGGTGATGTCCGCGAAATAAGTCAATTGACTTTTGTCTGCATATATTTTCAACTACTTGTTAAATTAGTTAAATATAAATTATTTTTTGAATTGCTTTAAAATAACCAATTGAAAACTATTACTGATGGCCTAAAGTAAATAATATTTGATGAAATAACATGGTTAAATATAAATAAACTTGTAATCTAATAAAAATTTGCAATCAAAACATGTTAAAATCAGAGTAGTTGCCTTTATATAATTCAAAGTAGTTTATCAATTACTTGTTTCTTAGAAATATTTCAATGACTTCATATATAATGCAATAAAAACTATTTAGAATTGAAGTGGATGCCGCCTTAATATAATTCAAAGTAGTTCATATACTGGTTTATTTTAAATTAGTTTCTAACTAGTTGTTTTTAAAAACAAGTTAGTTTGTTCCTATAGGGTTACTACACAATTTTTTACATCTACATTAGGTATAGTTTAAAAAAATATTTCCACAACTTCCACTGTGAACAAGCTTTTTTGAAAAT
This sequence comes from Coremacera marginata, assembly GCA_914767935.1. Classification (NCBI taxonomy): domain Eukaryota; kingdom Metazoa; phylum Arthropoda; class Insecta; order Diptera; family Sciomyzidae; genus Coremacera; species Coremacera marginata. Next base: position 81,115,487 of record OU612047.1, on the reverse strand, counting down.
TCCCTATAGGAGCAAACTAACTTGTTTTTAAAAACAACTAATTAAAAAACTAGTTTAAAATAAACCAGTATATGAACTACTTTGAATTATATTAAGGCGGCATCCACTTCAATATATGAAGTAATTGAAATACTACTTAAAAACCAGTGATTGATAAACTACTTTGAATTATATTAAGGCGGCAACTACTCTGATGTTGGCATGTTTTAATTGAAAATTTTTATTAGATTACAAGCTTATATATATTTAACCATGTTATTTCATCAAATATTATTAACTTTTGGCCATCAGTAATAGTTTTCAATTGGTTATTTTAAAGCAATTAAAAAAATAATTTAAATGTAACTAATTTAACAAGTAGTTGAAAATATATACAGACGACAGTCAATTGACTTATTTAGCGGACATCACCATACAAAATAAGTTAGTTCGTTTTGTGGAAAAAAGTCAGAATTTCAACTAGTTGTGGTTGACAAAAAACTACTTTATCAACTACTTTTAAATTAGTTGATTTTCCTACAGGGTTTACACTAATGTAAAAGTTATTTGGGATTTTTGAAAGAATTAACACTTTTTACCCATATCCGAAATCTGACATGTGCCGATGCATATCAACACGCGTTCCTGTGGTCCTAGGTATAGCAAATTTTATTTAGAATTATTTTAACTTCATACGAAGAAATTAGGAGCTAAAAAAACCGCTTCAATTAAGGGACACTCCATTATACATATAGAGTGCATAAAGCTGATAGGTCCAGTTTTCGATCATTTGTGTTCAAACATTTCACAACACACAAAACACAATTGATTATAAGAAGCCCGGTCAAAGTCCTTTCAAGGGCTGAAATGGCCATTTGGTTTTTTTTTATTCTATAATACATATATTAAAAATTTAGAAAAATTAAAATTTAATAAGAACTCTTTATGAGATCGTGTGTTTTTTAAAATAAAATATTATTTTTTCTATTGTTCGATAGTAATTGACTTTTATTTTCATAAAGTTATATTTATATATGGCAACATAAAATATAATTAATGAGTTTTTTTTAATACAATTTTATTGTGTAATTGAAATACAATAATATTTTTAACCGTTATGTGACTGACGAAAAAACATCTCGATCAAACTGACGAGATTCCCGGGTAATTTCATATAATTTATGTAGAAAATTAACGTGTATGTGCTTTAATGTTCAGGTAGATATATGTTTCGTGAATTCTACAATTTAAAACAATTTAACTTGGCCCTTTGGGCTCTTTAGCTTGGTTATGAATGATCAAATTCTTTGTTTTAAATTGCAAAAGGTGCCCGGGTACCTCGTCAGTCACATATCGGTTAGTTTTTATTAAAAAATAAAAACCTTTATAGACAATTATAAACAAAATTTCTTCGAAAATAAATCTTGTGGATGGAAAAGATCGTACAAATCAAGTCTTTAGGACCTTTCATCCAGTACACTAAATGTTTACACTAGTTAAAAAAGCACCACTTTTAGGATACTGTGAAAGCCACCACTGTAAAAATTTTTCTAATTCAACTAGTTCAATATGAGGAAGAAGGAGTGTTTATGGGGAAATTGTCTTTTCCTATGACATCAACCCACAAAAAGCGTCAGTTCGTTCAATGATAAAGGCTATTGCATTGAAACAACACTCTAAAAAAGAAGTTTAAATTTGCTTTTATATGAATAGGAATTATTTGTTGAAAATTCATCTGAAGTGTAATTATGTTATAGTTTCTGTAGTATTTTTTAATTGTTTAAAATTAAGCTAAAAATTCAGTTAAATTAAACACCATATGTTTTATATTGCCGCAATATCCATATTAAGCTTTTATTTACTGCATAAATTGTATTAAAATTCAGCATATGTTGAATTTTCATAACCTAGTGTGTATTTTTCCATCAAATGTTCATTTCAGTCTACATCTTATCGTGTGAAGAGTTGTTTCGGTCTTATTTATTTGTCTGTGGTCTTACTTTCGTTTAAAATAAATGTTTAAAATATATATTTATACAGTACACTCTAAAAAGTTTTTGTTGAAATTTACTACAATAGTTGTAGGCAACAGTTTTGCTACTATAACTGTAGTAAATTTACACACCTTTATAAAGTTCAAGATTTGTTGCTTACTATTGGTATGTAGTAAAACTCAACAGTTGGTGTTTAATTTTGCTTAAAATATTTGGTAATATTTAAACTTTAATATATGTATTGTAGTAAACTTAAACATTAGTTGTTTAATGTTGCAATCATTTTTGTATTACTATTGCAATATTACAACCTTTATATGAATAATATTCAACAACTTTTGTTTACTTTTACTACAATAATGTAGTAATATAAAAATTACTACTGCTATATACTAATATTTAACATGTTTTTGGGAATTAAAACTGAAGTAAGCTTCAACTTATTTTATGATTGATTTAATTTTAATTAAACACACAAATCTGAATAAAAAAAAAACGTTCAACTCCGTTGCACCAAGAAGCTATGTATATCAATTTGTCGTTAGAGTTATAGAAATAAAACAAAGCATTTTTAAAATCAATCTTTAAAAATTTATTAAGCACTTCTCACACTCACATTCCTGTATAAATATTGAGTACATTACAAAGCAAAAAATATTTACAATCTTAGCTTAAAACTAAAACTTGTTATTTAACACGATTTTTTTAATTAGAGAAGCGGATACCGGACTGAATAATAAGCTGCTTACTTGCTCATAACCAAACGTGAATGATAATATGATTCAATTATACAATTGATGTTGAAAATTCAACACACATACATATGTATATTGGCAATGAAATAAATGATGAAAAAATAGCTTAATATTAATATTGCAGCAAAATTCAACATATGTTGCTTAATTTTACTAAAGTTTGTATATAATTTTAAACATTAAAAATTTACAATGTAACTTGCAGTGAAATTACACTCCAGTTAAATTTTAAACAAAAAAGTACTATTATAGTTATAGTAAATTTGTATTTATTTTTTAGAGTGTATGTATCAGTGTAGTTATTGTAAAGAGAATTTTTTGTATTTAAAACATTATAATTCACACTTATATGTGCATAAGGATGAGATGTGTCTAGAATATAAGTGTTTATTTCTCAAATGTGATAGCATTTTTGCTGATTATAATTCTTATGAATATTAAAACGAATTGAATAAAGAATAATAATTTTTATTGAATAATTCTTTAACCAGCGGAAAAATTACAAGAATTCGCTAAAATACAAAAAAAATTTTAAAAAAACAAAAAAAAAACAACCGACTACAAAATCACTACAAAGTAAAAAATAATTTTAAAAATACTTTTCCTTTTAATTTCTTGGTCATATTTGATAATTTATTTAAACATATTATTATATATGAAATCTTATTATCTTTATTTTTTTCTTATTTGTTTTATTATCATAAATATATTAATTTCTTGATGAACACAAAAGCTTTTAAGGTTGGCGCTAATATAATCAGACTTTTAATCAGAAGCGCCAACTTCAAAGCATTTGTATTCATCAAGAAATTAATATATTTATGATAATAAAACAAATAAGAAAAAAATTAAGATAATAAGATTTCATATATAATAATATGTTTAAATAAATTATCAAATATGACCAAGAAATTAAAATTAAAAGTATTTTTCAAATTATTTTTTACTTTGTAGTGATTTTGTAGTCGGTTGTTTTTTTTTTAAATTTTTATTTCTTCCTTTTTAGAGAATATGATAAATTTTCGAAAAAAGTAAAAAAAATTTGTTCTATTAAAATCTGAAAGTTTGTTGGTTATTTCAAATATCTGCCTCTTAAATTTAAATTAGATGTCACCTGTTTTGAAATTATTATACCCATTCTTGTAACGAGTTTTATTACCCTAGTGTCAATATTATTCGAGATATAGTGTTTTTCAAATATTGCCATGCCCCTTTGTTAACTAAGCGCCCACTTTCTGTAGCGTTATTTCCAATAATTGTGCCTACCCCTGTACTTTATTTCAGTACCCCAGCGTCAATATTAACTGCGATAGTGTTTATCTAGTATTGCCATGCCCATTTATCGAATAGCGCCTACTTTATTGACCATAATTTTTAATAATTCTGCCTACCCCTGTACAACAAGAAATTTCAGTGCCCTAGTGTCAATATTATTCGAGATACACTGTTTTTCTAATATTGCCACGCCCAGTAGTCGAAATCCGACCACTTTCTTCACCGTAATTTTTACTTATAATGCCTACCTCTATACCAAATTGCAGTACCATAGTATCTTATTCTTATCTTATTATTCGAGATATACTATTTTTCTAATATTGCCACGCCTATTTGTCAAATAATGCTCATTTTGTTTACGGCAATTTGTAATAATTGTGCCTACCACTACACTAAACTTCAGTACCCTAGTGTCCATATTATTCGAGATACAGTGTTTTTATAATATTGCCACGCCCATTTGTCGAATAACGCCCACTTTATTGGCCATAATTTGTAATAGTAATGCCTACCTTTATACTAAATTGCAGTACTATAGTATCAATATTATGCGAGATATACTCTTTTTCTAATATTGCCACGCCCATTTGTCAAATAACGCCCATTTTCTTGACCGTAATTTGTATTAACTGTGTCTACCCCTACACTAAATTTCAGTACCCTAGTGTCCATATTATTCGATATACAGTGTTTATCTAGTATTGCCACGCCCATTTGTCGAATAACGCCCACTTTATTGACGATAATTTGTAATAATAATGCCTACCCCTATACTAAATTGCAGTACTCTAGCCTCAAAATTATTCAAGATACACTGTTTTCCTAATATTGCCACTCCCATTTGTCGAATTACGGCTATTTTCTTGCCCGTAATTTGTAATAATTGTGCCTACTCCTACACTAAATTGCAGTACTCTAGTGTCAATATTTTTCGAGATACAGTAGTATCTAGTATTGCGAGATCTATTATTGCCACGCCCAGTTCTCGAATACCGCCCACTTTTGTACGGGCACCTCCATGCTTATAATATCTATCTGTACCCCAAAAATTATGGCAATCAGGCATATGGCTTAGGAGTTATCGGTGTGCATACATTTAAAAAAAAAAAAAAAAATAAAAAAAAATAAAAAAAAAAAACAGAGAAACCGACGAACTTGAGAACCTCCTCCTTTTTGAAGTCGATTAAAAAATAAAGGATATCAGAATGAACTATCGAGCTTTATTTCGAGTTTTATTTTCTAACAAAAGAAAAAAAAAGTTTTGTACTAAGAAGAAACAATAAGAATGTGTTGAATTTTATTGCACTTCTTGTTGTTAAATAAATGTTGATTTTTCCTAAAAATGAAAAGTAATTTTTGTATAACTATTTGATTTGAAGTAAAATTAAACAACATTTGTTGAATTTTACTACTTATGGTGTTAATTTTACTCAACAGTTGTGAAATTTTACTGTTATTAAAATAGTAATTTGTCGATATTACTACACTGTTTGAAGTGCAATTCTACAAGTTATGTTTAATTTCACTATAACATCAAGAGTAAAGTTTATGTTGAATTTTACTAAAAATAAAACTCATGTTGAATTCTATATGATGTGTACATTTACTACAGTTATAGTACCAAACCTGTTGCCTACAAGTATTGTAGTACATTTCAGCAAAAACTTTTTAGAGTATAGTACTGGTCCTTTTTGGAACTAGCCCAGAACTATTTCAAATTTGGTCCATATTTCTACTGGGATATGAAAACGGAATCGCCTGACACAAAAACCCCAAGTGAGGCGATCTCTTGCGTTGTATAAAATACGGCCATAAGTCTAACATTGGGAATTCAAATAAAGAAACTTGAATTTGAAAAACACCGCAAGAAATACGCGGATGAAATTTAAAAATAGTGAATTTTGAAAACTCAGTGCCATAAGGAAGCACAGGTAGAACGAACGTCTTGTAAAGTGTTACTTTTGTCGATCGAGAGAGGGCTCTGTAAATAAGTTGCTTACTGAGCCCGTAGTAGCACTTATTAGCAATTATTGTTCTTCGCTTTATCTCCAGGTTGACTTCGTTGTTGTTATTAATGGCGGTGACAAGGTATCCCAACTTCTTGACTACTTCAAAGTTATAGCGGCCGGATGAAACGTAGGAGTCTAGACGCCGCGCTCCCTTTTTCGTAGACAGCATATACTTTGTTTTACCCTCAACAAAGTAACATCTCTCTTGGTTCTGACGACAATGCCAATATCATCAGCATACGCAAGGAGCTGGACACCTTTGTAGAAAAAGGTGCCATTACGTTGCACACCGGCCTTTCGTACGATCCCCTCGCCTTCTCTGAAACCTCTTTCGGTATTGAAGTTTTCGCAGAGGTCATTTCCTACCTTGACGGAGCTGCGTGTGTTGCTCAAAGTCATCCTGCAAAGTCTAATCAGCTTTGCAGATATACCGAACTCACACATTGTTGCGTATAGGCAATCCCTTCTTGGGCTATTGAACGCAGCTTTGTAATCGACAAAGATATGATGTGTGTTAATTTGATTTTCGTGGTTGTTTCTAGGATTTGTCGTAGCGTGGAAATCTGGCCTATCGTGGACTTTCCAGGTCGAAAGATGTCCTGATAAGGTACAATCAGTGTTTTTGTAATCGGCTTTAACCTTTCACACAGTACGCTTGAGAGAACCTTATATGCGATGGAAACAAGACTTATACATCGATAGTTGGCGCAGATTGTTGGGTTTCCTTAGTTATGTATAGCGCAAAGTACGCTGAGATTCTAATCGTCGGGCATGCTTTCCGCTAGCCATATTTTGCTGGTGAGCTGATGCATGCGGCTTATCAATTAAATTGGAGAAGTGCTGTCTCCACAATCTCAGCGCGCACTGTGTACCTGTAACTAGATCTCCATTTTAATCTCTGCAAGTGGATGCTCCGGGCTTGAAACCTTAGGTTAGACGCTTAACCTCTTGATAGAATTTTCGTGCATCCTTCTGCCCTGTTATACCTCTAGTTCCTCACATCCTTCTGCCTCCTTCTTCTTCATCCTTGCATCCTTCTGCCCTGTTATACCTCTAGTTCCTCACGCTCACGCTTTTCCTGCTCTCTTTTCTTGCGTCTGAAAAGACGCCTCTCTTCCTTCCTTTTTTCCCGGTAGTTTTCTCGCACGGCTCGCGTTGCAGCTGACTGCAGCGATTTTGAATAAGCGGCGTTTCTTACTGCTGTCGCACTTCTCTATTGCCTTAATATAAAAACACTTCGACAGAGAATAGACTGTACTTTTAAAAAACTTTGTCAATATATGGTTAAGATATATTATAATTAATCAAAGTTTTGCATTTTAGAGTATTTCAAAGTTGATTAATTCTTTATTATTTCTGGTCTTATTGCTCTTTAACACAAATACATTCAGAAATGCGTATCCGTAAAATTTTTCAACTTTAGGACCACGTATCGACCAAAATGCACATTTTAAAAACCTACAGTTTTTAATTTTTAGTTACATTCATTTTCAAATTAAATATTGTGATTTGCTTTATTTTTTAAAAATTAATTCTTAAATATTGTGTTTTAAGGAAATGATAACAAATTCTATGATTTCAGAGGCAATGCAAATCGTAAAGGACCAACCAAAGTTTTAAAACTAAATATTAATACAGGCTTAAAATTAATTAATTAATACATACTAGTATAGTTTGAAAATGGTATTTTCAAGTTTCTTTGGAAATTGCAATGTTTTCAAAAGTGTGCTTTTAATGTCTTATAGTGTTGATATTGCATATTAAAAACCAACTTTTTAAAAGTTTTCAGTATAAATGTTTTTGCTGCTATTGTTAACGGCTTTTATAAATTTGAAGAGAGTGTTTTGAAAATATTAATTTTTTTAAAATAGTCTTATTACACAAATTTTACGAAAATTAATGTTTCCAATATCATAAAAGCATTTTATTATTTGTAGCGGTTTGTTTTTATGTTTTATTTTTTAACTGACAGCGGCCAGTACCGTATCATAAATTAAAAAGAATACAGTTAAAAGAAATAGTTGTTTCTCTGTCAAAGTGTCTTTAAATTAAGTCAATATCTATCTCAGAGATAAGATATAAAGGCGAACGTCAACCCTTAAAAACATGCTCTTTGAGTTGACTTCGAAGTGTTTGGGTAGGTTCATTGGCCAACGGTATAAGGATCTAATGATCTTATGTTAGGGGGAATCACAATATTTTTGTCAATTTTTTCTAGATGGTGATGCGACTTTTTTTAAGAAATCTCATGGTATGAGCCAATTTATATCAAGATCTAGAATTGATTTGTGATGTAAATCAGAAGCAAGAAGAGAAGTTTCTTATTGAAGAAACGGATACCTTTAATCCATTTTTGTCCAGCGTTGCATGTACGCAACGGTTTACTTTTCTAAGCCTGGAGGTCATACCGCGATAGATTTGCATTATCTTCAAAGAGAATATAAAATTTTTAGAATTTATCTAATCAACATGTTTTCGCTCAAGGCTGAACAATTACGTTTACTTAAAAAAAATTTAAGCATGAGGAATTTGTGAATTTTCCATTTTTTTTTTATCTTGAATTTTAAACCTCTAAAAAATAAAAAAAAAAAAATAAAGTAATATATTATTCTTATACAATCGTCATTCTAAGGCTTTATATTTGACTTCTGTGAATTTTTATGAAGTTTGACTGACATACGCGGCTCCGCGGGTTGACACTTTAACGAAATACGTTTTAGTATTTAGTATATTTTTTGTTATTTTGTTTAAATTTTTGTGATCAATATTAGCATAAAATGTTCGACTTTGATTGTAGAATATGGTTCAATATCGTTCAATTTGAAAATTAAAAATCTCGAGGTGGCAACTCGATTTTTACTATTTTTTTTTTAATTGTTTTATTTTTTTTATAAGTTAGACAAAACTAAATATTTTTGGAAAGTTTCATCATTCTAGTTCAACGGGAATATGGGTCAGTCCATAATGGGTTAAGATATAAAACTTCAAACCGCTCAATTATTCAACAACTCGCTACTTCATAATAAACGAACGTCAAGCTTCATGCCTAGATGATATAATGGCTTCAAAATAGTAAAAAATTAAATTTACTATTTATATCATGTATACATATAAAACAGAGTTACATTACATGAAAAAATTACTAAATAACAAAGTGAATTAATGTCACTACAAAATCTGTACTCCCTATGCCATAAATATTTTAGAAAAACTTATACGGCTTATAACATTTATAAGGGGTTTGTCTATTTGTATGAAACCCCTTAATATTTTACACAATATGCCAAGGAAAGTCCAAAAAAGGTGACCTTTATCTTCGGATTATAAAGACATTCATACTTCTAGATGAATGCCGTGGCGCAGTGGGTGGAATGCGTGGCCCATACGCCAGAGAACCCAAGTTCAATTTCCACCTGGTACAGAACGTTTTTTCAATTGAATTAATTTTTTGTTCGGCCGTCACCTCTTTGCAGACAATGGCAAACCTCAGAGAGTAAAAACTGGCATGAAAAAGAACTTGAGAACATAAGCCGTTCGGAGTCGGCGTAAAACATATAGGTCCAGTTCTCGATCATTTGTGTGCAAAAATTTGACATCATACGCAACACAATTGATCATAAGAAGTTCGTTCAAAGTCCTTTCAAGGGCTGAAGTGGCCATTTTATTTTTTTTTTTTTAACTTCTAGATGAATAAATACCTATGCGATTGTCTTGGGCAAGCAAACATTTTCATTTAAAAAATAAATTTAGAAAGAGTGCATAACATTATTTATTATATTTGTAAATTGTACTTACCTCATTTCTGTCCCTTTTTTTTCAGTTAACATCAATAACATATAAATTAAATACTAAATCGGCATTTTTAATAAAGCCTTGTTTAGAAAAAATTAACCGTAAAACAAAATAAATAAACTATTTCAAACTTGCAAACTTTTCTTAAGTATTAAATGTTATCAAATCTTCCAAATGCTTACAAATATAACAACTACGCATCGCTGCCCTCATTTTATTATTTTCGGTGTACAAACACAACGTAATTATTTTGATATCCAGAGTACAAAGCGACGTGACCCTATTTGCTTTGAGTCTGCCAGCAGACTGCAAGCTGTTTGCAGCGGAAGAATTTATATACGTATACATTTTTGAAAAAGCTCTCAGCTCGTGAGCTAATTATGTTCGTAGCTGATTTAGAGAGACTCAAAAAATGCAAAGTATATAACATAAATTATTTATTACTATTAACTATTATTTATAACTATTGACCAACACTGAACATTAAATTAACATCATTATAATAAAATTATATTACGAAAAAAAAGGATGTATTACGTATACATTTTAATGCAATAGGTAGCCTATTGTAAAGTCTAGGAGCTATTGAAGTATACACCGACAAAAAAAACTTAAAAAAATTAACAACAAACTTATGCTAATTAATTCAATGGCTTCGGCAGTTTGATGCCTTCCAATTTTTTGGATAATACAACCAAGTTTTATTTGTTGATCTATCGAATTTTATTTAAATGACAAACTGTCGTTATTTTGAGAATTTGGCATATGTCCGTTCTATCCAATTCTTTTTATATAATTTTACATAAGTTTAAGTGATGATTAAATCAAATATAAACAGAATACTATCAAGGTGAGATCTATAACAAATAAAGCGAATGGCATGTTTTTGTGATATCAAAATAGGATTTTTTTATTAGCATACGTGCCACCCCAACATGCTAGTCCGTACTCCAATTTAGGATGAAAAATCCCATAATAGATGCATTTTAAAAGTTCAAGAGAACAATTAGATTTAAACCGATACAAATGTCTAATTGATGCCGTTAAATAATTTTTAAGCGCTCTATTTTGATCCGACCAACTTATATTATTATCGTTATTATCTATACGAAAACACCTTTACTACCCAGTAGGCAATTCAGCGAGCCCTCTTCAACAGAATGCATGAATTGAGTGATATCAGAGGCGTCCTTATACATGACCTCCTCGCAGCCGCAAGGAGCACTTCTAAGAGGCCTGCTTTCTCTACAACGAAGGCGGTACAACAGAAAACTTTCCCTGCAACTGCTCTGAAGGAGTCTGCATTGCTTTTGCATTAATTTTTATTGTAAAAATTTTATTTTAAAGTAGTGAGATGGTTTTATAGCGCTAATTTAAAGGCGTTTTGACAAAACGTTGTTTGTAACCGTTATTGAAGAAAACGAGTAATATAATAAATTAATTTATTTATTTTTCCTTAAGCTACCTTTTGTCTTAACACTTAATGTTAATTTTTAAAAAATATAGTTCGAAAAAATTATCTCATTAATGTTTAAGTTTAATAATAAATGTAAATACATATAGATTTAATTAATGAATTTGTTTGTATTTGATGTAAGCATGACTTTTGAAAGAGCACTCTGTGTTGATCTCATTTAAGAAGAAGTATGAAAAGGAGTGCACGAGAACGAACTTTTACAGTCAAGCTTAATGGAGTTGTATAATCAGGACTGCTTATATCAGTGGCTCTATCACCTCTCGTCGAAACTTATTTTGAATTTTTTTTTTCAGATGATATGCTAATCTCAAATCGTGTTCACCGCAAAACAACTTTTTTTCGAGGCGCCTCCTGAGGTTTATTTATCGAAAATTTTAATTTTTTTTTTTAAACTATAACATATATATTAGACCATTTCATTTTTTCAACGTTTTTCAAAAAGATCCCGGGACACGCTGATTTCTGATACTACTTTTAAAAACATGAATTTTGGTATACAACACTTCAATATTAACAAACGGTTAATGGTCGCGCAAAACTCTTAAAGGGTTTTTGGCTAAAAATTCATTATTTCGAAAAAACATGAAATTTCTTCTTCAGTATTTTGCATATAACTAAGAAACTGATAAAACGATTTTTACTAATTTGCTTTTTCTTAAAAGACAGTAAAATTTGCCATCTTTGGCTATAAGATACATAGCATTTTGATAGGTAAATTTTGTTTTACTACTCTCCAAAGTGGCGGCCGTGGCGTGGTGGGTAGAGTGTGTGACTCTTACGCCAGAGAACCCAGGTTCGAATCCTCCATCTGACACAGAAAATTTTTTCAATTGAATTAATTTTTCTGTTCGGCCGTCACCTCTTTGCAGACAATGGCAAACCTCAGAGAGTAAAAACTGCCATGAAAAGCTTTTTGAGAACATAAGCCGTTCGAAGTCGGCGTAAAACATGTTGGTGCAGTTCTCGATCATTTGTGTGCAAACATTTCACATCACACACAACACAATTGGTCATAAGAAGCTCGGTCAAAGTCCTTTCAAGGGCTGAAATGGCCATTTCGTGTTTTTTTTTTTTTTACTCTCCAAAGTGGAATTTTTAAAAAAACTATTACGAAAATTCGATGACTTCAACTCATATTACCCCGTGTTAAAGGAGCATGAGGAAGAATTTTTTGATTGTATGAATTTTGTATTTTGATAAATTTCAAACCAACAAATCTGATGTATCTTTCAAAGGTTTTGGAGAAGTATTTTTTTAAAAATTAACACAACTCTACTGTAACTTTTTCTATATTTAATATACCTTTTGTTCAAAATTGCAAAATTCAAAGTTTCAGAAAACCTTTGGAGAGTCTGTTATATCACGTACGCAGGCATTTGAGTGATAAAAATTGCTTAAAGAGGATCGTAAATCAGTTGGCAACTAGCCTCACCATTCTCATCTAGCAACATCAAGAAACGATAAAAATATCAAAAAGCTTAAAGAAATTGTGCTTGAAAATCGTCGTGTGACCGTGAAATATATAGCTGACAAGCTTTATGTATCGACTGGATCGGCGGACAATATTGTTCATGATATTTTAGACGACGGGTTGCAGCGCGATTTGTGCCAAAGTTTTTAAATTTCCTTAAAAAAGAGTTTCGCAAAAATGTCGCTCAGGAGATGCTTTTAATGGCCGATACGGCCATACGATTGCTGGTGACGAGATTTGGGTGCACGAGTATGACGTCGAATCAGCTCAACAACCTGCAGAGTGGCGCTATCCAGATGAGCCGAAACCCAAAAAACCTCTACAAAGTCGTGCAAAAATTAAGTTGAAGTTGACTGTTTTCTTCGATTCTCTATGTGTCGTGCACTCGGAACTCCTTCCGCAAGGTCAATCCGTCAACGCTCAATATTATTTAAGTATTTTTAAGCGCTTGCACCAACATAATGTACCAGCTCACACATCACGTATTGATCGCGGCAATTTGACCAAAAACAATGTCAATATCGTTCAACAATCACCATATTCGCCAAAAATGGCTCCGTGTGATTGTTTTCCTATTCCCCAAAATCAATCTGTCCCTTCGTGGAAAACATTTTGGGACGGTTGAAGTCATCAAAGAGAATTCGCAGAGGGAGTTGAAGGCCATTCTGAAATCGGCCTACCAAAAATGCTTTCAAGTATGGAAAAAACATTGGCATATGTGTATCGCCTCCAATGGTGATTATTTTGAAGGGGATAATATAAATATTGAATAATAAATTACTGTTGTTGTTTTATTTCCACAGTCCGTTTAATAAAAAAAATTTTGATATTTTCCAGAAAAATTCACTGTGGATTTGCGTTGCTTTAAAAAAAAAATGCCGTGCCAAGAATCTTCGAACTATACACCAAAATTGTTGGTTTGTAATTCCTTAAAATACAAAATTCACAATTAAAAAATTCTTCCTCATGCTCTTTTAACACGGGGTAATAAGGGTTGAAGTCATCAAATTTTCGTAATAATTTTCTTAAAAATTTCACTTTGGAGATTAGTAAAACAAAATTTACCTATCAAAATGCAATGTATCTTATAGCAACAGATGGTAAATTTTATTGTCTTTTAAGCAAAAGCAAATTAAAATCGTTTAATCAGTTTCATATTTACTAGAAATAATAAAACTTAAGCCAAAAACCCTTTAAGCTTTTTGCGCTACCATTTACCGTTTGTTAGTATTGAAGTGTTGTATACCAAAATTCATATTTTTAAAAGTAGAATCAGAAATCAGCGTTTCCCGGTAACTTTTCGAAAAAATTGAAAAATGAAACGGTTTAATGTATATGAAATAAATACACCAACATTATTCATGTCTTCAAAAAAAATCATTAAAACATGCCTTTTTTCGGCTTTAAAACAGTAACATCCCCTTAAAAAAAAAACCAAATCAAGATCTGATTGACAATGCGAGATAAATGAATTAAGTTGTGCGAATAATAATAAATAAAACTGTTTTATTTTTGACTCTTCATGAAGAATCAGATCCAGTGTTATTAGCCCCAATGCAATAAGTTAATGCAATAGTTTCTAATCAATCAGCTACTTTTGAATTTACCACCTCAAATCTCATATATTTCTTATACGAAACAAACAGCTGGGGTCTTTGGTGACGTAGATGAGCAGTGGACGGCTATTTTAAAAAAAAATATCTGCGCCATCTTTGTTTGTTGCTGCATGGTAGTGAGGAATACATGTGCATAGTTCGTATATTCGACATTTGTGAGTTCTTTAGGTTTTTAGAGAATGAGTGAATATTCCATTAGACAAAATATTTCATGTTAACCCATCGCATTAAACGCAGTTTATTTATTGGGAGTTAAATGAATTCTTTAAATTCCTTCAACAAAAATCAAAAATTGTTCGGCCAATAACTTTCTCTGGGATTATTTATGGACTTTGTTTTCTATTGGATTTCTATTGTAGATTTATTGAACACATAGCCGCAGGTTCTACAAGGGATATCTTTAGAAACAGAAGTTCAGAAAGTAAATGATCTTAGTGATAAAACAAAAAAAAATAAGTTTTATACACTGTTTAACAAGAAAAAGTTACGTTTAAGAAAAATTTTTACTTTTTTACCTTTATATGGACGATGTAAGCAAATAATTTGATCAGTCTGTATTTCTGAGTCCGATTTGTATAACTGTAAACATTTCAGTTGAATTTTTGTCTAACAATTTTTTCTTACCACAAAAACTTATTTTTCAGTGCTTGCTTAGAATGGTACTGCAATTTAAAGTGACAAAAGAAAAACTAGATCTTAAAGGCAAAGTATATTTCATAAATTTAGTCTATCATAAATTTAGTCCTTAAATGAATAATACATGTTCTAAGTATCACTCAAAAGTTGGCTGAAATTGGATGGTAAAGTTTTCAACCTAGTTTTTGTACTATATTTTTTAATTTTACGTGGAGTTTTCTTAAACATTTTATATTATTATCAACCAACATACCAATATTGTTTGATATCGTTACTTTATCTCACTTCCACTACTTATTAAATAAAAAGGAATCAAGTTGTTTTGAAGAAACTGTTGTTAAAATATCGGTGTCGATCTTCAAAATACAGTATTTTCAAAAGAGAGTGTGAACGATTGTCACACAAAATGGACATGAGATTTTGACTATTCATTTGACAATCACTGCCACACAGATTTTATGTCATTTGAGAACACACAATGTGGACTAGTTTTCGATTGACATGAAAATGAATAGTTGCCACACATTAAACGACCACGTTACCTCACAGTCTGGATCAGCCATAAAGAGGCTAGAGATAGAAAGAGATGAAAAATTAAGAACTCTTGAAATTGAAAGGGATTAGCGTTTAAAAAAAATATGAAATAGAAATGAAGTATAACAAACCATAACAATATTATTTAAGTTTTTATTTATTTATGTTTTAAATTAATGTATTTGATTACTGTTCAAAGCTACAATTACCTTTTTATTCTATACACTCATAGAGATGAAGGTGAATTGACTTTTAACTTCAAGTTTTTTCTTTTGAATAAATGAATTTCTGCGCAAGTTTATGTGCATTTCAAACTAAAACAATTTTTCATCTTAGATTATAATTCTTCTATATAATTCTTCTGTACGTGTGTATGTGACTGGACTCATCCTAAACGGCTGGACTGGTTTAAATTCACAATTGGACCTGGTAGGTGGCTCTCCGAACGGGTTACAGACAATTTTTTTAGAAGGCGCTGATCAGATACGGGTTAGGTGAATGTTTATTATTTATCTTTTCTGTTCTGTCTTCAACACCAGAGGTCACTGAGGTACAAATATTTACAAAAAAAAATCGAAAAACACCTTAACCCGTTATCCGAATTAAAAGCAAATTTGTATATAGGGATTTATTTTTTATCTATTCGGTTCTATCTTAAACACCAAAGAGCGCTGCAGTACAAATATCTAAGGAAATCATGAAAAATTACAAGACCGCTCATTCGATTTAGATGAAATAATCGTAGCGTATTGTTAGATGTGTAATATTCTATTCATTATACACACCTTGTATGGTACACCAAAGCCGGGTGGGGCCAGGTGGCGCCGAGTATTTCGCTAGTTTTTTTATAAATGAATTGATAAGAATATGAAGTAAAAAATTTTTGTTTGTTTTTAATATGTGAAATGCATCTAAGAAAACATTAATGAATATATTGCTTGTCTTTTTGTTTCTCCACCACTACTAGTAGCTTCATCAGAACCAGTAAAATCTTTATCTGCTGTTAGCTGGTCCGATCTGTTTTCAAAATAGGTTGAATCGCCTTTTATTAAAATATTGTGCAAAATACAGCAAACCAGACACCAGTTGCAGCATAAATTATGATCTTTTCTTTTTTTGTTCGAAAGACGCATTGTTAGCTGCTTAAGACTTCCAAATCGTTATGTAAGAAAATTTTGCCAAAGCAATGCTCTGTTCTTACGCGGTATTTACTTGCTGTATTCCCGTGGTCGTTGATCTAGAGCGTGGCTCTATTTTATTCGCAATGCTAGAACAAAAATTATAACCTGCTCTTTTCTTGGCTCTAATTATGATCTTAAAATGCTGCCAAGTTGAAAGCACTTTTTTCAAAACGAACGTAGTTGGCAAATCTGAATTTCTCTTATTCGAGTTTTCGCCTCACTGCTCGCGCTCGTATTTTGGCACTTCACGCCAGTAATGCGAAATTGTAATTAAGTTGAACTAAAACAGTTCCATTGAGATTTAATCTGATGCAGTGCCACGGGAATGCAGCTACTATGCTGCAAGTTAAAACCGATTCGGGCATTTCTATCGAGCTGCTTAGCATTACTTTTGTATGGAGTAATTAAGGATTCAGACAAAGGATGTGCTGAATTTCCTGCTATCCATTGCTGCGCAGAAAAAAACTGCGCTTTTCTCTTGAACAACGAACTGTTTCGATAGATTCGGGCATCGTGCCAGCTTCCAGGATACCCAATTACGACATATCGGATTTCACGTTTATAATCGCATACCACTTGTGCTTGAATCGAATAAATGTGATTTCTGGAAAAATATGACGTATGGTCCTCAATTGGTGACTCTGCTAATTGAAAATGGTAGCTCGTGAAAGGTGTCAGATACAATTTGCAATCACTCATCAGATCTGGGCCAATAAATATATCTGGATTTAGGCTTAAAAATACTTTGAAAATTTTACTTATTATTTTCGATATGGTTCCGCAGTCTCCTACTCCGAAAAAAGTTGCAATTTTCTTGAAAGCTGCGCTCTCTCCTGACGAACCCAGCTAAAAAAGTACTATTGCTAATTGCAATTCAATTGAAAACTGCTTGCATTATTGAACTCCTCGCTGTTCTTTATTAAAGCGACCAATTCCGCAAATTGTTCTCTGCCAACTCGTAGAATTTGCCGAACCTGTCTACGTCTATCGTCGCAAGGATATTGTTGCGCCAAACATCTGATTTGGTAATCACGTTAGAAACTCCTCGACGGCAACTCATTAGAATAGATAGGTTTTCATCTAATAATTACTTCTTCAGCAGCTTTTTCTATTAAAGAGTCTAAGAAGAGAATAATATTGCAGATTAAACAAAACTCAAGAAATGAATACTTCACAAACTAATTGTTTTTTATTTTCTTTTAAAAATCAGCTATGTATTAGTAATCCAAAAAGAGCTGTTTACAATCGAATGCAAATGTTTGCAATTGGATAATTTTGCAATCTGGTGCAAATAAGACCGTGAACAGCCCTACTATGGTTTTTTAAAGTAAAATGCACCCGTTTCCGTGTATCAAATATTCGTGTTTTTCTTAAAATTTTAAAAGCGAACTTGGCCATTTTTTAAATATAAACCAATCACTTGTAAATTTACATTAATTTTCCCAGCAACAATTATATATTCATAAGTTAAGTCTCATAAAAACGTAGATAGAAGTAGCATACAAAACGCGACCCGCTCGCCTGTCGACTATTTCATTAAAGGCGTTTGGGTTTTTTGAGAAAAAGCTAAGCGTTCTTGAAGATGTATGTGTTGCAAGCGACTGATCAATCGGACTGGCATCTAAGCCCGGATAAATTATGACACTCTACAGGGGGCTTATTTGTAACTCGTAGATACGAAAGAGCGCTAAATTGGTAATTAATTATGTTCTTTGAAGCAGCTATTTTAGAGGAAATTTTAAAATAGTATAAAAGCATTGCCACCAATTGACGGACGAATGAACAGACGTACGCTTGGCATCAGCTTGCAATCAATAACTCGTAAGTTACATAGGGTAGAGAAACTTTTATTAGTATCTCGTCGACATAAGAATGGGTGCGGCATGGGGGCGCTTAAGAAGCTGCGAAGCACGCGCACATTTCATGCAATTGCACAGTGGCATAGATAAAGGGCGTCTACAGGGATATATCTCACTCATTGCCCATTGATAGATTTAAAAATGATGTTATTTTTAAGTAATAAAAATAAATTGGCTAAATGAATTGCAAAGTGACTTCAAGGACGTTTTCCTAACATGAGAAACTTCTAATTACAGATAAAATTATCTGAAATTAAGCCAATATTTCCTGCAATATTTTATTGTTCCTGTTGCCAATTTTTTTTTTTTTTTTGAAATATTGTGTGTACTTACCTCGAAACTTTTGTATAGCTTTTTCAGGCATCTGCCACTCCTTAAGCAAAGCGATTGCCATGTTCTTGTTCAATATAATAAATAATTTTAGAATTATGTATAATAAACACAATCATCTGCTACTCACAAATTTTACAAACGAAATGAGGCTGCGTATCAACTAACGGAATGCAAAAAGCAAGGAAGAAAGGAAGTATAGACATAAGCAACGTTTGTTTTCTTTTTTCTACGATTTGTTTTCATTTATGTCAAAACAAAGAGTTGTTTTTCTTTCTCATTACTCAGAAAGTACAATGCAGGAAACAGATATTAACAAAAAAGTAGAAATTAAATAAATAAAACAAATCTGATCTGCAGCATCAAACCAAAAATCACATGGGAGCAATTGAGTAAGCATTGCATACATGTAGCACTTTCGCATATGTGTACATATATACTGGAATAAATTTTTGGAAACTGTTGCTAGTCCACTTGTTGCTAGTAGAATTCTGTTGAGCCTTTTTTTCTTCTTAATAAAAGTAAATTATTTCCTTCCGTGTAAATTCTTCTGCACACTTACGGCACGTAACGAAACGACACGAAATTACAAAATAGAACTACCCTGTGTACTTATGTATACATGCGCACTAACCGGCGACGCAACGGCAATGACTGTTTACGCCAACGAAAAAACCGGTGGCTATAAAACAAAAGAATTCTGACCGACTTGTCGTTTGCTTTGATCACAAAAAATTAGTTGCAAGAAATAATTCCGAATAATTAATTGAACTTTAGCGCGAAAATGTTTGGTCATATGGCAGCAAATCACGGTTTGTTTGATTTTAGCATCTTCTGCAGCTAAAAGCAAAGCTATAAATTCTAATTGTTTATTATAAAATCTTGCGCTCATATTTTAGGTTTTTTTTTTGTTTTGATTGCCGCTATTTGTATAAATTTTCGCAGTCGTTCCGCTGAGTGTGCATTGAACACACGTTGCCTTTTCGTCACCTTTTTACTGTCGTTTCGTTACGTGCCGTTAAGTGTGCAGAAACCTTATGAAGTTTCACTTTAAACAATATTTGTCTTGCCATAAGTGGCAGAGTTTTAATTCTTCTTAACTAAAAATAAATTAAACAAAATAAACAGATTGAGAACGTGAAAAATATCAGCTGAACATTAAAAAAAAAAAAAAAAATCAAGAAAACTTTTTATCCTTACTTGATATTTTTTTTAAACGTCATTGGTTTTACATGGAAACAAATAATTGAGAAATGCATGTGTTTCTTTTAAAAAGTAAGCAATTTCGAAAGGAATTGTTTAGTCAAACATCCAGAGAATTACATTTTTTTTTATTTGAGAATCGCTTGAAGGAACAGGATGCTCTAGCAATGACGATAATGTGCTTATTTATACAAATGAAGTTTTGTATAAACTTTGCTAAAAGCGTAGGAGGCTTGATATATTGGTTTAATTGAACTTTTCATATAAAGTGCGACGTACAACAACTTTTTATTATTCACCACTAGCCTACTAGATAAAAATGTATTCTAAAATAAAACTATAATTTTTTAATTTTATTGACCCCACCATTGCCAAATCGTATCTACACTACTGTAACAGCATCACAAACCAAGTGATAATAATGCACAATATATCGGTATAGTACAAATTAGTGCTCTTGTAGAGTTTTAAAATGATGGATAAGCTTTTAAATTTGTACGTTTATATGCGGGTTCAAAAAACATAAATAGTTTTGAATCGTGCCAGGATTGCGTTGAAAGAAAACGCCCATTCAAACACATCCAACTTTTAAAAAACAATATCAATTAAGAAGGGGTAAAAGATTTTACTTAAGATGGTTTTATTGTATTATAGCTGATAGCTATAGAATATATAGCTTATATATTATAGAATATAGGCTAGCTGTAATAAATTTTTTCGACAAGTTTTCAAACTATACTTTGAAATTTGTACTGCATTAAACTACTAAGAAGCATAAAATTAACTTTAAGAATACTTTGTAGTATGATATTTTTAAGAATATTTATATATACGAGTATTTTTTTTTATATAAATTAAGTAATACAAATTTGATTCATAAATATTAAAATAAATGTTAAGTGCCAGAAATTTATTTTCTTTAAGCACTCAATAACAATAGTTATAGCTAAGCACTCAATAACAATAGTTATAAAAGCAATAGTAGTTATAAAGCATTAACTCATTTTACGACACAAACTCAAGATCGTTGATATTTTACCCCCAAAATTATCGTAGCAAAAAGTGAAATAGGACACTATCAAAGAGACTCACACGAAAAGTAATAACAAGTTTTAATCAAAAGAATGAAAACCCAAAATATAAATTTCAAATCTATTGTCGTTGAACCGTAATCTTTTAAATTGTCCATGTTTTATTCATTCAGAATACATCTGCTTAAATTTTTTAGAAACAAGGTGGAAGCGTATTTTTTCATTCTATTTGGTAGCGTATCTCTCTCACCAAAAATGTCCCTAGATCTGTTAAAAACAGGTGATGGATAATTTTAAGCAAAATCCATTAGCAAAACGAAGTTTGTGAAACATATGTTTTTTGTTAACTTTAAACAATATGCGAGTATTTAATTCAAAAGTGCATAAACTATGGAAAACAACACTGTAATGGCGCCACCCATTGAATGACCAACTAGGGTGAAAGGGCGTTTAGTTCCCTAGATAGAGATGTGGTTGAAGAACTAATACTTTATTATTAAATTACCACACATTCAATTTGTTACTTCACAGTATAATATTGTATAGAATTTATTTATTATACTCTAAGCATAAAGCCAACAAAATAAAAATTGGCTTGACAGTAATGTCAAAAATTTTTGACAAGCGTTTGATTTGTCTCAAGCCTAAAAGATAGATTTAGAAAACATCTATTTCCACTATTAATTTCAACACTATTTCCTGACAACTAATTGACAACTTCCTGTAAAACTAACTGTATTGTATTAAGGTGATTTGAAAGGAGATTTTGATGATTTAAAAATGAAACTGAATGTTTGGTATAAAGTTAGTAATAAAACTAGCGCTGGAAAAAACACAGTGTTTGAAGCCTTAGAACTGTGCAATAAAGAAATATTTTCTAATATATTTAATTTACCAATGCATATTTAAGATGTACAATCTTGCAAGATAGATAAAATGGTCACACATTGTTAAATCTGTATAGAGATATGACGCCATCAGTGGATTTTATTTTAGATAAACTCTCTGAAAGTAAGAGTAAACTGAATTTGAAAATATAGTTTTGGTTTTTTTGTTAATCTTAATCACAATAGTTCTGTAACTTACGCTTACCATGCATATACATGAGAGCACCCATATAAAGAGTTTTTCTTCGTTCCACCAGCATTTTCTATTAGGATGGGGCTAAAAAATATGATATGCGTCATAAGATCGGTATCGTTAGTGGGAAATAGGCACCCGGCTTACATTTATTGGTTTTTGAAGCTTTAAATGAAAACCGGGTGGCTATTTCCACTAACGATACCGATCTTTTGATGCAGATTTATTTTTTAGCCAAATTCCAATAGAAAATGCTGGTTCACCCCGTGCCAAAATTATAAACGTACTAGATTTTTACCAATATCTTTTGTTGTGTGCATGAGAGCATTTTTCTACTTTTACCGTTAGAAAAATGTGTTAACAACAACATTAAGAGAGAAAATATATACATACGAAAAACATCGCTGTTCCAAAATTATACACGCACATGGAAGTTTTTAATAAATCAGAAATAGCAGATAATTTTTTTTAATCGTTTGAAAAATGCCACTTGTTGGAGAGTTGACAGAGCGTGAAAAAGTTTAAATCAAAGTATTTTTTTTCAGAAAAAAAGTCTTTTCGATAAAAAAGTCGCTTAATCGGGAAAAGTGATCGAGTAGAGCGAAATTTTGAAAAGTAAGGAAAATTCTTGTTCGAAAAATAATCAACATGGACGCAAAAAAATTCTTAGCAATTGTGAAATTCATCGTATATTACGAACACATAGTAATAGCACAAAAAGTATGCGAGAAAAAAAGACAGAATGCGACTTGGATGCTTCTTGATGTACAATTCGCAATTTTTTAAAAAATTCCGCGAACATGTAGTTTTCTAAAATGAAGCCGGCCCCTCGACTAAGCAACAAGCATAAAGAAAAGCGTAATCAAGTCGCTCGTAGCATAATGGGAAGTTATTGAAACCAGGTAATGTTTCCGTAAAAAGTGTAGCTTTTTGAACATTTATGATTTCTCGAAGTTTTTTTTAAAGATATTTTCTGATGAAAAGAAGTGTAAATTGGATGGACCAGATGGCTACAATGGATACTGGTGGGATATACGACATGAACCACGATATTTTTCAAAGAAAACTTTCTGTGGCGGGTCACTTATGGTGTGGGATGCACTTAGTGACCTTGGATAGGTGAATCTATATTTAACAACAGCGACCAGAAGAGAAATTCGTGTGTTAACTAAGAAATTATAGTTCTTTTTGAACGAAAGTGCAGACGAAATTCTTGATTTTCAACAATACAATGCAGCAAGCCACGAATCGCGTGTCACTTGACGTTGGTTTCCAAGCCATAACATTCCCGTTCTTGAGTGGCCAAAAGAGTGTTATGAAGAGTACTTCAGAATTGCCAACTAGGTCTCAAGTTAGACATGCCGATATGATGACGATTTCTCTCACCGATTTTCTTATTTTTTCTTTTGATTTGCTGTTTCATCGTCCATTGCTTTTAGACACGACGATTTTGTCCAACGATGTTTGCTTGCTGTTTCGCTCTTTTTTTATGAGTGAAAGAGTATGAACGATAAGTCGTCGCAAAATTGCTGGTACGAACGATTTTTTGGACGATTTTAATTTTCGCCTTCTCTTCGGCTACTACGTCCACAAACTGAAAATCGGTGACAGAAATCGTCGTCATATCGGCATGTCTAACTTGGGACTATGTTCGTTTTGAAAAAAATGACCCCTTTTACATTGGCCAAGACTTGAAAGCAATGAAAGTGGAAACAAAAGGGAACACGAAAAAATTGACGGTACAGAGACATTGGTACGTAAATTTTTTTCCCTTTCATCGCTTCCGATTTGCGGCAAATTTCCTAGAAACTCAAAGACTTGAAAGCAAGTCTTGTCCAATGTAAAAGGGGTCAATGTTTTTAAGTTGGCAGCATTTTAAGATCAGAAATACAGTCAGGAAAAGAGCTAGTTCCAAATAAACCAAAACTATATTTTCAAATTCAGTTTACCCTTACTTTCAGCCAGTGTATCTAAAATAAAATCCACCGATGGCGTCTTATCTCTGTACAGATTTAGCAATGTGAGACCGTCTAATCTATCTTACATCAACGAGCTTTTTAAATAAGCACTGGTAAATTAAATATATTAGAAAATAGTTCTTTATTGCACAGTTCCATCGCTAGTTTTATTACTAACTTTATACCAAACATTCAGTTTCATTTTTAAATCATCAAAATCTCGTTCCAAATCATCTTAATAAAATCCAATTAGTTTTTCAAAAACTCCTAACGGGCCATATCCAGCGGTTTTGTATAGTCAGGAAATAGCGTTGAAATGAATAGTAGGAATAGATGTTTTTAAAATCTAACTCTTAGGTTTGAGAGAAATCAAACGGTTGTCAAAAAATGTTGACATTAGTGTCAAACCAATTTTAATTTTGTTATGGTGGTAATTTCTATTATAGAGTGGTAATTTAAAGTATTAGTACTCCAACCACAGCGCTATCTAGGGAACTAAACGCCCTTTCACCCTAGTTGGTCATTCAATGGGTGGCGCCATTGCAGTGTTGTTTTCCACTCTTTTTTTAAATTTAATATATGCACTTTTTTAATTAATGCACTTTTTAATTACTTCTAATTATTATTAAAAAAATACTTTTTATTATCATTACATTAAACAAATTGTTTAAACAAAGTTAACAAAAAACACATATTTCACAAACTTCGTTTTGCTTATGAAATTTGCTTAAAATTAACCATCACCTGTTTTTAACAGATCTAGGGACATTTTAGGTAAGAGAGATACGCTACCAAATATAATGAGATAGTACGCTTCCGCTACTAGTTTAAGAATATTATTATAGTTTAAAGTTTATTACTAGTTTAAAAATAAAATTAATGTTAAAATACAGTTTATTTAAAAAAAATTAAATTAATATCATTGGTTTACTTAATACCAACAAGTGCTTATATTTTCTTAAATAGACATGTCATTCTTAATATGTAAAAAAAAGAAACGAAATGGCCGTTTCAGCCCTTGAAAGGGCTTTGGCCGAGCTTCTTATGATCAATTGTGTTGTGTGTGCTCTGAAATGTTTGAACACAAATGATGGAGAACTGGACCTACAAATTTTATGCAGACTCCGAACGGCTTAGTTCTCAAGCAGCTTTTCGTGCCAGTTTTTGCTCTCTGAGGTTCATGCTGGCTTTTCATGCCAGTTTTTACTCTCTGAGGTGACGGCCGAACAGAAAAATTAATTCAGTTGAAAAAACTTTCTGTGTCAGGTAGGATTCGAGCCAGGGTTCTATGGCGTATGGGCCACACACTTTACCCACTGCGCCATGGCCGCCATGTTTTATGTGTCATAATATGTCAAATATTTATTTTAATATACATGTAATGAATATTTTACTTTTAATGGTTGCACTATCAAGCCTATTCGCCTCATAACGTAGGTTCTTGCCATGTCTGAGCATTCTAGAGTATTCCAATTACACGAATGCTTTCTTAAAAAAATCGAGCATCCACTGACGAATAGCTTAAACTGAGTTCATTAATGTATGTGATCCACGACATCGATAAAGATGAGCTTATACAGGTCTAAATTCCATTTTATATGTTTGAAATCATAAATTATATTGCTTAAAATCGGAAAATTGTTACACAATTTTACATTCACAGACCAATTCTTAAAAATCTACAATTGCAAAACAGTATTTTCATATTTCCATGTGTTTGTTGTAATTTTTTGATTTCAAAACAAAATTTGAATCTTAAAAATAATAAATTTTGATAAAAGTTGTTAGGTGCTTTTTATATATTGACAATTTTATTGACAAATTTTGTTTATTGGACTTGAAATTTTGTTTTGAAATCAAAAACTTACAACAAACACATAGAAATATGAAAAATACTGGTTTGCAATTGTAGATTTTCAAGGATAGGTCTGTTAAGCACTTAACCAAAAAAGCTAAAATAGTGATATTTGCTTTTGCCATAAGTTATAAGAAAGCATTAGATAACAAAAGTCCCAATGTCGTCAAAAAAGATTTCTGAACTGATACAACAAAACTGTTATGCATTTTTCTTTTTTCTTTTGCATGCTTGTGTGTGTGTGTATGTGTGCTCTTAATCTAGCGGGATGAAGTAAAAAAAATTGCAAAAAATTAGTTTTTTTATCTTAAATACAGCATATAAGCCCACAAAGCAATGCCAAAAATTTCAGCATGATTGCTTGATCCGTTATGTTTAAAACGGCAGTCGAAAAACTGTTTTTTATGTGTTTTTAAATTATTTCTCAGCCTCAAGTAAGCAGTTTTTCTGTTAAACGTGTTGATTATGCGAAGGCATATATATTAATATTCAATATAATAAGTAGCTTAATAAACTAAATTAATATTAAAATTATCATGTTCACTAAATTTTCACCAAACATCTCAGAAAACAGAATTGGAATGGTCATCTTTTTCAAGGATCACTCCTTAATAATTACCAATTACGTGAACTTTCCACGTAAGTCTTTGCGATTCCCGTAGGAAAAATCTTGCGGACGCCCATGGCTACACAATAGTCTTTAATCTACTTTTGAGTTAGCCTTTCGACAAGCTAACATGAAAAATGCCACACTTGTTAACAAAGTTTAAATTGAATTTGTTTAAAAGGCCAATTACTATATAATTGTTCTTAAGAATGCCCCAAAACTCACTGGCCTTTTAATTTCTTAATACAGCAGAGTATTTTTTCGAACTGTCTATGAATTTTAACTGAATTATAAAGTAGAGACATTGAGGTTATTGATGAAATATAATACTGCTCAAAAAGTCGCTTCGACCTTGCTTACACGCTCGAGCCATTTTCTTAAAATTTTCCAAGACATTCTGGCATAATTCTGAATCAATTGTTGCAACGGCCAGTTGGATTTAGCTTCGGAATGCTTAGCATTCGGCAAAGGCTTTCCCCTTGAGAAAGCCCCAAAGGATGAAGTCCAACGCCGTCAAATCGATATCAAAATGATATCGGTGGCCAATTGAAATCAACTCGGCTCAAGATAATCTTCTCTTCGAATCTCGCTTGCAATTAGTGCATTGTGTCGTTGGCTGTATGGCAAGTGGCTTCGTCCTGTTGTAACTACATATCATCAATATCCATGTCAGCAAATTTTAGGCCAGCTGCATTTTTGGAGAAGAATGACCCATGAAACCCTCAACCCAAAATACACAAATGCCCAAACAGTGCACCCTTGTGGGTGCTTTTGAAGCGTTCTTGCATTCTCTGTGCCCCAAATGCGGCAGTTCTGCTTGATGATATTGATATAAAAATGAGCTTTGTAACTGACAATGATTTTCTTCGCAAAATCGAGGTCATGATGATGTGCCAACACCCAAACTGTCCATGGTCTGCCGGCTTTAGTTCTTGGGTCAACTGAACCTTGTAACCCTAGCGTGGAGATTCAAAACAGTCGACTACTTTTTTTCAAACCGGAACTCTTAATACTAATATTTAGAAGTCGCGCATAGCGATTTTTTTATATTCATATCAGACATGCACTACGAATGCAACAACATCTTCATGTTTTGTTGAGCATGAAAAATAAATTATCAGAACTATCTTGTTTTTCTAAGTCCGGTTAAAAAAATACCAAAACAAATTTATAGTTCTCTTGAAAAACGAAATTATCTTCTATCCCTGCAGCGTAACCAACTTTAAAACCAGTCTGCATATTAGTTGAAAACTGAGCAGTACTAGTACTAGTTTTTTTCATATACTTAACTGGTATTTTTTACATGGCGATGTCATAGGAAATATCAATTGACCTATTCTGAACCGTTGAAAACTAGTTTACAATTAATATGTTCTGGTTAGTTGAATAGTTTGTTGAGACTAGTTGCACGCAAATCATGTGTTACCAAATTTAAACTAGTTTATAGTTTAAACTTTTCTAAGTAGTTGACAAATAGTCATGCTTTAATTAGTTCACGAGTAGTCATATTAAACCAATAGTTTAACTAGTTCAACTAGGTTTAGCTTTTGTATGTGCAACGCTTTTGGTTGCGTTTTTTGACATCATCTGAAAAAATGTTCATTGTGAACATTTTAAAAACTTTTTTAAAAACTATTTCGCTTTCATTAGTTGAGAAAGTAGTTAGTTGTGATAATATTTAAACTAGTTGCATTTGGTAAGTTTTGCAACTGGTTTATGTTGACTTGCAATAAAGTACTTAGGTTTCAACTATTTTGCACCTACTTATTTGTACCAAATTTTAACTAGTTATTTTGAACTAGTAAAAAAACTTGCCATGATTTGCTTTTGATTAGTCTTACACTGCAGGATATATATAAAACTTAATTGCTGTGAGGTAGTCCCGCTTAAGCTCAAAAATGACTCGAACGATGGGTTTTTTTTTTTATTTTGTTGATAATTGCTCAAGGATAGTTTACAAAAAGACAACTTTGAAGTAGTCAAGGAGTTTGTATAACTTGGCACTGCCATTAATAACAACAACGAAGTAAGCCTGGAGATAAAGCGAAGAACAATAATTGCTAATAGGTGCTACTACGGGCTCAGTAAGCAACTAAGTTCCAGAGCCCTCTCTCGATCGCCAAAACTAACACTCTACAAGACGCTCGTTCTACCTGTGCTGCTTTATGGCGCTGAGGTATGGGTAGTTTCGCAAACAGGCTTCGTAAAAATATTAATACATAAAAGGTAAGCATGCTGCTGCACACCTAATATCCCCCAAACTGTAATTATTTTTTGCCATTATTACAGTGCGGTTCCAATATATACTGTCCAGAAAAATTTTCAGCCTCAAAGTATGCACACAAAATTAATTTGATACTTATCAGTGGCAGCAGCAGCTTGCCTTTTATGCATGTACATTAGACTGTATCTTTGCTCCATACATTTTGCAAAAGTATCTCAAATCCTCCCTACGCATGCAAATTCTGAAAACAGCATATTTGAAGGCCTCGAAGAACGAAAAAAATTTTCGAATTTGTAAAAACTGAGTGGGCGCCACCTGAAAGAGTAATTTTTTAAGCACTTTTTTTTTAATTTCACTTATTGATTTTTAACCACTATTTATTGGCAAAAATAAAAAGAACTTTATTCGATTCAGAACCCAAATTTTTTACTTAATCCAACTGTGTACTTATTTATTTGATAACGGATTAATTTGTGGGAGAATTCGACCCGCGATCTTGAAATATGTTAATTTTTTCAGAATTCAATTACCTGCCACGTCATGGTAAGTGACACTATTAGAAAAAATTAATTCACATTAAAGACAATTTTATTACCTTTCTTTTTAAACCAAAAAAAAATTTATTATTTATTATCGTTGCATTTTTTTTTTTTTTTTTTTGTTTAATTTAATTTTAAAAAATATTTTTTTTACGAATATAATCTTTAATATGTTTTTTCTCTTCATTTTTCTTGAATTTCCTGTTTATTTTTTGTTTTCATAAGGAAGATTTTTTGGTGTTTTTCTACAACTTGGAGAAGCATTTGTTTCTCGATTTCGTTGGTTGTTATTTTTCCATTGAACGTTGTCATCAATTTTATCGCTCTTTCGGCGGCGTCGTTTACGATGTTTATTTTGTTTACAAATTCTTTAGCGTGTAGTACTTTACATTGCTTGTCTAATTACTTGGATTGGCTAACAGAAAGCTGGTGGGCCTATTTTCTGTTATCTGGGCCAAATACGTTTTCAAAAAAATTTCAAACTAAATGGCCACAATTCAAAATCGATCCTGACATACTTCAAAGGAATAGTGCAATCAATGATGAAATTATTCAAACATATTTCCCTTCTAACGTATGCGACAACCTGGTACAATTTAAATCAAACACGCACTGATCTTTTTCTTGGAGATATGCAGTTAAACTCTAAGAAAAAGTTTCGCAAGATCAAGGTACCAGGAGCTTTTTCGAGAGCACGATTTATGGGCCCAGCAACTTATAGCCTAAAAATTTATCTATTTTGAGATCAATTTAGTTTGACAATTACTTTTATAATACAAAATCGATTAATAAACTTTGATTATTTTTTTGTTGTTCTCGTTTATATGCGATATTATATGCGATATGCACCATGAACATGATATTGAAATGTTTTTAAAAATGTTTCAATATCGATAAATAAAGGAGGACATAGCGCAAAATGTTCTGATTTTTTGCGGATTTTTTCGTCACCTGTGTTATCAGTCGCAAACACTTATGGTATTAGCATTATTTGATCGCTCTGTTGATCAACAAAAGAAAAAACTAATGGTTGTCGGTCTTCAAAAAAAAAAAAAAGGCAATGATGTATACAGGCATAAAAAAAGGCAAATTGCACCAGGTAGTCTTGAAAATTAGAAGGGAAATATGTTTAAATAATTTTATTATTGATTGCGCTATTCCTTTAAATTATCTCAAGATCGATTTCGAATTGAGGCTATTTAGTTTGAAATTTTTTGAAAACATCTATGTCTCAGATAACAGAAGATAGGCCCACTAGCTTTTTGTTAGCCGATCCAAGCCGATCCAGATAGTTTTCTGATACCGTGAAGTGGCAGGTGATTGAATTAAAAAAAAACTGAAAAAAATTAACAAATTTCAAATTCGCGGGTTGAATTCTCCCACAAATTAAAGAGTTATCAAATAAAAAAGTACATAGTTGGATTAAACGTACAATTTTGGTTGTGAATCGAACAAAGTTTTTATTATTTTTTGCCAATAAATAGTGACTAAAAATTAATAAGTGAAATTAAAAAAAAAGTGCCTCAAAAATTACTCTTTTAGGTGGCGCCCACTCAATTTTTACAAATTCAAACATTTTTTTCGTCTTTCGTGGGCTTCAAATATGATATATTCAGAATCTGCCTGCGGAGGGAATATCTGAGATACTTTTGCAAATGAGACAGTCTAATGCACATATTTCAGGGTGAACATTTTTCAGGACAGTTTATGTTGTAAAAACACTGTAATAATGGTAAAAAATAAATACAGTTTGAGCGTTAATGCTCTCAACCCGTCGTAGGACGGGCTTTTATACTAGTTATTTAATACAATAAAAAGGCTTTTACATTAATTCTTCCTAATGGATGGATTTTCGATCAAGTTAGGTTAAAAGATATGAAAAATTTGTCGATTTTGAATTTTGGATACTTTTTTTGTAATATTTAATGATAACTTTAATGATTTTACCGAAAACTGGAGAAAAAAGCGTCACAGCAGAAAATGTCATGCCTGAATTCAAGCCTGACAGGCATGACCGAGGCCTGACCTCTCCTTGAAAACAGCCCTGATTTTTGCAGCCAAGTGTCCGCTTATTCAGACCTGAGGTTTGATATTGCTTTTTTTTAGTGTTCATCTATGATTTCTGGTCAGAATATCAATTTTTATTTCAAATTCAAATATGAAATCTGACCTGAAATAAAAGAGGACTGATTTTTTTTGTTTAATTTTAGGTTTGAATATAGGTCTGTACAAAGAAAGCCTTAATTATATTTTCATTTCAGTCTTCAAATCGAAACCGAATAATGGAGGCATGATCATGTCTAGAAATGCAATACTGAGCTCCAGACTATTAAAGGCCTGAACGAGTTTTCTACTGGGTGTAAACTCTGAATTTGAATAAGTTTTAAACGAGTAGATTCATCAAAAAAGTGTTAAGGGACATTTTAGTAGAACATTTATTACATCAACAAAATTATAATTATTAACCGACTTCAAAAAGGAGGAGGTTCTCAAGTTCGTCGGTTTCTCTGTTTTTTATTTTTTTTTTTTTTTTTTTTTAATGTATGTACATCGATAACTCCTAAACCATATGCCTGATTGCCATAATTTTTGGGGAACAGATAGATATGATAAGCATGGAGGTGTCCGTAAAAAAGTGAGCGGTATTCGATAGCTGGGCGTGGCAATAATAGATCTCGCAATAATAAATACTAGTGTATCTCAAATAATATTGACACTAGGGTACTGCAATTTAGTGTAGGGGTAGTCACAATTATTACAAATAACGGGCAAGAAAATGCGCGTAATTCGACAAATGGGCGTGGCAATATTAGAAAAACAGTGTATCTTGAATAATATTGACACTAGGGAACTGAAATTTATTGTAGTACAGGGGTAGGCAGAATTATTAAATATTATGGTATATAAAGTATGCGTTATTGGATAAATGGGCGTGGCAGTACTAGATAAACACTATCGCAGTTAATATTGACGCTGGGGTACTGAAATAAAGAACAGGGGTAGGCACAATTATGGGAAATAATGCTCAAGAAAGTGGGCGCTTATATAACAATGAGGCGTGGAATGGGTATAATAATTTCAAAACATGTGACATCTAATTTAAATTTAAGAGGCAGATATTTGAAATAACCAACAATTTTTCAGAATTTAATAGAACAAATTTTTTCGGAACAATTATACTAATGTTGTTTATACAATTTTTTCGAAAATTTATCATATTCTCTGAAAAGGAAGAAATAAAAATTTTTTTTAAAAATTAACAACCGACTACAAAATCACTACAAAGTAAAAAATAATTTTAAAAATACTTTTCCTTTTAATTTCTTGGTCATATTTGATAATTTATTTAAACATATTATTATATATGAAATCTTATTATCTTAATTTTTTTTCTTATTTGTTTTATTATCATAAATGTATTAATTTCTTGATGAATACAAATGCTTTGAAGTTGGCGCTTCTGATTAACAGTCTGATTATATTAGCGCCGACCTTAAAAGCATTTGTATTCAGCAAGAAATTAATATATTTATGATAATAAAACAAATAAGAAAAAAAATTAAGATAATAAGATTTCATATATAATAATATATTTAAATAAATTATCAAATATGACCAAGAAATTAAAAGAAAAAGTATTTTTAAAATTATTTTTTACTTTGTAGTGATTTTGTAGTCGGTTTTTTTTTTTTTTTAAAATTTTTATAAAAATATTCCAAGAGCAAATTGAATCCTCATCCTGCAGGTCTAGAGACGAATGTTTTAACCCCTAGGCTATATAAGTGCATTGAATGGGGCTGTTGAAGTATTAGTTTTTCTTTTCTTTTTAGCTTTTATAACTTTTATGTAACACGATTGTTAACATAACGTGAACTAATTCAGATTGACTACTGTTAATTGATGACAGTTCTGCAACTGCTGGAATAGCTGTTTTTAAAATGATAAATTTTTTGTATTTTTGGGGACTTATTCCGTAAAAATACTCAAACTCGAATTGTTCAAATTAGTATACTTCTAGCAAAAATATTCATAACGACCAAGTTATTTAACATAATACTACAATTTTATGCATCTGCATTAGGTATAGTGTAAGAAAATATTTTCACGAGATTTCATTTAAATATTTTAAAATTTGGATTTTTCCAATTTTTTTTTTAATCAACATAAGAAAGGAGTTTTTTCGAAAAATAAGAAATCACAACTTTAGTCGAAATTTCATGTTTGGTAGTTTCTTTTAATGAAATATTAAATAGAAAACGAGCTATGAATTAGCTTTTTGGGTTATTTGGGTTTTTTGAAAAAATTAACACTTTTTTTCCAAATCGCCAAGTACCGACATGTTTCGATGCAAGTCGGCACGGTTCAGTGCTCCTAGGTACACGAACTTGTATTTACATTTATTTCAACATCATACGAAAATATTTAGAGGGTATGCCATAAAGAAAAACAACTTCAACTTTTTTGGGATACCCTAATATATATGCCTTAATATATAAAAAGGTTTCACCCTTGGCTGATATTCTAGCTACGTCCATGGCTTTCCATATATTTCTTGAAATTTATTTGACGTACTTATTTATAAGTTAAGGTTGTATTTTCATATTGATCCAACTGAAATAAACCGAGCGATCCTAACGAAATGTTTTTATTTTTAAATTCTTAAACACACCAAATGGCATACTTATTCCCTTAGCATTATATTATCACACTAAAGACAAAATTTTCCATTAAATAGATGTACCACACAAGTAAACAAACTCTGACATATGTATTTTTATTAAAATATTTTCATATTTCATAACAAAAGATCACGTAAGAAGCAATACCAACGAACAATAGGAATTACCACAAATCCATATAAAAACAAAACTAATCGGATGGATGTGCTGAGTTTGAGCTGAGGCGAAAATGCGTTAAATGTGTTTGCCAACACATGAGCCTGAGTAAACATTGACTAATGAAACACAGCGCAAGGACAAAACCGCCAGAATACGGTGCTACGCATGCATTATTGCATTCAGCGTTCTATTGTATTGTCTGTTTGTGCAAAAGTTAATGCGAAGGCCGTGCATTTCCAAAGGATTTGGGTTTTGTCAAAAACAACACAACGACAAACGCTTTAAATGTGTGTCAACAAATATAGATAAACAAATGCTTAAATGCTTATAGCTAAACAGATCCTTCAGGATATGAGGCAATACTGTCATCTCTCGTTTTGGAAAGTCTGGTGTTGCTTAAAGCAGAGAAAACTGGTTAAGGATTTATAGCTTTTATTTGTATTTGTAAGCATAATTTTGTTGAAGCTAAATTTTTCAAAAAATATATATGTGCAAAATCGATTATATACTGCTCAATATAGCGTTTTCAAACGTTTTCCATAAAATTTGATTTCATAGAATATTTTCAAAAATGGGAGAAGCCAAAATTTGCAAAGCATTAACATCAGTGCAAATACAGCCGATCATTTATAACGTTAAATATCTATAATAGTATTTTATTCTGGTAGGACAACAACAAACAATATATGGCAAATGTTTGTGTACGTAGATCTTTTGTAAATATTGTATGGAGGCTTAGGATGATAGTGATGCGTCATTTATGCCCGCTGGAAAAAAATAGTTAAGAAGCAAACAATAATTTTAGCGCATTTGCGCGCTCAAAATATTTGTTTTGATTGCCACATTTTGGGAATTGATATTAGGGACACCCAATGCGAGTTCAATTGAATGGGACACACACGTAAAATCATATCTGAAAAGGAAGCAGAAAAGGATCACAGCATGAAACATTGTGAGATGACACTGAATTTTATTTATGGCATCCTTTGGATGTTGTGAAAAACTGTTTTATTATGATGAGATCTCCTGCACATCCGGATTGTGTGGCGCTGGTCTGTAGAATCAATAAGGATTGTATTGCAAATAGATGGGGGTAGGAGTCTGTTATGTGATCAAAATTGCTTTCAATAAATGCAGAAATTGGTCAATGAATGTCGTATTAACGCACCTATTCGACATAGATGACTTTGCTCATTGGTTGCAGCTGGTAATAATTAAGGCAAAAACTATAACTAAAGTTAAGAATATCCCATATACAATAATTAAAACTAACATTGAACAAGCGCGCAATCAGAAAACAATTTTGGTGGGCTTTTACTACTTCAATTAGAGACTTATTCAAATTTTTTATGCATCAAATAAACTATTGAGCAAAATTTCTATCTTCTTTATTTTCAAGAGTTGATTTTAAAATGTCTTCAGTTTTTACTTCCACATGTCTGCGAAGGCAATTTTTTTACCTAATTTTTTTTTTATATTTCGAAAAAAATAACGAAGCATAGCTATATATATGTTTATACAAACAAAAGAGCTATATATATGCAGACAAAAAATTACATTTCTGAAACAGTGCAGACGATTTGATCATCATGGTAAATGAATTTGAATGTTTAAATTGCTTAAATCAATAAAATGAAAATGTTTCTCTTAGATAATATAATTAAATAATCAGGTTTTAATAAATATAATTTTCGTGTCACGGTGGACTTTTTTTCTGGAAATGCCCATATACATAATATATTACGTTATATAATATATTGCGTAATATTATTACTTTTATCTAAAACCGGTTATGAAGCTTATTTCTTCTTCTTTGAGATTCTATTAATGAAAAAAGGAACTAATTAATTAACTCATTCACCTTGATTAATATATAGCGTACTGCACTACAAATAATTGAATTCACAAAACAAACAAACTGATACAACAAGCCACCGATGAAAATTGCGGAAAGCCGCGTTGCGTTGAACAAGTTCAGAACGTGTCGAGGACTGCGTGTCGAGCGTGCAAGTTGCTTAATTTGAAGGTTCCGGTATAAATGCACAGGCTAGCAACTTGAGTTGGAGTTGCATTGACCAAGTGTGGAAAAGGCCTTAAGCGCATCTTTGTAAAGAATTATCTGATATACAATTTTGTTCTGAGCATATTTTCTGTCCTACAAAGAGGAGCGGCGATATAAGCGAATGACCGATTTCGGTGATCTTTGAACCTGAATATCTTTGAAATATATATAAAAAAATAGCTCCTAGTTTTTGCTTATTTGCTCAATTGTGTTACATCCCTGTAGGAAAATCTACTAATTTAAAAGTAGTTGATAAAGTAGTTTTTTGTCAACCACAACTAGTTGAAATTCTGCCTTTTTTCCATAGAACGAACTAGTATATTTTGTATGGTGATGTCCGCTAAATAAGTCAATTGACTTTCGCCTGCATATATTTTCTACTACTTGTTAAATTAGTTATATTTAAATTATTTTTTTAATTACTTTAAAATAACCAATTGAAAACTATTACTGATGGCCTAAAGTACAAAATAATTGATGAAATAACGTGGTTAAATATATATTAACTTGTAATCTAATAAAAATTTACAATTAAAACATGTCAAAACATGTCGCCTTAATATAATTCAAAGTAGGTCATATACTAGTTTATTTTATTTTAGTTTTTTAATTAGTTGTTTTTAAAAACAAGTTAGTTTGTTCCAATAGGGTTATTACAGTCATTGAAAGTAATAACATCAAGTAATATTATTACGATTTTGTTAGTTACTTATTACATACTACTTTGAAAATGCCTTTATTAAAAAAACAATGAAATCTTAAAATTGGAAACGGAAAAAACAGAACAGAATAGAAAAAAGAACTAACCGAGTCTCAAAAACCTTCCACATATGGAAAATGCAAAAAAATATAAGCTCTTTTTTTAAATTTGAAGATGAAAACTGCAATTCTGATGATGATTTGGAAACCGAACTGAACAGGTACTTACAGATATGCAAAAACACAAATAAACTGCATGAGTACCCAGCATAAAACGTATATTCTTAAAGTACAATACAACGTTGCCATCAAGCGCACCCGTTGAGCGCCTTTTCAGATATCGAGGCAATATTTTAACCCCACGAAGGAATACATTTAATGCTGGTTTATTCGAAAAGCTACTTCTTTTAAGATATAAGTAGATGTCTTGAATTATTTTTGAACAATTCTTGTATTATTTTTACTTACATTTTTACTGGAATTTACTTTCAAATAATGAATTGAATATAACACATGCAGTTATGTATTAAATGCATAAAAAATATTTTATTTCATGCAACATTTAATACGTTGATATACGAGTACAAAAATACATATGTGAAATAAAAAAAAAAAAAAATAAAAATGTAGGTTTTTCTGGTTTTGTTTTTGTTGACTTCTAGGAAAAAAGTAACATAAAAGTAATATAGTAATATGTAACTTATTACTTCCATTTTTGAGTAATCACTTTTTTGAGAGAAGGAAAACATCCTTGCAATAATATATTGATGTAGACATTAGCCGTCATCATCTGGCCTTCAATAAAAATTAATTTTCCGACGCCGTTTTTGATAAAAAAACCCCACAATTCAATTTTTTCTCCTCCAAATTTAACGGTAGGAATAACATCGTGATAAGTTATCCTTTTGGATGACTTTTTCAACACATACCGGACTCTGTGTGACCCGTGCTAATTGATTTTACTTTCGTCAGTTCAAATCACGGAAAAACCACGGAAGTTCCAAAGACTAATTTGCATGAGCTTTTCCAAACACTAGCCGCAACTTTCTGTGGAGTGCTGTTAGTAGGGGCTTTTTTTATTTTTCGCCGTGCCTTGTTTCCCACTTTTCTTAGCTATCGATTAACAGTCATTCTTGAAACTTTTGACTAACGTTCCCAACTTTGCTGTTCCTGTGATAATTGAACGGCTTGTATAGCTCTTCCATCAAGGTAGCTTAAAATGCTTCGTTGGCCAGCACGCTTTTTGGCAGCCTTTGTATCATTATTATAAGCAATGTTCTTCGCAGAGCCGTATGAAACACTCACAGATGATGCTACTAAACGATATGAAAGGCCC
This sequence comes from Coremacera marginata, assembly GCA_914767935.1. NCBI lineage: Eukaryota > Metazoa > Arthropoda > Insecta > Diptera > Sciomyzidae > Coremacera > Coremacera marginata. The sequence continues at coordinate 81,077,147 of OU612047.1, read as the reverse complement.
TTATTTAGTTTTTGAAAACCAAATTTGTTATTAATTGTGTTAACTTCCGCGTTTTAAGCCCGTATAATACTTAATTTTTTTGTTCAATTTTAAAATCTGAAAACAAGTGGCGCGTGGGCAGAATAGTCATATTTCGTAAGAAAAGGATAAGCGTTGTTCCTTTTTTATGTCTGGTGTTTTTAAGAGCAGCTGCATTTAATAAATTTGTTTCAGCTACAGACATCACTTTCAATTCAGCATTCAATTTTCTTAAATAGATTTGTTTACTCTAAAAATGTTAAATTAATTATTAACAGCAAAATATTTCACAGTTAATATTTGATCGAAACTTAACGACGAACGAATTGAAAGAAACTGCAAAAACAATACATTGAAAATGCAGTCCGTTCCACATTTTTTTCTCCAATTCGTAGTATATGCGTACTAACTCACACCAATTGAATCTATGCTTTCGTACTATTTGAACTGCTCTAGTTATCATTTTGAATGAGCAATTTAATGAAGTATCATACAGGCTTTACTTAAGATGAATTACTTTTCATATTGAGTAAATATTTCGCATAACAAATGAATTTAATCTTACAAGTTTTGAGTAGTAAATATTTCCAAAATACCACAGATATGAACTGTTTATTATTTAAGGTTCTTATGCAATGCGTGTCCACGCACATCAATCTCTGTAACACAATTCAGCAAATGACTCCCAATACCAAAACGCAAATATATACATGACAATACGGAGAAGATTGTCCCTACTTGACTAAATGAAAAAAATTTCGCAAGCCTGCTGCATGTAAAAATAAAAAAATGAAAATCTGCATGTTTCATAACTACGTTTATTTGCTCAACTGTGTTATATAATGTATATACTAAGGTGCTTATCAAAACTATACGACACCAAAAAAATTTTATTATACACGCTTGCAAAATCTATGTTGATAGCAGTCAGAAGAAGCTCAAACACAGAATGAGCAAACAAACTATACTACTTTAAACAAAGTATCTTATCAGCTCTAATCACTGATTTGAAGGAGTACCGTTAGTAAGCGTTGAAAAGGACTCATTTCTGTCTGCTTAACTTCAATCGTATCAAAACCATATGACAGTCATCTAAATGTTCAACAGTAGAAAGGTCGTGTCATTGTCAGTCTGAATATAAACATCAATTGTGATTCCAAGAACTTGTTGATTAAAACATCATGCTGGACTTTACTATCCAAAAGAGAAAGGGGTAAAATTTTAGCATATAATGACCAAAGGCTAAATTTTTCCCAAATTTAAAAAACAATTGGTCGTACACGTTGTGTATTGCCTCCTAAAATACAAAACAGGTTGTAAAGCTAAACTCTCGGAGCGTGATAAGTAAATGATTATTAAGAAAGCCAGAACTTGAACTATATCTTGTGCCCAACTTGCAAGCAATTAGTTTCGAAAATGACGGTTTGGCTAGTCTTAAACTGTTCCGAAGCAATTGTTAAATTCATATTCAAGAAAGCTCCTACTTTTCTTGCCCACCATCCAACTAGGACATGGTATATAATAATATTTATCCTCCTAGCACGTTTTGTGAATGGCTCTCCACACCATGACGGAACAACCACCAAAATTTCTTTTGAAAATTGAAAAAAAATGTTTGAATGGTACGTGTTAGGAGGATAACTATTATTACATACCGAGTCCGAGTTGGTACCCAAATTATTTGAAGCAAATTAAAGCCGTGCCATCTTATGGTGGGCAAGTAATGGAGCAGCTTCTTTCATTATGGATCTAACAATTACCGTCAATTTACCGTCAATGTACCGTCAATTTCGAAACTGATTGGCCGCATTTGTTTGCAAGTTGAACACAAGATATGGTTGAATTTCTGGTTTTCTTAATAATCATTCGCTTATCACGCTTCTAGAGCTTTACGACCTATTTTGTATTTTTTGACGTAAATTTTCGGGCTTTTTAAAAAGGAGGCTATACACAACGTGTGCGACCATTTTTTTTTATTTGTGAAAAATTTAGCCTTCAGATATTATATGCAAAAATTTTGCTCATTTCTTCTTGGGATAGCAAAATCCCGCGTGATATTTTAATCAACATGTTCTTGGAATCACAATTGATGTTTAAATTCAGACTGACAATGACACGACCTCTCTATTGATGAACTTTTAAATGACTGGTATAGTTTAGATCAGTGTCGGGCAAAACAATACATAAACATGCAAGCTTGGGTCTGTGTCCATGATAGAGCGACAGCGCTGGTTTTATTTACACTGTAAATAAAATGCATTTTTTTTATGTTTTATTTATATAATTGTAATTATTATGATTTATAATTACAATTATTATTATCATTTTTTATTATTTTAATTATTATTATTATCATTATTATAATTATTATTATCATTATTATCATCATTATCATTATTATTGTTATCATTATCATTATTATTATTATTATCATTATTATTATTATTATTATTATTTATCATTATTATTATTATTTATTATTTTATTATCATCATCATCATCATCATCATCATCATCATCATCATCATCATCATCATCATCATCATCATCATCATCATCATCATCATCATCATCATCATCATCATTATCATTATTATTATTATTATTATCATTATCATTATTATTATTATTATTATTATTATTATTTTTATAGTAACTTTTCAAATTCTATTATATCGTCTATATTTATGTTGCCTTCATAACTTTTAATGCGCAGTAAATCTGAGATATGTTCATCTGATAAACGGTTTCTAAATTTATGTTGGATAATTTTGAGGGTTGAAAATCCAACCTCGCAATCGTATGAGGAACTGAACATAGAATATATTTTGAAGATTTCATGTTTAATATTTGGATATGTTTCCTCTCTTACCTGTTTCCAAAAATGTTGACCCATTTCCAAGGGAAGGCTTATATCATTGCGCAGCATTGTTAGCTCTGCGTGTATTTCTGTTGGTTGGTCGTTAATTTTGCAAATTAAAGGATTATTATGCAATTCAATTGCGGTTTTAATTATCTGAAAATCTTGAAATCTTTTGTTATAATTTATTAATAACTCTTCAACAATCCTTGTATAGTCTATTAATTTATTAAAATTTAAATTATCTGACCATATTATCCTGGTTTTATCCAAATTGGACAGATCATTATTTTTTAATTGAATTATTAAAATATTTAGTTTGCGCTCAAAGTGTTCTACAATAGGCACTAGCTCAAAAATATGTCTGTTTTTACCCTGCAGTGACAGATTTAATTGATTTAATAAAAGAGTAAGGTCGCATAAAAAGGCTAAGTCTAATAAAAAATCTTTATTCTTAAGATTTGAAATTAAATCATCCGATTTTGAAAAGAAATTTTGTTCCAAAAACAGTAAAACTTCATTCCTCAAATCAAAAAGGCGTTGCAAGCTCCTACCACGGCTAAGCCAACGAACCTCTGTGAACAAAATTAAATCACCAAACTCGGCATCAAGTTCATCGAGAAAATCTTTAAATTTTCTGTGCCGTAGTACATTATGCCCCCCTCGAATTGCATTAATAATTTTGATGGCTATTTCCATTACATAGGAAAGGTTTAACTCTTTCGAAAAAAGCGACTGCTGATGGATAATGCAATGAAAAGCTGGAATTTTTATATTATTTTTCATTAACCAACCTATCAGCCCTTGATTTTTTCCAGTCATCACTCTGGCTCCATCAGTACAAATCGCAGTCAACTTTTTTTTGTTAAAAAGTGAAAAAACATTTTGTTGTAGTATTTTAAAGAGGTTTTCGCCTGTAACATGCCCATGCATTGAAACAACGGAGAGTATTTCCTCTGTTGTTTGTAAGTTTTCATCAACTGACTTAACACATATGATTAATACGCTTAAGTTATTTATGTCCGTGCTCTCGTCAAGACATATAGAAAAAAATTTGCAGTTTAATAACCTTTGCTTAGTGGTAAAATATAAATATTTACAAATAACTTCCGTTCGGCGAGTTATTGTTCGTCTGGATAAACGTATTTGTTCTACAATTTGTTGCATTTCATTTCCTTGCTCCCCAAAAAAACTGAAAACAACCTGACTTAATTCTTTAAAAAACATACCATCTTCATACGGTCGGCATTTTTTTGCCAAGGCCAATGACACAGCATAGGATGCCTTTTTAAATTGTAATGAAGAAATATTATGATGAATATAAGAATTATTTATATTTTGATTAAAATCATCAGCAATAAACCTTAAAAAATATTTAGCTTTTAATTCGAAAAGCTTTAGTTTTCGTTCTTCTCCTAAAATTAAATTGAATTGTGCGTAACAAACCGAGTAATGCCTTTGCACATACATCAATACGGAACGAGAAACAGTGCGTTCGCATATAAGACATTGCGCTACAGCGTTTGTATTTTCTATAAAAAAGAAATCTAGCATCCATTTATCATTAAACATTTTTCTCTCTGTAGTTGCGAAGCGAGCAGAAGCGAGTTCTTGCCTTCTTGAATGCTTAACGTCAACTGACATGATTTGAATAGCAAAATTAAGCTCACAGCTTCTCATAAGCACGAACCAAAGTCATAACTCGGCTACTGTTCGTACGCCACACGAAATTTTTATTGTGTACATGTGAAAACATTGACGTCGGCAGCAAATCTAGCTCAATCACATGTGAATAGGTTTTTCAATTTTGCCCGACACTGGTTTAGATACAATTGCAGTTAAGCAGACAGAAATGAGTCCTTTTCAACGCTTACTAACGGTACTCCTTCAAATCAGTGATTAGAGCTTATAAAGATACTTTGTTTGAAGTAGTACAGTTTGTTCTCTTATTCTGTGTTTTAGTTTTCTTCTGACTGTACTCAACATAGATTTGGTGAGCGTGTATAATAAAACTTTTTTGATGTCGTATAGTTTTGATAAGTACATATATATATATATATATATATATATACACATATATACAACAATGGATCGAAATGTATGGAATGTATGCATGAAATTTCTACTTTTGGCTATTCAAACATATCTAGTCGCGTATTGTGGAAACTGTTTGTTTTCCGTTTAAACTGTTAGGCCTTTTCCACACTTGGTCAACGCAATTCCAACGCAACTTCAACGCAACAGCGAAAAAGTTGAAAAGCAGTGCAACTATAAGCCGAATGCTTTTAGACTTGCTTCAAAAGTCGTGCAACATGTGCATTTATATAATAATTCATATTTCTTGACTTCTTATAGTAATTAAATATACAAATAACACTTGCTCATTTTGTCTTCTTCTTCTAGATTCTATTAATGAAAAAAGGAACTAGTTAATTAACTCATTCACCTTGATTAATATATTGCGTACTGCACTACAAATAATTGAATTCACTAAACAAACAAACTGATACAACAAGCCACCGATTAAAATTGCGGAAAGCCGCGTTGCGTTGAACAAGTTCAGAACGTGTCGAGGACTGCGTGTCGAGCGTGCAAGTTGCTTAATTTGAAGGTTCCGGAATAAATGCACAGGCTAGCAACTTGAGTTGGAGTTGCATTGACCAAGTGTGGAAAAGGCCTTAAGCGCATCTTTGTAAAGAATTATCTGATATACAATTTTGTTCTGAGCATATTTTCTGTCCTACAAAGAGGAGCGGCGATATAAGCGAATGACCGATTTCGGTGATCTTTGAACCTGAATATCTTTGAAATATATATAAAAAAATAGCTCCTATTTTTTTTTGGATTTCAAAAAAAAAATGGCTCATTATGCTTTAATGAAGAGTTTTGCATCAAAAAAATTAGCTCCTAATTAGCTTATAAGCTAAACAGAAAAAAACTAAAGATGCAGACATTTTTTTTTTGACTTTAATATATACATTACTGATATTGAACATTTAATAAAAACTCAAAGTTGGTTTTGTTTACAAACAAAACATTTTTTATTGGAACCTCGCTTAAAAATAATTTATAAACTTAGATTCTATTTCGCTTAGGAAAGAAAATAAGGAATTGATATTTAATAAATCAGTAAAACAAAATAAGAAAACTATAGTCTAGCAAACACTACTACCAGCTGAAAAATAATAGGCCTTCCCAAACATAATTTGCAGTAAGTAGTCATAATCAACAAGTAATCATAATTGGTTCCACATATAATATGATTAATTAATGCAATTTTCTTAATGTATATATTTATATCTTTACATTATTTAATTGTAACTTAGCACTTGTTTGAATTTAAAAACAATATTTGTTTTAAGGAAAATATGTTTTCATATAAATATATTGTAACTATAAATGGACTGAGAACACTTTTAGTCTATTACTATTTGTTTGCTTGGAAATATAATTTAGTCAAGAATAACATTAAATATTTACGGACAAATATATATTAATTGGAGAATACATAATTTAATTGCAGTCAAGCAATTATTTTCAAAACGATAATTAAGAACAACATAATATATTTACCGACGATTACACTATATTCACTTAGAAACATATTTTAGCAAAAGAAATGCCAAAAGTTTTTCACTGTGATTACAAAATATTTGCTTAGAAGTAATTGTTGGTTTGAAGCAAACAAAATATGTTTAGAAAACAGTAAACAAGTTTTTCTCGGATTTAATTATGTTGAGAAGTAACCATATTATGTTTATCCGACATTACAATAATTTTTATAAGCAGACATTTTCCGCATTTTCAGCAAAGTTGCTTCAAAACTCACATATTTTTACTGCTGAACCGCCTTATTTTTCTTTAATTTTGGTTTTTATTTTATTAATTTGAAAACACAAACACTTTTAATTTAAACAAACATTTTCAGAAACATTTTTCACAAGAGCTAAACCTTTCAACACGTTTGGCGCGGCTGCTTGAAACTTAAAATGACGCCAAGACTTGGCAACTGTTAAAAGCAAGCGCATAAAGCAACAAGGTTTCCGCTATTTTTCGTGCAAGTGCAAAAGAAACAGATATATGTATGTCTAGGCGAAACACATAATAGAAAGGAGTTCTGTTTGTTTTAAATTTGCAGAGTTCTGTTCTTTTTGAGTTTAACAGTGATGCAAATATATTTTTATTGGGTAGAAACACACAATTATATTCTGTCACCAGCACATTAATGTAGACGTTAGTTTTTTAGCTAAGGCAATTATATTAGTAATTAATGTTGGACACAACTAATATCTTCTTATATCGAAAAATAATGCTATTAAAGGAAAGTTCTTAATCATTAAGTGGTTCCTTCCGAATATTTTGTTTTTGAAACCAAACATATATAAACATATTTTTTTCTCTGCGTGTAGCTAACGGAAGTTGTGTTTTGACTTGACTCAGTGGGAAATATATTCAGACACTTAGTAAGCAATCAGTAGCGCACCCAAAAAAAATTGTGGAGATTTTAAATTTTATATATATAGAGTTATTCAAATATTTCATTTAAAAAATTAACTTTAGCGAATAATGTCCATTTTACTTTTTCGGGCGTTGAATCTTAAATGTTTTTTTAATGTACGTTTTCACTTCCACATTTTTGTGAACATTTAGAAGAGCTAGACCACTGAGCCTCTCTCTTCTCTCTGAACTTTTAATAGTACTTTTGTGTTATTGAATTATTTTACAATCTTTAACGTTTATTTTTAAAATGTTTAAAATTTTACTTTCGAGTGATTTAAATATTTCAAATTTTAGGTTAACCCTATTCACGTCTGGCTGTGTTTTTGGGTCACTATTCAATTTTAAACCAATATATATATGGTTTAAAACTTGTCTTAAAGCAAAATAAGTTAAATGTATTTTCTTATTGGTCACTCTGTTTCTGTAATACACACCAGTGATCTGCAACGGATTGCTTTTTTGCGACTCTGAGTATATCCGAAAAAAATAAGTACAAAAACCGACTCAACCCTAAGCGCACGCAACTCGGCTCATACTCTCTTCTACGAAGCTGCAATGCGGCGGCTGAAATAAAAATGAGTATCCTAAATCATGAGTCGGATCGGAAGAGATCGGGTTTTTCGTTTCATAAATACTTAAGCTGAAAGTTCATTAACTGCGTTTGCATATGCGTCCGTCAATTCGCTGAACGCAATGCAATAGAAATGTGTGTAAGCTTATGAGAGAGAGTTTTATGGTTGCGTTTGTGACGTTCATAAAACGCAATTTACGCAAGCAGAGTTGAAAATATTAAGGAAAGTTGAAATATTTTCAACTTTGCTTGCGTAAATTGCGTTTATTGACAGCTCGTTACTTATAAGGAAAGCGAGAAGAAAGAAAAGCAACTAGTTCGGGCATTGTGTCGCTTTTAGTTCGTGCTGCTTGTTATATTTTGCGTCTTACTGCTTGTTAGTGAAATATATTTTTGTATTTATTAAATTAAAAAGGAAAAATGGAATCATTTTTCACAGAACTCACTCTTTCATTACAACCGAATGTATTTGCAAATCATTATAAATATCGAGAGAAGTAAAAGTAAATAATAACTTTCAGGGATGGCGCTTCAAAAAAAATGTTAATGAATATAAATTTTGATGAGTATTTAGTTGATATTTGACTAAAATCACTTTATTATGCTAATTTTTAAAAGTTTTTGCTATTATACATCACACAATTTCAAATATTTCAGCGTTAATATTTATAAAATTATATTTAAACAATATAGAAAATATTGAATAATTATGTAGCACTGCTTACTCTGAAGGTAAAACGCAATTATTGTACTCTGCAATAATTTCCTGCGTAAATTGCACCAGCGAGTAGACGGAGGCAAATGCAAACGCAGTTAATGAACTTTCAGCTTTATGGTTGTTGTCGTCTCGCTGATACTTTTACAACTTACCGAAATACTTATAATCGACACAAGCAGCCGAATCACTCGGCTCATCTACCACAGATATAAAGCAGAGCGCAGTAGAGCCCAGCATTGAAAACTGAGCAAGTTTTTTGTAATTGCTTTGTGCGTTTTTTTTTTCAGAGCATTTAGACTTACTTACTTACTTAGGTGGTCGTAACAATCCGTGTCCGGGTTTTAACCGACCTCATCAGCTCTCGCCAGGCGCCTCTGCTTTGCGCGCGCCTTCTCCAATCGGATACACCAAGTGCGGTTAGGGATTCCTCAGCCTGGTCCATCCATCGGAGGCATGGTCTCCCTCGTCGCCGTTGACCAGCAACCCTCGCCTCGAGCACCTTTTTCGCTGGAGCTTCGTCGTTTATACGATGGACATGACCCAGCCAGCGTAGTCGCTGCACAGTTATACGCCGAACTACGTCAATGTCATCGTAGAGCTCATACAGCTCGTGGTTCATTCGGATGCGATAGTCATCGCCGACTCGAACAGGACCGAAGATTTTGCGAAGAACTTTTCTCTCGAACACCTCCAGAGTGGCTGCGTCAGTTTGCGAAACTACCCATGCCTCAACGCCATAAAGCAGCACAGGTAGAACGAGCGTCTTGTAGAGTGTTAGTTTTGTCGATCGAGAGAGGGCTCTGGAACTTAGTTGCTTACTGAGCCCGTAGTAGCACCTATTAGCAATTATTGTTCTTCGCTTTATCTCCAGGCTAATTTCGCTTTTGGTATTAATAGCGGTGCCGAGGTAAACGAACTCCTTGACTACTTCAAAGTTATAGCTGCCGGATGAAACGTGGGAGTCTAAACGCCGAGCTCCCTTGTTTGTAGACAGCATATATTTTGTTTTGCCCTCATTTATCGTCAAACCCACTTTGGCTGATTCCTTTTCGATAGCGGCGAAAGCAGCGGTAACATCTCTCTTGGTTCTGCCAACAATATCAATATCATCATTGTTGCGTATAGGCAATCCCTTCTCGGGCTATCGAACGCAGCTTTAAAATCGAAAAAAGAGATGGTGTGTGTCAATTTGATTTTCGTGGGTTTTCTCCAGGATTTGTCGTAGCGTGAAAATCTGGTCTATGGTGGACTTACCAGGTTGAAAGCCACACTAATAAGGTCCAATCAGTGTTTTTGTAATCGGCTTTAATCTTTCACACAGTACGCTTGAGAGAACCTTATATGCGATGGAAATAAGACTGATACCTCTATAACTTGCGCAGATTGTTGGGTCTCCTTTCTTAAGTATAGGGCACAGTACGCTGACGTTCCAATCGTCGGGCATGCTTTCTTCTAGCCATATTTTGCTGATGAGCTGATGCATGCGCCTTATCAATTCATCGCCGCCGGTTTTAAACAATTCAGCTGACAGGCCGTCAGCACCCGCTGCTTTGTTGTTTTTGAGTCGTTGGATAGCAACTCGAACCTCTTCATGGCAAGCTGGTGGTAGTTCCACTCCGTCATTGTTAATTGGTAGCTCTGAACTGCGCTCTCCATGGGCGGCATTGGTGGAATCGTCGCCAAGAAGTAAATTGGAGAAGTGCCGTCTCCACAATCTCAGCACACACTGCGTATCCGTATTCAGATCTCCATTTTCGTCTCTACAAGTGGATGCTCCGGGCTTGAAACCTTGGGTTAGACGCTTAACCTGTTGATAGAATTTTCGTGCATCCTTCTTGCCCTGGTATGCCTCTAGTTCCTCACGCTCACGCTTTTCCTGCTCTCTTTTCTTGCGTCTGAAAAGGCGCCTCTCTTCCTTCCTCTTTTCGCGGTAGTTTTCTCGCACGGCTCGCGTTGCAGCTGACTGCAGCGTTTTTCTATATGCGGCGTTTTTTTACTGCAGTCGCAATGCGACACTCCTGATCATACCATTGGTTCCGAGGTTACGGGCGCCGGAAACCAATGACTTCTTCAGCGGCAGCGCGCATGGAGTGGGATATATGCGCCCAAAGTCCGCCGGCGTTGTCGGGTCCAGAGGTTGGTTGGTTGAGCTTAACCGAGAGTTGAGCGGAGTAGGCTTCGGCAGTCCGTTGTAATTGCAGCTTAGCGACATCTAGCTTTCGTTGCATTCCTGTGCGTATGTTCTTCGCATGGCATAATCGCATGCGGATCTTGGCTACAACAAGATAATTGTCGGAGTCAATGTTGACCCCCCGAAATGTACACACATCTAGAATACTAGAGGCATGCCTTCCGTCGATTACAACATGATCAATTTGGTTTCGCGTTTTTTGATCCGGGGACAGCCAGGTGGCCTTGTGGATGTCGAGGTGCTTAAATCTGGTGCTACTAACTACCATGTTTCGCGCCGCGGCGAAGTCGATCAGTCTTAGACCGTTGTTCGTGGAGGTCTCATGAAGACTGAACTGACCGACAGTGGGGCCAAAGATGCCTTTCCTTCCGACTTTCGCATTAAAATCGCCGAGGACTATTTTCACGTCATGGACCGCAAGGTGGTCGTATACGTCCTCAAGACTAGCGTAGAAAGCGTCTTTGACGGCTTCGTCCTTTTCCTCCGTCGGGGCGTGCGCGCAAATAAGGCTGATGGAGAAAAATTTTGCCTTGATGCGGATCGTGCCCAATCTTTCGTTGACAGGTGTGAACCGGGAAACAAGGTGGCGTAGTTTCCGGCTAACAACGAATCCACATCCAAATTCGCGCCTCTCCGCATGGCAGCTGTAGTAGATATCACAGTGTGCTTGTTTAGAGCAGCCTTGCCCTTTCCATCGCATTTCCTGGATGGCGGTGATGTCAGCCTTTATTGTTTTGAGGGCTTCCGCCAGTTGGATAATGGCACCTTCCCTATAAAGGGTTCGGACATTCCAGGTGCATATCCGTAAATCATTGTCCGTTTTTCGTTTGCGGTGGTCGTCAACGTAATTGGGGTTCTTATCCGAGGCTGGTTTAGTTTTCATTGGGCAGTAGTAATGTGGCGGGACCCAAACCCTGCGCACATTCCATGTTTAAGGTCTATGGAGTGACCCGCCGCACAAATTAGCCGTCAAACTGACGGATGACAGTTTGCCGTTGCCCAGGGAACACCACGTGGAGGTTTGAGTCGACTTGAGACGATTTCGACATGGATAATGCTGGCCTCGCCAGGTTGAGGCGGTCAGACACGTTGCCATGTGAAGGTTCGCCCCCTGTTCCCCACTTAGACAGCTGAAGTTTCGCCCCCTATTCCCCATTAAGACAGCAACAGTAAAACACGTGTTCTTCTTGTGTTGCTTTTTGTTTTTATCTTACACTGTGAAAGCAGCGCATGAGGTAAAGTTGTTGAGGCTTAAAAAATACTCAGCCTCGATAGTTCGAAGCTTTAATTAGCAATTATTTCATTTATTTCATGACATTTCATTTTCTGCAATCAGCAGTTATTATTAAATTTGTAAAGTATTTATTTTGTATTTTTCTGTCACCTTAAGTTGCCATATCACATGTGCATCGTTTAACTTCTATTTTGCTGCTTTTTTACGTACACCAAGAAAACAGGTGCCGGCCGGTTTTTGTTTTGTTTATGTGTAACAAAAAAAAAATCACAAGCGTTGGTTGTTGTTGTTTTCTTTTCCCTTGAGTGCATCAATAAAATACAAACGAGTTTTCGAGAAAAACAAACAAAAAACCTAGAGCTGACATTGCTCAGAGACGTTGGCAGAGAGAGAGCAGTACTCAAGGTACACTCAAAATACATCCGGATCGAGCGCCTTTGTAATAAACTAACTCAACGCACTCATTGAAAACGGGTCGAAGTGGTTCGCATCACGCAGCTCTCGGATATAATAATGTACTTATACCCGAAAATATGCTAATGAGCCGAATGCTTATAAGTATTTTACATATATCATTGAGTCTGGATAGAGTTGAAAAGAGCAAGAAACTCGGATATGATTTGAGTATCCGATTTCGGTCGGATACTCATTGCAGTTTTCTGATACACACATCATTTTTTTTATGATTTGATAATATTTACTTATCACACAATATATTCAAAAACAACGTTAACTGTTAAGTAGTGACTCTGAGACACTATACGATGGTTAACAAAAAAAAAAAGATAACGATGTTACTGCTGCCTTTACGAAAAAAGACGATCTCTTAACCCATTAAAGCCCGCCCATAGAACGGTTCGTACGATTTTGATGCAGTTCTGTAATATGTGTCTGGGGATCCATAGAAGTTGATAGAAAAAATAAAAAAAATTTTACCTGATCACACACCTAAAATATGACATGGGTAACGTTACAGGTGAAATTTCCAGGAATGTCGAAAAATCGCTGTTGGTTTTTTTACTTCGATTGAAGACACATTATGCTACTTGGAAAAGGTGCGCGTTTTCTATTTTTTCCATTTTCCTATTTTTGACAGCACTTTTCTTGAGCAATTTTCGACACAAAAAAAACTCTGTGATGTTTCACCTGTCAAACTTAAAGTAAGCCGCAGAAAATTAGACTGTTACATATTTTTTTTTTTTGTTTTGACCCATTTTTTCTCTTTACTATAAAAAAAAAATTAGCGCAATCTAGCCCGCGCTAGAATTTTCCACGTGTCAACACTTTCTTCGTATGATATATCATACGTTGTCATTAATGGGTTAAGCAAATATGTGGTATTTGTCAGAAACTCGTAAATAACGACCATTCACAGAAAAATCCAGTTTGCTCAACATGTATAAATAAATAGTTAAGTTAAAATCGCTACATTATTTATATTAAATTTTCTTATTTTTTCCATTTAAATAAGTGAATATCTATTGATGTATTTTGTAAAAGTGTTTTTTTGTCACATACCAATATTAAATTACTTTCTTTTTTTCAATAAAATAAATTAACTCTATGTATTTTGTATAAGTGTCTCTAAGTCACACCGTGACAGTTTACGTTAATAAGATAGCGTGGCAGAAATAGGGTTAAAAAATAACAAAAACAAAAGTTTTGTAAATGTTTGTATTGTAGAGATGATAGCAGAAAAGTTTATAATATATACATTTTTTTAATCTTTTAGAACTATGGGATTAAGAAAGTAAATGGAAGAAGTAAAGAAATGTTTATATTGTGGCAATTAAACATAAATGTCTTATTTAGGCTTAAAGCTTACTGTTAAAATTCTGGAAAATTGAAAAAAAAAATCCTCGTTTAAAAAAGAAGACCGACACCGAAGAAAACTTAAGCCTCCCAAGTTCTTGGATAAGACAACCAAGTTTTATTTGTTGATCTATCGAATTTTATTTGAATGAAAAATTGTCGATATTTTGTACAATTTAACATATACACGTTCTATTCTAGTCTTTTTATATAATTTTACATAAGCTAAAGTGATGATTAAATCAAATTTTATACATAGTTCAATCAATTTACAATCTTGAACTTTAACAATTCATACAATTTATTTTTGTGGAAATTATCGAAGTTTAATTTTTTTAAACCAACTTGCGCAGGTGCAGTTATAGAAATAAAATTTTACAAACATAAAAAAAAAACTCACTTCACTTCACTTCACTCACTTTTTCTGTCTCATTTTCTTTATAACTTTAATTTCCTCTAAAAAGTTCACCCTCAACGCCCCAAAAGAATTATAAATTCAAAAAATTCGAGAATTAAAAACAAAAAATAGGAGAATTAAGGAGTGTCGAACATTTATATTAAGGTTGTTATATTAGCGGTATACACGATGTTGGGCTTATGGTCGGGTAGATGAGCTGAATAGCAAAAAAATAGCAGAACAATTTGTGAACACACTTCACTTTTAACCCATTTTAGTCTGCTGATCGATTTTTCGATCACTTACTTTGAAATTAATTTCTGAAAAAAATATAAAAAATTTTTTCAAACTCTTCCGCATATACACGGTTCGATTAAATGGAAATTCAGAAAAAAATAAATTTTTCAAATTTCCTCTTTTTACCTATTCATGTAAGCGATTAAAAAAATACCTTTTTTTTACAATTTATATATATATATATATATATATATGTAATGTATAATAAAACTATTTACGTAAGCAGGCCGCCAAAAGACTAAAATAGGAGAATCAGTTGGTTTTGGACAACACAGGTAAATTTAACTATGTGTTACTTGTGTGATAAAACACAGATGGTTGATTTATCGACAAATGGCCCTATATGTATAATTTTATTATAATATTTTCACATGTCTCTTTTACATATTTTAATATAAATAACAATATTTTATTTAAAATTTTTGAATTTTTGTGTATTTTTTAGATTAGGCCATTTTTCGGTTTTTCGACCATATCGTAGCCGAAAAATTTTAAATCGGAAAAATCTTAAACTTTGGAATTTCCTTAATTTGATAACAAAATCTAAAAATTTCATTACGAAATTCCAACGCGTTCCGATAGCGGACCAAAATGGGTTAATGCAGCTAATCATTTAAAAACAAAGTACAATAAAAGGAAACGTCAGTCACAGAGTTGCATTTTTCTGTGGTAGCTTAGCTACTCAAATCTACTCAAGGGTTTGGTGTAGCTAAATAGCTAACGTGTAGCTCAAAGTCATATTTATAAATTTCCGATGTTTTTTTCCCATTCCTTCGGGCAAACAAGTTAAGAGCACAAAATTGTATAGAAGCCCTGTTAAATATAAACTTTTCCGATCAAATATTTACACATACGGAAATTTGGAGAAAAAACAAAATTTTTGATACCCATATTGTGGTCTTCGTCACTTAAAAAAAATTTTTTTTTTAGAAAATAAATGCATATTTTAATAAAGAAAATTTTAAAATAAAAAGTTGGAAATTTAAAAAACAAAAAAAGGGTAACTTTCAGAATTCTCTTAAATCAAATATAAATGAAAATGAAACAATTTCGAAAATGCGCTCCTTATGATATCGACTAAATACTGTTAAAAATTACAACAACAAAATTACAATAAAATTTATTTCTCCACAATGGGTTAGATTTTTGTCCTCTATCACATATCCAAAAATTATTCAAATCGGTGAGTGATACCTGGGGACCTTTCCTTGAAGTACAAGAATTAATTTTTTGGTTTCAGTTTATCAAAATATCAAAAAAAATGCTTTTTTATCAAAATTTGCTATTTTTTGTGCATTGGTGTCAATTGGTTTGAAATTGTAAGCGTCACTGACAAGCACAATTGTCCAACCAACAAAATCTTTATTCTTCGCGATTGTTGCACACAAGCAATTTAGTCGCGGCGAAAATAAGAAAAGTATCGACGAAAATTTATCCAAATTAATCCACTCCAGAGAAAAAAAAGTATCCACATATTAAATTCGAAATAAAATGAGCAGAGTATTTTTTTCCACAATACGACGGAAGATAATAAGTTAACACGAAATTTAAGTCATAATTACATATTCATTTATTTCAGTTGAAGACTTACACATAAGTTTTGCAAACAAATTTTATTAAGAAATGTGAATAAAGAAACAAAAAATTGTATATTGAATTTAGAACATAAATAAACATAAGAACGTATATAAGGGAAAAAATAACCATAAATTGACCAACATTACATTTTCTACCATTTCCAATGAAAGTCTATTCTTATCATTTTTAGTAAGTTCCAAATCTGGAAAAATACGTTCAACGGCAGCAGCTTGCGGCTCTGCTAGCCTATAGACTTATGATATTCATCTTGAAAATCTTAAAGTTCTTTGTAAAGAGGTCATTGTAATGCATTTTTCAATAATTTATTATTAACCTAAAATGACGCGATGCCACAATAGGGGTATTCTTTATGTCTAGTATATGGCCAATGCACGGTGCAAGAATAGGAAATATGCAATGGCCAATGTTGTGACACATTTCAACATGTTGAAATTTTTCATGTTGAAAGTTTCTCAGTTTTTTCAATATGATAATAAATAAATCAGTACATTTTCGCATATATTAAAACTGAGAAACTTAAAAATTTCAACATTAAATATCTCAACGAAATATAAAGATATTTGAGCAAACTCAACGGCATTTGAAGGAAGGAGCCTTGTTCTTTTTGGTTGAACGTATTAGTTTTTTTCAAAAATAATAGATGGCAGTACTTCATAACCTCAAATATGACGAAAAACAGTGTTTTTAGAACATTTAGATAAGAATATCTCAAACACCTGATGTGATAGAGCCATTCCAAGATCAGATTCGAATTCAGCATGCCGAAAACTTTGAAAACATATAGTCTAGTCTCACAACAAAAAGTCGCGTTGATCTGTGTCATTTTAGATGAATGGTGTCTTACAGAGATTTTAAAAAAGTGCAACAAACGGAAGGTTAATTTTGGAAGGTAATATCGTGGAATATATGAAATCAAAAAAGGCGTAAGTTACATTTCAAAAATTTTACAGGAGAAGCAATAAACTTTTTAAGTATCATCAATTTCGTATCTATGACTGTTTTATTGATCCTAGTTATGTTTTTTGGTTCCTATAGTAGACAAGTGTCACACATATCATTCCTTGGTTTAAATAAGGGCAAATAATAAGACAAATTACATTAAATAAAATAAAAGGTGCACTTAAGGCTTTTAGAATGTTGTTAATAAAAACGCCGTTTTTAGCTGTAGGAGTGTTAAATTTTCCAGGATTATGTATGGTGCATCATAATCAATCAAAAAGTCAATTTTGAATTTTTTGTAACTTACGGCTTTTTTGATTTCATATGACGATATGTGATTTGTTATAAATTTTTACTAGAAAATTTATCAATCTTAAATAACATTACTGAATTATAAAATAAAAAATAAAGTAAATTATTACTTCAAAAAAACTTCCTAAGCAGGTACTAAGAATGAAAACAACAAAACGAGTTCTGCAGGCCTTTGAAGTAAAAGGTGAGAACTGAAGATCCTGACAATTTCATATTGGTATCTCGCAGTCAACACGTTCATTTTATAACTTGATAATAACTGAATTTTTAGAAATTTCAAAATTTCAAGCAAAGATTTTTTATATACAGAGTGGGCTGTTTAGGTCGATTTTAGGCTTTATATCTTCTATGATATGTACACTTAATTTCTGAGTAAGATTAGTTGCTTTAATCAAACAGTCGAGACGCTGGAGTCAGTTAGAAAACGCAAAAATTTAAAAAAACACGTATTTTTAGCACCCTGTCATTAATGACAGGTATTAACTAAGCAAATTTATATTGAGCACAAATAAAAAAATATTAGCTTTCTCCTTCAAAACGACGTCTCAAACGTATAGATCTTGAATAGTAAAATTTTGACAGCTAAAACTGGTAAAGTATACAAATTGCATTTCTTTAAAGACTTCATTTTGGATTCGCGGAAAATTAAATATGCTTAAATTTTCTTATTTGGGATCTTAGAGAACAGCCCCTCAAAGGCTGAGCAAAATCTAAATTTAGTCGACTTTGCGTATCAGACGATTTTATATGGAATGCCTCTACCGCCTCGTTCCGATTATTTTGATTAGGCCTATAATCCTAATCATATATAAGATATATATATATAGATATATGAGATATATATATAATCTCATATATAAGATGAGATTTTTTTTTACAAATCAATTTTGAGTACTAACTATTTTGATTTTTGCCTATGGTTTGTTAAAAAACGGTCCAAATTGAGAATTTTGAATTTCTTTATAAAAGTAACGTATTATTCCGAAAATTAGCACAAAAAGTAAAAATGTGTGGGACAAAATTTTACTAATTCAATAATATTAGTGTGAACGGTAAAAAAAGGTTAGATTTCTTGCAGTTTATTAAAATCAAAATTAAAATCAGCTATGAAAAATGCAAACATTTTGTAATAAGTTCAGCTGGTGAAGCTGTATTCACAACTTTTATGCACATTTCATAAAAACGGGAAAAAGAAAAATTTTAGTCTTTATATTTGGTTTCTTTTTGGCTATCTTACGCTTTTATTGATCCCCAGCTTGTGTACAACTATTTGAACCTGTGTGAACCCTAGTTCGAGTTATCGTTAAGGGCTAAAATATTAATGTTCTCGAAAACGATTTCGACACTTTAAATAAATTAAAAAGAATATATTTTAAGATCTTTAAAAATTTAACAGTTTCATTTTCTCATGATTCAATTCCAATAACAATTACTATATATATTTTTTTTTTTTAATAAAATTTTTTTTATTAAAGCAGAGGAATCGACTCCGATAAGGTCATATTAATATTTCAGTCTATTTTTCAAAAACCGTAATTCGAAAACTGCACAGGTTTTTGCACAGCAACAGTATCTTATACCCAATTTATTATAAAATATATCACATGAAAATAAGTTCATGTTAATATTAAAATAATTACTCATCTAGATAAATTTTTATAAAAAGAATGAAACAGCAAATTTTTTTGGATATTTAAGAATTTAATCAGTAGTGGATTTATATTTAAATTATTTGCAAATTAAAAATACTAAAAACAAAATTTTTTGAACTTCCAAATTGTTTTGTAATTTTTTAATATAATAGAAATAATTTTAAAAAAACTTAAATTAAAAAAAAAACTTAAATAAAAAAGCTTAGAAAACTGTAATTGTTAATTTTTTTTTATGAAAATGTGGTAACATGATAAAAAAATCATTAAATAACTATAGAATTGGACTGTATAAAATGTTTTACAAAAACTTTTTCTATTGAGAATTTTTTTTTCGAAAAAAAGCATATTTAGATTTAACGTGATTTTCCAAAACCTGTTATTTGGAAAAGACTTCGCACAGGGCTAAATTTTTGCGCCAAGTTGGAAAATTTAGATGTCTAATATACACAAAGAAAATAACAAAATAAAATAGTCAAACTTCTTAGTCATTCGCTTTACGTGTTAAATTAATAATGTTAATATTGTGTTAAATTTTGTGGTTTAAAAAACCCACTCAAATGAATGCTTTTTCAAAAATTTTGGGTCTAATAAGCTTACCCAGCAAACCATAGCTGACGACTTTGCCGAAATTCCGACGAATTCATAACTATATCGAGCTGTCTGCAAATATGGGAACAGTTTAACTTTTTATACGAATTTATAAAGAGTTTCGTTATGCGACTGTTTGTAAACATAATGAAATGCAAACTTTCCTTTCTTTTGAACTGTCTGAACGAAATCGTAACTTCTTCATAACGTTTTCGTTAAGACTCGTTGCGAAATCGTTACGACATTTCGTTACGGAGTCGTGTCAACCGCTTCGTACGATATTCTTTGCGATTTCATAACGAAATCGGATTCCGAAATCGGAAAGATTGCGAATTGTTTGTTAAGATTTCGTTAAAAATATTTTTCGTTAAAAATATTGCGAGATCGTAATGAAAATCGTATGAAGGGGTTGACACGACTTCGTAACGAAATATCGTAACGATTTCGTAACGAGTCTTAACGAAAATGTTACGAAAAAGTTACGATTTCGTTCAGACAGTTCGAAAAAGGGAAATTTTGCTCGAATAGTTACGAATTAGTCGGAATTTCAACATAGTCGTCAACTATGGTTTGCTGGGTAGACATGGCATAAAAAATGTCAAGCTAATTTTCTTTAATTTACAAAATTATATTCGTTCTAGGCATAATTTCATATATTTATTTTACTGCATATCAGGGACTTTTTGAGCAGTGAAACTGATTTTTAATATACAATCTCCTTGGAGATGAATTCCAATATAATGATTATGACTCTTGTAAGCAAAATTAATCAATCACTTGGCCAAAAAAAATTTTCAATAATTAAGCGAAGTTTTCAAGAAAACTAACATCATTATCACAGTTTATCTAAAAAAAAATCACATTTTGTATTTAATTGTCTCATTTGTGTTATTTCTTTATACTTTCTGGACCCTAAGGGGGCAGAGGGGTTTGAACACCTAAAACTCCCCCTATTCAACGGGCCTGGCTCTTGTTGTTTGAGAAGTTTGCCAACAAGGAACGACAAAGAGATGAACAATGCACGGTAAAAAAATAACTAAAAATATTTTTATATATATAACGACATGCTTTTTTATTCGTTCCATTTTGTGGAGGTTGGATTACGCCCAAAACCATACGCCCCTGACATTGGAGCTTAACTCTTCCAAAAAAAAAAATCCAACTGACTGCCCTGTAATTAGCGCCCGAATAAATGTGTGCCATTAGTTGTTATGTATATTCATGGTATAATGAGACAAGGTAGTGTTAGTAGTTAAAATTCTCTCTTGTGGTGGGTACCGCACCTGTCAAAACCAGGTTTGTACGAATAAAAGCAAAACAAATAACAAAATTTGCAAATTATAATATTGTATGTGTTTGTCAGCTGCGGTACCCGCCGCTCCGAGACGACACTACCTTGTTAAATATACCTTGACACAAGACCATGGTAGAATAAGACAAAGTAGTGTTAGTAGTTAAAATTCTCTCTTGTGCTGGGTACCGCATCTGTCAAAACCAGGGTTTTACGATTAAAAGCAAAACAATTAACACAATTTACAAATTAAGATCTTATATGTGTTTGGCAGCTGCGGTACCCACCGCTCCGAGACGACACTACCTTGTTAAATATACCTTGTGTATATTTCTGGTATAAATGGAATGTATGTCTGTCTGTTTGTCTGATCGCTCGTGTAACAGCAATGAGTATATATATAGCAGAGAATTTTTTTCGCTCTTGAGTTTTAACTCAGTCAAATCGTGGTTAACAAATAAAGGGACACCGAAAAATGTTCGAAAACAGCGCAGTCGGTATTTGTGCGTCGAAAGATTTTATCTTCGAAAACAGCGCTCTCGGTATGTGCGCATGCGCCGCCATTATTGTTGTGCGCTCTCAGAATCTATGAAAGTGGTTTGACTGCTTTTTTCCTTTTATTGAAATAGATTCTGCACAATGTTTACATTTTTGGCTGGACGGACTTGCATGGATTTATTTCAATATGCCGATTGGATATTTGCAAGATTCTGGCATTTGTGTGAACTTATGAAATGATTTTTTTTTAATATTTTTATGTAAATTCCTATTTTTTAGGTCAAATAGGAAATTTTTCATTCATTTCAAGTCTAATTTAATCGAATTTAATTTGAATAAATTTTTCATTTAATCCAATTTTTATTTTCAAATAAATTGGATTAAATGGAGTTTAATGTTACATTTTTTAGCTTTAGATAAGTTTTTAATTATCTGAATTTAATCGAACTTATTGTAATTTTAAAAAAATTGCAACAAATAAACTTTTTTACCACATTGCTTGCATGCATTTATTTGTATATGATATATATTTGTAATTACCTACTAAGTTATAGCAGCAAATTTATAAAAAAAAAAAAAAAAAATGCGCCGCCACCGGACTTCGAACCCGGGCAATTTTATTACAAGGCAAATACGTTAACCAGTGTCCGCCACAACTTAACAAATAACAGCAATTTTGATGAAATCAAATCAAAATTTTCCTAAACAAATTTAAATACGCTGAAAAGAACGTGTTGTAAGGAAAACATTTCCTTTTTTGTTCAACTTCCCAATTAGATATTTGCAACTTTCAAAGGTTTTCAATTAACTTGCAGGTATTTAATTGGCAAATTGAAGTATGGAATATTAAATGTTATTTTTTGAATGTTTCTTACCTATATGTTATTTATTTTAAGTCAAATAGAAAATGCTTCTATTTCTAATTAGAAAATTTATGAACTTATTTATTTATTTATTTACAAGTACTAAAATATTTTTCTACGATGATACAAACAAAAAAAGACAAATTCATTGAATAAGTTTGTTATTGTTTTTGTACGCATGCGTGTGTGTGGGTAGCTGAAATGGAAGAAAAAATTTGCATGCATTTTTTTATATTCTGCTTGTCTGCTTGTTGTTGCTACCTTATGGTAAGGTAGGAATTCATCAACTTCAAAGCTTTTCAATCAACTTGCAGGTATTTAATTGACAAATTGAAGTATGAAAAAATTAATGGAAAATGTTGCATTTAATTCAATTTATTATATCCCTGTAGGAAAATCAACTAATTTAAAAGTAGTTGATAAAGTAGTTTTTTGTCAACCACAACTAGTTGAAATTGTGACTTTTTTTCATAGAACGAACTAACTTATTTTGTATGGTGATGTCCGCTAAATAAGTCAATTGACTGTCGTCTGCATATATTTTCAACTACTTGTTACATTAGTTACATTTAAATTATTTTTTTAATTGCTTTAAAATAACCAATTGAAAACTATTACTGATGTCCAAAAGTTAATAATATTTGATACTATCTTTTTCCTTCAGAGCTTTTAGACTTCTGAAGTTATATTCAACTGGTAAGCCCTGTTACCTCGTTATGCACCCTCCCCCTGAACACAAATTTTTTTATCATAAAATTAAAATTCTTAAAAATTTGTTCACATCTTGTCCAAAAAGTACTTTCTTTGGCCTTAAAGCACAAATGTTGTAACAGTTCTGTATGTAGTTCCAAAACAAACGTTATTGTGTTCATTCTTTCACTTTTACTTCACTCATTATGTATGAATTAAAGAAACAGCAATAAAAACATATTAGTTTTAAGAAAGTTTATAAAGAAAGTTTTGTACTACAATTTGGAACTGATACAACATTTTTGTTTCAATGCCAAAATAAAGTACTTTTTGGATAAGATGTGAACAAATGTTTAAGAGTTTAATTTTATTATAAAAAAATATTGATGAAAAAACTTGAATTTTTGAAAAAAATAATTCAATCGTAAATATAAATAAGCATCACTATAGAAAAGTATTATTTGATTGTATGATGAAAATTAGTTATTACTTTACTGATGTCAAAATTTTTAAAAATACAATCCCAAAGTGCTCCGAACAGTGGCTCAGAATAGGTTTTCAGATATATCCTTGAATTTGTTGTTCTTAAAATTTTGATAAAATCGATTAAGTACTTATTGAGAAATTCAAGGTCAAAGTTGAACTTTTGAAATTTTGAACTCTTAGTATAAAATTATACTTTTCTTATTTTTTTGATCTTCTCTATTTATTAAAAAAATTATATGTTGATAAATAAAGCAGTTTATTATTAATTTGATTTTTTATATTGGGACAGTTTTTGTTTTTTAATTTTTTTTCTATTATTATATATATCTTACTAAAACAAGAAAAATTATATTTGAATTATTATTTATTTGGTTAAAATATTGCTTGCAAATATTCCGTACTCAGTTCTGAATTATTTTTGTTCTGTAGTAGCTCTTTCGCTTCTTTATCTAAGTTTAGGTGTTCCACTTTCCATTGATGTCACATAGTAGCGATGAGCGGATCTGACGTTGCCAATAATATATTAAAAATATTATATCCGATAGATCTCCAAGTGGTACTAAATGATATTTGATGACATCTTCTCCATGATAAGGCATTTTGTGAATTGTTGCAGACATATTTCTCCATTGGTATTTCGTTGTATATAGTTTTGCAGTTTCCTTAGCGTAATCACCAAATTCCTTCGCGTCAATTTGTTCATTGCAAGCGAGTACTTCGAGGATTATCTATTGCTGATCTATTACTAATCCATATTTTTGATTTTCGTCTTAGACATGTTTATTTATAAACTTCGTAGCTCCTTGTTGGTGTCGTTGTTTCCAACTGATCCTCTTCGTGATTTTTTCGGTCAATTCAATCGTTCAAATGTGCATACAATCGGAAAAATCGTGCAAAAATTTGAGCAAACCGGGTCTGTAGGAGATGTGAAAACACCAGTGAATGCTCGTATAGCTCGTACTGCAGAAAATATTGCTGCTGTTCGCGATAGTGTGGCTGAAGAGCCGTCCACCTCAAGTCGTCGTCGTACCCAACAATTGCACCTCTCACGCTCGTCATTGATAAACATTATGCATAAAGACTTGCATTTACACGCTTACAAGGTGCAATTGACTCAAGAACTAAAACCTATTGACCATTTCAAGCGTCGTCAATGGTCAGAATGGTGGCAAGAAATGGCAACAGTGGATGATCAATTTTCGAAGAAAATCATCTTCAGTGATGAGGCACATTTTCACCTCAGTGGATTCGTCAATAAGCAGAATTGCCGCATTTGGGCGAATAATAATCCAAGAGTGATTGTCGAAAAACCAATGCACCCACAAAGAGTGATTGTCGAAAAACCAATGCACCCACAAAGAGTGACCATCTGGTGCGGTTTATGGACTGGCGGCATCATCGGGCCGTATTTTTTCCAAAATGAGGCCGGTCAGGCAGTTACTGTGAATGGTGTTCGCTATCGTAAGATGATTACAAACTCTTTCCATGGTTCAAATTGAGTTAGTCTAAAATTGAGAAATGTCAAATGAAATGCAGAAAAAAAAATTGACGTTTAGGTGTGGTCTACATTCAACATCGGCCTTAAAATTTAACCACCCTTTATTTACTACAAAATGGTGCACAAATTTTATAAATCGGTTCAGACAAAAAATGGGTATCTTGGCCAATAGACTTTATTCTTGGGCCACGCGCGCCGGATATATCACAACGATAATTATACAAGAAAAATCAAATATTCACAGAAAAAATCTGAGTGAATCAAATTTGTTGATTGTGTGCACAAAAGTTTAACATTAATTTTCAAAGCTAGTGAATCGGAAACTGTGTGTGTACACAATATTTAGTGTACACTGCTTTTTCCAAATGTTAGAGAACATGGCCCCTGTTCCTGTTTTTTTAGGTTTTTCCCATATCGCGCCTTTAGCTGTAAACAGTCATACATACAACCGCAATCTGAGGTCACAAAAACACCGCATTTTTCGGATCAAATAGATCCAAATACAGCACAGTGCGGTTCATATGTACTTTGCATTTTTGCAGACACTGTTCGAAGATTCCAAAAGAAAAATGAGTGGTATCATTTATTGATACTCTCAACAATGCTACCCATCAATACATCGTCTCCTACAAATTTGCGCAACCCTTCCAATTTTCGTGGCTTTAAGCGAACGCTCATTTTCATCTTTACGCAGATTAAAAACGTATCTGCGAAGTAAAACAAGTGAAGACCGATTGAACCTGTTTTCGTTGTTGAAAATGTAATCGGAATTATTTCGAAAAAGCCAAGAAAAATGAATATCAATTTTTAATCTAAAACACAGTTCATTTGATTTATTTAATAAATATACTATGCATATTAGAGTGGCCCTTATTTTGTTTTTTTTTTTTTTATATTTGATATGTGCATAGCTCTGGATTGTTTCTTTATGATGCAAAAGTAAGATCTAAAAATTTCAGAAAAACATATTGATATTTAAATGTGCCTGAAGCGACCCTAATATTGAAAATTTGATTAACTATATATGGGAAAATAATCATGGTTTTCAAAAAAAAAACCGCAATTACATTTTTTATGCTCAAATTGTCCAAAAACTGGTACCACCGTACGTTTTTATTTAATTTTTCTTTGAAATGAGTTACCAAACATGAATGAAAAAAAAACGAAATGGCCATTTCAGCCCTTGAAAGGACTTTGACCGAGCTTCTAATGATCAATTGTGCTGTGTGTGATGTGAAATGTTTGCACACAAATGATCGAGAACTGGACCTACATGTTTTACGCTGACTCCGAACGGCTTTATGTTCTCAAGAAGCTTTTCATGGCAGTTTTTCTCTCTGAGGTTTGCCATTGTCTGCAGAGAGGTGACGGCCGAACAGAAAAATTAATTCAATTGAAAAAAATATCTGTATGTAAATGTAAAAAAATTCTGTCAAATGCCATGGAAATATTTTTTAAGAATATACCTAATACAAATACAAAAAATGGTGCAATTACGTTTAATAATATGGTCATTACGAAAGTGTTTGCTGGAAGTATGACTTTTTGGAAATATCGAAATATCGAATTATGAAAAAAATTCCAAAAAACCAAATATATAAATTTTGTAAATATATAAATATAAATCCAAAAATTAACTAAACTAGTTCAATTTAAACTATTTTGTACAAAAAAGTTTTATGCACACTATAGCTGATATTTTGGCATAAATTTTGTCTTTGTACGTTGAATATAAAAAGCTGTATGTATCCCTAAAGTGTCCGCCAAAAAAAGTTTGTATGACCTTGAAAAAATTTGTGAAAATACCCCCATACAAACCTCGCTGTAAGACATAATTCTACGTCATTATCCTTAAAGTGCCTATCGGCATATCGAACACAGAAAAAAATCAAAAACTCTGGTAATTTACGTCCAATTTTCGTGTTTTCTAACTAATTTTAAAGAAAAATTAAATAAAATACGAAGTGCGTACCAGGTTTTAGAAAATTTGATCTTAATAAAATGTAATTAGGACTTTTTTGGAAAAACAGCACTATTTTCCCATATAAATTAAATTTTTAATAAAGAGGTCACTACAGGCAAGTTTAAATATCAATATTTTTGCCTAAAAATTTCACAATTTACTTTTACATATACAGGTACATACGGGTACAGTCGAGGCCCATTCACATTTTGAATTTGTTAATTTGTTTCATACAGGTAAGGGCCACTCTAATGCATATATACATAACGCACATTAAAATTTTTAAAATCTCCCCTTTCCTCCCAAAATATTTTCATGGGTCTGCCCCTGTTAGTTGCCAATAGTTGTAAGCTCTTCATTGGTTATTACTTGAGGTAAAAGAGTGTGGAGTAAATCAATACACCGCATCTTCTATAAGTTTAAATAATGTTTTTTCAACTTTTCCACCAAAATAACAATCACTAAGGCATAAATAATTGTTTTCATTAATCTACATCTATCTCTGTTTTCATAAAATTAGCAGAAAAAACTTTAAACGGAAATTTACTATTTGAATACAGTGAGTGAATTTTGAGAATTTCGCTCTGCATTTCTAAAATTAGAGATGAAAAATAAGCCAAAACGTAAGAACTCGAAAGTTGAATTACTAAATTTTGACTTGTGGCGACTGTGGCATTCTGGTTTCTACAAAATCTACATCTATCTCTGTTTTCATAAAATTAGCAGAAAAAACTTTAAACGGAAATTTACTATTTGAATACAGTGAGTGAATTTTGAGAATTTCGCTCTGCATTTCTAAATTTAGAGATGAAAAATAAGCCAAAACGTAAGAACTCGAAAGTTGAATTACTAAATTTTGACTTGTGGCGACTGTGGCATTCTGGTTTAGGTGCGTGGCTGGTATGCGAAGGATGCCAGGTTCGAATCCCATCTGACACAGAATATTTTTCAATTGGATTAATTTTTCTGTTCGGCTGTCACCTCTCTACAGACAGTGGCAAATCTCAGAGAGACAAAACTGCCATGTTAAGCTTCTTGAGAACATAAGCCGGTCGGAGTCGGCAAAAAGCTGTTAGGTCCGGTTCTCGATCGTTTGTGTTCAAACATTTTATAACACGCACAACACAATTGATCAGAAGAAGGCTCAGTAAAGGCATCTTAAGGGCTGAAACTTATGTTTTTGAATTGAATTTGAATTCTGTTTTTGTTCATTAATATACAAACTTTACAAGGGTTTTTAGGCATATCAATATGGAACCATTTTGTAATTTCATATTATTTTTAAATTAATTAAGCAACAGAAGTAAAATTTCATCAGTTCCCCCCAAAAATTAACTCATTCTCCACTACCCATCGGGCTTAAATTCCTACCAATGGGGTGAACTTCCTCCTAGTTGGCAGGCCTGGTTTTACCCCACCATTTAATTCACTGTATTTTTGTTTACGTGGCTAAACAAAAAAGGAATGTATTGAAACAAAGAATTTAAAAGTTTTTCAAACATTTCAGATTTGAATAAAAAGATATGAAAGTCTGTTTCTTAATTAAAATATTACTAGAGATATGTAAGTTGTCTTGCACATTCCTAATGGGTACCCTGGGAAGAGGGTCAAGTGTTTTTTTTAGTTCTGCTCTTGACTTATTAAATCAGTTTTCTTTTTTTATGCCTTAATTTTCTTTTAAGATTATAAATTTTGTCAATAATGTCCACTTTTTATAATGTGAAACGATTGGCAAGCGAATGCTTCGTTTGTATCAGATATCTAATAAAATTTGCTTTCTGTTAATCACCGAACATGTTCCTGTATTCGTCGAAAAAGCAAAGTGTTATACGAACAGGTTGTCAATATTTATTACGTTCATATTTTTTTTGTTCATATATTATTCATATGCATTTTCAATTCAATGAATTTTATGTGACTAAATAGCTCAGAGGCAATGCTTCCGGTCTTTTCAACTAAAGGTGTGTGAATCAAATCCAACTCAGAATTTTTTTTTTTTTGTTAAGAAAATAATTTTAAAATTATCTGCAGCAGAAATATCTTTTATTAATGATTCATCCAGTTGCAAACACTGCCTTCTTAAAAACGGTTTGTTTTTAGGTTTTGGTACCTATACCTTTTTTTACTCAACTCCAGGTATAAGAATATCTATAAATTGGGAGGCAGAACTCTTCTGAAAGCTAAAAATTAGATTTGAAATAAAATCGGTTGCAAAAGCTGAAAAATTTCAATTCTCACACCACGAGTTCAGATGCACTTCATACGATTTCACTTGATTCTTTGGTGTTAACAGTTTATTTCAATTTTTTTCACCTTGATGACGTAGGTGGCCATAACAAAATATTTTAAATTTTCCAAGGTTCCTCTCATGGCTCACAGAATATCTTTAATACATGTTCTTACTGTTGGACTGAAAATTAATTCATAAAAGGATCCAACGAGATAGCGCCTGTTCCTTACCACAGAATACAGAAATCGGTTCAATAAAAAGTAAGATTGTTCTGGGATAGGTGTGGAGGAAAAAATAAATATAAGACAGTTAAAATTATGTTCTGCCGCTCGTTTTCAAGCATGGTCAAGAATGTCCTCCGAACGATCACCAAATTAAGATATGGTTTCCCCATAGTTGGTCACACACACGTGTTCGGGGATTGGATAGACGTTCAATGAGAAAAGTGTCGTTGAAAACTCGGATATATAATTATACAGGGTTGTCAATATTCGAAGCGCCCATCTGGCAATACTGTAACTTTCCGCATTGATGCCAAATCGACTAATGACATACCGCGTTTGAAGCGTCATTCCAAGCAAATGTTACAATGGTACAGTACACGCCACGCGAACGCTCTAAAATTGTTGAAATTTACATTTAACAAAACAAGTCAATAGTGAAAACTCAACGTGCTTTCAAAAAAATAAATAAAGTGAAAAGTTCGCCTTCCAAGAAAACAATTTATCGTTTGTAGGAAAGATTTACAACTGGTAATACTCTTGGTAACCCAAAGAGGCCAAATAAAAAGCGACCAAGGCGATCGGCCGTTCTTTTTCCAAGATGATAATGGCCACAGAGTTACTGTCAATCAGGAGCGTTATCGCGATATGATAAACAATTTTTTCATGCCAATCGTTCGTCGAAAGCGTATCAGGCACTACTGGTTTCAACAAGACGGCGCGCCACCACACACAAGCCGCACTACAATCGATTTAATCGATTTTTAATAAAATGGGCGCTTCGAATATGGGCAACCCTGTACATATATGAATGTAATAAAGAATTGTTTTCTTATTTGCTACTTGAAGGTGTATGCAGAAGAAATGATACAATAACCTTCGGCAGTGAGACTTCTTATTTCAAAAAAGCAAAAAGATTATTCAACATTATTAAAAACAACCCTTCATTCTAGGTAGAAACACTCATAAAATTGAATAACTATATTTTATAGATATGTTTGGAAGGTCAATCACTGCAAGAAACATTTAAAAGATTTGTTCTTCAATAAATTCAAGTTTTTACCACCTTTTTATTGATTTTATTTCCAGGCTAGCAATCTCGTCTATTAAACGATGAAAAAATTTTATTCGTTTAATTTTCAAGTTTCAAAACATGCGTTCGCATAACAGAAAGCAACATTTTTATGTCGATATAACTGTTGACGAAGTATTCGTGTAAAATCAGTTTGTTTCGCATTAGAGAACGTGGCTGTAAATTTCATATCTGACAAAATTTGATTTATTCAGTTATTCATTTTTAAAAATTGATTTATGATAATAATAATATAAACTCAAATACCAGCAGACTCCAACATAACATTGAAATATTTGTTTTTTTGGTTTTAAGGATCTTAACTGTTTAATTGGCCGATAGGTGTTCTTAGTCAGCTACATGACAGTCTTGGCCTAAAGAAACTTTTAATTACCAATCAATGTAAACATTTCCTTTGAACATCGCCGCACTTGCCTGATTAGTTTACAAAAATTTTAAGTGCTCTTTTGCTTTTGCACTAGTGAGTTGGCTCTTTTTTTTATTTCTGGGATTTGAAGTTCAACCAACTTCGTTCACACACACGCGCACTAAGCAAACTTTGGCCAATCTATGGCTGTAAGGAGTAGTATTTAGGTTTCAGCGGTATTATATTTACATCACGTGAAAATGTTATTGAATACGTTGCAGCAACTTCACTTACAACAACAACAACAACAACAACAACAACAATAACCTAAAATATGTGGAAGCACTGAGCAGTTGCATGGATCTATTTGCTCTAGGCGCAACTCTTAGCTGACAATATAATCCGTGTTCACAATGCGAACAAAGGAAACCGCCTGGCAGTTCAAACAAATGGCGGTCGATCGCGACCACAACTCTTGCATATCCACTCACTCTCAACAAAAAACAACAACACCGATCAATGTTTAGCCATTTGCAAATGAACAAACGAATTACAAACGTCAAAATCACAACAATGTTTGCTGTCATCCTTCAAAAATTGCTGTTGATTGACGAGTTGGTGATGAAGATGACGCTCAGAAATGAGCAAACAATACATTCACCGTGTGTTTAGCATGACATCAGTGGCGGTGTCGTGTGGTTCAAGATAATTTATAAGCGATGCTACGCGCAAAGAAAACTCAATAATCCGTTAAATGTGTGCAAACACACAAGCAAACAATGACACGGCCGCTGCATTTGAAATGCTGTCGTAATGTAACCGGTGAATAACGCCACAGATGTGAGGATGTTCTTGTGTTTATTTGCGTTCGTTTACACTAGATCAAAGTACTCATTCGATATATTAATGAGTGGCACCGACTGAGAGGACCATGATCTCAAATATTTTGCAAATGGTATAACTATAAATATTGACTTTACTGTTGGCAAGAAAGGACTTTTTAGAAATAAATTTTTTCATTTGTAAACATATAACACGACGTGACGGTAGAGTCGAATAAATAAGTTGTTTTCTGGATTAGCCAGTAATCCTAAAAGTTCACTTACACGAATTCCAAAATTTTTTATATGAGGAGATAGTAAATAGCAATACGAAAAAAATTAGCCCACGGGCCGGTAGCCTTTGTTGCTAGTGCCTATACAAATGAAATATTATTATTTATAATTATATTTCATTTAAATAAATAAATAAATAAAATGAGCCCGATACGACGAGGTCTATCCTGGCACCAGTATTTTTTACAAATTTATTAATTATAAACAGGTATATTCATGCTTAAAAAAGTCTGTCATACCTATTTTAAAAACATATCAGTGGCAAAAATTTTTCGTCACAATGGGAGCTGCCATACCATTTTTTTCTAAAACCACATAAAATGTACAATGAAATTTGTAAAAAATACTGGTGCCAGGATAGACCTCGCCATACCGGTCTTGAAATCCGTGTAAGTGCACTTCTTAAATTACTGGCTCGCGGACTATAAAATTAAAACTACTAAAAACTTATTCTCAAAACATGTCATTGTTTCGATCGCACGAACGAGCAATTTTTTGTGCTCTTCATGTACTGACATATAAGTGAATTTTTCTTTCTTCTAAAAAAATTATTTCGGATCAGTTTAAAGTAATATTAGGCAGTTGTAAAGATTAATTTCCTCGATAGTTATTTTTTTGTTGGTTCATTTCTTTTCTTAAATTAAATTATATAAAATTTAAAGAGCTTATGACAAAAAAAAAAAAAAAAAACCAAAACTTTCTAGAGTATCTCCCTAAGACCCGCCTGACTACTTTAACAACAGATTTCACATATTTTGAGTAAGTTTTTATCAAAAATGTCTTATGATATACACATACAGTCATATTCATAAACAGTTACAATCCTCTTGTAAACCATTTATAAGACACATGACTAAAAACGTTATTCATAAACGTTAAATAACGAAATAAACCACAGCTTCACAACTGAGAGAATTTTAAAATAAGAACAAATCTTCTGTAAACCTTTAACAAAGCTATTTTAAATTTTAATATTCTCAATTGAGAACAATCTCTCATTTTGTGGTAAACACAAATCAAAACAAATAAATATATTAAAATAATTGCGTTTGTTTGGCAGTTGCTACGGGCAGTTGTATTTTTAAAAGGTAAACAAAATTTTAAGGTCCAGTTTCAATATTTTTAGAAAAATTTTCGATTCATTTTTTTTATTTGTTTGGAAAACATCTTAAGAATGTGTAAAAATTTCAGAATAAATATCGAAGCCGTTTAAGAGATGCTTATGTTTTTATGAGTAGTAAACGCTCATAAAGTAAGTTAAACAAAAACTTTAAACGTGGTTTTTTCGAAATGTCATTTTTTTAAATGGATTGCAATTTAATTCGTAAAGTATTCATATTACTTAAATATTAAATACGCTTTGAGTGAACCGACAAAATCAATTAAAACATATTTATTTTGCTTAGTATTTAATTTATAAGTTCCAATTTCGTGCACGAAAAATTGGGTATGTTTTTAATTTGTGCGGCATTTTTTTTATTTCATTTTTAATTTTAAACTTTTTGTCAGTTCACTTAGAAGGCAAAACTGTTCTAAAAACAACCTTTTTTGTTTTTTTCTTTTTTGTTTTTCGCTCCCTGGAGAGGAAATATCCGCAAGAGACCTTTCGTTTGCGACCTCAACTCTTACACGCTGTATAACAATAACAATCGATGCAAAAAACAAAAATATAATTATTAATTGAATTGAATTGTAAATTTAACTTAACTTAAAATGAAAAAATTATTTTTAAATTAAAATAAAAAAATGCAGTCATTCAAAATAGTCCGCTTTTTTACTCAAAAAATTTAAACTGGGCCTTAAACAAATGCCTGCCAGTATATCAAATTCACAAACCTATATATTTATTTTTTAAGCAAATGTCATTATATTTACCAAAGTCACAAACGATAATCACAACTGTTCCTATTTTAAAGCATCAATATTCTCACTTTAGCTATAAGA
Organism: Coremacera marginata; assembly: GCA_914767935.1. Lineage (NCBI taxonomy): Eukaryota > Metazoa > Arthropoda > Insecta > Diptera > Sciomyzidae > Coremacera > Coremacera marginata. The sequence goes on along the minus strand of OU612047.1, from coordinate 81,043,221 downwards.
CTCTTAAAACTCTTTTATGAATACAACGCTTTTAAGTATTTTATCTTAAAAAAGCATTTTAACTAACGATCGTTTGAAAGCTGTTTTAAATTATTTTTATGAATACGGCTGATAATATACACAGATATACAGAGATAGTCAAAAATATTTACACATTGCTAATATTTTTTTATTTACCGTTAGGTTTGCTAAAACTCACTTTATCTTCTTTGCATACAGCAAGAAATGCAACAACTGAAACTTTGTTTGCAAACTATTTCCAACAACAACAAAGTTGTTATCTTTCTTTAAAGCACGTAAAGATATTGAGCAATGGTAAATATTTTTGACTACCTCTATGTATCTGATATCTACCTCTATATAAATCTTCATATAAAATTTGTAATAGAAAGAAAAATCATAAGATTAAGAAGAGTTCTTAAGCTACGCTTAACTATATTGGATAGGTTGCATTTAAGATAAGTTTAATTATAACGGATTTAGTATTGCCAGATGTCCCGTATTTTGCAATAAATTTTAAATGTCCCGCTGGGACAAGATTTGTCCCATATTTTGGAAAATTTGAATTGATTGACTTGTTTACTCCTCTATATCGATTACCTTTGAATTTGAAATGTATATAAACTGGTAAGGGGGTGAATAAAGGCATCTCTTCTATACTAAAAGGATTGTATACTTTTTAAATTTTAAAGTATATTTTTTAAATATATTATATAAATTCCTTATGAAGTAAATTGATGAACTTCATTAAAAGTAACGTCAATATTAAATACTGTAATATTAGGTTTGTGGTAATCGTGAAAACATCGAATCAATGTTTGTACCACATCTAGTCGTTCCTAGTGTTCTACCAGAAACTAAATCTAGATTTACTTCTTCTTTCAAAAATTGTATTCTTCATCTGTATGATGAGACAATTAAAAATTTCCTTAAATTTTCCATATTTTTTCTATTTTTGATCAATTTGCGCACTTATTTCGCATTAAATGTCCTGTTATGTCATAGGAAAAAAATTCTAGCAATTCTAAATCCAGCAAGTTTTTTTTAATTGAAATTCGTCGAGTTATTTAATTTAAAGTATTTCTATTTCACCACAAAATCTCCAAAATAACTGTTTTGCTTGTTCTAACTTGCGAAAAACTCAATTCAGCCAAAACAGCATGAAGAAAAAAACGATTTTGTGCTGTTTTTATAAGATTAGTGCTTAAAATTTCAATAACTCAACGAATTTTTACTTTTTTCAATGAAATAAAACTAGTTGGATTTATAATTAACCAAGCTTTTATATTATTATCAATTATAATAAATGCGCACTTTAATAATGTATGTTTCATAAATATAACGCCACTGCGAAATTTGGAATATTTTTGTAACGGCCAGTTTAAACAATAGATAATGTTTTGCGAATTTGGTCATCCTATGCACAACAACAATAGTGAGCAAAAGTGCTCGTATTAGAAAAAACTCTTTTCTAAAAACGGTATATTGTTTATTGCCTTATATCACTTTTGATGCTGTCTCATATTTATAACGCAATTTCAGAATTTTTTATTAAAACTATTTTTATTGAATCTATAAAAAAAGAATATATTGAATTACTGTTCCATTTGGCATACTTGCAATTAATTTTTTAATGTGTTTGAATCAATTTTAGTCCATTTTTCAAAAATTACTGATTACGTTCTTTCACGTTGCTAAATTGTCTGTTATTTTTATACACCTTGCGTACAAGTACTCCCCATTCTCGATGGGATTACAATCTGAAGAGTACGCCGGCTACTCCAATAAATCAATGTTATTGGCCTGAAACCATCTCGATTAACGTAGATTGCCGCATTATCTTGCTAGAAAACTAGTTGTATCTGTCCGTTTTTTTCCAAAAGTGGAGTCAAACTGCTCTCCAGCACATGAGTGTAGTCAGCGCTCTCCATGCTTGAACTTTCAATTTCAGAAAAACCACCCCATACCATCACTTTCTCTCCACCAAAACTTATTTTTGAAAACGGAAGTGGTTCGCAGCGTATGTCGTATTAATAATTTCAAAATCCATCCTGGCCATCAAGATTACATTTTTTCTCATCGCAAAAAATGGCATGTCAAAATTAATCTTGACAAGAGCAGAAACACACTTCATAAGTTCACTACGGATATGTTTACACTGATGTAGCACACTCCATACCGGTATTCGGGTAATTCGGGCCGTAATTTTGAGGTTTGTTAAAAAAATGTTGAATCATTCTATGGCTGCGATTAATTCTACGCCCGATTTCCTGAATTCCAAAGCCTTCTTCATAAGAATTTTTATTTTTCCCATTTTTTCGCAAGTATGTTGGGTTGCACGAGGTATTCCGGTCTAAATTTTTTTCTATTGTTAAGGTCTTGAAAACTAACTACACAATTTTATTAATCTCTACACTTCATCTTCTCACTATATAATCTTCTTGCTCACTATTGTTGTTGTGCATAGATTACCAAATTCGCAAAACATTCTCTTTGGATTAAGCTGGCCGTTAGAAAAATATTTAAAATTTCGAAGTGGCGTTATATATATGAAGCACATCTTACAAACTTACAAACTATTGGTATCAGGAACGACTTCGATGCGAATGCGCACGAATTCAAACCCCCACAATTTTTTGTTGCGCTGTTCTAGTTGAGCATAAAAACAGAAGAGTAGAGAGCAACATAAAGTTTATTGAAACTCTCACAAGCACAAGCTGGTGAGAAGAAAACCACCAAGCAATGCATAGCATTGGGGATGATTTCATAGTAGGTGTTCATACATCAGTCAAATGATTGAAGTATATCGCGATTTTTTACTCTCTTTAACTCTCTCTGAAAATATTGATTGACGCTTGCTCACACGATTTTTTGATTGAAACTCTGACGCAGGCATTTGCTACTTTTCTGCTACCTACTATTTTGTGAATTCATATCGTGCTGTAAGCATTACTTTATTTGGGTGTTTCTTTTATTAAGTTGTTTTGTGTGCATAATTATTTTACAAAATGAAAAACAGTAGCGGAAATATAGTTGATCTTTTAGGATTAAAACTGATTACATTAGGAAATCAATACGCCGGAAATTATACCTATTTAAATGACCATCGCACGCAAGTCATAAAAAAATTATTAATGATATTATGTCAGGATCTAAAGAAACTACACCTCTTTTTCACTTCAAAAAAAACTACCTTTGTTTCCAGTTAAATACTTTTCTTGATATAATTGCCTACTAAAAAGCAGACAAGTAAAATAATGCAACCCTTTGACTGATTGATGCAGGTCTGGAGCTCAATCAAAATTTTGACTGACGAGAGAAGATTTTGGAGTTCATTTTCGCTCTGAGATAAAGTTCATTTTTTTTTTACATAGGAAAGCAACAACAGATTTTGATTGATTCAATCATTTGACTGACGTATGAACACCTCCATACAAATCTTTACATTTTAATTAAATATACTTACTGTTAAAATTTCGAAAGGAAACTGTACTGCAGCTCAAATATAATATTCTAAAACTAATTTCATAAAACTCTGCCCAGTACTTTTGTAGTATTATAAAAATTTGCAATTCAATTTATTATAAGTAATAGCAGATTGCTGCTGTGTGTAATTTGTTGGTATTTTTTTTCGTTGTTGGTATTTTGCTGCGCATAGTCGTGCGGCTTAGAGCCGAGCACCACAACTGTCACTAGACGAATGACAGAAAACGTAACGCTTGAGTTTTTGTTCAACACTTGATTTCACTCGCTGTATAAAATCTATCATATTCTAAAAGAGTAAACTCCAAACAACAAGATAAAAATATAAGACTTACAGCCCTATTCTACCAGCTTAACAAAGCTCACTACATTAACAAAATAGTTAATATTAACAAGTTGTTAATGTTCCGTATTCTGGTGAAAACTTGAAAGCTCTTTTCTTTACAATTTTGTTAATTGCAGAAAGTATCTTAACAACGACAACATAATCTTAACATTTATGTGTTTAGCTAACGAATTGTTGTGCAAATAATAAAACTAATTTAAATTAAAATATAATATTGAATTAAAATAAATAAGACTATGAAAAATGGAAAATTTTTACGTCTTTTAAGTTGTGATAATGAAGAAAATCAACGAAAGAAAAAAATTGAGCGACTGCGCTATTTAAAACGTCTTCGAAATGAAATTGATTCATTCATTCTATCCCTTTATCTATTTTTTATTTCTATCCAACTCTAAATACAATAAAATGCCGAAATGAAAAATCCAAATATAATAATATACATATGCCAGCCAAAATTTGGGGGTGCTGCCGGCAAAAATTGTATATAAAATAGGAGCTGCTCCTGCGTGAATCATTCAAACTTTGTTTGGCTATTAAAATAATGTAAATTTGTGTTTTAAATAAAAAAAAAAATTTTGAGCTTACTTAATTCTTTGCATTTTCATTTTGCTTGCTGATATAAACAATAAAATTTCATCAAAAAACAGCTGGCGCTTGAATGCTGTGAGTTTCACATTCTCACCACGCGTGGTGAACTTTTTAAGCTTTTTAGAGCTTTAAAATTGTAAATGATTTTTTAGAAAATGAACATTTACATTACATAACAATAATATTAACAAGAGCTCCTTAACAATTCCTTGTTAAGTTAACAAGCAGAATAGAGCTGTTAATTTTGTTTATTTACAAACATTTATTATTAAAATACTTAAAAATCAAAAATAGCATAAGTGCATGTCATTATGTAACATAAGTATTGGCATAACTTTCCCTGCTGAAAATTCCTTACTTTCAGAGAATTTAAAAAATCTGTCCTTTATTCCTACATCTATATTTCGCAACAAAAATCCGTATAAGTAGGGATTTTTGCCTACATGTACCTACACTGGCTAAGACGACTGAAGTCAAATTGTCTTTAACAACACAAAACTGACCTGTGGCAGATTTCGCTTACAGTTCTGCATTACAATATGATGAATAATAAAATATCCGGATGTACTTGGTTATAAAATAATATATATTCGATGCACCGACAAAATTTTATTAGCGGGATCTTACAAAAAGGCAGTTTTTATAAAGCTACCTGCCATTTTTAAATATTTGCTAAAAATGAGGAGGAAAAAAAATTTTGTTGCCAACCACACCTTCAACGATACTTTGGGTAGCTTGAGTACAAGTATTTGCTTCAAAAAATTGTAAAAAGTCCCAATATTATTTTTTTCGAAAGCGTTTTCGTCAATGTATATCATATTATTTTTTAAAGATTTTCCAAATAATAAAATATAATTTAAAAAATACCGAATCTTAAAAAACTTAGCTGTACCTGAATGAAAATATAAAATTTCCCATAACGAATTCGTGGTATATTATTTTTTAAACATTTTCTTTCAGCTGAGGAATCGTCTTGAAAAACGTCATGCTTCAATTTTAGATGCTTTTACAAAAACCTTAATTTTAGAACTAATCATCGTACAGTAAAATCACCTTAACCCTATTTGTCCCACAGATATTTTTATTTATTTTTTTGGTTTTCTTGCATAAAGTTAGATCAATTGGCTATAGAATTATTGCCAATTGGCATATATATGTAATCGTTTTCAATTTTTTATCCTAAGTTTTTTTGGAAAACCGTGGTCCCATATGGGACAACTGGACACAACTGAGGTTTTCACTTTTCAAAAATACAGAAAACAGAACAAGTTTTCGGTATTTTAGCATTTTTTAATAAAATAAAGAAGATAAAAATATTTTATAAATATTTTTTATATTTTATCTCTACACTCAAAAAATTTATTATTAAAATGGTTACAAATGATATTCGTTTGAAAGCATTGTACGAATATTCGTAACATCAAAAAAATATTTGTATCGTAATATTGTTACGAATTCCTTCGTAAAGTGTTACTAATACCCGTGGGAGTATTCACGAATACATTTGTTTTATATACTAATTTTAAGCAATCACATCATATCCTATTCATGGCTGAAAATCACGAATAAAATTCGTAGAATAGACGCAGTTATTAGTAATATTTATACACAAAATTTTTTGAGTGTGCACCGATAAAAAAAGCAATAGGTAAATCACCTAAGTTAGCTTGGGTAAAGAAAATTGTATGGGAATTATGAACTTATGCTTATTCAGCTAAGCAATTTATTGTTTAATACATTGCTTTGAGAGCAATGGTACTTCGATACCTTGCCAAAAAAAAAAAAATATTTGATTCACCTAAGCCCAAAATCCAAAAATACAAAATTAAAAAACAACTAGCATGCATGGCTTAAGCATAGTTTGAGCTATTTTCTGCAAAAATAAAAAACACAGCTGCGTCATTAGACACACGAGAGAAGAATAGAAGAGATAAGTAAATGGTTTTTTTTGTAATAAAACCACTTTTAAATTCAAAAATAACATAAAGTTAATTAAAAATCACACGTAAATATTCACACTAGTAAATTTTATTACATTTCATCAACAAAAAGAAAAGAAAAAAAAACCTTTACCCGCCGTGCGGAATCGATCGGAACTTTAGGTACCATTCCATCGCTCTACCCACTGATAAAAGCAACCTTGCTACTACTTGCTGACATAACTGCAGCTATGTTAACAGATGCTGTATTAGCAGATGCAGTATGTCGCAGTATTCTGTTGAAAGCCATATACGTACAACAAAAATCTTTTAATAAATTATTGTGTTCTGCTACAGCATAGCTTCAGTTGTAATAAATATTGAACAAATCACTCCGCGTAACGAAGGAGTTTGGCTCAATGCGTAGTGTAGTCACTTCATACAAAGAGGTATCGGTTGGTGTGGGTTCTAATCGCAACGGCATGCGGAGGTAAAATTTTTGTATTTGATATTTAATTTAATTTAATTTAATATTCTTGTTATAATAGACGTCAAGCAGCAAGAAAAGCCGAGAAGTCATTAATTTCTAAGAAAAAATGGTATTAATAAAAGAAAAATTTGTGTTGTTGCCGATTTCAGTCAAGCAAATCACAGAACAAGAGGGCGCGGCAGCTTCAAGAAAAATGGAAAAAAAAACCAAAACCAGAAAAAAGTTCTATTTTTGAAATTGGTTTTTTTTTTAGAAATGTAGTGTATAAAAAATTACCAAATACTTGGTTAATTTATCACCCAAATAAATATTGGTAAGTCAACATGTAAAACTTAGGTGTTTTGATGAAGTACTTGGTAGGCTGAAAACTGCCAAAACCATCTTATAAATTATACTAAGGTTTTTTTCAATTTAACATAAGCTTTTCTTCTCGGTGTATATATAAAAATCTAATGGTGTCTGTATGTCACTCCATCACATCTGAACCGTTCTAATGGTGTTGTTCAAACACGTTTGAGGGTGTGTTTGGCCAGCCTTGGCACTGCTTTTAGTACTTATTTGTACAACATCAGATTAGCGGATCTCGAGATATTGCAAAAATATTGGATCCCCTTTTGCCCATACGATTTCTCATATTAAATCGCTAAAAATCAGTTTATCGTGGAAGTAAAAGCCACAGAACATTAAAGCTCAGAGTTACCATTTGTTAATGTCTTTTAAATAAAAAATTTGGAGAGGCATTCGACTAGGGGGTGTGGCTACGACCATATAAGCCTAATTTTTGACATCGAATCAATTTAGATATAAAAATCATAGAACATTGAAACTCAGGATGGAGTTACCACTTGGTGATGTCTTTCCAATAGAAACCTTATACGGGCATTAAAAAAAGGGGTGTGGCTCCACACATGTAAGCCGAATACCTTTGGAAATAAAAATAACAGAATATTGAAACCAGAATGGAGTTACCACTGTCTGTTGTCTTTCTTAAAGAAAACTTGGCCTTGCATTGGACAAGTGGGTGTAGCTCCACCCATATAAACCAAATTTTTGATATCGAATAACTTTGAAAGTAAAAATCACAGAACATTAAACTCAGAATGGAGTCACAACATGATGATGTCTTTTTAATAGAAATCATGGACGGGGATTGGACAAGGGGCTGTGACTCCACTCATACAAACCAAATTTTTGATATCGAATAGCTTTGGAAGTAAAAATCACAAAACATTGAAACTCAGAATGGAGTTACTATTTAGTAATGTCTTGCTACCGGAAAACTGGGACGGGCATTGGACAATGAGCGTAGTGTCAAACAAAAGATCAAATAAAAGTGTTGAATATATTTATTAATGCGCTTCCATACCGTTCACCTGATTGCTATAAAGTTTTGTCAATTTATTGCTTGCACTAACGTGAAGGTCATAGGTTGTATGAAGATTTGTAAACAGAGATTTTCGGGTACGATACATATTTTGAAGTAATTTATTTTCTCTATCTCGAACTCCAGAGATAGCTGTAGTACAAATCTCTATAAAAATTGTGAACAACTCCTAAACCGCTCATTCGATTTATATGCAAATTTAATGCAGATTTAAGACTTTTTCGAGAACGGAAGATGTTTTTTCGCTATCTATTTTGCTATATCTCAAGCACCAGAGGGCGCTGTGGTACCAAATTCTAAAAAAATCGCTAAAAATTCCTATGCCGTTCATCGAATTTGCATGAAAATTTGTAAATATGGGTTTTGTATTAAAGTGAGTGTTTTAGATTTATTTATTTTCCTTTATCTCGAACTCCAGGAGGCGCTGTAGCACAAATATTTGAAGAAATTGCGAAAAACTCCTAAGCCGCTCATTCGATTTCCACGCAAATTTGTATTTAGGAACGTTATAATAGAATCAGAGGACGCTGTAGTACAAATATCTCCAAAAAAATGTAATACACGAAAAACGAACTTACAGGCATACAACCAAAGCTGCAAGTAATTGCTATCAAGACGAAGTGCAGCGCACCGGGTAAAAGCTATGAGTATCTATTATCCCTGTTCTTAAATCCGATTTTGATCGAAATCGGGGGCAACACAATAACACTGCCCAAAACTCCGCGATGCTTTTGTTTATGGAGGAGCATTTATAAATGTAAGCTTAATCCATTTTGGGCATAGGAGGCGTACCATATAGATTATTATGTTCGGGACCACTTTCGACACTGTTTTTTTCTTAATCATTTGCCACTTAACGCTGAAAGTCTCCTTCAGCCAGGAACCGTAAAGTTGTGGTCAGTTGAATAATTGTGGAAGATCGCAGGGCAAAAGATTTAACTTAATTTAAAACCAAATTAAATACCCTTTTAGACGATATTTTGCAATAAATTTAAAAAAACATCATCAAATTGTTTTTAATAAACTTTACAAGTTGCTACATGCGCTAAATCAGAAAAATCCAAAGGATTGCTGTGGTCGCGCGGAATCCTCCGTTTTACTTTTTCATAGGAGTGGTTCTCACACTCCAATAAAACTGCTGATTTTGACATATTCGAATTCATTTTTATTTTGTTTCGAGCATCCCATTTCCGATCGGAATGCAGACCAACATTTAAATCTGATAGGATTTGAACTCCGAATTTTATGCTACTCTGACTCAGAATTTAGAACAGGGCAGTTACTAAAGTCTCACTAGCGGTAACAGCTAAGGCCACCAAATTTTGGACATATGATATTTGAGTTAATATCTACGCAGAGACAACAAAACTAACTACACGGAGCATGAATATATCTAATCTTACGCGACACGTGTCAAGACCAAGCATTGGTTGTATAAAGCGCGGACGGTTAATGGATCTATATATAAGTATTAAGGATAATGGTACAGGATAATAAATTATCATTGATTTTTTAAATATTTTTGGTCCGGTATAGGTCTGCAATGTTAGTGCAGAAAAGCTAAACGTAGTTGTAGAAACCCTAATTCAACATCCGCATATTAAAACTTAAATGCCGCGTCTAAATCTTCACTTTCTAAACTTAAGTGCAGAGAAGTTGCTCAAAGGTCATGGGTGCAAAATCCCGATCAAAACGTGAGAAAAGATGCATATACGTGTTACTCTTCCAATTTTGTATTTTTTGAGTAGGTTTATGAAAAACTTGTTGCCGCACCCTCTTTTACCGCCCACATATCAACAAAAGTGCTATATATTTGACGGTTTTAGTCCTATAAGACTAAAATTTGGTAATTTAATTCATATGATTACTGTCGATAACTTTACAAATTATGCGCTTGGAATACATAAACCAGCATTACATTTTTTACATTCAGTTCTGCTTTGGGATGTGCAACAATCTGTAACGCATCTTCTGCCAATAGCTGATGGTGTCAGCCAACGATTCAGGCCGTCGTAACGTGACGTATTTTCTGGATTATCGTTAGCTTTTCGTTTCCGGCCGCACAGTGTGACGAGCCCATATAGCGATCGCGGTTGCGAGAATGGGTCTTATGATAACGGAATTGCTCTCACAAAATCTTGCTCAATCTTGTAATCTGGTGTATTTCCGCAAAAAATTATCCCAGATCAATAAAAATTCGTACGCATAATTATTTTACACAAAGAAATATTTGGTGTTAAAATAAACCAAATCGGTAATCTAGTATATATCCCAAAGAAAACCCAAGAGAAAACCTTATTTTTCACTCTGAATCTGTTTTGCATTTTAGCCAAAATATGCTCCAGAAAATTACCTTCTTGCTGCCGCAAACAAAAATTTAAGGAAAAATGTAAAGAAATCTGCCATTGAAATCATATCAAAATTAAAAAAATATTGAAAATGCATTTTTTCATACAAATTTCTGTGTTTGTAAGTTTCAACAAAACAAATTAAAGGAGAATGTTAAGAAAGCATTGCTTAAAAATGAAAAAGAATTATATACAATAAAAAAATTTCCTTTCAGTTTTGACTTTAAAAAGCTTTGTAAAACCTTTTACCCAGCAAAAGCTGTGTCAGCTGGGCGCAACTGCATATTCAATTTTCTGAAAGTCAAATATCCAGTTGCGCCCAGCGGCTCCATATGGGACCGACAAAGAAAATCATTGAATTACTTGCGTTAAAAGTAAAAAAGTATAAAAAAATATTATTTTGGAAAAGTAAGTGCGTTTTTTATAAGCTTTTATTTAATTTGCTTTGTTCGTATATATGTATATATGTATATATGTATATATGTATATATGTATATATGTATATATGTATATATATATATATGTATGTATGTATATATGTATATATGTGTATATGTATATATGTATATATGTATATATGTATATATGTATATATGTATATATGTATATATGTATATATGTATATATGTATATATGTATATATTAGACATCTACACAAATACATCCGAACGCCTCTTCAAAACATTTGCTTGAAACACGTATACATTAAACCTCTGCACAAGTGCACTTGTTTCTGCTACAACACCAGAACGCACACTGTCGAGTTCACTGCTTAACAGAACTCTGTTCGTCTAGCACAACAACACCAAATCATTTTGCAAAAACAAACAAGCAGTGCCGATCACTCGTCGGCTTCATAACATAACATGTTCGTGGCTTGCTTTTTTCGCACGTTGAGTCGTTTAACAAGCTGAAAACCAAACAGCAATATATGCACAGAACACACATAACACTAGTGTGACACTAGAACATTTTGGCGTTCTTCTTGTTTTGCGTTTTTTATATAACTTATAGAGCTAGAGCGAACACTTGGTAAAATTAAGCGCTGATTCAGAATTTCAAAAGATGAAAATACAAAATTTTTAAAAAGTACTAAGTTTCGGAAAAGTACATACTATCAAATTTAGAAAAAAAAAAAAAAATACAAAATTAGGAAAAAGTACCAAATTTTGAAAAAAGCATAAAATTTTGAAAAGAATACCAGATTTTGAAAATAGTACCAAATTTTTAAACAAGTATCGTATGTTCAAAAAAGTACCAAATTTTGAAAAAAGTACCAAATATTGAAAAAGGTACCAAATTTTTAACAAGTACCAAATGTTGAAAAAAACCCAATTTGGAAAAATACCATATTTTTAAAACAAGTATCAAAAGTTGAAACAAGTGCAAAATTTTGAAAAACGTACCAAAATTTTGAAAAAGTACCATATTTTGAAAAAAGTTCCGACTCTTGAAAAAGTACCAAATTTTGAAAAATTAACCAAATTTTTAAAAAGTAGTACCAATACTTGAAAAAAGTACCACATTTTGAAAAAATTACCACATATTGCAAAAGTACCAATTTCTTAAAAAAGGTACCAAATTTTCAAAAATGTGCGATATTTTGAAAAAATACCTAATTTTGAAAAATGCACCAAATTTTTAAAAAACTACCATATTTTGAAAAATTTACCAAATTTTGAATATATGACCATATTTTGAAAAAAGTACGATATATATTGAAATATGTACCGAATTTTGAAAAAAGTATCAAATTTTGAAAAAGTACCAAATTTTGAAAAAAGTACCATATATTTAAAAAGTACCAATATTTGAAAAAAGTACCAAATTTTGAACCAAGTACAAAATTTTGAAAAAAGTACCCATTTTTTAAAAGAAGTACCAAATTTTCAAATATGTATAACATTTTGAAAAATGAACCAACCAAATTTATATATTAAAAATTTACCTATTATTGCAAAAAGGACCGAGTTTTGAAAAAAGCACAAAGTTTTGATTTAAGTACCATATTTTGAAAAATTTTTAATAAGTACCAATTTTTGGAAAAAGTACCATGTATTGAAAAAAGTACCAAATAGTTTTTAATTATTTTTTACGACCTCTAGAATTGTATTTTATTGAATAAAAAAAAATTGACTATTCATATTTCATATATGTATATATATCATATCTCGCAAAAATTTAATTATATAAAAGTACCAAATTTCGGAAAAAGTACCACATTTTGAAAAAGTAACATATATTAAAAAAGTACCAGTAATCGTAAAACTTTACATTCCAAAACATAAACTATTTCAAAAACATAAACACCCTAGCTTTCAATTAGTTCACGTTTTCCAATATTTACTGTTTATGTTTCTTGTAAATGCTTGAGCGGTCAAGTTTTGTATTCTCTTATTTTCTTTTCGAACATCGATTCAGTTGTTGAAGTTGTGTCAAAGTGCGTGTGTTGTGTGAGCATTTTTATTATTAAACCAAGAAATAATTTTAATAATGGAGTTTACTGAAGTAAGTTAAATTAATTTTATATTTTTATTCGTATACAATAATAGTTGAGTTGAACCACGTGCATGCTCGTTCTTGAAAAACTTAAACTCGTGTATGATTTTTCGTGTGCCGTCGTGCAAGTGCCCAAATAAATAACGAAAGCCGTGCATGTTTTTTTCACGTCACGTCATGCATGCGCCAAAATACGACTTAGTGCAAGTTTGTGCTTGATAAAAGCCAAGTCGTGCATGCTTTTTTGTTCACTTTACTATTAATTTGTTTTAAACTTAATTGATATTTTAAATTTTAAATTGATATAGAGATTTTATAATAGGTGTTTTCATATTTCTTTTATTACGGTTTTTTCAATTACGCTTGCATCTAGCGATAACAGCGGGATTGCAAATTTACAATGACATGGCTTTCGGGATTAAAATTTGGGAAATGGCCCTACAAACCTAAGATTTTTTATTTTAGTTTGAAAAAAAAGAAATCGTAATATGTATCAAAAGAAAGGATATATTATTACCTATTCAAAGATTACTCTTGAAGATATACGTGTTTTTGTCTTAAATTGTAATCCTGCTTACTTTGATAAGCGCCTGCTAAATTATATTTTATTATAATTGTAGGGGCCAACGGAAGATTCAATTGCAGTCGAATCTAGTGAAAGTCTTTGCATATTGAGTAACTCAGCAATTAGAACCAAAATCGCGAATGGCAAGTTTAAAATTAATGAAAAAAAGAGGCAGAAGTAAGGTATGGAGTATCTTCGGGAACATATTAAACGAGTCGGGAGAAGAGCTTCCGGAAATAGTTGCCTGCAGAAGTTGCTTTAACGTTTATAAGCACAATAAACAATCAACATCAAATCTTGTTAGGCATAAATGCTATATTAGAACAAACGCACAGGACGCAAATGTTGTTAAAATGGAGCCTGACTCTGAGACCAAAAAAAGAGCGGTACGTTTTTTCACAGAATGGACAATTGAAAATTGCAGGCCATTTCAAATAATTGAGGACTCTGGTCTGAAGAAAATTGCGGACTTTTTAATATCGGTTGGTTCAAAATATGGGGAAAATATTAACATTGATACTTATATAACATTGATATATATAATATTTATTTCGAACAATTAAAAAAGAAATAGCGCCAATAAAAAACGTCGGATACGGACTTACTTCGGATCTGTGGACCGACAATTTCTTACGGAAAACCTTTTTAGCCATCACAGTCCATTATATAAAAGACGGGAACCTTATGAGCAGGCTTTTGGGAATGAAGTCAATGGAAGGTGAAAAATGCACAAGTAAATATTGTTGATTATGATTTATATCTATGTAGCTCAAATATAAGCCCTTTTATGTAAATTTAACTAGTGTAGGTTGTATGGGAGTTGGCCAGGATCTTTGGTGGATTCCAAAACTATTTTATACTTTATAGTGCATGCTTTTTTGCTATTTATATATTATGAAAATTAATTTTCTTCCAACTCTTCCCAAGCTAAAGAGCTGAAGAGGATTAGCTTTAATTTTGTCCCTGTATATTTTGTAAAAATCCTGGGATTTTCGCCATTTTTAAAGCAAAACATAATAAATATATGTACTAAAATAGACATTTTTTTCCAGATGACAATATAAGCTTTAAAGTTATTAAATTATTGAAGGAGTTTGACTTGAATCTTGATGATAGAGCTATTATTGTCACCGATAGAGGCTCAAATATGGTGGCTGCATTTCGCAGATATAATCATATTTTTTGTATTGATCATTTAATTCACAATGTTTTACAAAAATCAATGCAAGAGCAAGATGATATTGCAGAGCTATGTCGTCTATGTGCAAAACTTGTCAAATATTTTAAAGTCACTGGAATGAATTCAACACTTAAAACTTCGTTAAAGAGTTCCTCGCCCACCCGCTGGAATACGATGTACTACCTTTTTGTTTCAGTTGAGAAAAATTGGGGCGAAATAGTTCATCATTTACAAGAAAAAAAAGAACTTAACAGAATCAATAATGTTAATTTAAATCTCATTAGTGCAGTTATAAAAGTTTTAGAACCGTTCGAGGAAACTTTCAACAAAATGGAAGGTAAAACTTATCCAACAATTCATCTTACTTTTGTGTATATCCATCGCTTACAAAAAAAGTGCGTTGGGACTTCCGAAGATCTAGATATAGTAAAACACTTTAAAGAAAAATTAAGTACATATTTGGAATCTGTTGTATTGCAAAACTTAAAAATGTTACATAAAATTGCTTTATTTCTTTTTCCACCGGCTAATAAGCTTATCCAGTTTGATGAAAACGATAAGATCTTAATAAAAGACGAGTGTGAAAGGATTATGCGCACGTATGTAGAAGAGGAATGTCTACCAGATATTCAAAGCGAAGTCCCGTCTAGGTCTTCCAACCATAACATGGAACTTTTTTATGATTTTGTACAACAACCAGAAAATCTAAACTCAGATGACAAAATACAAAGGGAAATACTTATGTATGAAAGTTTAAATACAATGTTTCATAACGATTTTAACGTTTTGCAGTGGTGGAATGTGCACAAAAATGAGTTTCCCTTGCTTTACAAAACGAGTTGCAAAATATTAGCAACTCCAGCCAGCAGTGTGGCGTCTGAGAGAGTTTTTTCTGTAGCTCGAAACTTAATCACTGAAAAAAGATGCAGCATTGGATCGAATGAAACATCAATTAATCAGATAATGTTTTTGCACTCCAATATAAATAAATCTAATAAAACCAATGAATTGCAAAAATATCTTTCTCAAATTTAATTAAAAATTTGACTTAACCCACATCAGGCTATGAACGCCCTTATTTCTATTTTATTTTCGTTTATTTCCTTGGCTGGACCAAAATTGAAAAAAATTTGAATGAATTACACTTAAGCCGAAAGAAATCAACAGCAGCGCCAGGAACAATGTTTTTGCCGATAACTTAACAACCAACAAAATCATCATCACCAAAAACAATAACTTATGTTATGTCATGATATTATTTCCAATATTCAAATTAATTGTTTTGTTAAAAAAATTAAAATTGCTTTTGATTTTTCATTTATATTCTTCTCAAAAAGCATATTTCATTAAAAAATGTTCAGTTTTTATATTTTATTCTTTCGGATTCATCTCGAATTTTATTGGTTTATTGGGTTGTGGCAACATTTTATACGTTTTTAAAAAATACATATGAAACATTTTTAAAAATTTTGTACATTTTGCAATACTTGGTACTACATATCTCGATGCGTCGATCATTCTTTAAAACTTCAAACTCTGATACTTTTTTCAAAATTTGTTACATATTCCAAAATTTGGTACGTTTTTCAAAATTTGTTACATGTATTTGTTAGTACATATTGGTACTTTTTCAAAATCTGGTAGTTTCAGAATTTGGTACTTTTTAAAAAATTTTGTACTTTTCTCAAAGTTTGGTAAATTTTTTCAAAATTTGGTACTTTTTTTCAAATATTGGTACTTTTTAAAAATTTGGTACTTATTTCAAAATTTGGTTCATTTTTCAAAATATGGTACTTTTTTCAAAATTTGGTACTTTTTGAAAATTTGGTACTTTTATATAATTTGGTATTTTTTCAAAAGTTGGTACATTTTTCAAAATTTGGTACTTTTTCCAAAATTTGGTACATTTTTCAAAATTTGGTACTTTTTTCAAAATATGGTACTTTTTGAAAATTTGGTACATTTTTCAAAATTTGGTACTTTTTTCAAAATTTGGTACTTTTTTCAAATATTGGTACTTTTTAAAAATTTGGTACTCTTTGAAAATTTGGTACTTTTTCAATATTTGGTACATTTTTCACAATTTGGTACTTTTTTCAAATATTTGTACTTTTTGAAAATTTGATACATTTTTCAAAATTTGGCACCTTTTTTCAAAATTTGGTACTTTTTTTCATATATTAGTACTTTTTAAAAATTTGGTACTTTTTTAAAAATTTGATACTTATTTCAAAATTTGGTACTTTTTTAAAAATTTGGTACTTTTTGCAAAAAATGGTACATTTTTCAAAATTTGGTATTTTTTTTCAAAAAATTGGTACTTTTTCAAAATTTGGTACTGTTTTCGAAGTTTGGTACCTACTTTATTCAATATTTGGTACATTTTTCGATATATGATATATTTTCCAGAATTTGATAAATTTTCCAGAATTTGGTCCTTTATTCCAAATTTTTTTCAAAATTTGATACTTGGTTTCAAAATTTGGAATTTTTTTGTAAAATTTGGTACATATTTTAAAATTAAGTTCATTCTTCAAAATTTTTTACTTGAACCCATTCCGCAATAAAATGCACCATAACTTCTAGAAGACAAGCAAATTAAGTAGACCACCAATTATTCTGGTGTCGTTCTAGTGTGTTCTTGTGTTGTCACATAACATTCAAGTCATTTCGTTATAGTGCATTTTTCTTAACCAAACATAACGTAATATAGTTCTGCTACTCGTTTCTTTTTGTTCGGTTGCGTTCTGTTGTGATTTCTGAAGTGTTACGCTTGTTTTGATTGCCAAGAACAGAACATAACCAACACTCGTTTCATAGGGGTGTGTTTTGAAATGCGTTTCAAGCCTACTCGTGCAGGGGTTTAGTATACATACACTTTATCATTGTCAACAACCAACTGCTAGTGAGTATACTACAAAACAAAAGTAAAACATTCAAGTACTGTACTCAAAACCGCAATGTTTTCAATATGAAATTTCCTAGCGTACTTGTGCTCGTATACTAAGTACATGTATATAAGTTAGATTAAATACAAGAATGTGAAAATAATTCATACAAACCTTAAAAAAATAAAATTCAATTTTTTAAACTTCAATACTTTTAAAAGAAAGTGAATAAAATAAACTAAAAATAAAGTTGACCTTTTACACATGATTTTTTAACTTGATCTTCATATCTATTTCGAGCTGTACAGCAAAATCTACTTGGTGTACTTGCTATGTTTTGAAAAGACAAAGTAGTCTGCATGAAAAATAGCTATGCAACTAACCCAAAGTTGTGTACACACTCTGTTGTTGTCCAACCGGATGTTGTACACTACTCGCTTCAGCCTGTATTAGATTTGAAAGTACTGTACACAAGTTTGAAAGATCCTATAAAATGGGGTACAGTACGAAAGTGTGCACTTTGCTGCTGGCAATACAAATGTATTCATGCAGATGTCTAGTATATATGTATGTCCGCAAATCTTGCAAACAATTTTTCGACAGCTTGTGGGTGTCAGATTAAACTGAATTTTAGCATACATGTGTAAGCCCGGTGACAATGCAATATTATGAAAAAAAGTTTTCCACACCCCCTTTTACCGCCCACAAATCAATAAAAATGCTATATCTCGAAAACTGCTAGGCCGATTCAGATGAAATTTTGTTAGTAAATTTCCTTCAAGTATTGCATGGGTTAGAAAAAAAATGTTGCCACACCCTCTTTTATCGCCCACAAATCAATACAAATTATATATCTCCGAAACTACTAGGTCGAATCACCTGAAAATTTGGCAGCACATTTGCATCAAGTAGGAGATAGGGGTTAAAATTTGGCCACACCTCCTATTCCCGCCTACAAATCAATAGAAATGCTATCTCATAATAAAGTATATAGTGCTATAAATAATGTGAATGGTATAAATAATGTTAATATGTATTGTTAAGGTTAATGGTCTAAAAAATTAAAATGATGTATGTAAGGCTTTCAGAATAAAAGATGTTCATAATAAACTTTTAAGACTAAAAAGTAAAAAATAAAAAAAATATAAAAAAAAAATTTTAAAAATAAGCTTTTATTTAAAACCAAAACGTGAACTAAAAAAGAAAAAATTAAATTTTAGTAACATTTGTCATATATGTCTATAGTAGGTATATTCTAGATTCAGAAGAACCTCTCGCTTGGTTACCCATCATCATAATAAAAGCGTACGTAAATAGGTAAGTTCTAGGGACGTATATAAATTTAAGAAGTTTGACAATGTTTTAAGATGTAGTAGACGTCTTTATTAGAATGAAATAAAATTCTCATGATTAATACCTAAATAAACTTCACGAGTATATTTTGTGGCTTCATATGGAGCCACTGGGACAATTCGTGTTAAGACAAAAATTTTTTTTTTGAATAAATTTTTATAAAAAAAACTAAACTATAATCCGCTCCACGTGGAATACGTTTGACATGATATCTCAAGTTCAATAGACCGATGACCATAAAAATATGGTGGGGGGCCTTTTTTATATAACTCTCTCTGACCCGGACTAAAATTATATAAAAATTTTGTTTTTTTACTATTTCTTAAAAATGCGAAACTTTGAAAAAGGCCAAAAATTACTTATTTTTTTTTAAAATGTCACCATTTCGAGAAAAAATTTATTTTGCTTTCCCTAGTCCGGGATATTGGAACATTCTTACTAATTAATAATCTCTTTTTTTAAGATGACTAGAAGGGTTGAAATCGTGTCAAAATGGAAGCACTCTTTTTTTTAGCACCCCTCCCCCAACCTACCAACAAGTAATTTTTTAACTTTTAATTTATGCTTTTTTAAATTATTTTCTGCAGTATTGAAATATTAATAAACGTATAATACAAAATGAATAGCAAGAATATTTTTGATGGATTTTATAATGAACCCAAAATTTTTCCCACTAGACTAGAATACTGCCTTAAGCAAAGTTTCTAAAATTTGTGTTGAAATTGTTAACTCTTGTTAAAAAAAGAATATCACGTTTTGATTCTAATAGTCTCAGTTGTATAATATGTTCATACTTTCTGGAACCTATGGGGGGCTTAAATACTCGAATTAATACGAAAAAAAGCCTCTCTCTTTATTGAGCTTAACTCTAGGACTTATACCCGAGTACAGGTGTGGCCAGTATCCCCTTTAAAGTGGTGTACCTCCTGAACCGCTTAAGATATCTACCTAAAACTCCGGATCAAGGAAAACGAAGTCATTACACGTCGATTGATACCTTATTTATTATTGATACCTTATTATGGTCAAGGCATTGAAAAGATATAAGCTTCCAAAGTCGACACCTACGTGGTCTTATACCCGGGTACAGGTGTGGCCAGTAGCTGGTTTTTTGCTGTTTTCTTCATATTTTCAATGAAACAATTTTAATTTGTTATTAAATTCAATTAATTTTTGTTTATTTATTATTTCTTATGACTAAGTATATTATTTATAAGTAATTAATATTATCATCCCTTTTATTGCAAATGCAACATATAAAAGAATTTGTAGAATGTTGTAGACATATTGGTTTGCGACATACTGAGCACAAATTACGGGTTCGTCTTCTGCGTTGATCCTGAATGTAACATAAATGGCAGCTTCCAACCTGTGGTTTTGTTGCTCACACACCAGCAGCTGCAGAGGTTGATGGTTGAACTTCAAATCTTTCTTGTAAGGCCGAACTTATAAAACTGGCTATTGTCCATCGAGCATTTGGTCCATCACGTCCACTCACCCATTAGTTTGGTTGTAAAATGCAATCATTTCTGGTTTACCACTTTCGGCGATGGAATTATCGTCATGTAAAGATGACAGTAATATTACTGTTTTCTTCTTTTTCAGCACATATGAGCACATGGCTATGTTTGCCGTAAAACCAAATATGCTTGATCTTTCTGAACGATCTTTGTGTGCCAACATATCTCTCGGTATGTACGTTTTATTTGTTCTCAGTGTTCCAACCGCCGTCAAATTCATGAATGAAAAGTTCTCCAGCAAATTTAGCGTAGTAAAAAATTGTCCATAGTGATGTTTCGGCCGCTTCCAAGAAAGCGGCTTACTAAATCTTTCACCACGCGTTCACCCTGGTTGGTTTCTCGTCCCGTAGTTACTTGGCCTGTATATATTTGTCCATGCAGTGGGTACGAGTTTTTGTTATCACATACCCACCACACTTTGATCCCATATTTTGCCGGTTTTGATGGGATGTACTGCGTGAAGCGTGTCCGGCCACGATATGAGAAAAGCTGGTCATCCACGGTTAAATTTTCGCTGGGTTTATATGTCTGCTCAAAGTCTTAATTCATCATCGTCCAAAGCTCGGATATTGGTGCAGATTTCTCAGTGTGTATATGCCTTGTATTGCCGTTATACATTGTGCTGCTTCGTTTGGCGTGCACGTCTTGGTTCTGAGCTCCATGTGGAGCCATGTGCACGTAGATTTATCTGCACAGAATCATCTTCATCGTCCATATCATCATCCTCTTCAATATCATCGGTAGCATTGACATTTTCATTGTAGTTTTCATTGTCCTCGACATCCGACAAAGTTATGTTATTGGCAACTTCTACCTTATCGTCGTCAATATCTTCCGCGTCTGATACTAATTCTTCATCTATGACGTCGTCAAACAGGCCTTGTATGTACCGCTCTTTCTCAGCGTCAGATAATCTATAAAAATTATGTAAATAATTTAATTTTTTTCAATAAACATTTATAAAATTATGTTATGTATTTGAATTTACCTCAAATATCGATTTCCTGTCAAAAATTCAGTTTGCTTTCTTCCAGCCATAATTTATTTTTTAGTAATATATATTTTTTCACTCCGAAAATAAACTTCACACTTCAATAGCAATCTCTAGAATAAAAAGAAACTCGCCAAACTGGCTGAACGAGACCTCCAACCCTTAGCGCAAAGACTGGTTTTTATGGTTTTATTGCTGTTTTGCTCATCCAAACGAGACAAAAATCGGCACATTTATACCTGTTAATATTTCTTCAATATCATTAGCGGAAATATTGAAGAATTATTGTATTCTGGGAAATTCGAACAAAAATGAGAAAATAATTACTTCTCAGAAGTAAGTTTGAATGCGCGTAGATTTTAGAACTTGGTAACAAATATGCGCTAATTACCTACCAAAATATTTGTAATACATTAAACTACAAAATTAAATTAACGGAATAAAAAATTTCCCTGAAAATGTTCCCTGAAAGAAAACAGCGAAAAACCAGCTACTTGGCCACACCTGTACCCGGGTATAAGACCGCGTGACAAAAGTTGGGTGTTTTATCGTTATCAATGCCTTTGTCAAAACAGTAGTTCTGTCTTTGCTTTATTATGTTCTTTGTTTTAATTCATTTATTGCGTTTTTGCTTATTATGGCTCGCGGAAGACCAGTCAGCGAAGAAATTCGTAAATTAGTGATATTAAAACATAGCTCTGGTAAAAGTTATAATCAAATTTCATTAGAACTGAATTTAAAAAAGCTCACTGTTCAATCATTAATACAACAATACGAAAAAACTGGATTTATAGCAACAAAAGTGCACAAAAGAGGTCGAACAACAAAAATTTCGTTACGGGACTTACCTGCTTTATCATCCATTATTAAAAAACATAGAAGAAGTTCCGTTCGAAATTTATCAGTAGAATGGTCAGGCTTAATCGGCATGCAAGTGAGCCGTGAGTGGACATAGAAAAATTTACACAAGTTAACGTACAAGTTTTATAAGGTATGTTTGATATGATGGTAAAAAATAGAACATAAAAACTTTTCATTTTTAGGCATCTTTGCAGAAGCGAAAGCGTTTAGCATGGGCAAAGAAGAAACAGAACTGGGTGCAAATGCAGTGGGAGTTCATAAGTTTTAGTGATGAATCTAAATTTGATGTTTATATGGGTGATAAAAAGGCAAGAATCATACGCACGAAAAAGGAAGCCTTTCATAGAGATTGTCGACGTCGCACTGTTAAATTTCCCTCAAGTGTCATTGTGTGGGGCTGCATTTCCTCAAAGGGTGTTGGTAGACAGAAGTTAATTAACGGAACAGTGATGGCCCAAGACTACAAACATTTGTTCGAAAACAATTTAGCTCAGTCCGTGGAAATGCTTAACATTAGCGTCTTTTCCAGAGAGACGGTGCCACGCCTCACACAGCGAAAATAACAAGAAATTGGTTGCAAAACAATAATATTCCTGTCTTAGATTGGCCATCATCAAGCGCAGATCTTAGCCCGAAAGAGTCTATGTGGGCGTTGATGAAAAGACGGCTAAGAAATGACCCTGCTAGGACTGATGAGCAATTAAAAGAAAAAATTTTAATTATTTGGAACTCAATCACTCAAATAGAATGTCAGGAACTTATTTCTTCAATGTCCCAATCATGTAAAGAAGTCATTGCAGGAAAAGAGACGCAACGAGGTATTAATTTGAGCATTTAGAAGCCGTATGAATGATTAGTGCTCATTTTAAGTTTTTTATTTTTTTTAAGTTATCATAAATAAATACCCTTTTAAAAAACTGATTCGTTGTATACTTTTTTAATAGTTTTTGCCTTAAAGTAGACTTCAAAATCTCTTTAACGAAGGTAAACATAATATACAATTTCCTTGAAAATAATTGAAAATAATAAAATAATAATAATAAATTGATAGTGATTAGGGCTTGTATATATTCTATTTTAGCCCTTGAAAGGACTTTGACCGAGCTTCTTATAATCAATTGTGTTGTGGGTGTTGTGAAATGTTGGAACACTTATTATCGAAAACTGGACCTACAAACTTTAAGTTGACTCCGAACGGCTTATGTTATCAAGAAGCTTTTCATGGCAGTTTTGACTTTCTGAGGTGAGCTATTGTCTGCAGAGAGGTGACGGCCGAACAGAAAAATCAATCCAATTGAAAAAAATGTCTGTGTCAGATGGGAATCGATAATGGGTTCTATCGCATACAAGCCACGCACTTCAACCAGTATGCCACGGCCGCCACAAGTGAGTCGGTCGCCATACAAAGAAAAAGTATAAAAAATCCACATTCTTTTTCAAAGTTTACTTTGAATGTTTAAACAGTTTTTATTTTGGATGACAAAAAAAAAAACTTCTGAAATTGTCGTTTTATTTGTTAAAAGATTATCAAGGTCTGATACATAGGTCGATTGATTTTTCTTATTTTAAGTTGACTTTCGCACTTAACTCCCAAAACTTCGACATTATTTTTACACCAAATTAAAACTAACATATAAAAATAAGACAACTTTTTTGAAGAAAGTATCTTTTTTATTCGTTAACAAAAATGTTTGTATTAAATGTACTTATTGTACCGGATTTTTCATTCGCTATACCTTTTTTGTGAGTGAATTAACAGAAGTATCTCTTTCTTCACAGAAAGTCCTTAACTTTGCAATCTGATTTTTTGCTAGCTTTAATTTGATGTAGAGATACAGTTGATGTTTTATGGTTCAAGTGCGAAAACCAGCAAAAAATTAGGAAAAAAAACTCAATGATGGCCTAGAAAAACGAGTCTTCAGAATGCTTAAGTTAACTCTTTGACTTGAGGTCTTTATAGCTACCCTATAGGAACAAAACAACTAATTAAAAAACTAATTTAAAATAAACCAGTATATGAACTACTTTAAATTATATTAAGGCGGCAACTACTCTGATGTTGACATGTTTTAATTGCAAATTTTTATTAGATTACAAGTTTATATATATTTAACCATGTTATTTCATCAAATATTATTAACTTTAGTCCATCAGTAATAGTTTTCAATTGGTTATTTAAAAGCAATTAAAAAAATAATTTAAATGTAGCTAATTTAACAAGTAGTTGAAAATATATGCAGACGAAAGTCAATTGACTTATTTAGCGGACATCACCATACAAAATAAGTTAGTTCGTTCTATGGAAAAAAGTCAGAATTTCAACTAGTTGTGGTTGACAAAAAACTACTTTATCATCTACTTTTAAATTAGTTGATTTTCCTACAAGGTAGGTATAGAACTTGGTGATCTATTATATACATGCAATAACAAGTACAAGTAGTAGTTCAGCTACTACAGCTTTATCGCACTTCCTCAACATTAACCCATCTAAAGCCATTACCCAGTAATCATTGAAAAAAAAATATCAATGTTATGGATACCCGTGACCACAAACAAGTTAATGTGGGAAAAATTTACCCACCAATAAATGGGTTGGGCTCAAGGACAACACAAGACGTAACAACTAACCATGCGTATACATAGATCTAATTACACAACTAATTTTAATCTACTTTTGAGTTGACCTTTTGACATATTAACATCAAAAACGATACAATTATTAACAAAGGTACTCATGCGACTTAAAGGAGCAGTAGCCATATAATTTGTTCTACTAAATAACTTAAGTTGTTAGCGTTTCTACTGCTTCTACGGTTAGTGTTAAAATTTATGTGAGAAAGAAGTTCTGGAGAATCGAATACACCAGTAATGAGCTGGTGCAAATATACGATATCTGCCGATTTCCTTCGATCACCTAAAGACTGCATTTTTAATAGTTTTAAACGATCCTCATAAGGAGGAAGGTCTAATATGTCAGTTCCACTTAAGCCCCTTAGAGCAAACTGAACAAAACGTTTTTGGATTCTCTCTATTCGATCAGCATTCACATTCTAACTTGGGGACCAAACTTGACTTGCATACTCTAAGTGAGGACGCACGATTGCATAATACAACGTTGTAGTTGTAATCATGCTATTAAATTCTTTGGCCCAGCGTTTTATAAAACCAAGCATTGAAGATGCTTTTTTACAAATATTATCAATATGAATGTTAAACGACAGCTTAGAATCCATGCATATACCTAGGTCTTTGACGGTGTCTACACGACTCAAGGCAGTATCTTTAATCTTATAATCAAAAATAAATTTATTCCTTTTTCGCGAAAAGGTCATAGTTTGGCATTTATCTGGATTTAAAAACATATTATTTTTAGAACACCAAACTTCAAAGGATTTTAGGTCAGACTGGAGTAGATCTGAATTATCTGTAGAATTAATTGTTCTGTATATTTTCATATCATCGGCATAAATAAGCAGATGAGAGTGTTCAATGACGTGAGTTACATCATTGATAGCTAAAATAAACAGAAGAGGACCAAGGTGACTACCCTGAGGAACACCTGATCCAGCAATAAATTCAGAAGACAATGCGCCTCGGAAACGTATTTGATAAGATCGCTCCACCAAATACGATTTAATCTAGTTCACAAAATATTGTGGAAATCCCATTAACTCAAGTTTAAATAAGATTAGATTGTGTGGTAGCTTATCAAATGCCTTACTAAAGTCAGTGTAAACACAATCGACCTGGTTGCCAGAATCAATAGAATTTAAGCAGAAAGTTGTAAAATTGAGAAAAATTGATTAGACACAGTGGATCTGCCATTCACAAAACCATGCTGACGAGTTGTTATGACTTCCCCACAGTGAATTTTCACCCGATCATACACCATCCGCTCAAAAAGTTTTGGAATCGATGAGAGCTTAGCGATAGGCCTATAGCTACTGACATCGTTCCTGCAACCCTTTTTAAAAATAGGACTTATAAATGTTTTTTTCCAAAAAAGTGGAAAATAACTTTCGTTAATATAATAATATAATAATATATAAGAATAATGAAGAAAGTGGTTGACTCAAAACGGAACAGCATTGTGTTAACACTGCGGCAGGAACACCGTCAGGTCCAGCACCAAACTCCTCATCGATCGATTTAATATACATTTAAATATCCTCTGGAGGGAAGGATATATGTTCCAAAGATACTCTGGGTTCGGAATTAATATATTCAAAGTACTCTCCAGCAGAATTAAAATCTGAACAGACAGGCCACAAATTTTGACGGGATTGTCAGTAAATCCCTCAGGAGTTCTAAATGAAGAAGGAAATCCATCAGATTTCTTCTTTGTGTTTACGAATCCCCAAAATTTCTTTGGATCTGTCAATATTCTCAGCTTAACATTATCTAAATATTCGTGATATAATGTAGCTGAGCGATTTTCAAATTCCAGAAACAAACGTTTGTAAGTTTCTATGTCGTTTGAGCCTAAGCTACAGATGTATTTCTTCCATGCCCTATTCCTGTTGTTGCGAAGAGTCTTTAAATCCTTTGTGTACCAAGGGTACGTAGAACTCCTCGCAAATTTGAGACAGGGATTGAGAAAACACAGCAAAGAGTTCCATATAAAAAAAAATGTATGGAGTCATCAAGGCAATTTCCATTTATATATTCTAAAATTGCATTAAGTTTACCATGAAGCAACTGATTCAACTTCAAAAAGTCAGCTTTTTTAAAATTGAATTCATAAAGCTTATCTGCTGAATTAGAATTTACTATATTTGCTCTGTCGGATTTGTACCACATACTCAATGGTGGATGATATTCATCAACAGTAGTTAGAACATGAAAGGCCCTCTTAACAACAACATTGTTACTGTCTGTAGTTAAGACCAGGTCAAGAAGTCTTTCAAGACTATTATAAATACAACTCACTTGTTGTAAGTCTGAACATACATTATCAACAAATATATGTTCTTGGCGGGTCTTCGAATAAGATGCACAATAGTACGTATCATCGTCAGAGAATGCCATTTTAAATCAGGTAGATTAAAACCGTCCAATAATAAAATGTCGTCATTAACGTCAAGTAAATCAATTATGTAATCTATGCACTCCGCAAGGCTTGCATAGACCTGTTCACTACTCTTAGGAGGAACATACGCATTAGTAACATATACATTAGAGTTACAATGTAAAACTTTAACGCAAAATAGTTCAATATTAGAAGACCAGGGAATGTCAACAATAAAACTGACAAAACAGTTCCTTACAGCCAAAAGGACACCACCATCGACAGAAGAAATATTGTCATTGTATCTGTCTTTTCTAAAAACTTGAAAACTATTGTCAAACAATTCCAAATCAGTAATGCTTCCGTTCAGCCACGTTTCTGTTAACGCGATAATATCCTCAGAGCAATTTTGAGTTGATAGAAATAAGCTCTGCGTCTTAGAATGTAGTCCCCTTACATTTTGATAGTAAAGGGACAGCCTATTTAGTTTTTTTGAGTCTGGCGGGTGGCTTGAGTCACCCTTTTAGACTTATTTTTTGGCTTGAACTCAGAAACAAGAATATTATCGGCCCACAAATTAGATTTAAGAACAGTTGTAAAATCTTCGGCCGCAACTGTTAGAATAAAAGACGCATGGGAAGGCTTATTACCAATTTTTTTTCATGAACAGAATGCATTTGAGTTCACTAACTTGGATTGCCTGACAAACGTCAATATATTTTCTATTGATGTGTCGGGCTGAAGACGTGAAATGAAAACATTTCTGGTCCTCGAAACTGCTCTTAAAGTCAAATGACTGTTAGGCGTAGTTGAAATCGTATTTGGACTACTAGTCAATGGAGGAATAGAAGATGGTGTATAAGAAATCACCGTATTATTATTTTCTGATGGCATTGCTGAGGGCTGCTCTGCCTTGGAAGGTCTGGAGGACGCCTTCCGACGCTTATTTTTGTTTTTGTTTTTCCTCTGTCTTTAAGAGCTTTTAAGGTCTTTTCTGATGAAACTGACAAAATTCCGCAAGAAGCAGTCATGGACGAAGGAACCGAAATGTTATCCTGAACAGTAATTTCATCAGAAACGCTGGTAGTGGGTGCGGCACTAACTTCAATCAAATAATTAAGTCATGATTAAATTACCTTCTCGGCGGTTTTTGGCATGATCCAAAATAAAAAATTTTTGTGGTGGCTAAAAGTTCTTGATGGACTTTTAAAATTTTTTTTCGACCCATTCTATTTAATATGAATTTCATTTTTTGCTTTCAATTTTTTTTGTAAAGAGGGGCGGAAAAGTGAGGAACCGCCCTGTGCAGCAATATTTATAGCTACTCCGCTGAGCTGACGTAAAGCAGCACTGACGCTAGAAATAATCACTAATTTTTAGGCTCCTGGGTGCGTGCGCATACTCGTGCGAACACTTTGATGCCGTACGTGCTCACACATAACATTTACCGACTACTCCGAAAACACGTGTACTCGCATGATCATGCCGGCTGCATAGCGAACCTAGCTCATGCAGTGCCGTCCGCTGTTGCTTTGAATTTGAATTTGATTAAAATATAATTTCGTTAAATTTAACCGATGCATGAGTAAATACTAGCTGATATTTGTTATTCCTGAGCTGGCCAAGCCAAACGACATGATTATGATTTATGCTGTTGGTCAAAGTCCGTTTGGAGTGTAAGCCTGTGGAATTTCTTGCCACATTGCTGCTGCACTGTGGAAGGTATAAGAACAAAAAATAGCTAAAATGAAACAGCGGTCAATGCCAAGTTGTTTTATTTTACATTAAACATTGTTTTCCCACGATATTTTACATATCTGACGTGTAAAGGATCCGAAAAGACTTCCACTTTGCTTGGAGCAAGCAACACTTTTATAACCAACACATATAATTGGTCACGCCTTCATTATAACATGTTATGCTTATTTTGTTGCTATTTAATGACTTTTCTCAGAACATAGTACATTGTGGTAAAGAACACTTAGTCTGGAAACGTTTGTCAATAATAACAATCAATGGTAACTTCATTGTTAGGTTCACCAGCCTCTATTTTGTTATAAGTTCTTATCTCGAAAGTTAAAAGCAGTATAGCGTGTAGAAGAATATTAGATTTTGCCATAAACTTAATTCGACAATTTGCTACGGTATTTTTTCTCAATTTGAAGTTCCATGAAATTCAATGTTAATGCAACAAAACGCCTAAGTTTTTAGTTTCCTTTATTTAAATTTATTATACATTTATTGAACTTTCTAGTGTAGCCCAACCAATTGGATGCTTTATGAAAGAAAATATGAAGAAACAGTGCATTTTTCAGTGGTTGTGAGGCCCACTGAATTTCTTTTTTTATTTGTCTTGCAACAATCTTGTACAAGTTTATTTCCAAAGTCTATGAGAAGTTCAAATAGCTTCAATAGAACAATAAAAATTTCATTTCTTGGCTATTCGAGAAGTCACAACCAGCACTTTTATAAAAGTAAGATAGTTTTTTAAAAAAGGTCCTATGAAATAAAAACTAAAGATACCTTAGGAAAACATTTTCCTTTACGTTTTCTAAATCTCTGCGATATTGTAGGACAAACTTAAATTGGTTATTAAATATTTGTATACAAATGATAGTAAAATAGTCAAGTCCGACTAGTTTAGATTCAAAAATTATTTGAATTTCAACTTATTCGAAATACTATTATTAGAATTCGAGCTTGCTTCGAATAGAATGTTTAACATGGAAATTTTAATATTTGAAGATAGTTTTATATGAAATTTTGTCATGCTACGAAAAAAACAGAGTACATCTTCCTTCTTTAGCATCGTCGATTTATATTAAAACGTTTTTCAAAACTCTTGCGTTTTTTTGTCTCTAATTTAATAAATCCAAAAAATTTCATGTTATACGTTAGAATTTGAATTTGAAGAATATAAACTTTTAGTAAGTTTACAATCCTGTAATATTTATTACAATGTTTCATATAAAATACAATCCATCTGTTCCCATGCAATATATAATTTTGTTATTCTTAAAAAAGTAAAAAGTGAACTTGGTCCTTTTTAAAATATAAGCCCTTCAATTAGTTCTCAAAGCTTGTCACGAGCTTAATAAAAGAATGTCTTATGGTTGCGGATGTGGCGGCGGCCGTAGCACACTAGTTGAGGTGAGTGACTTGTATGCGATAGAACCCAGTTTCCAGTCCCATCTGACACAGAATGTTTTTTTCAATTAATTAATTTTTCTGTTCGGCTGTCACCTATCTACAGACAGTGGCAAACCTCAGAGAGTAAAAACTGCCATGAAAGCTTCTTGAGAACATAAGCTGTTTGGAGTCGGCATAAAGCTTTGTAGGCCCAGTTCTCAATCATTTGTGTTCAAACATTTCACAACACGCACAACACAATTGGATCATAAGGATCGGTCAAAATCCTTTCAATGGTTGAAATGGTCATTTTTTTTTTTTTTTTCTTTCTTTTATGGTTGCAGGCACTTTGATCTATTATTGTCCGACAGAATAACATGCTACTGTTTCGGCCAGCTTCGACGCTTTTTGTCAGTTACGGCTGTTCGGCCTTAATGTGGCTGAAACCTAAATGAAAACTTTGATATCTCATGCAAAACCTCATATATTGTAAGACATATTGCAAAATATTTTTTAAAAAATATTTTTGAAAATTAAAACGCATAGGAAAATTTTCAGTATAAATTGTAGAAGTATTTTTTAGTATATGCAGCAAAATAGTGAATACGGAAAAATTAACTTAAGAAAACTTATTTTTTCTCGGTCTCAGCCAAAATTTTAGTTTCAGTTAGACAATATATATTAAATGTTTTTATTTCAACATTATAAAGGCGATTTCACCGTACAAACATTAATAATAAGTACTTATTACTAATTGAGAAGTTTAATAAAAGTGACTCGCTACGTACGTGTTGCCTACTTTTCAAATTATTATTATTTATTTTTGCTCATTACCAAACAAGTCCATACCGGCGCGTCATTCTGTTCAGAAATGGTTACTTCCGGTGTTGTTGGCATTTTACATTTTGTTTGATCTTCACCAAAAATATGTTTAATAATTAATTCTTAATAATAAATTAAAAAAAAATTCAATTGTTTGACTTCATGTTTTTCTTTTTAACAGTGGCCAAAAACGGCTGCGAGCAAAGCGACTCACTACATGCTATTAAAATTAAATGCAAAAATTTGATATTTTTGAGTGAAGAACATTTATCGCATCACGTCGTCCGTCACAGGTGCTACACCTGCACCGTGTTGTGCCTTCTACCATTTCCAAAAATGGTGCCAGAGATGGCAACTTTTAATTGCCGCGATATGTGCGGACTTTCAAGTAGTTTTTTTGAGTACTAGGCCGATAGATAGCTTCCCGCTGGTAAAAATTTGTCGGTGATCTTTTTTGAGTTAAGTGTCATTGTTAACGCAACATTTTAACTTCAGTCTCTGTGTATCTACGTAATGCTTTCTAACAAAAAGCTGTAAAGTGTAGTGAATTTGTTTTAATTTTAGAACAGAAAATTGTTTGCATTTACACTAAGGAAAATAAATGCATGCACTTACTTACTTACTTAGGTGGCCTTACCTTAGTTACCTACAACCGTAAGTCGGTTACCGCCTGTCGTAAGAAATTGCGCCAGCCATTTCTGTTTTGCGCTCGGAAGTTGGAAGCTCCAAGTTTCGTCAGGTTGCCCTCTACTTGGTCCTTCCAACGGAGATGCGGTCGTCCTCTTCTGCGTTGACCGACGCTGGGTACCGAATGGAATATTTTCTTCGCTGGAGCGTCGTCGTCCATCTGCTCAGCATGACCTAGCCAGCGAAGCCACTCAATTTTCATGCACTGTACTATTTCGATGTCGGCGTATAGCTCATACAGCTCATCGTTCCATCGTATTCGGTAGCCGCCATTAACGCAGATTGGTCCGTAGATTTTACGAAGGATCTTTCTCTCAAACGCTCCCAAAGTCTCTTCATCAGAGCTGCTCAACGTCCAGATTGGTGTTGTATAAAAGAGGACGGGCATGATTAGTGACTTATAGAGCGTGACTTTTGTTCGTCGAGAGAGGGCTCTGCTTCTCAATTGCCTACTGAGCCCAAAGTAACACCTGTTGACAAGAGTTATCCTTCGTTTTATCTCTCTACTGATATCGTTGGTGGAGTTAATGCTGGATCCGAGGTAGACGAACTCCTTCACAACCTCGAACGAGGTGTTGTCAACAGTTATGTACTCACAGCATAAATATCTGCAATCGAAACTTTTGCGATTTTATTGTTTTGTACATGTTGATATCGGTTTTGGCTACATAAAGCGCCTTAGCAGTGATATGGCCAATAAAGAATTCGATGCACTTATCACATAAATATTATGTGTCAGTTATTATTACTCAAAAAAGTGATTGAAATATTACTACAATAAATGTTATGAAATTTGACCTACATATTGACGATTTTGAAAAAAACACGCAATGCAGCTGGCATTTACATTTTCTCTCAGAGTAAAATAAAATGTATCTTGTTGCCGCTGGTTCAGCGTGTTTTCTCCCCGAAACTCGAAAAAGCTGTAATTTTCTCATTAGTTCAGCGTGTTTTCTCTTCTCAGAAAGTCATTTGTCCTCTAAAATAATTTTTATATATAACTAAAATAATTATCATATTTAACAAAAATAATTCTAGGAAATCTGTTGCAAATTTGTTAAAGTGTATATTAAGGGTGTTCAAGCATGTATGGGTAAAATTAAAACTATTCTAATGTTTGATTTCCGGGTATTTTTGGGTTTCGCTATTCCGTAAGGCTTGGGAAATAAAATTTGACCACGATTGGACAAGGTTTAACCGACCCGGATTGACGTTGAAATCTCAAAAAATGGGAAAACAACTTTTTCGGTTTTTTTTTCTTTTTTAAATACTCGATTTATCTTTTTTTATGAAATTATTGTCTTACCAGTTTAAAAATTAAATACTCTCACTAACAGCAATTAAAAATGTAAGTGCAGCTTGTTTCCAAGACTATGCATATTGCCAATATCATTACATTTAATTTTTTCACAAAGTAGGTTTGGCCGGTTGCTATGATGATTTTTTTCACAAAGTAGGCATCGGTTGCTATGGTGCGGTTCGAATGAATATTCTTGGTGCTATCACTGTCTGACCAGAATCATGTCGTTGTCGTGTGGGCAGGCAGAGCGTTGGCAGATTCAATGCAAACCTTATGGGAGAAAATTGCGGCAGAATACGACAACAAAAACGCCAAAATAGAAATGTTTCTATTTCTATTTTTTCTTTGTCGTTAATTTGACAGCTATCTCAGTTTCTCTCTGAAAATGTTGCCACACTATAACAAAATTTGAAGAATCTGTCAACCAATGTAGCGAGTAAACAGTGTTCCTAGTTGCTCTAATAATGAAAGGAGTAGCCTTAAGTTGAAAATGCAGTAAATTTATATGAAGAGTATTGAAAAAAGTAGTGAAATAAATGGAAGTGGAGTAATTATTACTTCAATCGGAGTACGATGAGAACACTGAAGCAAGTTCAAGAAAATCAACAATGGCAGTTTGAATAAAAGCAAAACGACAAAGCCAACGCTACAATTCTGGGCCAACTCTTAGCGATTCTCTCTCACCGACACGACAACGACATGATTCTGGTCAGACAGTTACTAATTCATTGTGTGCAAAGTTCTCAGTGGATAAGAACAAAAATTATTCAATCGTTATCGCGAGTTTAAGTTGTGAAATTTGTGTGCGTGGTCAATTAAAATAAGTGTTTTTGATTAAAATGTGTGATTTGCCATCAACATCGAGCTTATCAATTAATACACCGATTACGACTCGTCTTAGTAATGTAGCGTTGAGATCAATAGATTTAATAGGCAATGTTTCACATCAAATTACTGGCGCTAAGCTGCCTTCAAAGAAACAAGTACTTCAAGTTTTTTTTTATAACATGCGCTTTGCTAAAATACAATCGAAAGAAAGTGCGAGGTTAGCGGGGGATGCAGCGTTAATTTTTTTTTTATAAATGTACCGAACTCTTATTGAAGCTTTACGAAGAGTGGAAAAATATTCAAAAAAATGTTCCTTCTAAACGATCAGGATTGACTAAAGAAGCAGAAAATAAGTTTGTCGAAGGATTAGATGATTTGTTCGATATAGCTCACATGAACGCGCTTCAACAAATAAAAATTGAAGAGGACAAGCAATTTTTAATCCTGCAGAGACAAAAAGGCCGTCCTGGATGCCTGGCTGGTGTTGATATGGTTGTGCTAGCGCGAGAAAAAAGGGCATTTGAACGTCAGGAAAAAGAGCAGCTTCAAAGAAAAAAACAAAAAATATCGGAAGAAAGTGGTAAGTATGCATATTTAAATAGTGTTAAGCAATAAACCCATAAGCTTTCAAGTAGGTTTTATTGCTACTTCAAATGCTTGATTTTTGGTATTAACTTTACTACTTTAAATCCATTAATTATCAACTTTATATATGAACCAAAAATTACCATAATGATACTAATGTATTTTCTTTTCTTGCTATCTCCTACTCTTTAAAAGTGACCCTAGATGTCAGTCAAATAAGCGATCTAGAAAACGATTCTGAGCATGAATCCGTAGAGAGCACTGATTATAGAATAAAATTGCCTCAAAATGATAATGAAAAAAGAAACCGTGTTCATTGGATGACGCCACGCTTACTTTCTGCTCTCGATAATGGTAAAGTTTCTGATGGAGCCGCCGTTCATATTTTAACTGCAGCTGCGGAGGCGTTGGGACATAACAATAACGATCTTGTTATAAGTCGTTCTACGATTCATAGGCTTCGACAAGAAAACCGCCAAAAAGAATCAGAAATTATTCAGACAAACTTTATTGAAAATGTAATTCCGTTTTATATGAGCGTAATTTTGAGTGAATAATTTTTTATTTTACGTAATATTTAGACTAGCGATTCAATGGTTGTGCACTGGGACGGTAAGTTGCTGCCAGACTTGATTGGCAACAACAAAGTTGAAAGAATTGCTATTCTTGTGAGCTGGAACGGAACATCAAAGTTCCTTGGTGCTCCAAAAGTTTCATCTTCTAGTGGAGAAAATATAGCAGCTGCAGTCTACAACATGTTAGTCAAATGGAACATCTCCGATCGAGTTTCTGCAATGGGATTCGACACCACTTCCAGCAATACTGGAGACAAAGCTGGAGCATGTTTTCTTTTACAGAAGTCTATGGATCGGAAGTTACTCAATTTTGCTTGCCGACACCATATCTACGAAATTATTTTGCGAAGTGTTTTTGAACTAAAAATATCATCGACATCTGCTCCTGATGTTTGCATTTTCGATAGATTTTCAAAGGCATGGACAACGATCGACAAAAATTCATTTAAAAGTGGTTTGGAAGATAAGGTTATTCGTGAAAAATTTCAAGATATGGAGTGTAATGCCATAAAAAGCTTTTGCACCCAAAGAATATCTGAGTCCCAAATTCGTGACGACTACAAGGAATTCTTAGAACTTGCCCTTATTTTCTTTGGTGAATGTAGAAAATTTCGCACTCCCGGTCCAACAAGTAACGAGCGGTGGATGGCAAAGGGTATATATTGCTTAAAAATATTTTCTTTTCGTCAGCAGTTTAAGTTATCTGCCAGAGAATTAAATGGAATACGCGACGTTTGCATATTTTTGATACGGATATACATAAGAGCCTGGTTTGGTTGCACGAATGCTATTGCAGCACCCAGTCAAGATTTAAATTTTGTAAAAGACGCTGTGAAATACGCTCAAATCGATTCAGATGTATCACAAGTAATTTTAAAAAAAATTAAGAACCATTTATGGTACTTGTCAGAGGAATCGGTAGCTCTAGCGTTGTTTGATTCAAAAGTTTCAATCGAAGATAAGATCGAAATGGTTCGATGCTTACGTTCTATAAGTCCAAATATACAATTAAAAAATGAGCGTTGCATTGAAAATCCAGAATCTTTGTCGTTATGTAACTTAAGCGATTTTTTTTCCCATAAAACGAAATACTTTTTTACTCGCTTTGGACTATCGCCAGATTTTTTAAATTTTCACCCATCGACGTGGGAAAACAACAATAATTTTGAAGAAGGTCGTACTTTTTGTAATGACCTTTTTGTCGTTAATGATACCGCTGAAAGGGGAGTGATATTCATGAAGGATTTTAATAAAGTTCTGACATACGATGAAGAAGAAAAATAAATATTGCTTCAAGTAGTTGAATCTTACCGCAAAAATTATCCATCTTATAGAAAGTCGGAATTAATTTAACAAAAATAAAATATTTTTACTGTATGAACTAATTATTCCATGTATTTTTATTTGAGTTAATGGCTTAAAAGTTAATTAAACCAGAAATTTTTTAAATCGCAAAATTTGTAAAAAAAATAACTCAAGGCAACGTTTGTATTCAAAATTTTTATTTATATCGATATTTTTCATACATTCGGTACATTCAAAGTCAATCCGGGTCCATCAAACATAAAGCTATCGAGCTTAAAATTTACATGCTAAATTTATAGGTAAAAAGGAAATAAAAAATGCCCAGAAATCCAAAATCGGAGCAAATTTTATTTTTTGGACACCCTTAGTGTATATCGAGAATACATAGATGTATTTTGAGTGTGCATAAATAAACACTATACTTATCACTAGCATTGCCAGATTTTTATTCCAGCATAACGGGACAAAAGGACAATTTCTCAAAATAAAACGAAACTTTTACGGGACAATTCCAAATAGTGTATTGTACCTTAAGAACAAAAAAAAAAAACGGTATGGCTATCTCAGCCCTTGAAAGGACTTTGACCGATCTTCTTATGATCAATTGTGTTGTGTGTGATGTGAAATGTTTGTACACAAATGATCAAGAACTGGACCTACATGTTTTACGCCGACTCCGAACGGCTTATGTTCTCAAGAATCTTTTCATGATAGTTTTTACTCTCTGAGGTTTGCCATTGTCTGCAGAGAGGTGACGGCCGAACAGAAAAATGAATTCAATTGAAAAAACTTTCTGTGTCAGATGGAGAATTCGAACCTGGGTTCTCTGGCGTAAGAGTCTACCCACTACGCCACGGCCGCCACTTAAGAACATCATTTATTTATTTTATAAAGAATATCTGACAAGGATCAGTATTATAATAGTAAGCAGCATAAGAAGCTACAGGTTATTATTGTTAAATTTTAGTTGCAAAAATAATTCTCTTGTAAAGAATGGTCGTTTCGATAATTCTTTGAATTTCATTTTTTATTTCTATTATCCAAACAGTTGTCATATCTCGAAAAAGTGTATTTTTCTTTCCCTGGTCATTTCTACATATTAAGAATTTTTTCATGTGACTATAACTAACGCAACTCGATTCGAATTTCCAATTTTGACAGTGCGTTCAGATGTAAACTTGACTACAAAAAAAAAAAAAATTAATCAAGCCAGTCAGAATAAGCAACCATATGTAATGGAGGTAATTATTTAGAAATGCAACTATTTTGACAATAATGAATATTTTAATAAATATTTTTATGATATTTTTGGAGTTTACTCCTTTACGTATAGAATCGATTTCATATATTGCCCGCGGTATGAAAATTTATAGCGTCAGTCAGCGTCGCATAGTAAAATACCAACAACGAAGAAATACCAACAAAATACACACAGCAGCAATCTGCTATTGGATAAAATTGAATTGCAAATATTTGTAAAACTCCAAAAGTACTGGGCCGATTTTTATGAAATAAGTTTTAAAGTATCATATTTGTGCTACAACACAGTGTTTGGGTATGTTCGTTTTTAAAATTCAATACTAAGTTTATTTAATTAAAATATAAAGATTTATATGAAATCATCCCCGATGCCACGCATTGCTTGGCCGTTTTCTTTTAACCAGCTTGTGCTTGCGAGAGTTTCAATAAACTCCATGTTGCTCTCTATCTTCTCTTTTTATGTTCAGCTAGCCACGGCACAAAAAAAAAATTGTGTGCGTTTGTGCGTAGCCGTTGCTCATACGAGTAGTTTGTATTAAAGTGCGCTTTTATTATAATTGATAATGGGTAATATAAAAGCTTGATTAATTATAAATCCAGCAAGTTTTATTTCATCGAAATTAGTTAAAAAGTTTGTAGAGTTATTTAATATTAAATTGTAAGCATTAATCCCTTAAAAACCGCAGCAAATCGTTGTTTCTCATGCTGTTTTGCCTGAACTGAATTTTTCGCAAGTAAGAACAATAAAACATAGTTATTTTGGTGATTTTGAAGTCAAGTAGAAATACTTTAAATATAATAACTCGAACTCAAACAGATGAACTATGTAGTCTCCAGATATCTTGCTCACTTTTCTACCTTATCGACGAATTTTTTTGAACCGAAATATTAGGGATAAATCTTGAATAGCAATGCTTTAATATAGAAAAAAATTTTTGGCAAAAAAAAAAAAATAAAAAATACAGCTTCAACAAAAAAAAAAATAAGTAGTAAAATATTAAAGTGTCTTTAAAAAAAAAAAAAAACAAACTCCTGGAGACCCTTTGGGGTGCGAAAAATGATGTAGATATGAATTTTTTCAATTTTTACAATTGCCTGAGTTCGAAGAAGAAACAAGCGGCAACTTCAATGTTTTATACCACAGTTTTTGCATTATTGGTATATTCACTAAAATGACTTTATATTTAAAATTGTACTGGGTTTAACTAATGTGACAAACTACATTTTTATAATTTTTCCTTCCTTTGTTCATAATTATTGACTTCTTATTTTGATGCATTTTGCTGAGGACTTTAAAAAATGTAAATATACATTTGTTCATAAAAAATACACCCCTTAGGGTTTATTCTATCCAACTTTTTAACTGGGCCAAAAATAAGTTTCCCAACATAATAGCCTTCATATTTTAAGTCGTTGAAACTCAAAATTTAAGGCCAATGTAATCGAGACAAATGCCAAAAACTTTAGTCAGAATCTTGATTTCTTAATTTTTCAACGATTTTGAGGTTTGAGTCGCCATCTTGGATACACCTTGCTGGACTTTGCCGAACTTTTTATCCAACTTTTTGGGGTTGCAATTGACAGCCACAATTTGCATCCAAAACTAATCGAATTGGCAGTACATTTTTTTTTTTTAATATATTGCACCAATATTTCAAATTTACTCTGATTTACTCTGAATAACATTTTGGAAAAAGCCTATATTACAAACGATAAAGAGGGATAAAAATTTATTTATATATCATCATCAATGGAACAAAGATTCCTAGAGAATTTTCAACGGATTTCAATTAAATAAAACTTGCTAGATTTACAATTAGCTGGATATTTTTATTGCTACGATATAACGTGACATTAAATACAAAATATGTCCACAAATTGATCTTAAAGAGAAAAAATATGAAAAATTTAAGCAAATTTTCAATTGTTTTATCATACAGATGAAGGATTGGCCATAATGCAATTTTTTAAAGAAGACGTTAATTTAGGTTCTGGTAGAACACTGGGAATGACTAGATATGGTACAACTATTGATGCGATGTTTTTACGATTACCTTAAACCTAATATTACAGTATTTAATAATGACGTTACTATTAGGCTGGATTCACTGACCACCTACAGAAAGTTTTGCAAGTTTTTTTATAAGAAGTTCTTCCGCTCTAAGAAGACTTGCTGCACGCTCTTCAACTTGATTAACATTATTTTAATTTTCGCAAAAAATTGCTAAAGGTGGTCAGTGACACCAGCCTTAATAAAATTCATCAATATACCTCATAATGAATTTATGTAATATATGTAATAAATATATATTTTAAAATTTAAAAAGTATACAATCCTTTTAGTTATATAAGAGATGCCTTTATTCACCCCTTTTACCTTTCATATACATCTCAAATTTCAAGGTAATCAATCTAGAGGAGAAAACTCCAGTCGCTTGTCGGAGCTGACACGCACACTTTTTTTTGTGATAAATACAAATTGACGCAACGCTCTCGATTAGGTAATGCGTATAAAAAATTTGCGCGCCGCTAGCGAGCGCATCGCAACGCGCATTCATTTAGGGTCCACTCTAATACGAAAATGCCCAGCAGAAAACTCGTTAAGGCCTCTAATGGTCAAACTGGAATTCAGGACGGAATTTCTTAACACAATCATGTCTCCATTATTCAGTTCAGATTTCAGGGCTGAAATTTAAATATAATTCAGGCTTCCTTTCAACAGACCGGTATTCTAAACTGAAATTATACAAAAACTCAGTCCACTTTTATTTCAGGCCGGATATCAAATCTGATTTTGAAAAAAAATTAATTCATATTCAGACCAGGAATCATAAATAAACATTTAAAAAAAGTAATACCAAATTTCAGGTTTGAAGAGGCGGGCACTTGTACGAAAAGTCAGGGCTATTTTGTAGGAAAGGTCAGGGCTCGATAATGCGTGACAGGCTTAAATTCCAGCCTGATCAGGCATGACATTTTCTGCTGGTGGATAGTTAAAATATTTGTAGATTTTTTGAATTGAATTTTAAAAAACGCCAAAAAATGTTCCCTCTAGACTAGAATACTGCATTAAATTACGATTTACCATCACCACTTCACTTTATAAATGTTTACTTCAGCTGATAACTAGAGTGAGGCACATCTTCCACCACATCTCGACCGATTTTGAATGCACTGTAGTACTCATATGCACAAAATAAAAAACGAATTTGTCATTTCAGCCTTTGAAAGGAATTCTTATAATCTATCGTGTTGTGCGTAATAATGTTTGTACACAAATGATCGAGAAGGATCTGATTTGAACATATAGAATGGCATACAAATAGACCTAATATGACATATTTTTTTTCGTATAAGGTCACGTTATCAAGTAAGGGGCTTCAAAAGAATTGACGTTATTATCTATATATATATCTATATCTTTTCTATA
Source organism: Coremacera marginata (assembly GCA_914767935.1). Lineage (NCBI taxonomy): Eukaryota > Metazoa > Arthropoda > Insecta > Diptera > Sciomyzidae > Coremacera > Coremacera marginata. Next base: position 81,001,877 of record OU612047.1, on the reverse strand, counting down.
TTATTATCTATATATTATATATTAATGCCATTTTCCCCCTTGAAAGCACTATGACCGAGCTTCTTATCATCAATTGTGTAGTGTGTGTTGTGAAAATGTTTGAACACAAATTATCGAGAACTGGACCTACATGTTTTATGCCGACTCAGAGCGGCTTATGTATTCAAGAAGCTTTTCATGGCAGTTTTTACTCTCCGAGGTTTGGCATTGTCTGCAGAGAGGTGGCGGCCGAACAGAAAATTAATTCAATTGAAAAACTTTCTGTGTCAGTTGTCTGGGGTATGGGCCATACACTCTAGCCACTGCTCCACGGCCGCCACCATTTATTGGTATAGTAAAATAAAAAGTTGACTACTAACTTAATGCTCCCTTTTCAGTAAAAGCATTTGACTATTGTTAAGGTCTAGAGACTTTTAGTTAAGTTGTCTGTGCTAGTCCGAACTAAATTTTATTTTTAATCTTAGCTAATATTCTTAGGTTTATGATCGAGTCCATGAAAATTCCAGGTTTTATTAGTTTTTTCTGTAATCTGGAACCACGTTACCTGGAAAATATGAGAAGAAAATGGCGATGAACAAAAATTGTTTGCTATACAAACAACAACAGCAATTCACCGCACTTGGCATGTAAAAACTTTTTATTTTACAAATCCAAATAATGCCGTTTCTAGCACGATTCGAACTTACTAACTCTCGATCTTCAGGTAGATGTTCTACCCACTGGTCCAAGTAAACGCATTAAGTCAAGTTGCTCATACTCATCTTAGATTAGATATTATGTACTCTTTTCTTCCATATCTGATGACGTTGGATTGTGTTTTGGCTATATAAATAGTAAGCACAATCCACAAAGTTTATATAAAAATCTCGAAAAAGTACTAAGCTGTATTGCCATTGTATAATAATAACACTCCTTCTTCTTTCACCTTCTTTATTTTGTTCGGTTTCTACTGGAGCTATACCGAAACAAATAGTGAATAGCAGCAATACACAGCCTGTTCATAAGGAACTTGTAGTTATTCCGCCGCTAAAATGCATATTTGTTCTCGCTTTGCAGCTCATACATCCGAAGGTGATATCTTATACTACGTGAACTCTAAGTTAAATTATCCTAATAAGAAGAGTTCGGTTTACAAATTAAGATTTACTTATGAGCGCTCGATTTCTTCTTTCAAAATAACTTTGCCTGGTGATCTCTTCAATGATGTTATGGATCAGGGTTTTTGGCCGGAAAATACCTTGGTGCACGAATTTAATCAAAAATCACCACCTCAAACTTTGCTGTCTATTTTACCCGTTCACAACGTGAACCTAAACTACTAGATTGTAGCCTTCAGTTCCTAGTCTTATACCAGAACGTCCGAGGCTTGAATACTTAATTAATTGACTTATGCATTTTAAGCCATAATCTACACTTTGACATTATTGCCTTCAGTAAGACTTGGCTTAAACGTAATACTCGAAGTACTGGAATTTTGTCTAACAATTTTAATATATACCGCAAAGATAGAAACTCTATTGCAAGCAAGATTGCCAGTTATGTGGGAAAAATCCCATTCGTGGTAACTTTTAATTTTTTTTTTGGAAAATCCCATGGTAATTTTTAATTCAGCGTGGTATTTTTTAATTAGCGTGGGAGTTCAGTGAGGTATTTTTTAATTGCCGTGAGAATTTGGGCATTTTTTTTTTCAAATAATTATTTTCACATTTATTAAGCAAAAGCTTCATATGAAATCATTGCCATAAACGCATTGCAATAAACGCTCTGTTTGTACCACGATTTTATATCGTAAGTTACCTTTGTAAAATTTCTTAAAGTTTTGTTGTTGCAAAATACGCTTCTGTAAATTAATTGCTCTTATGCTATGAACATCCTAAATACGGCGTTCATTGAAAACCACTATTATATCTTTGGTTTTTTAGTTATAAAGGGTTAGAGTAAACGAAGTGTTACGACCTTGTTCGTACGTTTCCTATTATTAAAAAATGCTCCAGATTTTCCAAAAATTTTGATTTATTGTGGTATTTTTTAATGCGAATGGGATTTTGAAATGCATATGGGATTTTTGGTGGTATTTTTAAAAAGCGCGGTATTTTTGTGGTAATTTTTAATGATCGTGGGATTTTTTGTGGTATTTTTTAATTGCGGTGGGAATTTTTATGTTTATTTTGACCGTGGTAATTTTGGTGGTATTTAATTTATGGTACTGTGGCAAAAAGCCAATTTCCGTTGGAATTGTTCCGAATTTTGACTGGCAACTTTGAATGCAGGTAATTTTTGCAATGGTGCTTTCGATTCAAGGACTTTTGCAAATATACTCGCACTATAATAGATAATAACCGTTTGTTAGACCTTATATTTTTTGATTATAGTAATATTGTTTCAGTTTCTAGGTCCGATCCGCTTGTGTATCCGGAGGATTCACACCATACGACTCTAGATATCGCAATGCATTTTCCAAAACAATCCAGATTAAACCGTATTTATAAACCTCCCACTGAGTTCAACTTTTAAAGAACAAATTATGTTATCTTAAGAAATTATTTGTCAAGTATCAACAGGTCATCTGTACTTAATATCAATACTAAAAGAATATTGCCACAAACACTTGATTCTCTTGTCTTTGCCTTAAAAAAAAAATCTCAATAATTGCTTTTTAACTTCAGTTCCACAAAGAAAAGCCTCTGATATCTGGTCCGGCATGGTATACCAACGAACTAAGAAATCTAAAATCAAAATACCACTTATTAGCCTACTTCTTAGGATAGTCTTAGTTATCCTTTGAATGTGCAACCTGGTGATATTTGCTCCCCAATAATTGATGTTAACAGAGTCTCAACCTTCTTAAAAACCTTACAACATCTTATAAAAGCGGTCCTGACAACATACCTTCATGTATATTGAAATATTGCTGTGAAGAACTTGTAATTCCTATTACTTTGCTTTTTACTGCATCGCTGCAATCTTGCTATTTTCCAGTGAATTGGAAATCTTCTTATATTATTCCGCTTTATAAGTCTGGCAGCTTTAATAGATAATTATCGTGGTATTGCAATGCTAAGCGCCCTACCTAACCTATTTGAGGCAATTGTAACCTCACAATTATCACATAGCGTCAAATCTTTAATGTCTCCATTCCAACATGGATTCTTATCTGGAAGATCCACTGTTACTAACCTTCTGGAATTTACATCAAAGACTAGTGAGAATTTCGGAAAAGGTCTACAAACAGATGTTATTTATACTGGCTTTAGTAAAGCCTTCGATGTTGTAAATCATAAGCTCCTAACTTTAAAACTATCCCTTTTTGGATTCGCCCTTCTCAATTAGTGAAATGGATTGAATCATATTTATTAAATAGAACACAAAGTGTTATCTTTAACCTCGTAAAATTAAGCGAGTTTCCTGTTACTTCTGGTATACCGCAAGGAAGCCACCTTGGGCCTCTATTGTTCTTATATAAATAGTTTACCATCTGTTTAAAGCGATATTTATCTGTCATATAAAAATGAGCATGACTATTTATTCTTACAAACTGATCTGGACCATCTTTGTAACTGGTGCGAAATTAATAACATGAAACTCAACTTGAAAAAGTGTAAACACATGGCTTTCTCTCGAAGACAACCTTTTAGAAGAAATTACAAAATAGGTGATTTTACACTCGAGTTCTTAGAGGTCTTCGAAGATCTTGGAGTAACCATGTCCACCAAACTTCGCTTTCACATTCATATTAATAAAGCAGTCAGCAGAGCAAATAGCACTCTAGGGTTTATTAAACGATGGTCAAAAGAGTTTAATGATTCTTTTATAACTAAAACCTTATTTACATCGCTTGTAAGACCCATTCTAGAATATGCGTCAATCATTTGGTGATCCCGTTATGGGTGTTATATTGACAATATAGAATCTGTCCAAAAAAACTTTATTCTGTTCTGTTTACGCAATCTATATTGTGATTAAAACTTTCATTTAACTCCTTATGAGTATCGATTACAGCTTCTAAATCTACCTTCTCTAAAAAATCGGAGAATTATGCTTAATGTTTTTGGATTATTAAACTTTTCATGGATATTCCAACATACCATATTTACAATTACAACGGCAAAATTATAATGAAATTTATTTCTCCAAAATGGCTGTAAAATACCTTTCGTTTGATACCAAATTTATATATATTTCTATTAAAAATAGTGAAATTGTGGCCAAAAACGAAATTTTCGCTGATTTTAAAACGTCATTTTGAAACGGTAAGCTATCGATTGAGCACGTAGAAAAAAAAAACGTCGACCTTAGATTTTCGTACTCTATCACATATCCAAAAATTATTCAAATCGTTGAGTGACACCTGGGGACCTTTCCTTGTAAGTAAAAGTTATTTCAATGTTCCTCGTCTTTCTAGTAGTTCTTTTGAGCTACTTTTTATGAACTTTTGCAGAACTAATTATTTGAAAAATGAACCACTAAGAAGTGCTTACGGAGACTTTAATTCGGTCTCAGAAGATATATCTTTAAATGAATCCATGTACTCAATTAAACATAAAATAATAGATTATCTGCAGTAACGGCACTGATTCTGATTTTGCTCCTCCAAAAATTCTGCATTTTCACATGGTGATGGATATACAACAACTGAATGGACCTGAGCTTATTGAACCTCCTCAATCAACCTAATCAATCTGCCAATATAGTTCACCATGCCAGAACAATTTATATAAATATTGGTGTGTGCCACCGCTGATTTGGATCATGCTCTCCTTAGGATATATTATGTTTTCCTGACGATGTTTGTCAACATTTTTAAGCTGAATATAATTAAACACGATTGTCCAGATCGAGACCACGCCCGTCTCGCCTGTCATATGCCGGAGATTGACCTCGTCCGTCTAGCCTTGCATTTGTGAGCTCTGCTCTAATCTTTGTTTATATATGATTTATCTAAATACAATAGAATATTAATTGATTAGCCAGAGCAAGACCTCGTCCGACCTTGCCAGGCATATGTGGGAGTTCGACCCTGTCCGTCTAGCCTTACATATGTGAGCACTACTCTAATCAATCGATCTATTTCCTATCTAAAATATACGTACATCTTCAACATTATGCCTGTTAATTCGTTTTTCTTTTATGAATTGAATTGTTATTTAATTTAAATATAATCATGAATTGTCAATTTTTAAATGCTATAAGGCCTTTGGGCTTAGTATTCAATAAAATAAATAATTCTAAATAATAACGACACCGCAAGCAGGGCTCGGACTTTATCACTATTTCACTATTGTGGTTGGTCTACCACATTTTTTCATGAATTTGTTCTCTATGAAATATTTTTAATACACACATCAATAGAAAACTTAATTGTAAATATCATTAGATTTTGACAGATGCTTGTTATTGTAAATGACATTGATATTTTGACGTTGACTGTCAGCTCAGTACAAAAATTGACAAATTTGCAGTAAAGTAAGTTGAGCTCTAACTTTTAACTGGTAATTTCAAATTATAAGCATCTAATATAGGACAAAACGTAGCTGCTTCACTTTGGACGATGATGATGAATATACTGAAGATTCTCTTTCGTTCCAAACCAAGTTTTTATTAAAGAATTTTGTGATGAAAAGACCTATTTGAGCCTCCGGAGAAATTAATGGGATTTTTTAAATCTTTTAAGTTTGTTGATGGAAGGCTTATTGCTCTCTAGTTTTTGTTTTTCTTTATATGTATATTTATATATTTTTTGGCATAAATATACTTTATAGACAAGAGCCCAATTTTTTTTTTAACAAAAACTCAAGCGTTACGTTTTCTGTCATTCGTCTAGTGAAAGTTGTGGTGCTCGGCTCTCAGCCGCGCGACCATGCGCAGCAAAATACGAACAACGACGAAATACCAACATAATACACACAGCAGCAATCTGCTATTACATAAAATCCAATTGCAAACTTTTGTAAAACTCCAAAAGTACTGTGCCGATATTTATGAAAGAAGTTTTAAAATATCATATTAGTGTTGCAGCCAGTATACGGGTATTTTCGTTTCGAAATTTCAATAGCAAGTATATTTAATTTAACTCTAAAAATTTGTATGAAATCATACCCGATGCCACGCATTGCTTGATAGTTTTGTTTTCACCAGGTTGTTTTTGCGAGAGTTTCTATAAACTCCATGTTGCTGTCTACTATTCTCTTTCTATGCGCAGCTAGCACAGCACAACAAAAAAATTGTGTGTTTGAATATGGGTGCATTCGCATCGGAGCCGTTGCTGATACGAACAGTTTGTATTAAAGTGCGCTTTTATTATGACTACTAGTGATAACGCCCCGAAAATCGGTTGTACTTCCCTACTTCGCTTTCAAAATCACACATTCTCATTCACATTGAAGCGAGTACGTGTCTTAAGTCTGTTAACCATTTTTTTTTAACTTCAAATGCTCATATCTGCTAAACGCTGTCACTTTTCACAAATCTAATTTTTCTGCTTACCTATACCTCAATACCTTTCTAATGATATATCAAGTGTTGCTGTAGCATTTGTAGATTTGCCGGAATAAGGGGACCCTTACAGGAATAAATATATAGACTAGTGATAACGCCCCGAAAATCGGGTGTACTCAGCTAATTCGCTTCGGAGATCACACATTCTCATTTACCTTAGAGCGAGTTCGTGTCTTATAGTATGTTCACACTAAGGCCGAAAAGCTGCTTTTCGAACAATAATGGCTTTTCAGCTGAAAAGCTACATGATATTAAGTTTTTCGCCATAGAAGAACTGTCAAATGAAAAGCTGATATTGTTTGCTTTTCAGCGAAAAACTCTAAAAAGTTAGAAAACAACCCTGGTTCGGAAGTCTGTTCGTTAAAGTAAAGTCAAAATCTATTACAAAAATCCAAGTTGTCACGGATATTTGACATTTCGTCTGTCTGTTTTCATTTGTTGTGATTTGTGGACAAACTTTCTTCCCAATTAGAAATCATCTTGAAAATGGAAAAAAAAATACAAGGAGCGCGTGAAGTGGAGTGACCTTCATGAGGCGATATTTGTTTGCTAAGCCAAGCACAATGAAACAAATCGCTATAATAACAAACATATGGCTACTGTCTGTCAAATGAAAAGCTGCTTTTCAAGTGTGAACACCTTTTTCTGAAAAGAGGTTTTTCAGCTGAAAAGCGGCTTTTCGGCCTGTGTGTGAACCTGCTATTAAGTCTTTTGACACGTATTGAACAAAATAAACAATTATAAATGCCTTTGCACGTGTTAAATGAAGCAAGCAGCAGTTTTTTTGACGCTGACGCTGTGGCAAATTTATTTTGTTGATTGTGAAATTAAGAGAAAGCCCCAAAAACAATTATAATGCATAGCTCTTTTGAAGTGTCTTCGACTCTCTCGCTTTTTACTCTTGATCATGATACAATGCTAAGGTAGGGCCGCTTCGCTGAGTACTCTCACGCGTTAACGAAGAGTGGATAATGAGAAGGAAGATATATGTCATATATAGAAACGATATAGAAACGACGAATTTCGTAGAAATTGCAAATGAAGAAAATATTTTATATTTCCAAGTTTGCAAACAGTGCGGTCGCGGGTGTTAAATTTGTGCTAATTTGAGTGAAATATTATAAAAAAAGTGTGATAAAAACTATAAAATGTGAAAACAGCTGAGTTTGACATCTAGCACGCTTTATTCTGCTTTCTACTTCATTCCTTTCCGAGTCGGCCCTACCTTATAGTTCTGCCATGCCCTCGATAGCATTTGTTGATTCTTTCTCATTGTCACATTGGGAAAAAAGGGTTTTTACATTTGCTTAGTTTTACCTATCTTAAGACAATATATTCGAACATAAATTATATTGTGCACATCTACTCAAAAATACCTTTCCATCGATGTAAGTTTTATGTAAATATGTTGAAGTTAACACAGGTAAAAATGCATCACAAACTTTTATGCTTGCGCATGGGCCCCCACAGGAAAACAGGGTGGCACAGTTGGCCCCCCTAGAGCTCAGCCAAAAAATTTATATTAGTTTATTATATATGTTACATAATCAGGAACAATTTACCGACAGGGAAAATTACATTTTTTTTTTCAAAGTGTGTATTTTGAGCTAAAAAAATTGAATGATGATTTAAAAGTGATTTAAAAGTTATGGGAAAAACAAACTGGAAGAATAAGGCAAAACAGGGGCATATTTTTACAAAAATGTAGCCATTATGGGCATCAAAAGAAAGGTAATATGACACGCTATTTAACGATATATTTATCATAGAATTCTATACAATATTTTTATAGTTATGCTATATTTTACGTTTAGGTTATTTAGTAAACGGGTGAACCACCAAGAGTGAATATGTTAAATGTTATATCTTCAAAAGTAATGTACGGTTTTTCATAATTGATAGCTCGGTGAATAAGTAACAGCATGACCATAATGCTAGGTTTTGTCGGAAAACTAAAACTCGTGATTTAGTGCAAAATTTAACGAATCCAGAAAATGTCAAAACTCAAAAAGTTTGACCTTTTTATCGATACCCATATTGCTTATTTTTTTTTTCATAAAATTTGAAAAATACGTAATTTCTAAGTCCATTTTTCCAACTTTCGACCTCTGTAACTTCTTAACCACTTGTGAAGAGGAATATAATACATATAATTAAAAAAAAAGGGTAAATTTCGAGTTTTCCTTGTCGGTAAATTATACCCATAATCATAAAAAAATTTTAAAATTTGGAATGAATTCAGTAAAAAAATATAAAATTATTTTCCTTTATTTTATATGCAATATGCAACAGAGAACTGCACAAGCCTACTTGAAATCGATTTCAAGTACTTGCTTAAAATACAAGTTCAAGCTAGCTTGAGCTTGATAATTTTCAATCAAGTCTGACTTGTGATTGAAAATAAATAAGCCCATGACAGCTTGCGACTTGCAAGTATGCTAGCTTACAAGCGAACTGCACGAAGTCCCAAGTAAAGGAAACATTGATGCCTTCGGCAAAAAGCTTGAAAAGCTTGAAATTGAAGGCAAGTATCCAATATAAAAGCAAGTATACAAAAAATTCAATGAGCTTGTGTACGAAAAGCTTAAGCGTATTTGGACTTCTAAGAGTTCTGTGGACTCCGTGGTTGGCAGTTTTAGGGGGTGGCTGATTTTGAAATTGATCTAAAAATTTAAAATTCAAGATGGCGAATAGAGTTTCCACCTTGATTTTTTTTCTTGTATTTTTGCGAATTCTTGTTATTTTAAATTTCTGACAACGGATTTGATTACGAATCTAATATCACAGTTTTAAAATTTAAGATGGAGGATAGGCTTGCCACCTAAATTTTCACCATAGTCTTGCCACCTAGTAAAATGAATTTTTAAGAGTTTTAAACAGCATTTAACAGTGTTGAGGGGTCGCTGACTTCGAATCTGATGTCAGAATTTTAAAATTTTAGATGTTTAAAAGTGTTGCCACCTATAATTTTGTTATTTTGACGAATTCGGTGCTGGAGCAAACACTAGGTAAAAATGGGTCGCTGAGTTCGAATCCGTTGCCAGAATTTCAAAATTGTGTAATTTTTTTTATAACAGTGTTGCCACCTACCAAAATGTATTTTTAAGAGTTTTAAACAGCATTTAACAGTGTTAAGGGGTCACTGACTTCGAATCTGATGTCAGAATTTTAAAATTTAGGATGTTTAATAGTGTTGCCACCTAAAAATTTTTTATTTTTACGAATTCGGTGCTGGAGCGAACAATAGGTAAAAATAGGCCCCCCATTTGCTATATTTTTAAGAAGATTCCGAAACACGTGTTCGACTTACAATTTGACTTGCAGTGGACAGTTAAACACGTGTTTCGACGTGTCCCCCCTAAAAATGTTGCAAATGGGGGATGATAGACCCCTCTATATCTGCGTCTCAGAAATGCTACCCCCCTTTTAAGCCCCAAAAAATGGTTAATTTTTACCTATCTTGCTTCCCCTTCGAGATATGGCAGATTTTCTACTTTTTCGAAGATTTCGGATTTTGTCCTAATAGTTCGGTTAAATCTTACACAATGGAACGGTGTAAATTGCCACAATGTTCACTAAATTTTCACCAAACATCTCAGAAAACAGAATTTGAATGGTCATCTTTTTCAAGGAGCATTCCTACATAATTACCAAATACGTGAACTTTCCACCCAAGCCTTTCTCCCACTCCCCCTAGGCAAAATCCTGCGGACGCTAATGTGTTTGCGTATTAATATATAGATTGATTATAATAAAAAAGCTTGGTTAATTATAAATCCAATAAGTTTTATTTCATTGACATTATTTAAAAATTCGTCGTGTTATTTAAATTGTAAGCATTAATATTTTAAAAAGAGCACAACATCTTTGTTTGTCACGCTGTTTTGCCTGAACTGAGTTTTTCGAAATTAAAAACAAGCAAAACATAGTTATTTTGGTGATTTTGTGGTGCAGTAGAAATACTTTAAATTGTATAACTCGAAGAATTTTCAACCGATTTCAATTAAACAAAACTTGCTGGATTTAGAATTGCTAGAATTTGTTATGACATAACGGGACATTTAATGCGAAATATGTCCGGAAACTGATCTCAAATAAAAAATATATGAAAAATTTAAGGAAATTTTTAATTGTCTCATCATACAGATGACAGATTGCGCTTAATACAATTTTTGAAACAAGAAGTTCGTTTAGATTTAGTTTCTGGTAGAACACTGGGAATGACAGATATGGTACAACCATGGCTGCGAAGTTTTCATGATTACCACAAACCTAATATTACAGTATTTAATAATGACGTTACTATTAATGAAATTCATCAATTTACCTCATAATGAATTTATGTAATATATGCAAATTTAAAAAGTATACAATCTTTTTAGTAATATAAAAGATGCTTTACTCACCCACTTTACCTTTCATATACATTTCAAATGCAAGGTAATCGATCTAGAGGAGTAAACTCCAGTCGCGCGTCGGAGCTGACACGCGCACTTCTTTTCTTATTAGTTTTTACGTACATTTTACCTTTTTCAAATTTTGGTGAATTTTATCTCGCCAACCATAAGTAAGCGACAGTTTTAATGGACTCTTCTTAGGCCAAATTTCTTCAGAGCCCGGTAAAAATTACCATCCCGGCAAACTCACAACTTGCAAAAAAAAAGTTCCTTCATTTCCGGCGAGTTGTGAGACTACCAAGGCGGTTACTTTTATCGGATTATGGAGAAATTGTGCCTTAAGGAGGTAAAAACACATACTTAAAATATTATTAGGCTCCTGCCCAGGAATGCCAGAAATTTTTTTGAAAAAATCGGGATTTTGCAAAAAAAAAATTCGGGACATCAGCAAAGAAATCGGGACATCTGCAGCTTACAAAATATATTTTTATACCAAACTCACTGACGAAAAGCTCAAATTAATAAAATAAATATGTGTGTGGTCACCACGCACGATAGAAGTGAACTTTTACCCAAAAATGGAATTGCTGGGAAGATTCCTAATTTATTTTATTAACATTCCCTCCTTCAGTGCAACCAAATGGTTAAAAAGCAGTCTGCCTTCATACCAGTAGTAGTTTAAGAACTCTCTTTTTTTATAAAGCAAAATAGTATTTTTAACATGGCGCTATCATGGAAAATATCAATTTTCCCTTTTGCTTATGGACAGTCACCTAAAAGTTTAATATTCACGTACAGAATTAGACAGCAGTTTTCGTTTTTTTCGTGACATCGTTGGTTGCCAAGAGGAATTTTCTTATTTTAATTTGATGACTTAAGTCATCCCAGGCTCGATCCTCATAGCACAGACGACAGATCTTGCTGTTTTATTTTTTGTTAATTATATTTTTATTTATAAATATTCAAATGAAAAATTTGTTGAAAAACCTGTGTCGGGAATAAGGCACTTTTCCCTTTCCGTTCTTGCATCGAACCGCGTACAATTAGACTGCAAGTTGAACGTGCTACCATCGCACCATTATTGCCTCCCTTGCACCAAAGCGAACAAAATACGAACAAACCTAAAAGTAAGCATAATATACATCTTCCAATTTATTCCATTGGATTCATGCCAAAAATAATTGATTGCTTATCAAAAATAATCATAAATCGTTTATATAATTTGGGCTTTATTTATATAATTTATTTTAAATTTTTCTTAAAAAAAAACAAAAATTGTAAATATTTTTTATTTAAAATAAGCACAAAATTTCAACCGCAGCTCGGATCACTGAACCTTCGCTTCGTAGTCAGAAGATCTGACCTTATGCTACTGCGCATACTTGTTTGGGTTTATTTTACAGTGCCTACACAAATGTTGATGCGTTTTTCGTTACACGACTTGCATCGTATTTTATGTTGCATTTGTAACGATATTTAATACTTAATGATGCAAACATGTATATATCTATATATTAATACACAAACAAAAAAAGTTTGTGATCCCTTTTACCTGTGTTAACTTCAACATATTCACATAAAACTTATATCGATGGAAAGGTATTTTCGAGTAGATGTGCACAATATAAATTTTATTCGGATATATTGTCATTAAGATAGATGGATAGAAGCAAATGTAATAACTATTTTCACCCAATGGGACAATGAGACAGCAACAACGAAATACATAGAGGCAAAGCTTTATTAAACATCATTGCTGTAGCATACACGAGCAAGAGAAGAATGCGAGAGAGTCGCAGACAATTCAAAAGAGCTGTGCATCATTATTGTTGTTGGTGCTTTCTCTGAATTTCTCTTTCAACAAAATAAATTTGCCACCGCGTCAGCGTCAAAAAAACTGTCAAACTGCTGCTTGCTTCGTATAACACATGCAAAGACATTTATTATTGTTTATTTTGTTCAATACTTCTGTTCAGGCTATCGATTGCTGCGTTCACAAAAAAAAAAAAAAAAACCGATTTTGATATGGTCGAATTTCGGCCACAGGCGATGCTAGTAAAGAAGAAACTCCAACTGATCACAAAAATTGTTATACGGCACAAGATCCGACTCCGATATCGAAAATTTAAAATTTTACGAATTGTTCGCGATGATAACCATCGAATTCGATATCAATTACAATTCGGAAAAGATACGTTTGGCGGACGTAACGGTTACTTCGTAAGCGAAGGTTCGCTTAATTTTAGAAAAATTATTCGTTTGCAATTACAAAGCAATTAATTCTTCAACACATATGCGAAGATAATTATTTTTTCTACTTTTTTACTGTCAGGTGGATGCTTTCGGATAACTTCTTTGGCACTTTCAGACCGACTTTTATTTTTACTGACACGATAACACTGGTATGAAATAATTTTCGATTTTTGATCGCCAATTAGCAAAAAATACGAAATTTTTATTCGATAAAAGTTCATTGCAAACGAACTTTCGCCGGCTGGGTTACATATGCATTGACAAGTGTTGATTTTCGGCACAATATTTTAGTAGCATATGTTTCTTATGTTTTAGTTTCGACCAACATATCGGAGGTAATCTAGTAGCTCAGTTGGTAATGGAAGAACTTGTAACCAGTATTTTGTGTATTAAAATACCGCAGCATGCGAATATTTTTTATTTCGATATAAATGTTACATTTGAATTGTATGGAAGACACAAATTTTAGATTCAAAGTTGCATTCGTTAATATTGCAACAAGTGATGTTTCCAAATCAATCAATGGAAGTAATCTGAATTTATCAAAACTCAATTTGAGAAATGCCTAAAAGTAATGTTCTGAAAAAGCTATGTTGAAATTCAAATTTTTAGACCGTAATGTACATTCAGAGTATTGAACGAAAGACTGAATTCAATCGTAAAAGAAAGACAGATCTTCGGATTGTTGATTTAACATAAATATGAGCTACTCAAATAAATATGTCTACGTGGCCCAGTGGTTAGAACAGCCGACTATGACTGATATACGATCCAAGCGTAGCGTGTTCAATCCTCGGTGAAAATTCATCCAAAAATATGAAATCTTTTTAAAAAGGCATTTTTTCGTTTTTATACAACCAGTGCGGAGAATTCCTGTGTTGTTGTTTTCATAAGAATCATTTCGTTACATTGGTTTTAACCCTTATCTTGCTCGCCGTATTGTTATATACGCGGCTATAAAAGTTCCACTTCAAAAATCTATACGGAAATATAATTTTTAGAACATAGAACTTTTACTTTTTATCAACATACATTTATCCTTATGTACTGTTGTGAAAGAAACTTACGTAGGTAGGTACTGATGTTGGTCTGTGGGACAACGAGCATTTTGTTTTTTGTTAAAACTTAATTCAAAACGGAATATTTCTCTAAAAACTATGAAGATTGTTACAAATATTCTTACTGCATTGCAAACAAATTGGCCTTTTACAAGTAATGCAGCTATACTCAGTTTTTTCGTATTTTCGCTATGGACGTATAATACGAGTATATAATCCACTTGTATTTTAGTCTACTTTTTCAACTCGGTTTGGCTCTTCGCCTTCGGTTCTGCGCAATATTCAATTAATGGACATTTTAAGCTTCAGCCGAAGATTTTGGCTTACAAGACGGTCTTCGAAAATGAAAAAAAAAATATGTAAATAATGTTGTTGGTCTGACAGACCACAAAACAAATTAACAAACGCAATATTTATCCACTGCTGCACCAAACTTGTGCGGTCGCCACATACAATCGCACAGCACTGACTCATGAAAAGCTACTGAGCAACTTTAAGTCAGTTTGCACGAAAAATAGATAAGTAATAGCTCTAAATATTTTGATGTGGTCCCACAGACCAACAACAGTACTTAAGGGATAATATTTGAAATTTTCAGATTTGCAGATTTATGTAATTTTTTTGTTTTTTAAAACAAAGCTATAAAATTGTTTACAGTCCATTTCAATGCAAAAATATAAAATATATATTTGTATATCTGCTTTCATATTTTCATTTGTAAGAAAATTGACGGTCTGCATCGGTATTTCACGTTGGTAATGATGAACAAACTGAAATACCTTAAAAATATTTGGCAGTGCGCATGAATATTATAAGAAAATCCATTTTTCCATTGGTTTTTTATTCATTTTAGACATTTGGTACAAATTTAGTGATGTAAAAATAAAAACATTGGAATTATTTTTGAAAAGTTATCGAAATAGTACAAAAATAAATTGTATCTTGGAAAATCGGGACATTTGACGTGAGATCTTCGCGGGACGCACAATTTTATACTAAAAAACGGGACAATCCCCGTGGAGATCGGGACCTGGCAGCCCTACTTCTGCCCCTAAACTAGATTTGTTCTATAATGTTTTGTTTTTTGTTTTATTGATTGAAAGTTTGTCCGTTTTCAACGATTTTTCTTTGTTTTTTATATTGGATAGATCGTACTATGTTTATTATTGTAAACTGCGTTATATTTGCATACTGTTCGGGTGATGAACGTGGATGGCGGAAAAACAAATGTATTAAAAGTTTTATATTTAAGCTACGGTTTTTTTTAAGATAAATTTTGTTTTTATATTATAATTACATATGTTTTGAAAAAAGTTTTTAAATTTTTGGATAACAAATATTCAACCATATAGCAGGAATTCGTAGTTTAGTAAGGGACCTTAAATATGCGGTGGACACGATTTTTCACAGCTTGTTCATCTAAAAAAGAAAAAAATCGAATGATTAAGGTTCTGCTAAGGCTTTTAAACGTTTGGTCGAAGATTTAAAAAAATTGTGATTTTTACCAAAATGGCAGCTAAAAAACTAATTTTTGACTAAAAAAAGTCATTGTTTTTAGCTTATAAAATAAGAAGTATTAATTTAAAATGAAAGTCGAACGACCAAAAGTACCGATCATATCTGCTCAAAAAGATAGATAAATTTGGTAGCGATTCTTGGCATAGTTTTCGAGAAATGCTGTCCATCGATTTTAAGCAGCCTTTTCGAGAAAAACGCGTTTAAATCTTAGAAGTAGTTTATTTAGGTATGCATGAATTTTTTTCCATTTGTGCTTAAATTTAAATATTTCGGCTCAAAAGATATGATGTTTGGTGCTTGGTGCATTTTTTGTACTTTTTTTTTAATATCGATGCCACCAAACGTGTCTTAGCTTAAAAAAATTCACTTGAGTATATGAGTACATTGTGTTCTCTTTGGACGATTGTGCTTATAACAACAACAATTTTTATTTAATCGACTCAAAACTTTCTCAGAATATTTTTAATATGTTATACATTCGAAAAATGTAAAAAAAAAATGTATTTTTGGTCGCCGAAAAACTTAGTAGGCTCTTAATAGATAGAGGATGATGACATCTTAAAGCAAGTAGCTTAGCATCTATTCAAACAACAAAAATTTTGCTTTTACTTGCTACACGAAGTCATTATCCTCTATCTATGAATAGATTTCTGTGATCTGATGGAACAAAGCTACAGTTATAGTTAATATTGAATCAATAACTCTCCGTAACAAAGCTGTTTGACTTGGCGGATAGAGTACAGAACTATCAATCAATGTGGAACGAGTTCAGTTCCCACGTCGGGCCAAGAAATAATTATTATCTATCTTACTATTATATAAAACTTAAACTTGAAAAATTGACTTTTTTGAGTTGATGTCAGTAAGCTCGAGAACTACTTACTTACTTACTTAACAACCCGTAACAACCCGTGTCCGGATTTCGACCGATCTCATCAGCTCTCGCCAGGCGCCTCTGCTTTGCGCATGCCTTCTCCAATCGGATATACCAAGTGCGGTTAGGGCTTCCTCAGCCTGGTCCATCCATCGGAGGCATGGTCTCCCTCGTCGTCGTTGACCAGCGACCCAGCGAGTTTCGTCGTCCATACGATGGACATGACCCAGCCAGCGTAGTCGCTGCACAGTTATACGCCGAACTACGTCAATGTCATCGTAGAGCTCATACAGCTCATGGTTCATTCGGATGCGATAGTCATCGCCGACTCGAACAGGACCGAAGATTTTGCGAAGAGCTTTTCTCTCGAACACCCCCAGAGCGGCTGCGTCAGTTTGCAAAACTACCCATGCCTCAGCGCCATAAAGCAGCACAGGTAGAACGAGCGTCTTGTAGAGTGTTAGTTTTGTCGATCGAGGGAGGGCTCTGGAACTTTGTTGCTAACTGAGCCCGTAGTAGCACCTATTAGCAATTATTGTTCTTCGCTTTACCTCTAGGCTGATTTCGTTGTTAGTATTAATGGCGGTGCCAAGGTATACAAACTCCTTGACTACTTCAAAGTCATAGCTGCCGGATGAAACGTGGGAGTCTAAACGCCGCGCTCCCTTGTTTGTAGACAGCATATACTTTGTTTTACCTTCATTTATCGTCAAATCCACTTTGGCTGATTCCTTTTCGATAGCGGCGAAAGCAGCGGTAACATCTCTCTTTGTTCTGCCAACAATATCTATATCATCAGCGTACGCAAGGAGCTGGACACCTTTATAGAAAATAGTGCCATTACGATGCACACCGGCCTTCCGTACGATCCCCTCCATGATGATGTTGAAGAGATCGCAAGACGGTGGATCGCCTTGCCTGAAACCTCTTTCGGTATTGAAGGTTTCGGAGAGGTCATTTCCTACCTTGACGGAGCTACATGTGTTGCTCAACGTCATTCTGCAAAGTCTAATCAACTTTGCAGGTATACCGAACTCAGACATTGTTGCGTATAGGCAATCCCTTCTCGGGCTATCGAACGCAGCTTTAAAATCGACAAAGGGATGGTGTGTGTCAATTTGATTTTCGTGGGTTTTCTTCAGGATTTGTCGTAGCGTGAAAATCTGGTCTATGGTGGACTTACCAGGTCAAAAGCCACACTGATAAGGTCCAATCAGTGTTTTTGTAATCGGCTTTAATCTTTCACACAGTACTCTTGAGAGAACCTTATATGCGATGGAAATAAGACTGATACCGCTATAACTAGCGTAGATTGTAGGGTCTCCTTTCTTAAGTATAGGGCACAGTACACTGAGGTTCCAATCGTCGGGCATGCTTTCTGCTAGCCATATTTTGCTGATGAGCCGATGCATGCACCTTATCAATTCATCGCCGCCGGTTTTAAACAATTCAGCTGACAGGCCGTCAGCACCCGCTGCTTTGTTGTTTTTGAGTCGTTGGATAGCAACTCGAACCTCTTCATGGCTAGGTGGTGATACTTCCACTCCGTCATCGTCGATTGGTGACTCTGAACTGCGCTCTCCATGGGTGGCATTGGTGGAATCGCCGCCAGTAAGTAAATTGGAGAAGTGCTGTCTCCACAATGTAAGCACACACTGTGTATCCGTATTCAGTTCTCCATTTTCGTCTCTGCAAGTGGATGCTCCGGGCTTGAAACCTTGGGTTAGACGCTTAACCTGTTGATAGAATCTTCGAGCATCCTTCTTACCCTGGTATACCTCTACTTCCTCACGCTCACGCTTTTCCTGCTCTTTTTTCTTGCCTCTGAAGGCAACGGACTGAGGCTTCGGCAGTATAATCGCATGCGGATCTTGGCTGCAACAAGATAATGGTCGGAGTCAATGTTGACTCCCCGAAATATACGCACATCTAGAATACTAGAGGCATGCCTTGCGTCGATTACAACATGATCAATTTGGTTTCGCGTTTTTTGATCCGGGGACAGCCAGGTGGCCTTGTGGATGTCGAGGTGCTTAAATCTGGTGCTACTAACTACCATGTTTCGCGCCGCGGCGAAGTCGATCAGTCTTAGACCGTTGTTCGTGGAGGTCTCATGAAGACTGAACTGACCGACAGTGGGGCCAAAGATACCTTCCCTTCCGACTTTCGCATTAAAATCGCCGAGGACTATTTTCACGTCATGGACCGGAAGGTGGTCGTATACGTCATCAAGACTAGCGTACAAAGCGTCTTTGACGGCTTCGTCCTTTTCCTCCGTCGGGGCGTGCGCGCAAATAAGGCTGATGGAGAAAAATTTTGCCTTGATGCGGATCGTGGCCAATCTTTCGTTGACAGGTGTGAACCGGGAAACAAGGTGGCGGAGTTTTCGGCTAACGACGAATCCACATCCGAATTCGCGCTTCTCCGCATGACAGCTGTAGTAGATATCGCAGTGTGCTTGTTTAGAGCAGCCTTGCCCTTTCCATCGCATTTCCTGGATGGCGGTGATGTCAGATTTTATTGTTTTGAGGGCTTCCGCCAGTTGGATAATGGCACCTTTCCTATATAGGGTCCGGACATTCCAGGTGCATATCCGTAAATCATTGTCCGTTTTTCGTTTGTGGTGGTCGTCAAAGTAATTGAGGTTCTTATCCGAGGCTGGTTTAGTTTTCATTGGGCAGTAGAAATGTGGCGGTACCCAAACCCTGCGCACATTCCATGTTTAAGGTCTATGGATCGACCCGCCGCTCAAATTAGCCGTCAAACTGACGGATGCCAGTTTACCGTTGCCCAGGGAACACCACGTGGAGGTTTGAGTCGACTTGAGACGATGTGAAGGTTCGCCTCCTGCTCCCCTACTACTGCACCGATTAAATTTTCATTATTCTTACAATAATTCATTAAAGAATGCCACTGTATGCTCAGAATTTTTAAATATTAAATAGCCGAGAAGTTTTTGACCAATAATCTGGCATAAATGAACATTTATGTCAATTTTAGGTCTTTTCTGCCCTTTCCTGTCTTAGCAAGATAAGATATGTGAAAATAATGTAAGGAGAAATAATAGATCTTCACGATTCCAACAAAAAAGTCTGCGGTGACATATATCTAGGACAGAGGTGCGCAAAATTATACATTCAAATTTTTGTGATTGTATTCCAAAGCTTTTGTTTTAAGAGTTTGCATTGAACGAAAAGCACGAGTTTGTTCATCGTACAATCACAGCATAAAGCGAGAACGATAGTTTGTCGCGTTCTATAAAAAGGATTTTGGTGGTAATTTTTTTTAGTACGGTTTTTCTCTCAATATGGCGGCTCAAAAAGCAAGACTTAAAATTTTAAGTCCTAAAAAAAATTAAAAAAAGCAGACAGTTTTCTCATGAGAAAAACATCTTATTATGAATTTGACTAAGCAGAATACAATTTTTGATTAAGTAAATTATGCAAGGAAAATATTCATTTAATTTTTTGGCTTTCTGGTAACAAATTGTTTAATATTTCATTCAGGCTCGCAATGGAAACAATTAGAAATTGTAAGTCTTCCTTTTTGGGCCACAATTCTGAGAGAAAATTGTAGTAAAAACATTTATTTATTTATTTAATTTAATTTGATGGTGTACAATAACTTTTCTAGTTCTTCATTGGAATTTGACAATTGATTGTTTAATAAAATTTAATAAAATTTACCTTAGAACTAACATTTTTTTTTGGTAACAATTAGAAATAACAATATCACGAAATGTGAACAATACAAAATGATAAAAATTATGATATAAGTTATATAAGAAATAATTACAACTTTAAATTAAATGACTTAAATGTGGTTACAAAATATAAACAAAGTTATACATAGAAGACTAGTAAATGTATACTGGACAGAGTACTAAGAAGAGAAAAAGGCATTGATAGAGAAGAACGAATAAAACAGAGCATAGTTTTATTGATTTAAGGAATTGTAATGGTTAAAAATGGATTATTTGAAGTTGGATCGTGAAGTTATTTGCTTTAAGAAAATAGGTAACGCATTCCAAAGATTTATGGTGCTAATAAAAAAAGATCTACTATTGTTAAAGTAATTACACCTAGGAACAATAAAGTTAGTTGACCTTTGAGATTGGAAAAACAGACAGTTTAGTTTACAGTGGACAGTTTAGTATAAAGGTATGCAGGGCTCTGAGTGTGGATAAGTTCGTGTAGAAATAAAATGTTGCGGATGTTTAAATACTCAATCAGACCATAGCCAAAAGTACCTTTACTTATAAGAGAAATATGATGCGAACGATTACCTCCATATACATATCTAGCAGCACTAGAAAATGCCACAAAAAGTTTGTCCTGAGATTGTGAGTCAAGCTGATTATAAACTACATTAAAGTATGTGATATGTGGCATACTTAATTGCACAACAAGCCTGCGACGAGTTTCAATAGGCGTGAGTTCAAAAGAAGTCCGTAAGTAAAGTAGAGTCCCGTATATTTTTCCTATGGTGTTATTGATATGGTCGATAAAAGTCAATTTAGAATTAATTATAAATCCCAAATTTTTCACTTAACGCACAAATTCTAGATGTTCACCTCCAACAAACAGGCGAGAAATATCAATAAAGCAGGAGTCATCTCTCGCATTAGGAAGAACTTTAGATTTCAAGGAATTAATGAGAAGCAAGTAGGTAACAGCCCATTTATTTAATGAGTTCAAATCATAGTTTAGTCTGTAAGTCAGATTATCTATTAGCCAGAGTTGGTAAATTAAAGCATTCTTACTACTTTTAATTGTGTTTTCGACACTAAAAAAAATGTTTAAAACTGTTCGAAGTCACCAAAGAAACAAATTTTTTTTGTCAATAACAAATTGTAAATCAAATTTTTGAGGATTTTCAATTATTGCATCGTATAAAGCACCCTCAAAAATAGTAGGAAAAGGTATTTTTTAAAATATTTTCATGCTTATCTCTGCTTAAAGTTTCAAATAAAAACTGTCATTCTGGGCGTTAATGTCTATTCAAAATGTTGAATTGCTGTGTACAGAATTCTTACAGCGACTGTTCCGGTCTGAGGCGTGTTTTTCGAGCGATTTTTAAAGGCTGATTAAAAAAACTACTTCAGATATTTATAAAATTGTTTTTATTATTTTAATCGAGTATTCAAGAATACAAAAAAACGATTTCTTTTTTAAATTAATGCACATGTAAGCCCACAGGTGGCGTTGCAAATTGACGTCAAAAAAAAAATGACTTTTCCGGTGGGACAAACAAATCCATAGGGATGTCAATTTGCAAGGCCACCTGTTGGGTTTCATGTACATGAATTTTCGAAAATACTTTATTAAAATAATAAAAAAGCTTTTCTAAATATCTGCAGTAGTTTTTTTTTTTAATCAGCCTTTAAAAATTGCTCCAAAAACACGCCTCAGATCGGAACAGTCTCCTTAAGCTGAATAATAGAAGTACATCAAATTTATGGTAACAATTTAAGCTTAAAGTGAAACGCCGTGCGCTGCAAATTACATCGCCTTGAAGCTTCGCATTGGTATGGGTTGAATACAAAACAAAAGTTTTTTTTAGCATGTTTTTACGGCCTACATAGCGTTAGTGTATATATTCGTTCACTGATATAAGACATTTTTTTGCTTGATTTGATTTTATTTATAAAGTTTTTTATTTATAAAAAATATCTAAAATTCATGCAACAAAATGTAAATTTATATTTAAAAAGTTATGAACGTTTTATGTAAGGTAAAAAATTAATAAGCTTTTATATCTTTCCAAAACAATTCACGTTATCAAATACGAGTTTTATATAATTGAACAAATTGTGTTAATTTGCCGAAGTGCATTACAATACAATTTATTTTCATACCATTTAAAAATGGTTTAAGAAGTACTAAAAAAAAAAAACACAAAAGTTGAAGATCGTTTATGTCTAATGGTCTGATTATGCAAACTTGACGTAACACAGGTTAACATGACGTAACGTGCTATGGCTTTTTGTTGATTATCCTACCAACGTAGCAATCACAGCAAGTGCCAAATAATTCACTAGAGAAATTAGTTTTTCGTCGTCTACCATTCTAAAACACATTTCAATTATTAAAAAAAAAATCAAATCAATTAAAATATTTACATTTCTTTTCAATAAATAAACGCAAACAAGAAAATATTACTCAAAAACCAAAGTGTGATGCTAGCAACCTTACTTAAAGCGCACTGTATGCTGAAATGTCAGCCGACGTAACATGGAAATCAAATTCCAACAGACTTCTACGTCGCGTTACGTTTCGGCTAATTAGATACACAAAAAACGCATTTGGTAGATTTCTATGTGACAAAAGAACCGACTGTGTTGTGATTTATGTTTGGCTAATTAGGCCATAAAATACAGTCATAAAATACAGAGCTGCCGTATATTAACCCTTTCCGGTTACACGGGGTGGAATCAACCCCAACACCTTTTTAACGCAAAAGTTCATAAAAAATGCAACAAAAAATATGAAAAATTTTCTATAATGTTATTTGCACCTTATTTTTCAAGAACATATTATTTTTGGATAATAAACTGAAATTTACATAACCAAAAAAAAAAAAAAATTATGCACAAAAATCGAAACGACTAAATGACTTTTTACAAAAACTACTGTAACTAAAAAAATATTCCCAAAATCTATATAAATAAAAAAAATGTTCTGTTTATTTGTTTTTTTTTTGTTTGTTTGTTTGTTTGTTTGTTTGTTTGTTTTTTTTTACTTTTATACAAATCTAACGGCTGAACGAATTTCGCTCAAACTTAAAGCGTTTATTACTTGCGTCGTAGATAAGGTTATTGCATCCTTAGTTTTAACCACCTCCTCCCTTTTTACCGCCCACAAAACAACAAAAATTCAATATTTCCGACTGTTTCGATTGTTTCTTTCGGCAATTGTACCAAAAATGGGTTTCCACGCCCTCTTTTAACGCCCACAAATCAATGAAAATATTATATTTCAGACGGTTTTGGTCGTATATGACCGCAATTTGGAATTAAGTTTGTATGCTTACCGTCGGGAACTCTCCTAAAAATGGGCGTGGTGGCACCATAATTACGCCACTTTTAAGAAATCATTAAGACTTCAAAACTTTTGGTCAGATTGCGCTGAAACTTTGGCCGTAGATTGTTTTGGAGCAAGAGATGGTTTACGGGAAAGTTTTATTGGTCGCTGAATCCAAATACGTTCACAGAATTTAAAAAATTATGTAATTTTTAACTATAGGCTTGCCAACTAACTTTTTTACGAATTTGGTGCTGGAGGTGGTGCCCGCTGTTTGAATTTAAAAATAATTTAGTCCCTTTACCATAGGGATGCCAGCTAAATTTGCTAACTTTTTAGAATTTGGCGCTTTACTTTAAAAAATCTCTAATTTTTTTTTGTCATTGAGTTGCCAACTAATTTGTTTTTTACATTACGAATTCGCTGGTGAAAAAAAATATCATAATTCTTTACCATTTAAAAAAAAAACACTACCGCTACGGTTCATATAGACAGAGTCAAACCAGCTTTTCTGAATAAAGAAACTTCACAGACACTTTTATCTACACATCTATATATGGTATGTATTAAATAGGTTAATTTTACTTAAGTATTTGAGAATCTGCCTGCACGGGCAGAATATGAATCATGGATTTAAGAAAAATCGAGAAAATTTAAAAAAACTGGAGGGCGCCGCTATAAAACTTGATTTTAATGATTTTAATGTTTTATATATAAATTTTTATAAACATTAAAGCGATACAAAAACTTTTTCTTATAACAGACTTTTATATAAAACTGTTTGCTGAACTGAAATATGCCAGTGTATTTTTGATACTATTAACCTTTGGCCTTTGTGGTGGCCGTGGCGTAGTGGGTAGAGTGTGTGACTCTTACGCCAGAGAACACAGGTTCGAATCCTCCATCTGACACAGAAAATTTTTCAATTGAATTAATTTTTCTGTTCGGCCGTCACTTCTCTGCGGACAATGGCAAACCTCAGAGAGTAAAAACTGACATGAAAAGCTTCTTGAGAACATAATCCGTTCGGAGTCGGCGTAAAACATGTAGGTCCAGTTCTCGATCATTTGTGTGCAAACATTTTACATCACACACAACACAATTGATCATAAGAAGCTCGGTCAAAGTTCTTTCAAGGGCCGAGATGGCCATTTCGTTTTTTTTAACCTTTGGCCTTGAACCCCGTATTAATGCAACAGTTTGAGGATTTTTCTTTTATTGATTTTGAACTTTGAACTTGAACTTTGAAAAAATAAGGACATACAATTGTCGACCGATTCATGCAGTTTATTTAGAAAAAAAAAAATGTAAACTGGGGCATTATTTTACCACCAATTCTGTTTCTACTGACACCATTTTAACAAAAAATTGTTTTTCTTTTTAATTTCCCAGCACAAAACCCGCTCAGGCCTCCAAAAGTCAGACTGGAATTCAGGATTGAGTTTCTAAACATAATCATGCCTCCATTATTCAGTTCCTATTCCAAGACTGAAATTAAAAAATAATTCAGGCTTTCTTTTAACAAACCTGTATTCTAACCTGAAATTAAACAAAAAATCAGTCGTCTCTTATTTCAGGCCACATTTCATATCTGAATTTGAAATAAAAATCGATATTCAGACCAGAAATCATAGATGAACATTTGAAAAAAGAAATACCAAATTTCACGTCTCAAGAGGCGGACACTTCTGTGGAAAAATTAGGGCTGTTTTGTAGGAAAGGTCAGGCCTCAGTCTTGTCTGGTCGGGCAAGGAATTTTCTGCAGGGTAATTTTTTTATTTCCCAGTTTTGCATATTATATTATCTCCTTCTTAGTGACTTTGAGAAGGGCTTTGACCCGTGACGACTATTTACGCGACTGGGTGTCTTTTTATGCTTATGACATGCAGAACCGACTTACATATGAGCTGCTCAGAGCACAAGTGGCGTAAGTCCACTTTTGGTAGTTTTAAGAAAATGGAATATTTAGAAAAATTCTTATTAGAAATTCTATGCTTAAAAAACTCAGTTTTGCTTACAAGCTATGTCAAGAGAATAAAAAGAACTATTCATATCATAAAAAATTAACTAAATAATACAAAAAAATAATGAAAAATATTGCATACTAAATTGAACATATTTTTGAAATTTCTTATTTCCGCTGTAGAAATCTAATGTGAGATTTTCGTGCCAGAAGTCTAACAAAACTTTCCCCTAGTGATTTTCTTCATTATTAAGGGAGATATGAAATGAATGGACTTACGCCACTTGTCCTCTGAATTTTTTTTGAAATTTTTTATTTGCGCTGTAGAAATATAATTCGAGATATTTTTAAGAATGTTTTGAATACAATGAACCCTAACCCCCTACAATAAATTAAATCGATATTAACCTCTTTGGGGAGGGTATGCGAGGGCTGATATGTACGACCGACCTCCAGTACTTTCTGAATTGTAACATTTTTTCCTTTGGGACCTATCCCCTCCGACCCCTCGAAATAATACTTCTACTTCTACAGTTGCAAGTTATGTCATTTAACAGCTGTTTGCGTTCCAATTTGCATGAATTTGCAAACAATCAAATGAAACGCTTAAAATCAATGCAAATTTTCGTGGCTTGTGCTATTTTTAATGTTTTAAACTATCCTTTAATTGAGGTTGAATGAGGTCCGGAATGTGCTCTTAATAGCCATATCAAGACCATCATCCATTAGCATCACTAGCACTACGTTTTGCATTAAGTAAACCTCTTAGCAGAAAGAAATTAGGTTTTAAATTCAACAAAGCAAAACAAGCGAACAAACTACGTCACTTGTCAACAGATCTGACGTTCGACGTAGCAACGCATTCAGAGAAATCCAGCGTAAAATGGTCCATTGCTACAATAGCGCTCGCCTTGGCGGAATGCAGCCAATGAAATCAATATACACATTACTGGATCAATTATGTGTATCAATTATTGGATTTTCTGAACAACTATATATGGTCGTTTCTTACATTCCTCCAACTAGCTCGGATGCACTGTACATGTCTCATGTGGATAACGTATTGAATCTAGGATCAAAGGTTCCTAGTAATAGCCATTTTTGCATTCTGGGCGACTTTAATATAAATAAAGTCACTTGGAATAACTTTTTAAATAATAATATACTCATTCCTACTAATGTTAACTCTACGTATGAAATTTATCTCATTGACTGTTTTCTAAGTTTAGATTTTATTCAAATTAATAGTATTCCGAATAAATTAAATAGATTGTTAGACCTTATTTTTGTTAGTAAGGATTTTAACTTTAGTATTGAAGTTTGTCATATACCGATTTATGATCCTAACTTGCATCATTTACCACTTGTGCTCAACATATCATTCTATAATTTAGCTTGCAAAACTATTAACTTATTTAATTCAAATATTCATTATAATATCAGTCAATGTAACTTTGATGAGGTGAGAAATGCTCACCTCATTGGTGATGGTGAACTGGGAGCATAATTTGAAAAACAAAACCACATCTGATTCTTTTTTATTTTTTTAATCTAAAATTGTAAACATCTGTGATAGACTTATTCCACAGTGTCCCAGAAAAATTTTTAAGCTACCGTGCACTACTGGCTTGAAAAAGTTCAAAAATTCGAGAAATAATTTTTTTAATTTATGCAAAACCACAAATAATATTGAACATTATCTTAAACATCAACCAGTGATTCCAATCTTGAGGGAATTTAACTTTTTAAATAAATTTTTGTGCAAACAGTATATTAGCCGTTTTGAATCAAATATTAAGGCAAATCCAAAAAACTTTTGGACTTTTATAAATTCGAAAAAGTCGATATCCAGCTTTCCATCTTCTACGTGTTATGAAGGTGTTTGGTCTTAATCATTCGTTGAATTTGCAAATTTTTTTGCTAAATTCTTTTGCTCTAATTTTATTACGGACTATGACAATAATATAGATTTAAGCACTAATTTTGGAGTATGTTAAATATTGATTTTGGTTGTGTTCAAATTTCTGGAAATGATGTCTCGAGATCTATCGCTGATTTAAAAAACTCGCAAAAAAATGATGTAGATGGATTTTCTGCATTCCTTTTTAAAAAATGCGTGGCATTTTTAAAAGGACAAAAAAAGGGTCGGAAGAGATAGGTCCTAAGGGAAAAATGTTACACTTGAAAAAATAAATACACTGGAGGTCGGTTGCACATATTAACCCTCTCCTACCCTTCCCAAGAGGGGAAATATTGATTTCATTAACAGTAGGGTGCTTTGTATGGGAGCTCCCCTAACGAGGAGTCGGAGGGGATAGGTCCCAAAGGAAAAAATGTTACACTTCAAAAAGTACTGGAGATCAGCCGTACATATTAACCCTCTCCGACCCTCCCCAAAGAGGTAAATATCGATTTCATTTACTGTAGGGGGTTAGAGTTCATGGGAGGGTATGGGAGCCCCCCTCAGGAGGGTTCAAAGAGAATAGGTTTTAAGGAAGATAATGGAAAGGTTCTAAGGAATAATATGATAACAAAGAATTTAAAACAGCTATTAATTAAAAACAAGTAATTTTTTGTAAATATGGTGTCAGAAAATACTGAATTGTTGGTAAAATAATGACCAATATTTTATAATTTTTTTTTATAAAACTACATGAAACGGCCGACAACCGTGTGTTTTTATTTTTTGCAGAAATTGTAGGGACTCTTTAAAGGTACGGTTCAAAGTTCAAAATCAATAAAAAAATTCTAAAACTCATGAATCGATATAAGTCTTAAGGTAAAAGGTTGATTGTATCAAAATGCTATTGGCATATTCAGGACCGCATTAAGCAGGGGTTAGGAGGGACAACTGCCTCCATGCGGCATAATTTTAGGAGCTGCATAAACTAATTAAAAAACAAAAGCAAATAAATAAAAAAATTGTTTATAAAATGTAATAAATGTATTTAGTATTCCAACTAAGATTCCAAAAATTATTTAACTTAAATATTTCTGCGTAACCACTTTGTCTTAGTTTTGTAGTATGTCTTTTATAAATAAAGGTATTGTGTTGTAATTCTAATGTTGGAAATATCTTCTATACTAACAAGAAAACATTCTTGGATAATCGCAGTACTGGATTTAGACCTAGTCCCGTGAGGCTCGGACCGAATGCGGCAACTTTTTAAGGGCGGCAAAATTTTGAGTGCTGAAAAATATTGAGGAAAACAAAAAGTAAGGAACGGAATCTATTTGGTTGCAGCAGAATTGATAGGGCGGCAAAATTTTGAGCGAAAAATGTTTCAGGGAAACTAACTAACTCATGCAATCGATAACTTTTTGGGTTACAGAAAGTATTACTTTAACATGGGCATATCAGCGGTGATAATTTAAACAATCAATCAATTAAGTAATGCTATTAATGCATATTTGGTCTTTCTGACTTATAATAAGTTATCATTCAATAAAATATTAATGTGATGGATTGCAAAAATGTTTATAAGCTTGGCTGAGTTTATTTAGAAGGCGAAATCATTTTGATGGCCGCAAAATCAAAAGAACTGCAGAAAAATTTCGTAGCTTATTAGAAAAGTTACTTTAAGTTTC
Organism: Coremacera marginata; assembly: GCA_914767935.1. Lineage (NCBI taxonomy): Eukaryota > Metazoa > Arthropoda > Insecta > Diptera > Sciomyzidae > Coremacera > Coremacera marginata. Next base: position 80,972,709 of record OU612047.1, on the reverse strand, counting down.
GAGTTCAGAAAATCTTTGGCGGCAATGTTTTGAGCTCAAATTATTTTTAAATAAAATTATTAGAAATCGTTGAAATTTATTTCTAAAATTTACGTTCTGTGCGGGAAATTTACAAAGCACTTCGCACATATTACGGTGCGCATAATCGTCCACCCGAGCAGATTATACGCAAAACAATAAATCGGTTTATGTCTACATTGACTCTTATGGACAATATTTATCCAATATGGGCTCATACTGTGCTTATTGAAGAAGTCATCGCCGCTGTAGAGATAGTTGAGGCCGAGGACCCAAATTTATCGATTCGACGTCGTTTTCAACAACTGGACCTTTTACCGTCCACTATGGGGATTATTTTGAGAAAGACCTTTGCCTACTCCCTTGTAAAATCCAACTGGTGCAGGAACTGATGCCATCAGACCATTGTTTGCGTCAAAAGTTCGGTGAATAGGATGAAAATCAATTGGGAGTTGAACCTCATTTTGACCGTTTTACGGGCACATAAATAAGCAAAATTGCCATATTTGGAGTGAGAAAATTCTCCAGACTCTTTCAAATCCTGTTGCTCATGCTAAAAGGAGTATTCGTCCCCGTTCCGCCCATTCGGACGAAAACATAGCCATGGCAGCGGTCAGCGTTGATGATGACCCAAGAACAAGAAATCCAACTGGCCATTGCAGCAATGGCGTAGCGATTAAAACTGGCGCCCGGGAAAAAATATATTTTTTGAGTCCCCACAAAGCGAAAACCCGAAAAGCATACCCGAAAACATAATAGTGATATAATAGAGTTAGTTCAAAAGATATACTAATTTATATAGTGTTTTAAAAACATAGTTTTGAAACAAAGAAGATAATATTATATATAGGTATTTTTTTTAAAAAAATGGCACAAAATTGTGTGAATTTTTTGCAAAAAATAGCTGAAAACTATTTTTTTTCATTTCTTGTTTGATTTTTCAAAATTTGTGTTTTTGGGTTTTTGAGAATTTTTTTCATAAAAGAACTCAAACTCCATATTTTCAAAAAGACATAATTCTAGCAAAATTTCGTAATGACCAAATTTTTAAACATAAAACCACAATTTTTTTTCTATCTGTATTAGGTATAGTTTAAGAAAATATTTCGATGATATTTCACGGTATTTTGTTATAAAATTGGATTTTTGCAATTGTTTTGACACAACAAAAAATAAATTAGATTTTTTTCCAATAGTAAAAAATCATAACTCTGGTAATTTAAGTCCGGTTTTTGTATTTGATAACTCATATTCGATAACTTCTGAAGAAAAATAAAATAAAAACCGAAGTGCGTACCAGTTTTTAGAAATTTGAGCTAAAAGAAAATGCAATTGGGATTGGGCTTCTAGAATTGGGATAACTTTGGAAAACAAAATATAGTACTACAATTTGAATGTTGTCTATCTCTTTAATTATTTTACTGAACGCAGATTACTTATTGTTATCGTTTTGAAATGACAAGCGTTCCCTGCAGTCGCGCCAAACTCAAATAAAATTTCGTTCAGACGATACAACATGCTCTCAGGTCTTGATGTACAAGTCTTGTGTTTCACCGTTGAAGCCAACCTCAATTTTGGCACAATTTTTGGGATTCATACGTGAAAGTTATATTAAAACAAAAATAATATTTTGTTACCCTTTTAACCCCTCGCTGCGCCATTGCACTGCAGTAATTGAGCCAGAATTATGTCAGAATGTCATGGAAAATTTCATGAAAGGGGCTCAAGTGTGCGATCAAGGTCGAGGTGACCATTTGAGCTTTGTTATGTTTCGTCAATAACCATGCCCTTTCGTCAAGGCATGAATTTGCCTCTAGGATTACAAAAAAATAAAGAAAAAAGACTAAAAAACAAAAGACTAATGGAATTGCAAGAAGAAACGGATAGCCCAGCTGCTTCATTATGCTGGTTTATGGATAAAATTGCAAGCGATTTAAGAAATGATTGACCTGAATTGAAATAAATTATTTGGAAAAAGAAGAGCTACGTATCAATTAAGTGTTTTTTAGGGTCATTTGACCGTTTTGAAAACACCATATCAATGTTTCAATTTTATGACAGGCGAGTTTGTTGAGGTACTTTCGAAACAGATATGATTTCGCAAATTACCAGATTCAATAGTTTTCTTTCCTCCAGTTTTTTGTTTTTGGTTGATCAAACGAATGTGTAAGCTTGACAAAAGGATATTTTAATCAGATTTAAAACTGACGCACTGAAGTAGCTTAAATTATGTGGTATTCTGTTTCTTATTTTGGTTTTTTGCTATCCGAAAATTCGGCATTTTGGGGAAAATACTATTTGAAACCATTCCGACACACAATAATATAGTATTGTATAGTAAGACAATTAAACTTAAACATATTAAAAATCCAGGCCTCTCACGGACCTTTTTATTTCTATTCCAACGTTTTCAATTTCAAAAAATCTGAAATTGAAACATTAGATTTCCTAAAAGGCTCTACTTGCAGCGTTAATAACAACAAACAAAGAGCTACGAAGTATTCTGCATTCCAATTATAGTAATTCTTTGGCTTTTGAGAAAGATGGAAATGAGAGCTGTTGGAAATGAGAGCTGTGTTCACACACTTGTGTTAGTGTTGACGAGTAAAGGCCTCTGCCCACTTACGGCACGTAACAAAACGAAACAAGAAGCCGGTCAGAATTCGTTGGTTTTATAGCCACCGGCTTTTTCGTCGGTCGTTGCCGTTTCGTTGCTGGTAAGTGTGCATGAATACATAAGAACACAGCGTAGTTTTATTTTCTAGATTCGTTACGTGCCGTAAGTGGGCAAAGACCTTAAATGTGTTCTACGGAAATGCAAGGAAATCTAATTTATCAATACATGCCGGCCAAACGACACAAGTGGGGATCGAAATTATTCTCGTTTTGAGATACCTTTTAAGCTTTTGTTATACATTTGAAATTCAATTCCCCAATCTCGTAGCTGCATCTTATGAAGTTGTTCGATTATCAAAGCACATCCTAATTGCAATCATATTGTTTATTTTCACAATTTTTACACGTCTGTTGGCTTGTGGCTCTATTTGAAAAAAAAAACGACTACAAAATCACTACAAAGTAAAAAATAATTTTAAAATAACTTTTTTTTAATTTCTTGGTCATATTTGATAATTTATTTAAACATATTATTACATCGGAAGAATATTATTTTAATTTATTTTCTAATTTGTTTTATGATCATGAATATATTAATTTCCTTAAGAATATAAAGCTTTTAAGGTTGGCATTAATATAATCAGACTTTTAATCAGAAGCGCCAACCTCAAAGTTTTTGTATTCATAAAGAATTTAATATATTTATGATAATAAAACAAACTCCAAAAAAATTAAAATAATATGATTCCGATGTAATAATATGTTTACATAAATTATCAAATATGACCAAGAAATTAAAAGGAAAAGTTATTTTAAAATTATTTTTTACTTTGTAGTGATTTGTAGTCGTATTTTTTTAAAACAAGTTTTTATTTCTTCCTTTTTAGAGAATATGATAAACTTTCGATAAAAGTGTATAAATTACACAATACAATTGTTCTTAAAAAGTTTGTTCTATTAAATTCTGAAAGGTTGTTGGTTATTTCAAATATCTGTCTCTTAAATTTAAATTAGATGTCACGTGTTTTGTAATAATTATACCCATTCTTGTAACAAATTTCCCTAGTGTCAATATTATTCGATATATTCGATATGTGCCTACCTCTGTACTTCATTTCAGTACCCCAGCGTCAATATTAACTGACATACAGTGTTTTTCTAGTATATCCACGCCCATTTCTTGAATAATGCCTACTTTATTGGCCGTAATTTTTAATAATTCTGCCTAGCCCTGTACTGAAGTACTCTAGTGTCAATATAATTCCAGATACACTGTTTTTCTTATATTGCCACAATTTGTACCTCTATACTAAATTGCAGTGTCATAGTATCAATATTATTCGAGATACACTTTTTTTCTAATATCGCCACTCCCAATTGTTGAATAACGCCCATTTTCTTCACTGTAATTTTCAATAATTTTGTCTACCACTATACTTAATTGCAGTACCCTAGTTCCAATATTATTCGAGATATAGTGGTTTCCAATATTGCCACGCATATTTGTCGAATAGACCGTCCATATTTATCGAACACTTTATTGACCTTGATTTGTAATAACAATGCCTACCCCTACACTAAATTGCAGTATCCTAGTGTCAATATTATTCGATATTAAGTGTTTTTCTAGTATTGCCACACCCCTTTATCGAATATCGCCCACTTTTCTAGATGGGCACCTCCGTGTTTATGATATCTATCTGTTCATTAAAAAAAAAAAAACCAGAGAAACCGACGAACTTGAGAACCTCCTCCTTTTTGAAGTCGGTTAAAAATGGTGTCACTTACAATTTGGGAATGGTGCGACCAAATCTCGTATCAAATATAAAACTCTACGGTCTGATGCCGCACTTGAATCGAAAAAAGTCGAGCGTGTACACTCAACGAAAAATTCTTGGTAAAATTGATAAATAACTTTTCTTAGTCTTTAACAAAACCAAATTGTGCAATTGATTAAATTTCATATTATTATCAGTTCGAAAGAAAGTTTATCCATTTGACTAAAAACATAATAAAACGTTAACAAATTGAATGTGTTGATTTGAAAAAATGGGTATTTATGGTAATGTATGGTATTTAGAATAAAATTATCGAAAATATTTATAAAAATCGCACATACCTTGAATTTATGTTAAATTATTTTTATTGTAACTATGAAGGAACATTTTCAGTTGTTTTTGTGATGAAAAAATTAATACATAAAAAAAAATCTTAGTTTTTTAGATAAATTACTATTTTGATTCAAAAGTTCGCCGAAGTTCCCAAAGCTATCGAAAATGTAAGCGTGTCAAAATATTCATTGGAACATCTATTTAAGAAAAAATTCCTACAAAAAACCTCGAACTCGAAAATTTTATATAAAATCCTCTAATTTCGTAGACAATGCAATGAAGTTTCAGTGTTCAAACAAAAAAACAATGAAACTATATAAAGCAATTAAAAAAAAAAACACAAGTGCATCGTTGGACCTCTCGTGTGTCCGCGAAGTTTTTTGCAGTTTGATAGATTTAATAATTTAGTGATTTTTTTTTTAATAAAATAGCTATTAAATTAAAAAATTTAAAATAACATAAAGTAAAGTAAAAAACACACGTTAATATTTATACCAGCAAATTTTATTACATATCATTATTATTTTTTTTATTTTATTACGTGCTACATTCATTGTTATTCCAACTCACTTGTGGGCATTTGTTAATTTTTGCCGATGCTGATGACATCTTGTATGTAACAAGTAGAAGCAACATTTGGATAGCTGCTAAATATGCTGGATATGTAGAAAAGCTAGTAAGCAATCCTTTTAATGAATATATTTTTCAATCTGCTGCAATATAGCTTACGTTGTACTTTATTAAGACACCGATGCTAGAGACATCTTGTAGCAAGTAGAACATTCTATGTGGAATGTTTTTATATGTAGAATAGCCAATACGCAATTCTCTATCTATTAAGAGATAATTGTCATCTACTGCAAAATAGCTGAAGTAATACATGCTTAATATTGAATCAATAACTGTACTTAACAGAGGCTTTTGGATCAGTGGATAGTGTTTTGAACTTCTAATTACAATATTGCGGGCTCAATTCCACGCGGAGGACTGCAGAAATATTTTTAATATATTGAAATTACAATTTCTTGTTGTAATAGACGTAAAGAACAAAGAAACATCAATTTCTAAGAAAAAAGCTCTCGAAATTAAGAAGTGTTTTTGAGATTTCACTCAAGCAAATCATAGAACAAGGCGTAAGATCTTCGCTTCAAAAAATTAAAAAGAGGACAAATAGAAAATTAATATATGGGGTCTATTAAATCCTGTCACCTCCTCGTGGTAGACTCTGAAAACTACACTGGATTTTGTAGGCTATTGGCAGGAATATTTTTATCCGTATAGCTACAATACTACTTTCCAAAGAGTAGTGTCTTAAATTGTTTTATGTGGGATATAGGCGTGGTTGAAGGCGAATTTGCAAATATTTTTGTCAGTCACCTTATATAGCCTATTTCAATTTATATACCAAATTTCATTGGTATAAGATGACTTTTTCTTGTTGCTAAGCAAATTTCGTATTAAAAGTATGGGAGTTGGGCGTGGCATTTTTTTTTAATCCACACATACATTTCATATTTTGAGTGAGTTATTTTAATATAACTTTAATACGAAAAAAAACGTTTTAAAGTTTTGTTTTATATGGGAGGTAGGCATGGTTGTGGGCGGACTTACAAATATTTTCGCCTGTGATCTTATATAGCCGATTTCAACTTATATACCCAAAAGTATTTGAGGTGGACGTGGCAAAATAATTTTTGTTAATCCAAACGTATATTACAGACTTTAGAGTGAGTTATTTTGATATAACTTCAATACGAAAAGATATAGCGTTTAATTTTATCGTGTTATATAAGAGTTATACGTGGTTGTTGATCAATCACGCCGATTTTCATTCTCTAGAAGGTTTATTATTATTTATATACTCCACGTACAAAATTTCGGCCATTATGTTAAGCAGAGATATTGACTTTTGGCTACAAAACAGAACTGGCTGGTCCACTGTGCGTTGATTTGATAAAACGATTTGTTGTGCTGAAGAAATCATTTTTAAAATTGATAATCGCTTGATTCACGCAAATAAAATTTTAATTTCGTAATGATGAAATAAATTATCAATTTCAAAAACTTACAAAAATTGCAACGAAAATAGAGGTCTGGCATTTCCGTGGCGTTATTTGTTGTTCGCAGAAATTATAAAAAGCTATTTTGTGAGTTGTGTACGTTTTATTTAACTTGTGAAACAAAAAAATTATTTCAATATCAATTCAGTGGGAGTAAGGAGTTTCGGGTAAGGAGGAGGAACATGTAAAAATTACATTATTCTTAGGGATATATTATTAAATATGATTTTGTAATATTGAGTAAAATTGCTTGAAATAATAAAATCTTTTATCAAAACAGCAAAACATTTTTGTATGATTGATAAAAATATATATTTTCAACAAAAAAGCATTTTTCTATTCAACAAACCATTTTTTCAGGGTGAAATATTTATACGCGTACTGCGTTGGTATATTAGGGGTATATTAACTTTGTCATTCCGCTTGTAACGCCAAATAGGAGACGGGACATGTATAGAAAAATATATATATTTTTGATCAGCATCATCTCTTGAGTTGATTTCCGTGTGTCCGTATGTCTGTCCGTCTGGCCGTCTGTCGACACGATTACAGCCGCAATTTTAAAGCTATCGCGATGAAATTCAAATTATAAGTTTATTTTTAAAAAAGGAAGACTAAGTTCAAGAATGGGCCAAATCGGATGAAAACCACGCCTACCTTCCATACGAAGTGACTTTATATTAACCGCAAAATGTCTTTAAAATCCACAAAAAATAAAGAAATGCCTTGAAATTTGGCATGTAAGATTTGCTCTTCAGTTTTAATTCTGGCTATATAATTTGGAAAAATCAGATGGAAACCACGCCTACCTCCCATACAAAGTGGCTTTTTTTTAAAAGTAAAATATCTTAAAAATCTGCTCAAATTAAAGAAATGTCTTGAAATTTTACATATAGGCTTTGTTATATAATATAGACCATCACTAAGATATTTGGCAAAGTTGAATAAAAACCACGCCTACCTCCCATACAAATTGACTATCTTTTAAACGTAAAATGTCTTCAAAATCTGCAAAAATTAAAGAAATGTTTTCAAATTTTGCACATAAGCTTTGATATTTAATATAAACCATCTGTACGATATATGGCAAAATCGGATGAAAACCACACGCACTTCCCAAACAAAGTGGCTTTATTTTAAACGTCAAATCTCTTAAAAATCCACCAAAATTAATGAAATGTCTTGAAATTTTGCACATTAGCTTTCATATATAATATGAATCATCCCTACGATATATGGCAAAATAGGATCAAGACCACGCCTACCTCCCATACAAAGTGACGTCATCAAAATAGCAAAACTTTCGTTTATATATAAAACTGAATATCATCGTGTGTGTCGTGCTTTAAGCTTCGGTACCCTGCCGAAGCTCCATCCTTACTAGTCTTATTCATTTTTAAAAATTCTTTTATCAAATATACAATGCACACGCGACATTATTAATAAAGACTTTTATCAAATCAAAATATCCGTTTATCAAATAAACAAAATAAAATACGAGGTGGCAAAGATTAAATTCGGAAAGAGCACATCAAAATCTATAAAAATACCCTTTTTCGAAACCCCCGGAAAACATTCCAGTTAACCTCGTTTTCTTCTCCCAAATGACTGCACTACCTGGGAAGAAAAAATTCAGCGATATAATTCTTTACGGTGAATATTTAAGTGTTGAGATAACTACTATAAACTTACCAGTATTAAACTAGATATAAATTTGTTCAAAAAGTCCATTTCTGTAGACGAGCAAGTTGCGATACTTAACAATTATTGAAGTTATTTGTATAATAAATTTGTCCCTATTAAAACAAGAAAAGTTAAGCCAAGCGAGTCACTGGATTAATTGTGCTCTAAAGTTAATTTTTGGAAGCGGTTCAAAATATCTGAACTACAGAATCAATTTGAGGAAATAAGGAATAAAAAGTCGCTTGGGCTATAAAAACAGCTAAAATAATATTTTACGAAAACATATTTAGTTTGATTCGTGAAATTGGTTTTAGTAAAAAAACCAATTCGTGAAGTGTATTAAATGTTGACAAACTTTACAACAACTTCGTAAGTATTTCTACGCCAGTGCTACAAAGCAATGTTTACGATAATTACACCTGTGATAATAACCGTGATATTAGCTTTAGTTTCAGCTGTGTTTAGCATTTGACTTAATGGACAAAAAATTTATTAAAACACGAATTGTAAGACTCTTGCCAATAAGTACTTTTATTTTAAATTCAATATTCACTATATCAATATCAATATATCCGTCTTGCTGGAAAAAAAGCTAAAACAATTCCAAATGCCAAATCTGTAAATGAATATAGGCCCATCGCTATTTTACTATTTTTTTCTAAGGCTTTCGAATAATGAATGTGCAACTACTAGCTTGTACTTGGCTAGTGATTACGACATCACGTCCCGCGATTCACACCTGTGAACGAACAACTTGCCGTAATTCGCATAAAGGCTAAATTCTTTCATATAAGTCTAATATGTGCTCATACTCCGACAGATGACAAGAACGATGAGCTCAAAGAAACTTTCTACGAGCACCTTGAAGACGCTTACGAGCACTGCCCCCGTCACGACATAAAAATTGTGCTTGGTGACTTCAACGCTAAGGTGGGCAAGGAAAACATCTTTGGTCCAACAGTCGGAAAGTTCAGCCTCCACGACAACACATCCGATAACGGAATGAGGCCGCTGATAGAGACGGATTCACTTCACCGCAGCACGAAACATGGTTATAAGCAGCTAGATTCAAGCATCTTAATATTCATAAGGCCACCTGGCTCCCCCCTGACCAAAAAACGTGCAACCAAATTCATCACGTTTTTATTGACTTAAGGAACTCTTCCAGTGTATTAGATGTACTCACGATCCGTCGTGCTAACGTCGGATCATAAACTCGGATCATTATATTGTCGCAGCTAATCCGTACACGTCTGTGCGCAGTAAAGAATCCGCGCCACTCTACACAGAGAAAGCTTGGCATCGACAAGCTGCAATCAAAACGGAAAGCCGAAGCCTCCGCCACTCGACTTTCACTCCCACTTCAAAAAAAGCACTCCACCGATCGACGATATATGCGCGCAGTGAGCATACATCTCTCACTCCATGCGTGCGACTGCCGAAGAGGTTATTGGCTACCACCGTCCCCGTCGAAACCAGTGACACGACCAAGAGTGTCGAGACGCCACTGGCGAGAAAGATGCCGCCTACAAAGCCACTCTGCAATCGGCTGTAACTCGCGCTGCTAAGGAGCGATACAGACAGAAGAGCAGGGACGAAAGACGTCTTTTCAGACGGATGAAAAGAGAGCATAAAAATTGCGAGTGCGAGAATATTGAGACGTATGGCGACAAGAATGAGGCCCGAAAATTCTACGAAAAGATAAGACTCTTGGCAGATGGTTTAAGAACAGGGCCTCCTCCTGCAAGGATGAAAACGGAAATCTAGTGACAGATATCCAGAGTACACTGACGTTATGGAGGGAACAGTTCTTAAGTCCTCTAAATGCCGATGCTGACAACAATCCCGCCAATTTAAAAGATATCTCGAAAACCCCAATTATGACTGAGAGCGTTGAAGTTCCGCTGCCCGACTGTAATGAAGTACTGACAGCAGCTTAAGAACAACAAAGCCCTGGGAGCCTAACCACTAAGCTATTTAAGAACGGGGTCGAAGCTCTGTTTAAGTGTATTCACGAGCTTCTATGCAGAGTATATTCGAAAGAATGCAGTCTAAACGATTGGAACCACAGTGTGGTATGCCCAATCCACAAAAAAAGGCGATCCCACTATTTGTGCCAACTACCGTGGGATAAGCCTCCTAAATATCGCATATAAGGTCTTATCGAGCGTATTGTGTGTAAGACTGAAGACCATCGTAAACCAACTGATTGGGCCTTAGCAGTGTGGCTTCAGACCTGGAAAATCTACCACCGACTAGATATTCACGCTACGACAAATCTTGGAAAAGACCTTAGAGAAAAAATTCGACACACATCATCTTTTTGACGATTACAAAGCTGCTTTCGACAGTCCAATAAGGAATCACCTATACTCCACCATGTCTGAATTTGGTATACCTGCAATAGCCGAGTCGCATGGGTCTTGCAGTGAACGCAGATAAGACGAAATATTTGAAGTGAACAAACAAACAGTCGCAGCGTCTTGGCATCCACGTTACTGTTGACAATACCTTCTTCGAGGTTGTGAAGGACTTCGTCTGCCTAGGATCCACCATAAACTCCACCAACGATATGAGTAGAGAGATAAAACAAAGGATGACTCTTGCCAACAGGTGTTACTTTGAGCTCAGTAAACAATTGAGAAGCAGAGCCCTCTCTCGACACTCTTTAAGTCACGAATCATGCCCGTCCTATTATATGGTAACAATATTAATTGTGACCTTGTTAAAATAAACGACAAGGATGTGATCGAATGAACAGTGCTTAAATCCAAAAAAATTAAAATGCATTGAAAATTACAGAAACAATTTGACCAATCGTTTATTCCCTTATTGACTCCAAATGGATCCAACATTATCAACAGACATTTATCATGGCATGATCATATCAACTGCACTTTGTGCTACACAGTATTTCATTCCACATAAAATAAAAGTCCCTTTAGTGAAAACTTAATTCCAACTCTATTAAATTATTTGCTTATGGCGACTCATTAAGCAGAGAAACACTTAACGTTTCTTATAATAATATCGCACCTTCAGACTAAGGCGATCTGATCACATTTCCAAGTTTTCTAGGAAAATTTTCAATTTGACATTAGACAATTTATAAAAATTAAAATCACTGGTAATGTTACGAAAAATAATTTTTCACAAAGAAACAAAATATTTTCGCGATTGACTACGCTTCTTCAGATCTAATAGATGTAATCAGTTAATACAATTAACCTCTAATGCCCAGGCCTGCCTCTAGACGCGGCTTACGCCAATCGATATAAAAACGTAATTTGTGCAAAAATTTTTAAATTGTTTTCTTTAGAGTGTAGACAAATAGCCAAGTCCCATTTCAATTTTTATCGCTTGGCGCTGGCATGCTCTGTTTAACAATTAACTCAATTTGAAATTCAATTTCATCATATTTTAACGAATTCAATTAATTCGTTAAGCTTTTGCAATGAAAAGCTTCTTGAGAACATAAGCTGTACGGAGTCTGCATAAAGCTAGTAGGTCTGTTTTCGATCATTTGTGTTCAAACATTTCACAACACACACAACACAATTGACCATAAGAAGCTCGGTCAAAGTCGTTTCAAGGGCTGAAATGTCCATTTGGTTTTTTTTTTAAATAATTTAAAGAAAAAAACTTGATTTTCAGTAAATTAAAAAACACATTATTTGAAGTGATATCGAAGTGAATAAATACTGGTGAGTAGGAAATTGTTGTCTTCATAAATACATGTTTTACTAATAAAAATCTAGATTACACCTCTCTGCTTATTTTTTATGATTATGCCCAAGTTCGCTTCTACGCGGAGTCGACATGTTCATCTGTCGAAACGAAACTCAGATTCGTTTTTCTTTTTAACAAATTAGTCTAATCTGATTTTTGGAACTCAAACAAAAAATGTGGCATCAGAGGGTTAAAGCAAACTCAACTAACTTCAGAACGACAATTATATATAAGGTAAACTCAATTGATCTGTAGAATTCGACCCAATAATACTAAATCTAAAACAATTCCTGTGCAAAAAAGGTACCCTTTATAATTATATCTCTCTGTTGTAGGTGTATAATTGTTTTAAGTTTTTAATAAGCTTATAGCAAAAAAACAGAAAATTATTTGTCAGATTCCAAAGAAAGAACATTTTTTTTTCTAGACCTGTGTTATTTGTAATCCCGAAAATCATTGATCCATCCATCAAAACACCAAAATGTGTTTTTGTGTCTTTCATTGCAGCACAATGAAAGAAAAAATAAATGCATTATATTTTCATTAATAGTTCACAGCCAAGTTTGCCATCACGAAGTTTTTAAAAATGCTCCATAGTTGCAGTGCAGTACAGAAGCAGATAAATATACAAGCCAATTAGTGGCAAGTAAGAAGTAAAACAACTCTATCTGTTTGTATATTTGTTGAATTAATGTAATATTATTCAAAATTACAGACAACACGGAAGTGTGATAATCCGTGAATTACTTGTGGAACGTTATATTTTTTTTAATGAGCGCAACATATGTTCTAAAATATTTAACTTTGTACTTGCTGAAAATTTATGAAATGCACACAAAAAGAAAAAACTTATCAATGTAAGATAAAAATGAACTTAAAACATGTTTTCAGACTTTTTTAAGACACGCATGTTGTGAAGAGTTCTGTGTAAGTAAGTTTCAGAAGTATTTTTGTAGCAGAAGTGCTAATAATTTATTCAACACAATACCCAATTATTTTCAAAATGCAACGTAGTTTGAATGAGTTTGATGCCTAGTTAAATTGGAGTAAATAATGTCGTTTTGTTTTAAGTACTTTACATAATAGCTTTTAATTATAATCAGAGGAATAAATTATATTCAACGACTTTAGTTCTGTTGGATAGTAGTAATGTAACTGCTACTAAATTATCCTACCGTTTGAAAAAGTAACTTTAAGAAGGCCCCTCTTCCACAACATGGCCATGACATAAAAATGCTGGTCATGACAAAAAAAAAAAGCGGAGGAACTTGATAAGAGTTAGGTACTTTGTTATCCATGTTGTTGCCGATCATGAATCTGGTGTCGAAAAATAAGAAATCAAATCGTCCAAGTTACTAACAAATGATTGTTTTGTAGAGTAGAGTATTTAAAATATATTACTTTTAAAAAATAAGCAGTTGGGGGACTGCCAACTGAAGTGAAAACTTAAAGCTATAAAATTTTAAAGTCATGAAATAACAGTGTTTTTTAATTTTGAAATTAATTCTAATATTTAATCATTCAAATTTCAATAATTTCATTATATTACAAAAAGGATACAATAGGTTAATGATAACTAAAGAAAGAAGCAACAATGTTTGAGTGGTATTTCTGTAAGTATCGTTTAAAAACTACATCGATCGCCGTTCTATATATTGTTGTATTGAGTTGTACAAAGTCAAATATAATGCTTCATTCAAAAATTCAATTCAATATTGATGCCTTCACGTATCATAGGTGCATCGTCTAATATTTTGGTAAATCTTTTTTCGAGTACTTTAGAATCTTTTTGAAGTAAAACTTTTACAGCCGCGTATACAACAATACGGCGAGCTAGATGGGGGTAAAAGCAATGTAACGAAATGGTTCTTATGGGACAACAACACAGCAATTCGCCGCACAGATTGCATAAAAACGAAAAAATGGCTGTTTAAAAATGTTTGGTTCCACTGAGGATTGAACACACTACGCTTGGATCCATAGTCTGCTGTTCTAACCACTGGGCCACGTAGACATATTTATTTGAGTAGCTCATATTTATGTTAAATCAACAATCAGAAGATCTTTCTTTCTTTTACGATTGAATTGAGTCTTTCGTTCAATACTCTGAACGTACATTATGGTGTAAAAATTTGAATCTGAATGTATCTTTTTTCAGAACATTGGCATACTTTTAGGCATTTCTCAAATTGAGTTTTAATAAATTCAGATTGATTGCATTGCTTGATTTGGAAACAGCACATGCTGCAATATTAACGAATGCAACTTTGAATATAAAATTTGTTTTATTCTTGGATCTGTGAATTTCTATATAAATATCGTGTCTTCCATATAATTCAAATGTAACATTTATATCGAAATAAAATATATTCGTATGCTGCGGTTTTTTGACACACAAAGCTCTTCCTTTACCAACTGAGCTACCAGATTACCTACGATATGTTGGTCGAAACGAAAACATAAGAAGTATATGTTACTAAAATATTGTGCCGAAAATTAACACTTGTTAATTTTGGTTACTCTGAAAGTACCAAAGAAGTTATCAGAAAGTATCCATCTTACATTAAAACAGTAGAATATATATATTATATATATATATATTTTTATAATTATATAATTTTTCGAAAATTAAGTGAAGCTTGCGAAGTAACCGTTACGTACCGCCAAACGTATCTTTTCCGAATTGTAATTGATATTGAATTTGATTGTTATCATCGCAAACAATTCGTAAATTTTTAAATTTTCGATATCGGAGTCGGATTTTATGCCGTGTAGGAAATAGAACAATTTTTGTGATAATGTTGGAGTTTCTTCTATACTAGTATCGCCTGTGGCCGAAATTCGACCATATAAAAATCGGTTTTATCTTTTTTTTTTTTTTTTTTTTTGTGAACGCAGCAACTCATAGCCTGAACAGAAGTATTGAACAAAATAAGCAATAATAAATGTCTTTGCAAGTGTTATATAAGGCAAGCAGCAGTTTGACAGTTTTTTTGACGCTGACGCAGGGGCAAATTTATTTAAACAACAATAACAATGCCCAGCTCTTTTGAATTGTCTGCGACTCTCTCGCATTCTTCTCTTGCTCGTGTATGCTACAGCAATGATGTTTAATAAAGCTATGCCTCTATGTATTTCGTTGTTGCTTTTTCATTGTCCGAGTGGGTGAAAATAGTTTTTACATTTGCTTAGTTTTATCTATCTTGATGACAATTTATTCGAATAAAATTTATATTGTGCACATCTACTCGAAAATACCTTTCCATCGATATAAGTTTTATGTGAATATGTTGAAGTTAACACAGGTAAAAAGGGGTCACAAACAAGTATGCGCGGTAGCATAAGGTCAGCTCTTCTGACCACGAAGCGAAGGTTCGGTGATCCTAGCTGCGGTTGAAATTTTGTGCTTTTTTTAAATAAAAAATTTTACAATCATACAGGCAGTTTTTGTTTTCTTTATGAAATAAAGCCCAAATTAAATAATCGATTAATGATTATTTTGGATAAGCGATAAATTCTTGTTGGCATCAATCCTATGGAATAAATTGGAAGATGTATATTATGCTTGCTTTCAGATTTGTTCGTATTTTGTTCGCTTTCATGCAAGGGGGGCAATGGTGCGATGCTTGCACGTTCAACTTGCAGTCGAACTGTACTCGGTTCGATGCACGAACGGAAATGGAAAAGTGTATTATTCCCTACACAGGTTTTTTCAACAAATTTTTCCTTTTTAATATTTATAAAATATTTAATAAAAATATACCGTCACGAAAGAAAAAAAAGCTGCTAATTCTGTACGTGAATATTGAACCTTTCAGTAACTACCCGTAAACAAAAGTGAAAATTGATATTTTCCATGATAGCGCCATGTTAAAAATACCATTTTGCTGTATGAAAAAAGAGAGTTCTTAAACTACTACTGGTATGAAGGCAGATTGCTTTTTAACCATTTGGTTGCACTGAAGGAGGGAATGTTAATAAAATAAATTAGCAATCTTCCCATAAACTCCATTTTCGGGTAAAAATTTCACTTCTACCGTGCGTGTTGGCCACACACATATTTTTTTTTTTTTAATATATCATAAAAATTTCGATTAAAATAAATTTTTCCCGAAATGAACTCTAGAGGGCTCAAACAAATGAGCTGGTCCTATTATTTTTACCATTCAACATTTTTTTTTTTACAAACTTAACCCCTTTCTTAAGCCAGAAAACTGTTGTTGGGTTTTAAATGATTATTTGTTATAATTACTATTATTAGGGACCAAGCACCTCTAAAAATACAAGAGATTGAAAAACTGCAATATCTGTTTTTTTGTGCAGACAAATTACTAGAGGCATAATAAATAAACTGCCAAAATTCCCTTATTATTCTTTGTACAGCTATTCGGATCCAAAGCTAACCAAAAGTGATCATCCATCTATATCCTAGCACCTGTTTGTCGGACAGTTTGTTTAGATAAAACTGTGGCTCAGATAATTCACTTCAAAAATCAAACTTTTTACGTTATGTGCATAAAACCAAGTTTGATTTAATATAGATTTCAGTACAAATGTGAAACCTTAAACTCAATTTTCTCGACCCATTCATGTCTTTAATTAATAATATAATTTATGTTATATCAAATAATATAATATGATTTTTAACTACAATTGATATATTATACTCTAATATAATATACAAAAATTTGGTTATTATAGCAACCTAAATGTTATTTTCTTACATTAAAAAAAAATTTAAAATACTTAAATTAAAATAATACTTTCCATCAACATTGCTCAAAGATATATAGTATCCCTCTGTCGTATCCCGTCCATTTACTGATAGTAAATTACCATTTACTAATTCTGGTTATTAATTTTGTCCAGCTAGATTCGTGAATTCTCACACTGTGCGGCGGGCGAAAAAATGTTTTTTATATTTGCTATTAAATTTTCTTGTTGTATTAAAAGCAAGCAACATGAAAACCATCAATTTCTAAGAAAAAATCTGTCGAAAAAAGGTGTAATTTTTGAGATTTCACTCAAGCAAATCAAAGAACGAGGAATAAAAAAATTCGCTTCAAAAAGTAAAAATAAAATATGGTATACAAACGCAGATTTTATATACAGGGTGTCCCGCAATTGAGTGCAACTATTTACCTAGCTGAAAGGTTATGTCGCACCTCTAAAAATACAAGAGATTGAAAAACTGACGGAAGAAAAGAGTAATGATGAATCTACACAATTTGAGAATTTTACTTCCGATGAATCTGATCCTGAATAATATTAATTCATTAAAACATTTTTCAATTAAAATATAATTGAATTTCTAGATTATTTTAATAAAATTTTTGTACATAACATAACATCCTTTTTTTCTTTCGCCGAAACAAACACAAGTTTCGCCAAGACGTTGCATTTTTTGATAAAATCTACGGTTATACATTAAGAGTGCGATCTGTAGTTATATTATTGAAAACCAAAATATTTAAAAAATACTTTATGTGGTTTAAATTTTTAAAGCTTGGGAACCCGTATTCAAAACAGGTTTTTCACAGGCATCCTTATATCGCCGTGTTCGCAATTATATTTTCTTTATTTTGATATAAGGTTTATTGAGTAAGCAGATTGGTGCAAGTTAATAGTTTTGACTTAGCTGTCTATGCCTGGCAACCCATAGTTATGACGGGGAAAAAGAGGCAACGTTAGCATATTCCACAGGATTAATACTTTCGATTAGTATATAGTTTGTTGAGTAAACAAATGGGTGCAATTTAAAAAAAAAATACGTTATTGCAATTTTTTTAAATCATAGTCTTGACAGAAATTGTTTAGGCAACCCACTGCCGATATATTTTTTAACATACTAAATTTGATATAAAATACTTTCCATCAAATAAACAGATGGGTGAAGGTCGTTTCACGTCGGATCTTAGACTATAAAATTCGAAGCCAAATTTGAAGCCAGTATTTGCTGTTATATAGAATAAGGTCAAAAAAATTACAGTCAGAAACTTCATCATAGGAAATCTGCTTAAAAGTGAGTTCTGCTGGATCCCACGTCTGTTATATTGTTAAGTTTGGAGCACGTGAGTTGCAGAGGATTAAATATAAGTGCATCTATGTTAACTGATGTTAACAGTTGCAGCACAATAATGTATTAATAGATAGAGAATGATAAGCAGTGTTGTGAATTGAACATTTTTAATAGTGGTGGATTCAGACTTGGTAGATTGTGTAGTTGAGTACGTGAGTGGTAGATTTTGAAAAATGGAGGTGGATTTTTTCTTCTTACGAAAAAATTCAACACAAGTCCTACAGCAAGACAAAAAAAAAATCATAAGAAGTTTATCATAAAGTAATTTTTTTTACGCTTCATTATTTTTTTGCAAATAATTTCCATATACTATTCTTAAAACAGTACTGCATCGCCCTTTATATGTAAGGAAAAAATATTAGTTGTAGTAAAATTTCCAATATTGGAATTATTATGCAGTAATTCTTATATAAAATTCGTAAAATTATGTCTGAAATAAAAAAGTGGTAGACTTTGGAAAATGTAAATAGTGGGTGGTAAAAGTGGTAGAAATAAAAAAAGTTAAAAGTGGTAGTTTATCACAATTGTTGTAAAGTGGCAACGATAATGATGGCACCTTGTAGCAAGTAGTTTAGAAGCTATTCAAACGTAGTTTATCAACAAAGAGGTGCTGCAACATTGCTACAATTGTAGTTAATATTGAATTAATGACTATGCGTGACAGAGGTGTTTGGATCGATGGGTAGTGTATAGAACTCTTAATCGGTGGGTAATGTGTTCAATTCTCACGGCGCACTGTGAGAATTTCATAATCTAGGTGGACAAAAGTAAGAAAAGAAAAGTTGTCCAATTAAAATAATTTTTTGATATGTCATATAAAATTCTTCCTTTATTACAAATATGAACATTCAAATTAAAATTTTTATGCGCACATCTAAAATTTTAAGATTTTTCTAAAGTGCCTTTTCTTCTAAAAATCAGACTCATATTAGTTATTGTAGCATTTCATTATAACGCAATATCTGTTTTTTTGTGCAGACAAATTACTAGAGGCATAATTAATAAACTGCCAAAATTCCCTTATTATTCTTTGTACAGCTATTCGGATTCAAAGCTAACCAAAAGTGATCATCTATCTATATCCTAGCACCTGTTTGTCGGACAGTTTGTTTAGATAAAACTGTGGCTCAGATAATTCACTTCAAAAATCAAACTTTTTACGTTATGTGCATAAAACCAAGTTTGATTTAATATAGATTTCAGTACAAATGTGAAACCTTAAACTCAATTTTCTCGACCCATTCATGTCTTTAATTAATAATATAATTTATGTTATATCAAATAATATAATATGATTTTTAACTACAATTGATATATTATACTCTAATATAATATACAAAAATTTGGTTATTATAGCAACCTAAATGTTATTTTCTTACATTAAAAAAAAATTTAAAATACTTAAATTAAAATAATACTTTCCATCAACATTGCTCAAAGATATATAGTATCCCTCTGTCGTATCCCGTCCATTTACTGATAGTAAATTACCATTTACTAATTCTGGTTATTAATTTTGTCCAGCTAGATTCGTGAATTCTCACACTGTGCGGCGGGCGAAAAAATGTTTTTTATATTTGCTATTAAATTTTCTTGTTGTATTAAAAGCAAGCAACATGAAAACCATCAATTTCTAAGAAAAAATCTGTCGAAAAAAGGTGTAATTTTTGAGATTTCACTCAAGCAAATCAAAGAAAGAGGAATAAAAAAATTCGCTTCAAAAAGTAAAAATAAAATATGGTATACAAACGCAGATTTTATATACAGGGTGTCCCGCAATTGAGTGCAACTATTTACGGAGCTGAAAGGTTATGTCGCGCTGAGCAAAAAATCGTATGTGACGGGGGGGTCTATTTTCACATTCTTAGGAGCTACAGGGTTAATTAATATTTCACGACTTTGGTTCACATTATTATTTCTAGCAAAAAAGCTAACTTTCATAAGACTTATTTTGATAGCTCATTTTAAAGGCAATAAAATTATCTTTCCAACGGTATATCAACAAACCTCACCAACTTAGCCGTTATCGAGCTGTGATCGTGTGAAGAAGAAATCAATCGGTTGAAATTACCAAATTTCAAATTTTTTTAAATCAATTTTGTAATTAATTCAATTTTCTTTTCAATAGCACCAAAAACATAAACATATATTTAAAAATAAAAAAGTTTTCTTTACTAAAAAAATTGAACTTATTATACCTAATTATACCTAAAATCTAAATATTCTTTTTTCGAAAAAAAATTCTACATGCAAAGTAATTTTAAAATATTTTATAGAGTGCAGTTCTATGAGGATTTGATGATTTTTTAAATCAGGCTACCAAATTTTCAGAAAAAATTAAATTGTGCTAAGCACAATCGGCATTTTTAAAAACAATTTAGAAGTTGAAACAATTTAATTTTTTTTTTCAATTTTCTATTTTGCAAATTAAAATCCACGACTGAACATTTTCTTAAATATCTAAAAAAAAGTTACTGCTTAGTTATTTTTATAAAAATGTATCTAGCTGAGTAATGGTTTTAAAAAATAGTCTTAATTTGATGTGATAAATTAAAAAAATATATTGGCTATAAGATATTGGTTCTGTGCAAAGTCCAGTTTTCGAACTATGGGTTTTGAAAAATAATCGAAATTGAAATATGACTTTTCTCAAAAAAATTTTATAAAGAAGTATAATGTTGTTGTTATTGAGAATTGGATAGTTTTATCATATTAAATCTTTATGAGAAAATGGAACATTTCAATTTTAAAGATTTTAAAATATTTTCTTTTGAAAATAACATAAGTCAAATTGTCGACATTGTTTTCGAGAAAAGGTATATTTTGGCCTTTAACGATAACTCGAACTAGGCTTCACATAGGTCCATATACTTGTACACAAGCTAGGGATCAATAGAGACGTAAGGTAGCCAAAAAGCAACCAAATATAAAGTCTATAATTTCTTGGTTCTCCTGTTTAAAAAAGTGTTACTGAAATTTTGTGATAGTTATTTTAACTTTTCGACAATTAAACGACAGCTAAAAATGGACAATTTGTACCATTTCTCAAAAAATTAAAGATAACAATCAAAAACTTAGTACTTGTCATCTCTCTTATGGCCATTTTAAAACAGGCCATATTCACGAATATTTTTAAAAGAAAACGGGTTTGCTTGGAAAAATTCCCATATCCTTGCTTTTTATTTTTTACTGGTATCAGATTTATTTATCAAAACCCCCTCCCTCCCCTAAGGTAAATCCTGGCTACGGGCCTGGTCTGTGGTTAGTTTATATTTATGTGAATATAACTCACATTGAACATTGTTTTGTCTGTCGCTTACATGGTGTTTTCGTAAACAAAACTTGTATATTGTTTTTATCATACACCAATTTTCGGTCGGTTCTCATTTATCTGCATAAATTTTTGCAACATTTGCAAAAGTCAATAACACGCCCGCAACATTGTGAGTGCAAAATAATTGAATAAAAATGAAATAATTTAAATGAAATTAACTCTAAAACATGCAAAAACTTACAGAGGGAAAATAAATAAATGAGGTTCGCCAGCGAATCAAGAAACAATTGCTTAGTTTTTTTATATATGTATATTTGTTTTTGTTTTTTGCTAAGCACGTATGTCGACAGTATTAAGCGAAGCGTTGCCACGTTGTTGTTAACACGCAAAAGGTCACCTACTTTAAGTAGCGCAGCATACCAACAGCAACGACCTTTTGCGAAGTCTTGCATACAAGTTGAAGCAGCCATTAATTAACGTTCAATCAAAAAGCTCGCTTGGAACAAATTGAAACACTTGAGCAAATTGCTCAACACATTCCGAGGCGCAATCAAGTCTGCTGAATATTCATTGAACACTTGTAGTTACTATAGTTACTTTTGTAGTTTTGTTTATAATAAGTTGTTTACCGGCCCGCCAAATGAAAACTAATTTGCAAACTTGATGATTGCTTAACCCAACAAATTAATATCGCTTAACGAGACAATTTTTTTTTTAATAAAATAGAATTAAAAAAGTTGGTCTCGTAAGCGTAACAAAATATCGCTGAGATATTTAATTTTTGCGTTTTAATTAACTCTAAGGAACTCTTAGACTTAAAACTTTATTTATATCAAGGCTAATGACCAGGGGTCGGATTTTGATGCCCTTAAAAACATCAAAAAATTACCTAAAAAAGAATTACTTAATGTCCTAAAATAGCATTAAAAATGCCGTAAAAACCCATAAAAATCATCTTAAAATGAATATTCATGAATATATTTTTAATTGTTTTTAATTAAAATGTTTGGAACTAAGAACTAAAATAAATTAATACATCTTTAAATGTTTTAATTTAAATGTGTGGAACTGCATTACAATGTTCATTTTTAAATTATCAAAATAAAACAACCATCTAACGTATCGAAAAACTTATTTTCCAATTCTGCACAGACTAATTTAAACTTCAGCGCATATTTAAAAGATGAAATATCGTTTACATCCGAATTTCCTTTAAGGTACATGTCTTAATTTTTTCCGTTTAATATTTCATATTCATACCAGGAATTTTTATTTAATTCTTGAAAAAACTTTCTTAAAACATTCTCAATAGCATTCTCAATAACATTCTCATTAGCATTAGCAAGTTTTGATGGCTCGTGGTATAGATTGGAAATTACCAATTTTATTTTTTTAATCTTGAAATATATACCCTTTATTTAATTGTTGGAAAACAGTATTTGAGCCTCTTAAACTGCTTTGGCTTGATGGCTTTTAAAAGTGTATACGAAATATTTTACTGCCCCTAATAATTGCTAAATCCCTAAAAGTGATAAAAAAATTTGTAAACTATGGAAAAGACCTTTAAATAAAAATTGGATACAAATTAAAAAAAAAATAAAAATGTTTGGCTTCTGTACCAGGGGATTATGAATAGTGTTCTTGCATCATCAGAAAATGTCTACAATAGAGTAGAAAAAGTTGTCATGTCAACAAAATCCGAGCCCTGCTAATGGCAAATATCCCACAATCCTCTTTCGGTATTATTTGAAAAAGCGACAATATATTCTTAGAAATATTTTTTTACTTTTGCTTTTACTTTAATTCATTTTTTATTTAATTGTACTGTATTAATACTTATTGCCTTGAGAAGTGTTATGGATTCCTATTACGATGTAAGTAACGATCCATTGTTAACATTGACTAAACAAACCGGTAAGCAGTTGCCTCTCATAAGAGAAAAATAGGCACCTTTTTAAGGCGATCGTCTCCAAATGGAAATATAAAAATACCGAAAGGGTAAATTTCGCATCTAGCAACTCTGTACATAACATTCGTCAGATTGTTTTGATCATCACAAGGAATAGGATCAATGGTCTTTTGATTTTATTCCATTTGTTGGTCAAAACAAATTTACGAAAATTATGTTTCTTTTCAAAAATTGTATTGAGTTTAAATTTAATATTAAAAAAAAATAAAAAAAAAAACAAAGAAACCGACGAACTTGGGAACCTCCTCCTCTTTTAAGTCGGTTAAATACGCACTCAACTTCGAAAAGTGCGAATGAAATAACTGTAAGAAAGAAAGTTTCCACGCATTTCTTGAGTCAATATCTTTTTTGTTTTTTTATGCTGTGAGATTTTAATGCAATAATTGTAGGAAATCCGTAGCCAGCATTTTACGTTCTCGTCATTTTTTGTTGGAGTGTTGTTAAGCATATAGTATTTTTTTTACTAGCTTAATTTTACATTGTAAATTTACTAGTTAATTTGATGACTAGTAAAATTTTCCACTGCCGTTCAGCTGTACAACGGCAAGATTTTATAAAAAAAAAAAACAAAATAATCATCTGCGGTACTTCCTTTATATAAAATAAATGTCAGGTCATTAAAATAAAATCTTCTATGATATTGTTAAAAAGGCCGCTTTCCCCCTACCCCCTTTATAATTGCATTTATCAAACTACAAAAACAACTACTTGAGGCTCCCTTGCCCACCCGATCACAATACAATTGAAAAGAGGTGCATTTATTGCAATCACAAGTTTTACTTCTCCTTCGGCAGCACTTTTCAATTGTAGCAAAAAATTAATGAATTTCGTTGTTAACATTTTTCTTTTTCGGTAAACTTAATTTATGCAAGCAAAGCATGCAATTTAAACAACCTACACACAAAAAAATAAAAAATTACAATGTCAACCAAGAAAGAAAAACAAAATAACAAAATTATATAAAAAAATACCGTAAGAAAAATGTGCTTAAATTATGCAAAACTGCACGAGCTGCAGTTAATGAACAGCTCTGCCAGACAGCTTTGATCGGACAGTTTTTGTGTCCGCCTGTTTATCTTCACGCGGTATATTTTTAACTGCGGGAGACCTACTTAAGTGCATTCGGGTCTCTGGCTTACCTTTTAGATTTGTTGTTGCTGTAGTAGTTACAGTTGCAGTTGTTGCTGTAAACAACGCTTGTTCAACTCAATTTCGTAATATATGCAACTTCCGGTCCCGAAAACAATCGACATCGACCCAATGTCTGATTTTGTTGATTTTTTTTTCCTTTCATTGCATTTTTGAATTAATGCGTTTTTATAGGGTTGCGGCTGCTCGCAGCCACAAGAATAAGAACAACTTGTCAAACTTGACAAATTCAATAAATTAAATTTGAATTTCCAATAAAAGAAGTCAAATGCTTTAGTTTTTTTTTCAGTGTGAGCATTTTTAATACGGTTTTGAGAAAATGTTCCTAGAATAATTATTTTATAAAAATTTTATCGGAAACACTCAAGGCAATTATAGATAATTTAGTAGATTACATCGCCGCAGTCCGAGAAAATTCAGTTTATGGTTTCGCACATAAAAAATGCTTATATGGCCGTGTCTATGGCAGTTTTTTTTTCAGATTTATGAGTTTACTCGTATGAAATGCAAACTAATATTAACTTGAAATTAGTTTTTTACAATGAATTTATAGAGATTATTATTCTCAATATATTCAATAGTTTTCAATAAAACATTGCACGCAGAATTTGAATATCAATTAATAGTTTTTATACCCCAACAAATACTGCGTATGGGGTATATTAACTCTGTCACTCTCTCTCTGATTTGCTTAAAATTTGGAGGGTTAATAGACAATAGAAAATTTTTCTTTTTTAATGCATAAATGAAAAAAAAGGTTTTGTTTTTTCCAAGACTGAAGAACGGAAAATTTAAAAAAAAAATCAAACATATACACCAACAAATTGCCAAACAAAAAAAAAGAAACATTTCCTCAAAAATTAATTCCAAAAAGTTGTTTTTTGTTTTATTAATTATTATTAAATTTTGAATTTTGCTGTGAAAATGGGCGATGTGTCATGCTTCAGTCTTCGAATAATTGAAAATCAGCAAGCCGTTTTTTCTTAATTTTTTTGTACTGTAACTTTCTCATATACATTAAAAAATCCAAAATTCTGGATTTCTTAGCTTTTTATGTGTTCTCCTAGTTTCAAGCAAATCACAGACATGAAGTGTAAGCCGGGGCCGTTCCGTCGTGGAACGCCCTATATATTCTTGTATAGCATCCACTTCTGAGTCAATTTAGCAATATTTGTTTATCTGTTAATCTTGATATCATTAGAAATATAAGTTAAAAAATGAGTCCAATGTGATGTTCTCATCACGCCCACCTCCCATACAAAGTGACTTTGACTCAAATATTAATCTAATGACTTGAAATGAGGACTTGAGGAAACCTTGGTTTGAAATTTGTCAAAATCAATTAAAAATCACGCCTACCTCCCATACATAGTGACGTTATCCACACATAATCTATATAATATTTCTGTTTGTTTGTATGTATGTATGTATGTGCCGAATAGACTCCTTAAGTACTTGACGGATTTTTATAAAACCTATATCAAACGATTCCATAAATTACTGTGCTGAACATAGGCTATAAAGGGTGATTTTTTAAGAGCTTGATAACTTTTTTTTTAAAAAAAACGCATAAAATTTGCAAAATCTCATCGGTTCTTTATTTGAAACGTTAGATTGGTCCATGACATTTACTTTTTGAAGATAATTTCATTTAAATGTTGACCGCGGCTGCGTCTTAGGTGGTCCATTCGGAAAGTCTAATTTTGGGCAACTTTTTCGAGCATTTCGGCCGGAATAGCCCGAAAGTGAGCAAACAATTAATGCGATTGTGAGTGAAGAGCAACCAGAAGCCGTTCAAGAACTGGCCATGCATCCCGAAAAATGCACTGTTTGGTGTGGTTTGTACGCTGGTGGAATCATTGGACCGTATTTTTTCAAAGATGCTGTTGGACGCAACGTTACGGTGAATGGCGATCGCTATCGTTCGATGCTAACAAACTTTTTGTTGCCAAAAATGGAAGAACTGAACTTGGTTGACATGTGGTTTCAACAAGATGGCGCTACATGCCACACAGCTCGCGATTCTATG
Organism: Coremacera marginata; assembly: GCA_914767935.1. Taxonomy (NCBI): domain Eukaryota; kingdom Metazoa; phylum Arthropoda; class Insecta; order Diptera; family Sciomyzidae; genus Coremacera; species Coremacera marginata. Next base: position 80,945,992 of record OU612047.1, on the reverse strand, counting down.
GCCATTTTGAGGGAAAACTTCGGAGAACAATTAATCTCAAGAAATGGACCGGTAAGTTGGCCACCAAGATCATGCGATTTGACGCCTTTAGACTATTTTTTGTGGGGCTACGTCAAGTGTAAAGTCTACAGAAATAAGCCAGCAACTATTCCAGCTTTGGAAGACAACATTTCCGAAGAAATTCGGGCTATTCCGGCCGAAATGCTCGAAAAAGTTGCCCAAAATTGGACTTTCCGAATGGACCACCTAAGACGCAGCCGCGGTCAACATTTAAATGAAATTATCTTCAAAAAGTAAATGTCATGGACCAATCTAACGTTTCAAATAAAGAACCGATGAGATTTTGCAAATTTTATGCGTTTTTTTTTAAAAAAAAGTTATCAAGCTCTTAAAAAATCACCCTTAAACTTTACCAAGCCCCCTTTCACCGCCCACAAATCAATAAAAATGCTATATTTTCGACGGTTTTGTCCGTATTAGACTAGAATTTGGTAGTTAAGTTTGAATGCTGACTGTCGGCAACTGTACGAAAAGGTGATTGCCACACCCCCTTTTACCGCCCAGAAAAAATTAAAATGATGGTTTTTTCAGTTGGTTTTGGTTGTATTGGACTAAAATTTGGTAATTTTGCTGTCAGCAAATATCATTAAACTGGGCGTAGCTGTAGTAAGCCTATTCATAAATAATTATAAATCTCTACACCGAGAAAAAGCTTATGTTAAATTAAAAAAACCTAAAATAATTTATAAGATGGCTTTGGCAGTTTTCAGCCTCCCAAGTAATTCATCAAAACGCCTGAGTTTTACATGTTGACTTGCCAATTTTTATTTGGGTGATAAATTAACCAAGTATTTGGTCATTTTTTATACACTACTTTTTTAAAAAAAATTGAATTCCAAAAATATAACTTTTTTCGGGTTACGGATTTCTTCATTTTCCTTTTTGTTGAAGCTGCCGCGCCCGCACCAAAAGTTCCAGGTTCGATTACGCACGGCGGGCAAAGAAATTTTTTTTTTTTTTTCTTTTCTTTTTTTTGATGGAATGTAATAGAATTTACTGGTGTGAATATTAGCATGTGTTTTTTAATTTACTTTATGTTGTTTTTGAATTTAAAAGTGGTTTTATTACAAAAAAACATTAAATTATCAAATCTAACCTTTTCTTGTGTATCTAAAGACGCACCTGTGTTTTTTATTACCGAATATAGCTCAAAACTATGCTTAAGCCATCCATGCTAGTTGCTTTTTAATTTTGTATCTTTGGATTTTGTGCTTAGGTCAATCAAATACTTTTCTTTGGCAAGGTATCGAAGTATGTGCTTTCAAAGCAATGTATTAAACAATAAATTGCTTAGGTAAGTAAGCATAAGTTTATAATTCCCATACAATTCTCTGCTGACTTCCCAAGAATTCCCAAGCTGACTTAGGTGATTTACCTATTGCTTTTTTTCTCGGCGTATGTCTTGGAGAGTCTGCTTAGCATATTAATTTTATCATAAGTTTTCATTAACTCTATCCTGCATTGATATACTTGGCATTACATTTGGAAAACGGTCATAAAGTTTTTTTTACTGGAGAAAACATACACACAGTGATTTAAGAAATACCTAAAATCACATTGATTGCGTTTTTTAAACTATGTTCGAGGAATGATTTCGTAAAGACCTTGCTCTACAGCCAAGTTTCTTCATATTATACATGAACAATAAAGAAATAGAATCTACGGAATCGAGCACAAAATGTTGAAGAATGGGTTAAAGTTAAATGAGATTCGGCTTTAGGTAGAGTTTACACGAATCATTGTAATTATTCTGAATACTTTTACATTGAACTTTTGTTGGAACACATAAAGGGTCCTACAAGTGTCACTTATTTAAGAACTGTAGATGGTGTGTTGTATTCCACATACCGCGTGGCATGAGAAGCTTTAGGCCTTCTTGAAAGCTTAGCTTCGATTGAGAGTACGATTTACATGCTTGGAAAACGTTTGAAGGATTTCGGTTTGCCAGAACCCCAAAGAGATAATACTTAAGTAGATATATCTGAGGAGGAACTAAAGTTAACTCCAGAACAGATAAATGTCTACAACAAATTATAACAAAGTGCAACGAAAAATTAAGTGTAACAACAAACATTTTTTTTTATTTATGGCCCTGGTAGTACTGGTAAGACCTTCCTAACTAATATAATTCTTGCTAAAGTTCGTCATGTACGTAAAATTGCAATTGCAGTAGCATCGTCCGGAATCGCAGCAACACTTCTAAGTGGCGGTCGAACTACTCACTCAACATTTAAGTTGCGGCTTTCAGTTTCACCATGCACAACATAACATTCATGCTCAATTCGTAAAAGCGGTGCTATTGCAAAAGTACTCAAAGATGCATCATTAGTTGTTTGGGATGAATGCACCATGATAAGGCCCATATCGATGCTGTTAATACCATGTTAGAAGATCACCGGTCGTGTGATGGGTGGTATAACTTTTTTATTCTCTGACTACTTCCGTCAAACACTAAAGGTTGTACTTAAAGCCACCCGAGCTGATAGAGTAAGAGTTATCATGAAAAAATCAAATCAAAAGTGTGTATGTATGTCAAGAAAATTCAATTGACAAGAAATATGCGTGTCCATTTAAGAAGAGATCACGATGTCGCTATATTTGCAACTCTTTTACTAAAAATAGGAAAAGGAACATTGCTCTTGACAATGAATTGCTTCATGTTTCAGATACATTGGGTAGATGCGCTTCGACTATAGACAGACAATTTGGTTTCAACTGTTTACCCAGATATCGAAAATTTGCGTCAAAAATCTGCTATTGTTTCCACCAAAAATTCAGATGTAGATGTACAAGTCAATCGACACGATTGTTAATGAAGATGATGTGATTCACTATACAAATGATTTTTTAATTCATTACATTCATGCGGCCTTCTCCTACATAAACTAACATTTAAAATTAATCTGCCTATTATGTTATTGCGCAATTTAAAACCTCCATAGCTTTGTAATGAAACCCAGCAAGTAAAGCAACTTTTATCAAATATTATAGATAATCTATATTAATAAAAATCATTATCTGTTTGTTTGTTAGTGTGTTTGCATGACTTTTATACAAATCTTAACGGCTGAACGGACATCGCTCAAGCTAAAAATGTGTATTACTTGTACCCTATAATAGGTAATTACATACTTAGTTTTAACCACGCTCCCTTTTACCGCCCAAAAATCAATAAAAATGCAATATTTCCCACTGTTTCGATTGAAAAGGACTAAAATTTTGCAATTTTGTTTGTATGGTAAGTTTCGGCAATTGCACCATTCTTGGTGCATCTCTTTTACTGCCCCCCAATTAATGAAAATGGTATATTTCAGACTATTTTGTTCGTATAAGGCTGAAATTTAGTAATTAAGTTTGTATACTTACCGTAGGCAACTGTACTTAAAATAGGCGTGCTGGCACTATAATTACGCTCACCTTTAAGAAATCATTAAGACTCCAAAACATCTGGGCCGATTGCGCTGAAATTTTGGCAGTAGATTGTTTTCGAGTACGAGATGGTTTATTGGAAAAAATGTTTGCCGTACCCCTTTTACCGCCCACAAATTAGAAGGTATATGGTTGCTGGAACTTCCGTGGCGAAGCCGCGGACAACCTGGTCCTGCTAGTATATAATAAATTCCACGAAAATTAAATGATATATATTTAAATATATACATATATATTTACACTTGATCATAAAAATCTCGGTCAAAGTCCTTTCAAGGGCTGAAATGGCCATTTCTTCTTCTTCTTCATATTTAAATATTGTATATATACTAGTATAAAAGCCCGTACTACGACGGGTTGCAAGCATTAACGCTCAAACTGTAATAATTTTTTGCCATTCTTACAGTGCTTTTACAATATACTGTTCTGAAAAATGTTAAGCCTGAAAATATGCACATACATAAAAGGCAAGCATGTTACCAGTGTTGCCAAGTTTGCCTTTTTAATTGTCTGTTTAATTGCCAAGTTTGCCTTTTTTTTTTTGTCATTTAGCCTTAAAAATCGAACTTAGCCATAGCCTTTTATAGCCATTTTTGATAGTAAAGGAAAACTTAACTCCACTTTTCTATTAATTCTTTTTTACTTAAATGTTGTTTGTATTTTTCTGAATTCCGAATGTTTTTTTTTAGATTTTCTACCCTTGATGTCTTTAAAATTCCTGTAATTTTTCACTTAGAAAAAAATGCAAAGTTAGCATGACTTTTTAACATAAATTTAATAATCGAACAAACTTCTTGCACTATTAATGATAATAATGATAAATTAAAAATAATATTAATTAACTAAAAAGACTTAAGAAATGTTGTCACGATTTTGATATATCAGAATACCTCTTAACAAACTTTGAAAATGGCATGAGTGTTTTTGAATAATTCGACTCAGCTATTGAGCATCAAGGATATAATGTTGAACCTCTAAAAGTTGAGTCATATTTGAAAAGTTGAGGCCTAAATTTCGTTCAACTTAAAGATTATTTTATTTTTAAATTCTAAGGTCTCAATTAAAATGTGTTATTTGCTTAAGAATTCTAGCATAACAACTCAAGAATAAATTATTTTAATTTTATTTGTGTTAATGTACCTACCAGAGAACAGTTTGAGTGCATTCAAATGGCGTTTCGAATGTTTCGTCAATATACGAGCTACGAATATGCCTTCTGCATTAAAATTAATGTGCGAATACATGTACCAATCGCAGTGGTTACGAATGCCATAGAGTTCGAGCGCCTGCGATTACGAATGCTTACGAGACACGAATGGCCAACAAAGCATGACATGAGCAACATTTGCCAAAAGCAACGAAACTTCATGCTATTATGTCCATTCGCTCCAAGAAAAAAATGTGAACTGCTGTCTGCAGTGTTCAGTTTTTTGTATACTAAAAATTGCAAAATGTTACATTTTCTCAAAATGTCAAAAATTTGAAAATATTGCTTTATCCGATATATTTTAAACGGCAGATATAAAATGGTGCTTTTTAGGTTTTTCAAAATTATTTATAAGCGTCAAGAGAGTAGTTTTTGTATTAAGTGCACTGATGAAAGTTGTTAACTTTTTAACTTCTTTTGCAATGGAAAACTGTTGGGAAATTATGTAGATTAATTCAAAATAAAATAAGTCGCTTAATTAATCAAGGTTTCATTTAAATTAGCAATGGAAAATGTAACATAAATAAGAAACGATAAATTCAACAACACTTTGATGGACTGGCAAAAACTTTGTATGCATATGTATTGGGTGTCCCAAAAAAGTGGAAGTTTTTTTATGTGGTACCGCCTCAATTTTTTCGTATGATGTTGAAATAAATGTATAAATAAATATAATGTACTTGCATCGGTACATGTCAAAAAACCCAAATAACTTTCGTATAAGTGTAAATTTCGAAAAAATTGGTTCGCAGTTTATTTTGTATTTAATTTTGCTTTAAAATAAGTTGTCAAACATAAAAATTGGACGAAATCCTCCACAATTGTGTTTTTTTACTTTTTAAAAAAAAACCCTAATTTTTGTTCTTGTTGTAATAAAAGGTATTGTACCTTTTTGAAAATTTCGAGTTTTAGTATTTTTACAAAAAAAAAACAAAATCCCAAAAATTCAAAAATGCAAAACAGGACGGATGACTTAAACATCTTTCTACAAGATATCGAAAAAACCGAATTTCGTGAAAAAAGTAATATCCTTAAGTGCCCTTTTCTAGAATTTCGTTAACGAAAAAAATTATAAAAAATTTAAAAAAGTTTTTTCTCACTCGTGGTAACTTTAATAATTCTAGAAAAATTTTTCCGATTTCCATTCGAAAAATTTTTGAACTTAGATGTTTTAACGCAAAAGTCCCCAAAAGTCAAAAAATGCTCTTATTTTGTATATTTTTGTATTTTTACAGCTTCTTTAATGAAAAATAAGTAGGTTTATCTTTGAAAAGCGAAAAGCCTGCAAATTCTTCTAACCGGGCTTTATTTGTAATAACAGAGAAGAATGTCATATAATTTTATGTTGTTCTAATACAATTTAGTGTTTCAAAGTCAAAGTATAAAGAGTTACTTTCCCTCTATAGGCAACTCAATCAAATGCCCTGTTGACCCGAACTCCCGAACAATTTTTTTTAGGAATGAACCAGGGAATCATATCACAATAATTTATAATTTTGTCCGCCCAGATTGGTCAAATCGCACACTGTGCAACGGTTGGAAGTTCAGATATCTTTCTTTTATTAGGTTGCAAGCATAGTGATCTCCGATTCAGACAGACAAGCATAGATCAGAAAACACATAAGAGCAAAAGAGATGCATGGCTTGGTTTTTTTATTGCTTCAATGTGAAAATCTGATCTCATCTGATCAGAAACAAGCGTTCACTATGTTCGTAACCTTAAAAATTAATGCATGTTCTTTGTTTCCTTTCCTTCCACCGCTATCCAGCTCTTCATCACACTCTTTCCACTTCAAAACTTTTATAAAACACCAAAAAAAAAAAGTAAAAACAAACAGAAACCAGTCACCAGAGCTGGGTCGAAAAGTATTCATTCCAATTCCTTGGAATTAGGAATTGGTAATTTGCCATCTTAATTCCTCAGGAAAGTAATTGGAAAAATTCGTCAAATACATTAAAGGAATTGTTATTGATAATTGGACACATCAATTCCACTGAAATGTAATTGACGAATTTTTCCAATTACATTCCTGAGGAATTGACGAATTGACGAATTTTTCCAATTACATTCCTGAGGAATTGAGATGGAATTAATTCCAAAATAATCATTACAACCCAGCTCTGCCAGTCACAAGCAACAAAAATAAAAACATCAAAAATTCTAAACTATCCGGGTAGCTCGAAAGTTCGAAAATGCACATCTCTTCTAACATATATTTTTAGAAATGTCAAGAAAAAATATTTTTATTTTTGTTTGCTTATCCGTATACTGAGCTACTTTAAGTACTTTTTACGTTTGTTTTGTTTCTGTTATGAAGACTTTTTACTAACATCATTTTAAAACACGAAATATTGTATTGATTGTTAACTAAAATAATCTTCAACTGAACCTTAATTGAACTGAATCTTAACTCTAAAATTATAAGTTTTATCAAAAATTAGTTGAAAAATAAATAATTATATAAAATATTGAAATGGTGCGTTGAATGAAGATATACTCGTATAAATTTAAAATAAATAAATAATAAATTTGTCTCTTTTTTTTCTTCTTGAATGTTTATTGAAAGCAGAACAGTAGTTTGTTTACCAACACGCTGCTAGAAAACGGCAGTGAAGTACGAAAACAAAACATAATGCAGCAGCAGAAACTGCGGCAGGCACTCGAGATGCAGCAGACACTCGAGCTATAAGCGAATTTTCCGAATGTCTGCATTGTCTGGATGGTGCCTTTTTTCGCTTCGCAATCGTAAAAAGCTGTGCTTAGCAGCAATCGTTGTTTACGAAGTCGAACACGATGCATGCATTCATTTTTATGCGCGATTGTGGCTGACGGCGAATGTTATTCGAGTGGCAAGTAATGACGAATGGTCTTATGCAAATCTCTGGTACCTACATATAAATGTGAAAATTTGTTAAAACAATAAAAATAATTTAATTTTCTTAGCCTTTCTTAGCTTTGTCTCTTTTATAATTTTATTTAAGCGTTTTTAAAAAAAATGTTAGCCTCTATTAGCCTTCTTTTTTTGCTCATATAGCCTTTTTTTAAATTGTTTAAATAGATGAACATTTTTCAGGACAGTACATAATTGGAAGAAACTGTAATAATCGCAAACAATAATTTGAGAAGCTCAAATACAGTTTGAGCGATATTGGGTTCAGAGCATTGTTCTTGCCTTTTATATATTAAGATAATAAATATTTTAAGCATGCCTGAAAAGCCTGAATTTTTAAAAAAATTATTCTCATACAAAGTGGCTTCATCAAGATAAAAAAACCATTATAACGTCGAATATATCTAAAAACGGCTGTGGGGTATTCTTACTTCGCCCCCAATTAAAAATAATTCCATTCTAGTTAGCATATCATTTTGCGAGAAGTTGCCAATTTAAAGTTGTGAGAATATCAAAAGAATTTATTAACGAACAAAGTATCGTTTGTAACTGAGAGGCTTTTTAGTCTGGCGAATAATTCAATGACATTAAATTTCACTCCCTCTTCTCAATACTCTTTTATTAAAACAATACGCACTCTTGTTAATATAAAATAATGTTTTTTGCATAGCGTAATTAATAAAGAGTGTGCATGGCAGCAAAGGAACGCAGCGTTTAGACTCCCACGTTTCATGCGGCAGCTATAACTTGAACGTAGTCAAGGAGTTTGTATACCTTGGCACCGCCATAAATGACAACAACGAAGTCAGCCTGGAGATAAAGCGAAGAACAATAATTGCTAATAGGTGCTACTACGTGCTCAGTAAGTCCCCTTTTCCACACGGCAATTTTTCTTGCCAGCAAGTTTTCGATTCCCTTTTGAACTTGCCAATTGCGTTTCCACACAGCAATTCTGAGCAATTTCTTGAGCAATTCTGATTTTACTTTGGAGAAGCGCTAGAACAATTTAATAAAAAATTAATAAAGTTTGAGGCAGTTTTAATAGTTAATATTAAATTTTTATGCATTCACTGTATTATTCAATGTTCATATTATCGAAATATTACAACATTAATTTACAATCAATGTTTTTTTATAAGAAAACTTTGTCCGCTAATGTGCTGCCATCTTAACTGACGAATCAGAATAAAACAAAACAGCAAAGAAAGAACAGCACAAAAGAAAACTTGCCGGTACGAGCAAGTCTGTACTCGTCCCCTCTCGTCACGTTCCGAGCGCTCAAAAACTCGACTTGCCGGCAAGAAAAATTGCCGTGTGGAAAAGGGGTCTAAGCAACTAAGTTCCAGAGCCCTCTCTCGATCGACAAAACTAACACTCTACATGACGCTCGTTCTACCTGTGCTGCTCTTCGGTCCTGTTCGAGTCGGCGACGACTATCGCATCCGAATGAACCACGAGCTGTATGAGCTCTACGAAGACATTGACGTAGTTCGGCGTATAACTGTGCAGCGACTACTCTGGCTGGGTCATGTCCATCGTATGAACAGACGAAACTCCAGCGAAAGGTGCTCGAGGCGAGGGTCGCTGGTCAACGACGACGATGGATGGACCAGGCCGAGGAAGCCCTATCCGCACTTGGTGAATCCGATTGGAGAAGGCGCGCGCAAAGCAGAGGCACCTGGCGAGAGCTGATGAGGTCAACCGAAACCCGAACACGGGTTGCTACGGCCACCTAAGTAAATAAGTGGCTGACTGTGCTTTTTTTGTTAGTGACCATATTTGTCAAAATTAACCAATTTTAAAAAAATAAAAACAAGAGAGCTGTTGCAGATTTTGTATGAGCTGTTAATATCGTTTTGACAGCTACGGTTCTCGCTCTCGAAGAGTAATTTTCTATTTTCAATGAACTACGGACTGAGAGCACGATAAGAAATTTTTTTAAGAAATGTTATAAATGACTCAATATACATAAAACTCATTCTTACTCTATGCGTGATTTTTAAATTCCCGTGTTGTTAGAAAAATATGAAATCAGTGTTTTTAAATCGCATATATCTATTTTGTTTTAGGCATATAATCAAAAATGAAGATATTCAACTTTTTTATTTTGAATTAACTTCAGATGTCGCTTTACAAAATATTGCAAGTTCCGTAATTGTGTTTTTGTTGTTATATAGCCAAAGGCATGTAGTGTTTAAAATTAAAAAATTGTGTTTTTTAACGATAATATTGTATGTTAACTCGAGCTGTAGGGTATTTAACCACCCGATTAATGTTTTCATTATTTCTACATTGTAAGTCATATGCTTAAAAAGCAATTTTTTAGCAATAACATTTTTATAATTATTTTTCAGCAAAAAATTCTGAATGAAATACAAAAGTTATGAGCTGATGAATGAAACTTACTTTTTATTTTTTTTTTTTTGTTTTATTATTTTTGACATATTTTTAAAGTTGTCAACACTGCAGTTTGCTGAAATTGTTGAAAAAAAAACAGTTTTTTTAGGTAACTGCCTAAAAACATGAAGGTAAAAGCCAGTGTTTCACTAACTGTTTTTCGTATTTATCATCAAAAGCATGGAGTAACTTATGGGGAGGCCAGTTTAAAAGTTCTCATTTACTTCTTTCTGATCTTACTTTTCTGTTTTGATTCCTTGCTTCGCAATTCGCAATGATTATTGAATATATATGAATTTATTTGTTTCGGCCCCATTTTAATATCATTTGTAACATAACATAGAACACTTCACCTTAACCACGCAGCTTTGGCATACTGATTAAAAGCGTGGCCCATAAGCAAACAATAGTCTCCAATCTGCGTGAACAGCTTTTCGTGAACTGTTGTTTCGTCTATTTAACTTTACGCAGCAGACAGCAATAGTTGAATATTGACTGCAATAGTTTATAACACTTTTAAGACGCTGATTTAGATGTCTCTAGATATAAAAATTCAACATTTATAGATTTTTTCCACGAAGGCTTTTTGTTTTAATTGTAATTTTTTGAAATTTATATGTTTTCTTTCCCATATTGTTATTCTTAAAGGTACCTTTCTTTATTTTGAAACTAATGGTAAAATGAATAGTATAGATATATCTAGACTCTATACTATTATATGAACGGTGAAGATCTTTTGAAGTCAGATGCTTTTGGCGTTCTGGGCATATCCATACAATCAGATCTTCGGTGTCAAAAGAAGTAGCCAAGTGTCTTGGTTTTTTCGGTATAAACGGTATAAAAAATACTTTAATCCATTAAATCTTCGTTTGACCTACACCTCATATATTAAGCCGAAAGTGGAGTACAATTCGCACATTTAAGCAGGGGTTTGAAGATCATATTTTGAGATTCTGTGCCGAATTCAACGACGTGCTATATATATGATAGAGGATGCAAATATTTCATCTTTTTTCATCTCTCTTGGACATCGTCGCAATTTTGGTTGCCTAAGCCTTCTGTACATATACTATCATGGGAAGTGTTCAAGGGAGATAATGGCCTGGCGCCACTCGTCTGTTTCCTAGGCCCACTCGGGCAGCTCTCCAAGCCCATCCCTTTATCATTGCCTCTGAGTCCAATAGAACATCGCATTACAGAGATAATTCGTTCATCAGTCGCTTAGTAAAATTATGGAACAATCTCCATAAGAGAATGTTCCCCGGCAGTTTAAATCTGTATAAATTTAAATCAAATCTTCACCGACACTACTCTATCTTTCCACCCACCAACTTACTATCACCCGTCTTCCGTATCAACACAACGCTATCACAGGGAGCTGCTCAGTTTTCTGTTTGTCAAAAGTATGTAGCTAAAATGCTGTAATTTCGTATAGTGTTTTTAAAATTCTGTACGCTTGAAATTCTGTTCTGTTAAATACTGTTTGCTTAAAAAGGTGTATTTGAATGTGCTGTTTTTTTCAGAATATAGTTTTCAAAATTCTGCTTTCATTTCACTGCATTAATTTTTGTCAATCAGTATTTTAAAAAAGTAGAATTTGGGCATTCAGAATTTTTTAACACAGTTTTATGTAAATGCAGAACTTTGTAATGCAGAATTTCTTATACATATTTCCATACATACAAACAACTGGACCAAGCCCGCATTCGCATTTATATGGGGGCATCCCCTGAGTGCTGGTTGAGTATATAAAAAAGGGGTTCGCACGTTTATTCGGGACCGCAAAGCTTGAGAATGGCAGACACTATTTTAATCCTAGATAAGTTTGCTAATCATTATTTAAATAATAAATTAGAATTATAAGAGCATAACGATACAATGTCTTTATTTTTATCCTCAGCCAAAAAAAGCTGCCTCTTTTTACGCTCTATGCAACTCTTTCATATAGAAGCAACTTTTCACATTTGAAGAAATCGCATATATATTAAACTTTTAACTTATCCTTTCTAACTTTTCCCTACCATTTACGGGTTTGATTTTGTTTTTGTGTAGGTGACTGTTTTAAATAAAATCGAGCTTGATAAATTTATATTTCAGATTGTGCATAAAGAATTGTGGAATACATTGCGAAATTTAGACATTTTCAGGCAAATTTGGTATGAACGCATTCAATATGCCGAAATATGTAACGATATCTATATTATTAATACACAGAGAAAACAATATCAGGAAAAGCTACACGTATATGCAGCATTTCTACACGTCTTGACCGGGATTTTACACCCATCACTTTTGTGTGCTTTTCAGCACGTATGTTTAGAAAATGTCGATGTAGACGCGTCATGCAGGTTTCTTAAATGAGCATGTAGCTTTAGGGTTTCTACAACTATATTTAGTTTTTCTACACGTACGTTGTTGATCTCTACCGTACCAAAAAATTCAGTGTACTGTAAGAAGTAAATCATCAGTATTTATACATTCATTAATGAACCAAGTCGTTCGCCTTACACAACCAACGTTTGGTCTTGATCGGAATGGAAAGACAGAACAGAATATTAAACAAAGAACTGATGGAAAACCACATGTGAATTATAGTTATGAATTGGAATAATGTGAACAGTAGAACTTCGCAGGAACACATGCACATATACAGTCAAACAGCTAAATTTGTATACAATTTAAAGCTTCACATTTCTTGCAACTTTTCAACACGGGCGTGTAGTTTATGATTTTTTAAAATGTCGTGCAAAAACATAAATGTTTCGTGTAGCTTTGAGATTTCATTATGCAAGACGTGAACACCCTACTTTTTAACACTCACTTTTTTTTTTAAATATGAAACTTACACATTTCATGGAATTTTCCTATATTGGCATTCAATAAGTCCTCCTCTGAAGCATCAACATCTGATATGTTTACAATGTCAGCTAGCTCGTGCACCTTCAATTTGCGATCGTTGTGCGATAACCAAATTGTGGATTTTTTTAATGTTTTGTAGAATAACAGTTTGATTTGGGCGTCCACTGCGCTCTGCATCATTTGTGCTGGTATGACCACGTTTAAATTCAGCAATCCACTTTTCTACCATTTGTCTCGATAGAGCAGAGTACGGATAATGCGTATCAAGCAATTGTTTGCTTTCCACTGTATTTTTTTTTTCATCAAAAAGCAATGCTTTATCAAAACTGGAAATTCACTTTTTTCCTTTTTTTTTTTAAATAACAATAGTTGCACACAAAATCCTATAACTCACGAATCAATCGTCAGATTGTCAAATTTTTATACGTATCGTTTGAAGGTTGGTACTAAATAAGAATCATATGAAAAAATCTAGTAAGGCAATCAATGTGTCAGCCTATGGTCTTTTTGAACGTACTGTTAGCTTATGATTTTCTAAAATTCGTACAGGATGGGGATTTCAATACGTGAGATATGAGAATCAGGTATGAGTTTTAACACTGCATGTGAATTTTTAGTTCCAACACGATTTAATGTTTTTTCTACAAAAACGTTTAGCTTTCATATTTCTACATGTCTCGTGTAGAAAGTTGGTAAGAAAAATACTTTTTCTACACGTGCTGTGTAAGATAAGATTTCTGCATCCTCCATGAAGCTAGTTTTATATTCTCTGTACGCAAGGGCATTTTTTCGATGACTATCAAATCTATAATGTAGACGCGATTTTCCAAAATAGGGCAGCAATTGAAAGGTCTTGCTCTGTAGATGTGCAATAAGGTCTTATTTTTTCTTAAATATGGTGTATTTTTTAAGAAACGCTGTAAAAGTTTTCTATGAAACAAGCCAAATTTCTTTATGATGCCTAAAAGTATGTGATCGATTTTTATTGTAATGCTATGATAAGCAATAACTGGGCTACTTAACAATTCAACAGAAACAGAAAGTTTATATGAAAAGAAAGTCCTTAATATAAAATCGCAATTACCTATCACTAGACATTTTTTATTTTTTGGCGTTTTAGCGCCAGACGGGATTACTAGTTTTGTATATCTTTAGAACTTATTGTTTGACTTCACAAGTTATATATATCCATCCGATCTGGTAATTGTATATAGAAAGTATCAACACTGGTATCCATTTTTTAAACTTGGATGAGAAAGAGAACCTAAAATTTTAAAGCGGCATTGTTATCTGTCTAATTTTTTCACTGTCAATTTCATCTGCATTAGTGATTGGTGATTATTTCAAAATGTTTTGAAAATCTTGAACTGATCTTAAAATCTCCCCACATTGATAAATTAATATATTTATTGAATGCATCTTTATTAAAAGTAATTTAAATAAATAAAAAATGTACAGTGATTTGTGTTAAATACATTATATCTATAGACTAATATCACAGTTATGCTGAAAGAAAAATTATGTACATATGTATAAGACAATAATTTTAATATTTGCGAAGAACCACTGCAAAAAACCTTCGATTAAAGATAAGGGGAAAAAATTAAAAAAAAAATATAATCAATTGAACAAGTCAATAATTTTAGTACATAAAAGAAAAATTAATGTGCGAAAAATGACTAGAACCGCAGAATTAATTATATTTTAACTGGAAAATATGGTTAGATATCCTTATATAGGTTAATAAGTACATTAAATAGTAAAGTGGCAGAACAAATAAATATATCTATTAACCTATTAAGCGCCGTGGTATGATTCTGTAAGCCGCTTTTGAGGATTTATTGAACTTTATTTTGATCTCCTGGTTTTACATTCCTGTCAAAATTTGCTAAAAAGCATCTTCGTTTAAATTTACTAAACAATAAACAAACAATGTCCAAAAATGTGATTTTTTCCATACACTCACACTCATACACTCCAAAGGTACATACACCTCCACACCCCAAGAAAGTCAAAGGTTTATTAACTACATTGAAACCCAATATAGTAATCTTTGTCTCCCCAAAATTTCAAGTCAAAAGCTTAATGCATTGATTTTAGAGATTTTTTTAAAGTTGGAGTTGCTTTAAAGCAACACCGACGTTTAATGCGTCAATAGATTAGTCGCGGCCGTGGCTTAGTGGGTAGAGTGTGTAGCCCATACGCCAGAGAACCCTGGTTCAAATACCGTCTGACACAGAAAGTGTTTTCAATTGAATTAATTTTTCTGTTCGGCCGTCACCTCGGCATAAAAGTTTAAGGTCCAGTTCTCGATCATTTGTGTTCAAACATTTCACATTACGCACAACACAATTGATTATAAGGAGCTCGAGTCCTTTCAAGCGCTGAAATGGCCTTTCGTTTTTTTTTTTTTTTAATTAATAGATTATTGTGATGTTCTGCAACATAGCATCAGTTGCTCTTAATATTGAATCAATGACTTCGCGTAACCAAGCTGTTTGGATCGATGGGTAGTGTATAGAACTCTGACTCGATGGGTAACGGATTCGATCCCCACGGCAAGCGAATAAATGTTTTTTACATTTGATATTGAATTTTCTTGTTGTAGTTAACGCAACCAACAAATAAAAGATAAATTTCTAAGAGAAACGGTGTCAAAAAAAGTGTCGTTTTTAAGAATTCTCTCAAGCATGAAAAAATTTTAAAAAAGTTTACATAATTGTACTAACTGAATCAGTCAAACCTCAAATATATTTTTATTTTATTTTTCATGAAAATAAAAGAAAAGGAATAAATAAAAAATAATTATAAGCGATAAATTCTTTAAGAACTATTAGCGTGAGAAACTGGTGCAATATTTTACACCTTGTAGCTTAGTGATTTTTTATTTTTCTAAGTTTTTCGTTTTTATTAAGCTTATTTGCTTTAAAATAATAGCGCCAAATTTGTCGAGGCTAACAGCGGGTGCTAGACGCAAGTCCACAAATGGAAATCTACTTTAAGATGATCTTCAGTCCCAGCGAAGGCAAGCGCATTATTGAATCAAACCCATTCTCAAGTGAATTTGAATTTACAAATTTGAGATTACAAATATTTAAATGGTATTCATTTTTTTTGAAGCGATGCAGCGAGTATTTGCTGGCATATATATATTAGGGTGATTCATAAAAATCGACTATTTTTTCAGAATACCCTCTGAAATAGATTCAGGGAGGTGAGAAGAGATGCCTGTAAAAAATCGAACTCTTAATATAAATATTTAGAGATCGCGCATCACGATTTTCTATATTCCATATAAATAACATGGGATAAATTATTTTTCAATTCTGATTCTGATTATTAAAAACCAAAAGACGGATGTAAATGTCTGATACTTATCTTATAGGAAAATTAACGTTCTACAAAAATATCCCTCATATTTTTTTTGATAAATCTACTCATTCAAAAGCTATTCATATTCAAAATTTAATGTATGCTACAATTACCCTTTTTCTCCAGTTTCCGCTAAAATCATAAAAGTCACAATAAATATTATAATTTATGGTCAATATTAGCTTCTTATGGTCGACTGTGTTGTGCGTGTTATTAAATGCTTGAACACAAATGATCGAGAACTGGACCTACAAGCTTAATGCCGAATCCGAACGGCTTATGTTCTCAAGAAGCTTAACATGGCAGATTTTATTCTCTGAGGCTTGTCAGTGTCTGCAGAGATATGACGACAGAACAGAAAAATTAATTCAATTGAAAAAATATTCTGTTTCAGATGGTATTCGGACCTGGGTTCTTTCGCATACCAGCCACGCACCTTAACCAGTAAGCCATGACCGCAACCATAAAAATATGTATAATTTTTAACAGATTTTAAAACGGAGGAGGTTCTCAAGTTCGTTGGTTTCTTTTTTTTTTTAATGTATGTGCATTAGAGTGGCACTTAGTTGCATGGAGCAAATTTTTTTTTCGCTTTTTAATTGCTCATCGAGGGCTTGTTCCTTAAAATGACAGAGGTAAGCTGTGTAAAGAAAAAATATTGATATTGAACGTGCCGCAAGCGACCTCTATATTGAAAATCTGTTTTATATGGGAAAATTGTGGAGTTTTTCAAAAAACTGGTATGCACTTCATTGTAAATTTAATTTTTCTTTAAAATGAGTTATCAAGCATAAAAATCGTACTCAAATTACCAGAGTTAAGACTTTTAACTGTTGGAAAAAATCTTATTTTATTCTTGTTGTATAAAAAAATCGCAAAAACAAATTCAGTGAAATGTCATGAAAATATTTTCTAAAACTACACCTAATACAGAAACAAAATATTGTGCAATTGCGTTTAATAAATTGGTCATAACGACATTTCTTGCAAGAAGGATGTCTTTTTGGATTTTTTATCCGTTACAAGTCGAAGGACTTTAAGCTGGCTTACTGCACTGGTCACAGGGCACGTTCCCTACATTTACTATCTCAGGAAGATGACTATGACCGAGAACGATCGGTGTAGGTTATGCCTAGAGGAGCCGGAAATGACAGCAAATATTCTGTGCCAGTGCCCGGCGTTAATATTGACCATTCTGGGACGTCCATTTATTAGCGAAGCCGAGATTGGTCAGCTGACCTACAAGGATATGCTTGGGCTGACAAAGGATGCTTATGTAAGGAGAATGCTCACGTATGATGGCTCCGAGCGGTAGCATCCTTTGTCCAATGGGGACGAAAAGGGACCAACTGTGGTCCGCTTCGGCCAATCCCCGATTTATTATATATGTCTTTTTGGAAATTTTGAGTTTGTGTATTGAGTACAAAAATTACCGAAAACCCAAAAATACAAATTTTTAAATTTTGTTTTGAGTTATTTATCTTGTGCCAAAAATATAAAAATAAAGATAAAGATAAAAATATATAAATATAAAAACCAAAAATCTAAAAAACTTATAGCTGTTATGCTTGACTTTTTTTTCGAAAATCCTTAGTTTCCTTTTCTTGCATATAGAACACTGGAAAAAATATAAAAGTAAAAATTGATTTTTTATCTAACATAGACAAATCCAGTAAATGGAACCACAGGTAAAAAGTAAAAAGTTATTAAAAACTTATGATTTTAGAATATTAAATCGGAGAAACATATAAATTTTATATATTTAAGCAATGTATACATTAATTCATGTTTCACAGATGTAGTTTTTGTAAATGTTTTTGTTTTATTAAAAATGGAAGGTATCGGCTAAAGTTAATAATGAAATGGTTAAGGCAAGGAAAGAACAATATATCGTCGTTTGGCGCATATCAGCCACTTGCAATACCGCGTATATTGCAAAAAAGGCCAAAATTGAAATTTGCATTTTAATTCAATTTAATTTATTCCGAGGCTGTGCGACCTATAACTCCAAAAAGAGGTAGCACGCTCTTGTCTAATGCCTGCCCATTGGTTTGATCGGCACCAATCTCAAGATACTCTCGAGACTTTGCTACAGTTTCCCTGAAAATTTCATAAAAATTGGTTTAGCGGTTTCAGAGTCTATATCTGACATACACGCCTACATACATAAATACATTCATTTGTATATAGATAGATTATAATCAACAAAAGTCTTCAGTTGCTCGATAACAACGATCACTGTTTTCAAAGGATGCCTCAAAGAAATCTTCCTTTAAAAACATTCTGGAAGCACTTCTGGAGAATGGCCCAATTTCAAGCATATGTTGAAATAATGCCTTCTGGGTATAAAAGTGGAAGGGGTGGAAATCAATACTTTCCCTTCCGCATTACCTTCTTTTCGAATCACTTTTTTGCTGGGATGTTTATCGCAATGACACACAGACTTAATTGATTTAATTCTTGCTGAAATCTGCTCAGTTGTTCACGTCTTATTATGTTTTTTTTTTTTTTTTATAATGTGAGCGGGCCAGGCAGACTTGGTAAACTGCAAATCAGCAAACTGTAGATCGATTAAGCCGTTTTCTTCTTGTTATATTTTTACAATATTGTGAGCGTTTCAAAGTAGTGTCAATGCAATCAGAATTGTGTGATTCATATTTTGGTCAAGTCGGTTCAGTCTTTCTCTTCTAATTTTGGATTTTCAATGTTAGTAGGCTAAGCAGGTAGGCAAAGAAAATTTTGTTTTTCTCATCTAAATCTAATACAAGACAAATACGAAAGGTATCAACCTTTTTCGTTCAAATCGGCTGATCCGTTCCCGTGTTATTTTGTTTTCTCAATATAGGAGGAAACCTTTTTTTTAAAGTTCGAATTGCTTCCTCACGCAACCTATTCGCCAGTTTTAGTCCCCTCGAAACTTGAAAAAATGGCTCGTTGATAAAACATTTGCCAACAATGAAGAGGTGAAATCTGAGCTTGATGGCTATTCTGAGGCGCTCAACGGTTCTCACTTTAAACAGGGTTTCGAAGCTATTAAACATCGCTGGGAAAAGTGTGTCGAGCTGAAAGGAGACTATGTTGAAAAACAAAAATATTTGTTCCCAATATTTATTGTGCTTTCTATGTTAGATCGGGTACTTTTCGAGACCACCCTCGAATTCGTCATTAATTTTAAAATTAGTCAATTGTACTGTGCAAATTCAAATTTCAAATAAGCTGAACACATAGCTCGTAAGCATAACCCGATCATAGTTAAAGCCGTGTCCACTTTTTTATTACATTAAAAAAACTTAAATGCTGTACAAGAATTTAACTGGCTTGATGCAAAAAAAAGTAGAAAACGCTAAAATTCAGTACAATGAAGATACAAATTATCATTTAATACACAAATATTAAAAATATCACTCGAGCAGGTTTTTCACTTTTGTATTATTTAAGTTTTACATACCAAGTGAAATGTCTCTAAATTCAACTAGGTGTTCCAAAGCAATTGTTTGATGATATTTTTGGCAAATGAATGTTTATTTTTATGGTAGCTAACCAATGCTGAAAAAACACATGTTCCAAGCTTTAATTCCTAAGCGGTACCATATAAGATGTTGTTTCATGTTACAAAAAGTAAAGGCACGCGCTTGGACATACCGTAAAAAGTGACGTGGCGGCAATCCGTTTCATGATAACTTTTAATCTAACTCAAATGTTACTTTCGAATTGTTGTTGGCATATAATGATGCATTAACTTAAACAAATTTATGCAATGCATTGCATAAATGCATTGCATAAATGCATTGCATAAATGCATGCATTGCTCATTCATATTCGGCTTTTCGACTGGTTAAAAATAAGACCTCCAACAGAGAAGAGCCTATGCAATGTTTGCTTTGATGTCGTATTAGTAGCAAATGAAAAGGTACATATTATGATGATAAATCGACATGACGTAAAATACCACTGTATTTTGAACGTTGATAATACATGCTATAGTTTTGAGTGTTGGAGTGAAAACTCTACTGAAGTGCTTGCGTGACCTTGCCTTGAGTTCATCGTTGTAAATCATACTAGAAATTGGGTTGTAATAAAAGAAAATAATGAAATTAAATCATTACATGGGTAACGCGGAAATGTTAAATGTAATGCTTAGAATTATTGTAAGTTCTTCCATGATTACAATTACGCTGAACAATTTCAATTTCTTTCTCCTTATTATCTGATCATAGAAAAATTATTCTAATAGAACTACCAATGTTGATAATCATCTGAAATTAATCCATACAGTTAACTCAATGGGAACATAATACGTGTGGTCCAATTAACTTTAATTCCAAGTCCAAAGGCACTTCATAATAACAGTAAAAAAACTTTTCAATTATAACATTGTTACCCCAGAAATGCTAAAATTATCGTCACTTCATTAGCTGAATGAATTGCCAAAGGTCACCTCAAATTTCAAGAGGTTATCATCATCCACCGCGGTAGTTAGTCAGCAACGTGCTCTACGTATCGGACGCAAAATCTCTATGAAAAGGTAAATTGAATTTTCTCTTATTTCCACTTCCACGAAAATATTTAAAAGACCCTTGCGATTATATCTCAAAACTTAAAATCGAAAATTCACTGCCGTCTGCCGCTGCTTTTTGCTGCGTCGACGTATTCAAATTCCAGCGCATGAATTCCAAAAAGCAATAAAGAAAATTAAGCGAAACGGCTTTTTAATAAACTGGCAAACGAAGTGGATGCCGTTGGTGTTGCTATTGTTGTTAGTGTTGGTAATAAGGTCTAATGGCCGCATCGGATAGGATCGCAGCACATCAACGTCTCCACAACAATTTGATGATTTATGTGGTCGTCTAGAGGTTGCTTGTTTTGGTGTATATTATTGCTGTTGTTGTTGTCAGCTTTGTTGTTGGTCGTTTAGCTACTTTGTTTTGTGTTCTCTTGCGTTACGCATGCGCATTCCTTTATAATAAACCGCTAAATGAGGAGCGTATAAAAAGCAATTTTCCGCACCTGCTTTACACCTCAATTATGCATCGGTACAGGGTGCATCTTTTATTTGTTTTGTTCGTTCGGATGCGAAGTTCATAAACGTTATAAAATAAAGCAATATAAATTAATTCACACCTGCTCGGAAGTGAAAACTTTTAAAGGTACACGTAAGAGATATGGGAGGTCATAACAGAGCGAAGTATATTACAGCATATATTTTGTTGCTTTATTTTTATTTGTTGAATAGATCATTGTAGTAACAAAACAAAAAAATTTTTAAAATCTATTTATTATATAGAACTATTACAAAATGTTAATTTTTTGATTCTTTTTTTTGCTCTAAACTTTCATTTGAATTTATTTCAAATCTTATTTACTATTATTTTTCCCGTGCCTTCATATATAACATATTACAGAATCAAGCATATCAGGGAATAAACGTTCATAAACATTTCGAAACATAATTATAGCATTACATTGTTAAAAAAAATAATAAAATATGTATGTGTAGGTACTATGTGCCGACATATGCAAAAAACGTTCACTTCGCGTGTGAACCAGTGGCGTAGATATGGGGGATCCGCGGGTCCGAACTCCCTCCCCCAAGAGTCATGAAAACATTACAAAATATCTCAAAACCAGAATCGAAATGTAAAGGTAATGCAAAAATTTTTCAAATTTCTCAAGAAAGTTCTCAACATTTGATTTAGTCCAATGTTTAATTTATTTTAAATTTTTCAACAATACCTAGAGATATGTAGTAGATAAGTTAAATTTTGTACTTAAACCCAAAGTTGTTTCTGATCCGCGCACGCGGTATAAGTTCTGAGGTTGTGGGAAGAGAATAAAGAATCACGAAATTCCAGCTTAATATCTCAAAAACTGAGACAACACAAAGCCAAAACCGTTATATTGTGAGACTTTTTCGGTCTCATGTTTTATTATTGAAAAGATAATAAAATTGGTCTTAAAACAACCTGGACAACCATTTTCTTGCAACAAAAAATTGTTCCTTACCATCCAACTAATAAAAAACATGTTGAGGGTTAATTCAATAATACAATAAAAGTAGTTTTTGAATTATTACAAATGATTAAAATTTTGTATTGACTCAAACTGGATCCGACCCAAAACTCATCCGATTGTAATTTTTTGTTTTTAAATTATCTAGATATAATTTACTAAAACCTAATTCTATACCCATTTTACTATATCTTCTGCGTGTCGTTTGTGGGATGCGGAAAAAACAAAAATTGGAGAAAGTTTGTAAATTTGCATAGCGCTGGAAACTAAAGAGCTAATTTTTCGCAAATTCTATTGATACATATGAAATAGTTGAACAAGTTGATTAAAAACTTATTTTAATATCCTTTAAATAATCAAACATGAGACTAAAAAAATCCAACAAAATAACGGCTTTTGCTTTGATTGTTTCAGTTTTTGAGATATTGCACTGAAGTTTCGTGATTCTTCATTCCCTTACCACCACCTTTTATAACTTCTAAAGTGTACATGGATAAGAAACATTTAATCCATAACCCATTTGATATACAGGGTGTCCCGCAATTGAGTGCAAATTTTTACGGAGCTAAAAGTTTATGTCGAGCTGAGCAAAAGATCGTTTGGGAGGGGGGGTCTATTTTCACATTCTTAGGAGCTACAGGGTTAATTAATATTTCCCGACTTTGGTTTACGTTATTGTTTCTAGCAGAAAAACTAACTTACATAAAACTTATTTTGATAGCTCATCATAAAGGCAATAAAAACACCTTCCTAACGGCATATCAACAAACCCCACCAACTGTGCTCGTTGTGCTCGTGTGAACATGAAATCAATCAATTGAAACTACCAAATTTCAATTTTGAGTGCAAATTTCTCAGAATTTCGCGTTATAAATGAAATGTATTTTAGAATCAGTTTTGCAACTTATCCAATTTTGTTTTCAATGACACCAAAATTATAAACATATCTTAAAAAATAAAAAAATTGGCTGTAATAAAAAAATTATACTTATTAGATAATATTATTTTTAAAGCGAGAAGAAAACCTTGGACACCAAAACCAAGGAGCCATAGGTTACCTTCAAGACAACAGCATTGCCCTCTTGTACCTTCACCAGCTGCATGGTGGCCAGCAGCAGTTGATGGCTAGGCCATGCGATGTAGCACCAATTTAATTTCCTCCCATAAAGTTGCAAACAGTGCGGTCGCGTGTGTTAAATTTATGATAATTTGAGTGAAAATATTATGACAACAGTGTAATAAAAACTATAATATGTGAAAGTCTTAAAATTGCATAAAAACCTGTAACAAATTCTAACCTAAAAACAACTGCGAAACGTTAGCATAAAGAAATTCGCAATGAGCACCTGATCTTGACATCTATCTCCGTTTATTCTGCTTTCTACTCCATTCCTCTCCGAGTCGGCCCTACCTTATAATTCTGCCCTGCTTCAAACTATCAAAGCTGCGTATTTTTTTACGACTCGATATCCTTACCTCATGCGCTGCTTTCACATTGTAAGATAAAAACAAAAATCAACACAAGAAGAAGACGTGTTTTTCTGTTGCTCTCTAAGTGCTCAGAAAAAAAAAACACACAAAACAATTACAATAAACTCGCTCAGTTTTCAATTCTGCGCTTTCGTAGAAATTGCAAATGAAGAAAATATTTTATGTTTCCAAGTTGCAAACAGTGCGGTCGCGGGTGTTAAATTTGTAATAATTTGAGTGAAAATATTATAAAAAAAGTATAATAAAAAATATAAAATGTGAAAGAAGTCTTAAGATTGCAAAAAAAAACCTGTAACATAAAGAATTCGCGATGAACAGCAGAGAGGTGACGGCCGAACAGAAAAATTATTTGTTGTAAAATAATAAGCATTTACTGAACATAGAGATTTTTGTAAATAGCTTTAATTTGCTCATTTAGACCCAGTAAGACAAAAAAAAAAAACAAAAAATATAACGTAAGCACGCAAAAATGCTATCATCTGTAGATACGTCTGATACGTCTTGCACATCTGTCGTGCTGGATCCAAATGAGGAAGTCCATTATTTGTGAAAATGTTGGTGAAAAAAAATTTTATTTTAATCGTGAAAAAGTGAAAAATTTGTGTAAAACTAGTAGGGATGGAGCTTCGGCATAATGAAGTATATTCGAAGTCTTTAGCCATGACATACATGATGATATTCAGTTTTATATATTAACGAAAGTTTTCCTATTTTGATGACGCCATTTTGTTTGGGAGGTAGGCGTGGTTTTGATCTGATTTTTCCATATATCATAGGGATGATTCATATTATAAATCAAAGCTAAAGTGCAAAATTTCAAGACATTTCATTAATTTTAGTGGAGTTTTAAGAGATTTTACGTTTAAAATAATGCTACTTTGTATGGGAAGTGTGCGTGGTTTTCATGCGATTTTGCCATATATCATACAGATAGTTTATATTAAATATCAAAGCTTATGTGCAAAATTGTAAAACATTTCTTTAATTTTTGCAGATTTTGAAGATATTTTACGTTTATAATTAAGCCAATTTGTATGGGAGGTAGGCGTGGTTTTCATTTGACTTTGAAAAATATCATAATGATGGTCTTTATTATATATCAAAGCCTATATGCAAAATTTCAAGACATTTCTTTAATATGAGCAGATTTTTAAGAGATTTTACTTTTAAAATAAAGCCACTTTGTATGGGAGGTAGGCGTGGTTTCCATCCGATTTGTAGCCAGTATAAAGACTGAAGAGCAAAGCTTACATGCCAAATTTCCAGGCATTTCTTTAATTTTTGTGGATTTTAAAGACATTTTACGGTTAATAAAAATAAAGTCACTTTGTATGGGCGGTAGGCGTGGTTTGGAGGCGTGGTTTCCGTTTGGAAAGAGAATTGAGTGTAGTTATATGTTAATATAAATGCATATTTGATTTGCCATAGCATCTTTTTTCAAAGTTTTCCAACGTTTAAACAAAGTAAGGCTGTGAAACATGATATTCGGCTCCAAACTCCCAGGTTATCAGGTATTCAAAAGAAAAATTTTTAAGGTTATTTTTTTTCGGATTCCCCCTCCTCCCACCAGAACCAAAAGTTATTGACGGCACTGTGAACTAAACGTAAAATGACATTAAATAGTTATTTATGACTTGGGTCAATTTTAGTTTTAGTTATAAATTTTTAAATTTATTATTAGGTTCGCAAGTAAATCAATAACAATTGAGATCAGCTACTACATCTTTTTCGCACTTTCTCAGCACTAACCTATTTGAAGCCACGATCCACAAACCCTTTAAAAAAATCAATGTATGAATACGAGTGGCCCCAAAAAAGTGAATGTGAAAAAAATTTATTATTATTTAATATTATCTTGGAATAACACAATACCATACACATTAGAGTGGTGCTTAGTTATATGAAGCGAAATATTTTTTTATGATCTTTAATTACGCATAGGAGCTTTGTTCCTTAATATACCAGAGGTAAACTGTGAAATTTTCAGGAAAGAATATTGATATTTGAACGTGCCTCAAGAAATAGATTGAAAATCGAATTTTTATGGTAAAATAGTGTTGTTTCCCCCAACCCCCCCAAAAAAAAAAAAAAAACAAAATCCCGATTAAATTTTTCTAGGGCCTAAAGTTTTAAAAACTAGTACGCGTTTTTCGTTTTTTATTTAATTTTTCTGCCAAATGAGTTATCAAACATGAAAATCGTGCTAAAATTACCAGTACTGATTTTTTAATTTTGAAAAAAATCTATTTTTTGTTTTTCTATTAAGGAGGTATTCCTGGTTGGCAAAAATTTTAGTTCGATTTTATGGCATATTTTTATAGCTGGGATATTTGAAAATATCGTCCTAAAAGGGTTTTTTGAATTTCGAAATACTTTAGTACATATGGCCTTTTTTGTCCAACAATGGCAATTTTTCGCCAAAATGCGATTTGCTTAATTTGGCTACTTTTTGAATGCAACGGTTTGAAGCAACCACCGAATTTGATTCAACGCGTTCTTTAGTAGGTAACAACTTGTTTGTATACGCATTTTAAAAATAAATGAATACACATTTTAGAGCTTAGGTATTTGAATCTTAGGTTTGGTTCACTTTGAATTGAGTTATAAACCGGACGCGAGCACGCATACAGTTTTGAAAAGTACAGTTTTGATAAAAATTTTTGTTTGTACTAAAGATCATGGATAGAAAAAGTAATAGAAATAAAAATAAAAGAAACACTGGTAGCAATCGAAAAGCTAGTCCCATGAAACGCCAGTTTCGTGGTAACCCACACGAAAGAGATGAGGACACGCACTATTGAGATTGCCAATTATATTAGTCATATTTAACGAAGATTTTTTGCCAATACTTCAAATAATGAACCTAATGGGCATCCCGATTGGCAACGTCACATAAATAACCAAAAATATCGGATAAAAATTTTATAGCTGTTAAAACTTGACTTATTTTCAAAAATACTTAAAGTGCCCTTTTCTGGCATAAAAAAATCATAAAAAATCGATAAACATAGATTTACCATTTGAAATGATTTCAATAATTTTTAAAAATATATCCGATTTTCTTTCAAAAAATTTTAGAATTCCAGGGTTGCCAAAGTATATAAAGGCAAATTGGGTGCAAGAGTAAAAAATATAATAAAAAACACTTTAAAAATCAAAAATCTACCTTTTCAGCAACTTAAAAACTCTCTCTGTAATATGCTAAAAAATATTTTGTTTATTTTTTGTATTTGATGTGAGCAATTTTAAAACGCATTAAAATCACAAATATTTCATAAACTTGCATTTAATTTTTGCCTTTATCGTAATTTTGGGATAACGTGTTGCGATTGTGGTCTGGATATTTTCTTCTATAATAAAATATCTATAATTGTAGTTATTATTGCTTATCACGGTAATTGTTGCTGAGGTATATTTTTAAGAAATATTGAAATCATCTATTAATATATATATAAAAATTATTTGCATTGTGTATGAAATTGATGTTCTCTGTAATACGTGAACCGATTTCGTTTTTGGTTTTTATGAATAAACGGTCTTTGTATGACCCTATAGGAACAAACTAACTTGTTTTTAAAAACAACTAACTAAAAGACTACCTGAAAATAAACTAGTATATGAACTCCTTTGAATTATATTAAGGCGGCAACTACTCTGATTTTGACATAT
Organism: Coremacera marginata; assembly: GCA_914767935.1. Lineage (NCBI taxonomy): Eukaryota > Metazoa > Arthropoda > Insecta > Diptera > Sciomyzidae > Coremacera > Coremacera marginata. The sequence continues at coordinate 80,918,608 of OU612047.1, read as the reverse complement.
GTTAATTGCAAATTTGTATTAGATTACAAGTTTATATATATATTTAACCATGTCATTTCATCAAATATTATTAACTTAGGCTTCACTAACATTTTGTTTCAAAAAGACATTTTTTTTTATTTACGACATTGAGCCGCAAGACAGACCTGGTAAACAAACTTTAAAACTGATAGACTGCCTCAAAACCCTGTGAAACGATTAAAAATTCTTTATTATTTAAGATATTCAAATTACAAACTGGTAGTGTTTAGCAAACATTGGAAAATTTGAACTCTGTACGGAAATTGATGCATTGCTTAACCATTCAGCAAACACCTCATTACTTCAGTAGTAAAGACGTACACCTTTCCCTACGTAGCGTCGAGTCTGCTCCATCACTTCATTGCGATTGACACTTAAAATAGGCACTAAGCAAAATATTGGTGTGTCCATCGACCATGATTAATGGTTGCAAGGCGTGGAAAATCCCGCCAACTTGCTTGTTTACCTAATTTTTTGAAATAAAGCATCAAAAAGCTGGCTTGTGTTAAATAACAGGCGCAGTATCCACACAATTCCGATCAATTAAATCGGCACCTTCGCTCATGTACCCGGGTGGTGGCGTGCCCGTTTTTGGAAACTGCTTCCGTAAACTGCATTCACGTAATGAATGTATGTACATATTTTTAATATGTACACAGCCATATAAATGATCTCTTTGATGTATAGAAATTTAAAATTTTTGTGCTTTTATATTCAGCTTCAGTAAGTGAAATATTAACTAGTTTTCAATTGATTTATTTTCAAGTTGTTAAAAAATAATTAAAATTTAACTAATTTAACAAGTAGTTGAAAATATATGCAGACTAAAGTCAATTGAGTTATTTAGCGGACATCACCATACAAAATATTTTAGTTCGTTCTATGGAAAAAAGTCAGAATTTCAACTAGTTGTGGTTGACAATAAACTACTTTTTCAACTACTTTTAAATTAGTTTTTCCTACAGGGGAGTTATAGACATTTGAACACGTATTTGTGCGTAAATGGTGTACAGGCCCGTAGCCAGAATTTACCTTAGGGGGGGTTTTGATAAAAAATCTATAAGTAGATACCAGTATTAACTGAAAGAAAGGATATGCAAATTTTTAATCAAATCCGTTTTCTTTTAAGACTATTTGTGAACCTGTTTTTAAATGACCATAAGAGAGACGAGAAGAGTTTATTTAATTTTTTTTTTTTACAAATCAATTTTAAGTACTAAGTTTTTTGATTTTTGCCTATGGTTTGTTGAAAAATGGTCCAAATTGAGAATTTTTAATTTCTTTTAAAAAGTATTATTCCGAAAATTAGCACAAAAAGTAAAAATGTCTTTGACAAAATTTTACTAATTCAGCAATATTAATGTGAACGGTAAAAATAGGTAAGTTTTCTTGCAGTTTATTAAAATCAAAATTAAAATCAGCTATTAAAAATGCAAATATTTTTTAATAAGTTCAGCTGGTGAAGTAAAAGTTGTGAATAACTTTTTTTTACATTTCATTTAAACGGGAGAAAAACAAATTTAGTTAGGTTTCTTTTTGGCTATCTTACGCTTTTGTTGATCCCCTGCTTGTGTACAACTATTTGAACCTGTGTGAACCCTAGTTCGAGTTATCGTTAAGGGCTAAAATATTACTGTTCTCGAAAACTATTTCGACAATTTAAATAAATTCAAAAGAAAATATTTTAAGATCTTTAAAAATTTAACACTTTCATTTTCTCATGATTCAATGCCAATAACATTTACTATATATAAATATTACTATATAAATAATATTTATAACTATATAAATATTTTCTTTTCAGTAAAATTTTTTGAGCAGAGGAATCGACTCCGATGAAGTCATATTTAAATTATAGACTACTTTTCAAAAACCGTAATTCGAAAACTGATTTTTGCACAGCACCAGTATCTTATACCCAATTTATTATTTAAGATATCTCATGAAAATAAGTTCATGTTAATGTTAAACTAATTACTCAGCTGGTTAAATTTTTATAAAAAGAATGACACAGTAAATTTTTTTGGATATTTAAGAATTAAATCGGTCGTGGATTTATATTTAAATTACTAGCTTATACCCGGCGCGCTTCGCTGCGCTCAGCGCTTATTCCCTAAAAGAGGGCGTAGCTTCAGTGAAGCCATGCTTTTATAGTAAGTTCGTACCGAGTTTCATTGATGTATGACTTATTTCGAAAGCTATACCGAAAATTTTGGGTGCGGAATAAGACCGCGCCCCTCGCCCCCTCGCCCAACACCCATAATATGTTACCTGTGGAGCGGCATGTGTAAATTGAGGTCGAATACTAAATTCCTAGGCTGTGCGACCTATAATTCCAAAACTGTTTGATATCGAACATTTTAGGTGTATGTAAGGTGCCTTTTACGATCGGCACCAGACTTCACAGGAACTCTCTCAAGGCTTTGGTATAAAAATTGGCTTAGCGGTTTCGAACTCTTTACGTGATATACATATATACCCACACACGTATATACATTCAGTCGCCTGACGCTCTTTAGGAAAAAAAATTGTTCAGTCCGGTTCTTCAAAATAAACCATGGCGTATGTTATGATGATCCCCAAAATATTTCGACGAAAAATATTGGCTGGTATGGTAGTTAAAAAAAAACGGTCAGAAATAAGAGTTATGATAAAGTTCTTTTGCATCAAAAAATCTTACATTTTTCCCGTTAGACCAAAGATAATGCGGATTTTTATGGATTGTTTTAACTTTTTCCATATTATTTTCACTAAAATTCAAACGAATTTTTTCCTATACTACTTTAAGTCAAATAAATTGTAAAATGTAAAAAATGTGTACATTTTTTTGTAATTTCATTCAATTTAGTTCTTCACTTTACACTATATTTTATCATCAATAGATAATTTATTTGACTAAAAGTAACATGGCAAAACACAAAAAAAATTGATTTGAATTTTTGTGAAAGTAATTAAAAAAAAAGTTAAAAAAGAAATGAAAATCTGCATTATCTCTCGTCCGACTGTAAAAATTTAAAATTTATTGGTGCAGATTGGAAGAACTTTTTCATTACTGTTATTTCTGACCGTTTGTTATTTTTAACTAACACACCATTAAATATTTTTATAAAAAACTCGATTTTTAGAGCATATTTCAAACCATTGCGTGCATACTGGTTGAGGTGCGTGGCTTGAATGCCATAGAACCCAGGTTCGAATACCACCTGACATAGGAAGTTTTTTCAATTAAATTAATTTTTCTGTTCGGCCGTCATCCCTATGCAGACAATGGCAAACCTCAGAGAGTAAAAACTGGCATAAAAAGCTTCTTGAGAACATAAGCCGTTCGGAGTCGGCATAAAACTTGTAGATTCAGTTCTCGATCATTTGTGTTCAAACGGTCGAAGTATTTTCAAGGGCTGAAATTGCCATTTCGTTTTTGTTTTTTTTTTTTCTTTTTTATTTCAAACTATTCCAGCTCACGGATGGCCATTCCTACAGTCGAAATATTTGGGGAATCATCATAACATTATGCATTATTTTGAGGAACCGACTTGTTCACCTTTTTTTTTGTGAGGAGCCTTATTATACATACATACATTTTTTACAGATAGATAGATGAGCAGAAAAAGTAGGTATGGCAACATTTATATATATAGTGACCGCCACTTGGTCCCATTGCACCTACATACCAAGTTACACTATCAAAACACGTACAGCTCAGAAATTAGAATGATTTTCGAAAAGTCGTCGTAGATAACGTGCGAAACGCCCATTTTTTAAGGGTTCTGGCAGTAACCATATGAACTAATCTACCAAATTTTAGTCTTTTACTCTAAAAAAAGTCTGATATACATCCTTTTTATAGATTTGTGGGCGTTAAAAGTAGGCGTGTCAACATTTATATATAAAGTGAACGCCAATTTGACCCATAGCACCTACATACCAAGTTTGTCTATCAAAACGTTCACATCTCAGGAATTAAAATTATTTCTAACCGATAGCCCTGGCAGCTAGTGCTGACTTAGTTATAATTTTTAAATTGTAATTAACTATAGTACAATTAAAAAATAAGTAAATAAATAAATTAAATAAAATTATTTCTGAAGAGTGGGCACAGATATAGTGCTACCATGCACATTTTTTGCAAAGCTGTCGAGAGTAAGCGTATGAACTTAATTACCAAATTTTAGTATTTAACGATGATAATCGTCTGATTTAAAGAAGTTCTATTAATTTGTGAGTCAAAAAAAAAACCAAGTGGCGGCCGTGGCGTAGTGGGTAGAGTTGTGGCCCATACGCGAGAACACCTTGGTCCGAATCCCACCTGACACGGGAAGTTTTTCAATTGAATTAATTTTTCTGTTCGGCCGTCACCTCTCTGCAGACAATGACAAACCTCAGAGAATAAAAACTGCCATGAAAAGCTTCTTGAGAACATAAGCCGTTCGGAGTCGACATAAAACATGTAGGTCCAGTTCTCGATGATTTGTGTTCAAACATTCCACAACACTCACAACACAATTGATCATAAGAAGCTCGGTAAAAGTGCTTTCAAGGGCTGAAATTGACCATTTCGTTTTGTTTTTTTTTGTGGGTGGTACAAGTGGGCGTGGAAAATTTTATATATATACATTGACTGCCACTTAGAGCACCTGCATATCAAGTGTTACTATCAAACTTGTGCAGTCAGGAATAAGCATGATTTCGAAAAAGTGGGCGTAGATATGGTGCGACCACGGCCCTTTTTAAGCAGTTGCCGACAGTGACCATATGAACTAAATTACCAAATCTTAGTCTTCTACGGCAAAATCCGTCTGATATAAACCATTTTTACTGATTTGTGGGCGGTAAAAGTGGGCGTGACAACATTTATATTTACATAGTGACTGCCACTTGGACCTATAAGACCGGCATAACAAGATTCACTATCAAAACGTGTACAACTCAGGAATAAGCATGCTTTTGATAAAGTGTGCGTAGATATAGTGCGGCCATGCCCATTTTTTGTACATTGGCCGACAGTAACCATATGAACTAAATTACCAAATCTTAGTCTTCTACGGCAAAATCCGTCTGATATAAACCATTTTTACTGATTTGTGGGCGGTAAAAGTGGGCGTGAAAACATTTCTATTTACATAGTGCCTGCCACTTGGACCTTTAGAACCTGCATACCAAGATTCACTATCAAAACGTGTACAACTCATGAATAAGCATGATTCCGATAAAGTGGGCGTATATATAGTGCGTGCACGCCCATTTCTTGTATATTGGCCGACAGTAACCATACGAACTAAATTACCAAATCTTAGTCTTCTACGGCAAAAGCCGTCTGATATAAAGCATTTTTACTTATTTGTGGGCGGTAAAAGTGGGCGTGACAACATTTATATTTATATAGTGACTGCCACTTGGACCTATAGAACCGGCATACCAAGATTCACTATCAAAACGTGTACAACTCAGGAATAAGCATGATTTCGATAAAGTGGGCGTAGATATAGTGCGGCCATGCCCATTTTTTGTACATTGGCCGACAGTAATCATACGAACTAAATTACCAAATCTTAGTCTTCTACGGCGAAAACCGTCTGATATAAAGCATTTTTATTAATTTGGGGGCGGTAAAAGTGGGCGTGAAAACATTTCTATTTACATAGTGCCTGCCACTTGGACCTTTAGAACCTGCATACCAAGATTCACTATCAAAACGTGTACAACTCAGTAATAAGCATGATTCCGATGAAGTGGGCGTAGATATAGTGCGGGCACGCCCATTTTTTGTATATTGGCCGAGAGTAACCACACGAACTTAATTACCAAATCTTAGTCTTCTACGGCAAAAGCCGTCTGATATAAAGCATTTTTACTTATTTGTGGGCGGTAAAAGTGGGCGTGACAACGTTTATATTTACATAGTGACTGCCACTTAGATCCATAGCACTTGCATACTAAGATTCACTGTCAAAACTTGAAAATATCATGAATTAAAATTAGTGCTGAAAAGTGGGCGTATATATAGTGTGACCACGCCCATTTATTGTACAGTCATCGAAAGTAACCATCTGAACAAAATTACCAAATTTAAGTTTTATATGATTAAAACCGTCTGATATATAGCAATTTTTTTGGTTTGTGGGCGATAGAGCCAATTTGGGTTGTATGGGAGGTACCACGCCCCCTTGCCCAATCAACACCAAACTTCACAGGAACACTTTCCGAATGTTGCTTTAGTATCCCTAAAAATTTCATAAAGTTTGGTTCGGTGGTTTTGGAGTCTATACGTGATATACACACATATCCACATACCCACATACCCACATACCCACATACATACATTAATTTTTATATATATAGATTTGCAAATTAAAAACACTAAAAACAAAATTTCTTTTATCTTCCAAATTATTTTTTAATTTTTTAATATAATAAAAATCATTTTAAAAATGCTGAAGCTTAAAAAACTGTAATTGTTAATTTTTTTTATGATAATTTGGTAACATGATTAAAAAATCATCAAATCACTATAGAATTGGACTGTATAAAATGATTCACAAAAAATTTTTCTATCGAGAATTCTTTTTCGAAAAGAAGCATATTTAGATTTAAGGAGATTTTCCGGAACCTGTTATTTGGAAAAGGCTTTGCACAGGGCAAAATTTTCGTGCCAAGTTAGAAATTTAAGATGTCTTATACACCAAGAAAACAACAAAATAAAAAAGTCAAACTTCTTAGTCATTCGCTTGACGTGGAATACCCCATAATGTGTTAAATTTCGGTACATGTATTTTTTACACTTTTAAAATTGAAAAAAAAAACCAATCAAATGAATGCTTTTTCACAAGTTTTGGGTCTAATAAGCTTACCCAAGAAACCTTAGTTGTGGACTTTATCGAAATTCCGACGAATTCATAACTATTTCTAACAGTCTTAAAGAAATCGTTACAATTTCGTTACGCAAATATCGCAGCAGTTTCACTATTTATACGAATTTATAAAGAGTTTCGTTATGCGACTGTTTATAAAACATATTGAAATGCAAGCACTGTAAACTTTTCTTTCTTTCGAACTGTCTGAACAAAATTGTAACTTTTTGGTAACATTTTCATTAAGACTCGTTACGAAATCGTTACGACATTTCATTACGAAGTCGTGTCAACCGCTTTATACGATATTCTTAACGATTTCATAACGAAATCGGATTCCAAAATCGAAAAGATTGCGAAATGCTTGTTACGATTTCGTTAAGAATATTTCGAAATCTTTCCGATTTCGAAATCCGATTTCGTTGCAAAATCGTAACGAAAATCGTATGAAGGGGTTGACACAACTTCTTAACAAAATATCTGTTAGCATTTAAATATGTCGCATAACGAAAATTTACATAAATTCGTATAAAAAGTGAAACTGTTAAAATTTGCGTAACGAAATTGTAATGATTTCTTAAAGACAGCTCGAAATAGTTACGAATTAGTCGGAATTTCGACATAGTCGTCAACTATAGTTTGCTAGGTAGACATGGCATAAAAAATGTCAAGCTAATTTTCTTCAATTTACAAAATTATAATCGTTCTAGGTATAATTTCATATATATATTTTGCTGGATATCAGAGACTTTTTGAGCATTGAAACTGATTTTTAATATACAAACTCCTTGGTGATGAATTCCAATATAATGATTATAACTTCTATAGGCAGAGTTAATCTTTCACTTGGCCAAAAAAAATTTTTCAATAATTAAGTGAAGTTTTCAAGAAAATTAACATCATTATCACAGTTTATCTAAAAAAAAATCACATTTTTGATTTAATAGTCTCATTTGTGTTATTTCTTTATACTTTCTGGACCCTAAGGGGGGCAGGGGGGTTTGAACACCTAAGGCCCCCCTTGTCTACGGGCCTGATGGTGTATATAGGGAAATATTTGCAAATCCCTATATCTCGGTAAGTATGGGTACTACGGTATTGGAATTTGTTACAGATGTGGGTAGGATCATTTGAAAAACTGTAGAAAAGTGAGCGGAATAAAGTAAAGGGGAATGTCACTATAAGTAAATAACTATACCTCGGTAAACATGGGTACGAGGGTAATGGAATAAAATAACAACAAAAACTCAAGAGATTTGAACACAAAAACAGCAACCGATGTTATTATATTAATTCATTGATTTTGGCCACCGCAATAGTAGATGTGTGAACTGGTGCATTTTCTTGATGAAACAACGCTTTCTTTATCGCCAAATTCGGCCGTTTTTTCTTGATTTCGTCACTCATATAGTGCAATAAGTTCGCATAATACCCGCCGTTGACTGTTTTTCCTTTATGAAGATAATCAATGAAAATTGTCCCATGTGCATGCCAAAAAAACGGTCACCATGGCCTTGCTTGCAGATGAAACTGTCTTCGTCTTTTTTGGAGCCGATTCTTCTTCTTTCAGGCTATTGTTTTTACTGTTCCTTCGTCTCAGGTATGAAGTGATGAACCCATGTTTCATCTATGGTTATGAATTGACGCAAAAAATCGGCTTTATTGCTGTGGAACATCGCCAAACCATCGATTGGAACATCTTCACCCTGTTTTTGTTCCAATGTGAACAAACCCGGCACCCATCCTGCGCACAGCTTTTTTATGTTTACATTTTCAGTCAATATGCGATGTACTTCACTTTTTGAAATGGCTACCATGTCTGCTAGGTCGCGCACTTTCAATTATGATGGCTGCCAAACAAATAATTTTTTAAAGCAACAACCGCTATCTATACGTCAGGTCGGGTCCTTCTGGAACCACCCTCGTAACTGAACTTATTTATTTCGTGTATATTTCTTTGCTGGATTAAATTATGTTTGTATATTAAATTAAGAAACTTTGTTTTAGTAATTAATGTTTAGCTTGGTGTTTTTTTTAAAAGTTAATAAAATTTTCTTGAATTCTTTTATAACTCATAAGTTACACCTTATACAGTTTTTCGATCCTAGAATTTCGGGACTTAGATTTTCAATCGCAATAGTCCCGGGATTGCGAAAGGCTTCCAGAATTGGCATCCATAGTGGATACGGCACTTTTGGAATGATATCAATTGTCTGAATTCGGAGCACAAACAAGAATAAAAGCAGCAAATATCTTTTTTGTACCACAGTTTTTGCATTGTTGATAAATTCATTAAAATAATTTAATAATTCATATTATTCTGATTTTAACTATTCTGGCTAACGAAATATTAGCCCAATTCACATTCTTGTGTATCCGAGACTACAAATTTGTGCAATTTAAACATTTCCCATCTTTTGGGAGTGGTCTTTTTCGGTTTACTTTGGAACAGAGATAAAGAGATTGGAAACTTCATGTTGTTAAAGGTTATTTCAGATTTCACCTTTATCAACTCCCTTTTCTATGAAAAACTTACGAATTGTGTATATGAATTTGGTTATCCCATGTTTGAGGCTAGTATCTGTGGTTGATACCTTTTACACATTAATGGTGAGTTTGAATGTCCCATGTTTGAGGGGAATTTCTGGGGTTTTTTTTTTTAGTTCTTATGTTAGTTTCGTTGCTTTGCATGTTCAACAGTTTTTGCCTCTCATGAAAATTTGTGATTTTTTCGTTGTGACGGTTATGTACTGCGGGCGCGATATGTGCTAAGATATATTTAATACTAGCTTACACCCGGCTCGCTTCGCTTCCTTTCGCGCTTATCCCCTGAAAAGGGGACGTAAGTATAGTTTGCAACGCACAGTTGGTAATGAATTAAATTTCCAAATTTTAGTCTTATAGGATCAAAACCGTCTTATATATAGCATTTTTGTTGATATATGGGCAGTAAAAGAGGGTGTGGCAACATGTTTTTCATAAGTCTACTCAAAAAATACAAAATCAGGAAAACCAACACGTATATGCATATTTTCTCACGTTTTGACCGGGATTTTGCAACCATCACTATTGAGCAATTTCTCTGCACATAGGTTTAGAAAGTGAAGGTTTGGACGCGGCATTTAAGTTTTTACATGCGGATGTTGAATTGGGGTTTCTACATCTAAGTTTTATCTTTGTACGTGCACACTTAGAAAGAGTAGATTTAGACGCGGCATTTAGGTTTCTTATATGCGGATGTAAAATTAGAGTTTCTACTACATTCAGCTTTTCTCCACTAACGTTGTAGATCTATACCGGACCAAAAATATTTAAAAAATCAATGAAAATTTATTATCCTGTACCATTATCATTAATAACTATATACCATATATAGATCCATGAACCGTCTGCGCCTTATACAACCAATGTTTGGTCTTGAATCGAAGAATTGGTGGGAAAACATATGTGAATTATAGTTTTGAATTGAAACATTGCGAAAAATAGAAATTGGCAGGCACAGAAACATATGTACAGTCAACCGCTTAATTTGTATACACCTTAATTTGTATACATAAAGCTTTATATTTCGTGCAACTTCCAACACGGACATGACTTAAACATTTCGTGTAACTTTCGGATTTTAATTTGCGAAATGTTACTACTTTTAACACCAGCTGATAGTTGCACATTTCATGCAATTTTCAATGCAAACCTAAAAACCTAAAACACTGCATGTGACTTCTTAGTTCCAACACGATTGTGTGGTTTTTCAACAAATACGTTTAGTTTTCATATTTTTAAATGTCGCATGTAGAATTTGGTAAGAAAAATACTTTTTGAACACTTGTCGTGTAAGATTAGATATCTACATTCTCCGTGCGGCTAGTTTTGTTGTCTCTGCGTAGATATTAACCCAAGTATATTATGTCCAAAACTTGGTGGCCTTGTGAGATCTTTAGTAACTGCCCTGTTCTAAGTTCCGAGTTGGAATAGCGTAAAATTCAGAGTTCAAATCCTATCGGATTTAAAATGGTGGTCTGCATTCCGATTGGAAATGGAATGCTCGAAACAAAATGAAAATTAATTCGAATATGTCAAAGCCAGCAATTTTATTGGAGTATGAGAACAACGCGTACGAAAAAGTAAGACGGAGGATGCTGCGCGACCACAGCAATCCTTTGGATTTTTCCGATTCAGCGTATGTAGCAACTTGTAAGGTTTATTTAAGACCATTTGATGATGTTTCTTTTAAATTTATTGCACAATATCGTCTAAATAAGGGGGCATTTAATTTGGTCTTAAATGAAGTAAAACCTTTTGTCCTGCGATCTTCGATTCCCACAATAAGTCAACAACTTATGACCACAACTTTACGGTTCGTGGCTAAAGGAGACTATCAGCGTTTAGTGGAAAATGATGCAAACATAGCTTTAAGAAGAATACAGTATCGAAACTCGTCCCGAACATATTAAACTATATGGAACACCTCCTATGCCCAAAATGGATTAAGCTTGCCATTTCTGAATAATCCTCCATAAACAAAAGCATCGCGAGTTTTGGGCAGTATTGTGTTGTCCCCGATTCCGATCAAAATCGGATTTCAGAACAGGGCTGATAGATACTCGTAGGTATTACCCTGTGCGCTGTGCTACGTCTTGATATCAGTTATTTGCAGCTTTTGTTGTGTAACTGTGTGTTCGTTTTTCGTGTATTAAATTTGTTTGGAGATATTTGTACTACAGCGTCCTCTGATTCTAATATAATATTCCTAAATACAAATTTGCATGGATATCGAGTCAGTGGCTTAGGAGTTTTGTCGCAATTTCTTCAGATATTTGTACTACAGCGCTCCCTGGAGTTCAATATAGAGGAAAGGAATAAATCTAAAACAGTCACTGTACCACAAAACCTATGTTTACAAATTTTCACGCAAATTGGATAAACGTTTTTAGCGATTTTTTAAGAATATGATAGAATACTATAGCGCCCTCTGGTGTTTGAGATATAGCAAAAAAGATAGCGTAAGAAAACATCTTCTGTTCTGGAAAAGTTCTGAAATACAAATTTGCATACAAATCAAATGAGCGGTGTTCGAGATAGAGGAAAATAGATAAAACCAAAATACTCTCCGTACCCGAGAACCGCCATTTAAAAATGTTCATAAGGCTTGAATGAGTGGTTAAGGAGTTTCTCGAAATTTTTTTTGAGATTTGTTCTACAGCGCTCTCAGGGGTTCGAGATAGAGGAAAATAAATTATTCCAAAATACGCACCGTACCCAAAAATCCCTATTTCGAATCTTCATGCACCCTATGGCTTTCACGTTAGAGCAAGCAATAAATTGACAAAAATTTTATTGCAATCGGGTGGAGTGCATTCTGAGTTTCAATTCTTTAGAAGTACAAATCACAGAACAGAAGTGTTGTCAACTCTGGTTTGCTGCTGTTGGACGTGTTTTTTCTTGCGTGCTCAAAACTTGTTGCAATTAAATCTAATTTCATAAAATTTTTGATTTAATCCGTATTTTTCTTAACTTGTATCTTGCTGATCACCTTCTCTGGATTTCTGCAGTCACACGGATAGAAAACGTTTAAATAATCCTTTTTAAAATTGAATTGAATTGTTGTGCTTTTCATACATATATATACACCAACTTTTTTTTTTCTATTGCATTTTTGCTTTAGCAACAACAAACGCTGGTTTCATTAGTGAGAGCGAATTTATTTTTTTTTAATTTGCCTTTCAGTGCTTTTTTGGCGTAAGTCAGCTGTTTTCTAAAGCTCCTTAAACTGCCACTATAAGCAATCTAAACTCTAGCGCATCTCAAACTTTGGCTGTCAAATTTTCTCAAACAGGATTGCCAAGTTTACTTTTAACTTCAATCAAATAATTACTTAAAATTTTGAGTTAAAAAAAAAAATAAAAAATAGCTTAAGAATATTAAACTAATATTAACTTTATAAAAAATTCTACTTTCTTTACATATCTGCAAATTTTAAATACATTAGTATTTAATATGTTTTGCAAATTCCGCAACTGTGCTATTAGGGAGAGTCCGACCAAGTTTTAAATTGCTGGTTGTGCACTAAATGTGCGGCTATTTGATGCGCTAAATGAGAATAAAGGTCTACATTGGGCATGCGAAGATTGCAGAGCAACTGATGTAGACATTTTAAAACTTATACGGCAATAGAGAAAGGGCTTCTTGGAGGTCTCAAAACACCTAGTGATTGCTCAGAATAGACGGAGTATGAAAATTTGTTCAAATCGTTTAAGTGCATGCATGAGGCTTTTGTCTCTCTAAAACGCAAGAGTAGCAAAAAATATCTTCGAAGCTCTGCCAAACCCACTGCAATAGCCACCCCGCCCATCAAGGTAACACCTCAAATTATCACTAAGCCAAATGCTGAGCCTTCACCCAACTCAAACACTCCACGTGAAGCACTATTAACTACAGAGAGAGTAACTACAGTTCGCAATACTGATAATATGGCTCTTTCTAATGTTCCTACATCAGTCGATCAGAATCCACTTTTGGTTGAGGTTTCTGCTGTAGTACCTTCAATAAATTTGATCACGGATCCTCCTTTTACTTCTGGCGCTAATTTAACTTATGCTTAGACTTGTGCTTTATCGAGTGATGCCACTTCTCCTACAGTACTCAATACCAATAATACAGGCGCAAAACAAATATCGATAAGCAGGTTGAATCCGCCGGTTCACAAAACTCTTGTGGTAATTCCGCCTGCAAGATCTATATATCTCGTTTTGCAGCTGATACATCTGAGGATGATGTCTTTTTCTATATAAACTCAAATCTATATCTCTTAAATAAAAGTATTTCCGTTTACAAATTCAAGTTTTCTCATGAACGCGCCACTTCATCATTTAAAATAGCTCTGCCTAGTGATCTTTACAATAGAGTAGTCGACCAAAGTTTTTGGCCTGAATATACTTTATTACATGAATATGTTCCCAGGTCGCAACCTAGAATTTTACTTGCTTCCCTACATGTTCGTGACATGAACTAAAAAAACCAGATTGCTGCCTTCAGTTCCTCATTATGTATCAAAACGTTCGCGGCATTAACACTAAATTGATTAATTTATTTGTTATGAGTCACAACATTCGATATGATATCATTGCTTTCAGCGAGACTTGGCTTAAACCTAATACTTAAAATTCTGAAATTCTGTGTAATACATTTGATATATATCCTAAAGATAGAAACTCCATTCCTGGAAATTGCTCTAACGGTGGGGGTGTGTTGATTGCGGTCAAATCAGCACATTCTTCACAAGAAGTAAATATCTTAGAAGCTGCAGACATAGAATTTTGATGTATTCATGTAAAGTACGGTTCCTTAAGTCTCTACATTACATGCTCATATATCCCTCCCATTTCTAACTTAGAAGCTTATAGCAAACATTTGCTTTCTATTAGTAAAGTTTGCCTACAGCTGCATTCTAACGATCATATTTTAATAACTGGTGACTTTAACCTGCCCAATGTTTCTTGGAACTGCTGTCCCGAAAATTCTTCAATATTTTTACCATCATCTGAAAGTTCAGTTGAGAATTACTTTTTAAATTTTTCAAGTCATGGTCTTTTCCAACTAAACGGTCACTTGAACAAAAATAGCCGTGGGCTCGATTTGGTATTTTTTTATGAGAGCAATATTACCTCAGTGTCAAGGTCCGATCCTCTGGTTACTCCTGAAGATTCTCACCATCCGACCATAGAAATCAGTCTAAATTTTCCTAAACCATGTGCGCAGAAGCAAGCTAATCACCCGTCTTCAAATTTAACTTTAAGAAAACTAATTATGTTATTTTGAAAAATAGTTTGTCTAATACAAATTGGTCATCTATACTGAATCTTAATACAAAATGTTTATCGTCACAGAATCTAGATGATGCGGTAAATGCGTTTAATACAACGATCATTGATTGCTTTCATATATCTATTCCTCTAAGAAAAGCTTCTATGATTTCGGGCCCTGTGTGGTATACTAATGAATTAAGAAAATTGAGAACTTGAAATCGAAATTTTATAAAAAATATCAAGTAACATATTATGTGATTATGTGATTTTGGTTGTTATACTTCGACTAAATACAGTTACCAACAGCTGTGCAAGCAATCCTATAATATTTACCTTACAAAAGTAAAATTAAACATTAGGTCTGATGCAAAATCATTCTGGAGCTTTGTAAATACTAAACACAAGATTGATTCCTATCCTTCTTTTATGAAATATAATAATGTTGAGTCCGATAATGATAATAGTATTTGCAACCTTTTTGCTGACTTTTTCAAGTCGACTTATTCATAATCTTCTTTTGATAATGGGAACTATCCACATAATGTTCAATCTGGGGATATTTGTATCCCAATAGTTGATACCAATACAGTTTTATCATTCTTAAAAAATCTTAAAACTTCATATAAGAGCGGTCCCAACAACATTATTAAAATACTGCTGCGAATAACTAGCAGCCCCTATAACTTTGCTTTTAAATCTTCTTTAAAATCTTGCTATTTTCCTGCTGTCTGGAAGTCCTCTTTTATTATTCCGTTACATAAATCTGGTAACAGGTCTTTAATTGATAATTATCGTGGAATTGCGAAATTAAGTGCTTTGCCTAAACTTTTTGAAGCAATTGTTACATCACAATTATCACATAGTGTTAAGTCTTTGATGTCTCCATGCCAACATGGATTCCTTTCTGGAAAGTCTACTATTACTAACCTACTTGAATTTACATCAAAAACTATAGAACATTTTGGAAAAGGTTTTCAGACTGATGTTATCTACACGAACTTTAGCAAAGCTTTTGACGTTGTAAATCACAAACCCTTAATTTTAAAATTATCTCTTGTTGGATTTCCCACTCAGTTGGTGTGGTGGATTGAATCGTATCTAAGTAATAGAACACAATCCGTTTTATTTAAACTTGTGAAATCATACGAGTTTCCTGTTACCTCGGGAGTGCCCAATGAAGTCACCTCGGGCCCCTTCTCTTTCTACTTTATATAAATGATTTGCCATCTGTAATAATGTATTCTAATATCTTGATGTATGCTGATGACGTCAAACTATTTCTTTCTTATAAAAGTGAATATGACACTGTATTCTTACAAACTGACATCAACAATCTTCATAACTGGTGTAAAATAAATCACATGAATCTCAATATGAAAAAATGTATGCACATGACCTTATCGCGTAAGCCATTGCTTAGGCATACTTACAAAATTTGTGAATGCACATTAGAATCTCTAGAAATTTTCGTTTATCTTGGAGTTACCATGGACCCTAAGTTGCGCTTTCATATTCATATTAATAAAATAATAAATAGAGCAAATAGTACTCTAGGATTAATTCAACGATGAGCAAAAGAGTTTAACGATCCCTTTATAACTAAAACTTTGTTCACTTCTCTGGTGCGGCCTATCTTAGAATATGCTTCAATTATATGGTGCCCAAGATACGGTTGTTATATTGACAACATTGAATCGGTACAGAAAAAATTTCTTCTGTTCTGCTTAAGCAATTTTTATTGCAGAACTAAATTTCATCTACCCCCCTATAAATATCAGTTACAGCTCTTGAAACTTCCAACTTTCGCAGAGTTATGCTTAATGTGAGTTGGACTGTTAAGCTTTTACATTGATATGTGGACAGTCCATATTTATTGAGTAAAATTTACTTTAATATTCCTCTCCATCCTAGGAGATCTTTTGAGATACTGTACATGAACTTTTGTAGAACAAATTACTTGCAAAATGAACCACTGAGAAGCGCTTGTGGTGACTTTAACTTTGTTTCAGATGTAATTTCCTTAAATGAATCCATGTACTCAATTAAACATAATATTTTAGATTATTTCCAGTACCGCAGCTGATGTGAATCATTCTGTACTAAGGGATTTCATTTTTTTCAGGCGATTTTTGGCAATATATTACTACCAAGCTGAATCAAATTAAACATGATTATCCAGAGCAAGACCACGTCCGTCTCGCGTGGCATGTGAAGGAGCTAGGCCCCGTCCGTCACGCCTTGCATGTGTGAGATTCACTCTAATCATTCCCTGTAGGAAAATCAACTAATTTAAAAGTAGTTGATAAAGTAGTTTTTTGTCAACCACAACTAGTTGAAATTCTGACATTTTTCCATAGAACGAACTAACTTATTTTGTATGGTGATGTCCGCTAAATAAGTCAATTGACTGTCGTCTGCATATATTTTCAACTACTTGTTAAATTAGTTACATTTAAATTATTTTTTAATTGCTTTAAAATAACCATTTGAAAACTATTACTGATGGCCAAAAGTTAATAATATTTGATGAAATAACATGGTTAAATATATATATAAGCTTGTAATCTAATAAAAATTTTCAATTAAAACATGCCAACATCAGAGTAGTTGCCGCCTTAATATAATTCAAAGTAGTTTATCAATCACTGGTTTTTAAGTAGTATTTTAATTACTTCATATATTGAAGTGGATGCCGCCTTAATATAATTCAAAGTAGTTCATACACTGGTTTATTTTAAACTAGTTTTTTAATTAGTTGCTTTTAAAAACAAGTTAGTTTGTTCCTATAGGGTTGTTTACAAAAATCTACACACAATAGAATAGAATTTGATTATCCAGAGCAAGACCTCCTTTGTTTTGCCTGGCATATGAAGGAGCTTGACCGCGCCCGTCTAGCCTTTCATATGTGAGCACGGCTAGCTTGGCAATTTGTTTTTTTTATTTTAGTAGAAATAAACTAAGTTAATATTAATTGTTATATTAAAATAATGCTATAAATGAATGATTATAATACTATTATGATTTGTAATTATGTGTACAAAAATAACCTATTAAATTTTTAAAATGCTATAAAGCCTTAAGGCTTAGCATAAATAAATTAAAATTAAAAAATGTAAGCTATTCGATATCAAAAATTTGTTTTATGTGGGCAGAGCCAAGCCCTTTAGTCCAATGCCCGTCCAAGTTTTCTATAAGAAAGACATCACTTAGCGTTAACTCCATTCTGAGTTTCAATGTTCTGTGATTTTTACTTTAAAAGCTATTCGATATCAATATTTGGCTTACATGGACGGAGCCACACCCCTTTGTTTACTGCCTTCCAAGTTTTCTATTAGAAAGACATCACCAACTAGCACCTCCATTAGAGTTTCAATGTTCTGTGATTTTTTACTTCCAAAGCTATTCGATACCAATAATTTGGCTTATATGGGCGGAGCCACACCCCCTTGTCCAATGCCCGTTCAAGTTTTGTATAAGAAACACATCACCAAAAAGTAGCCCCCGTCTGAGTTTCAATGTTCTGTGATTTTTGCTTCTAAAGCTATTCGATACAAAAAATTTGGTTTATATGGGCGGAGCCACACCCCTTTTTTTCAATGCCCTCCCAAGTTTTCTATTAGAAAGAAATTACCAAGCGGCAACTCCATCCCGAGTTTCAATGTTCTGTGATTTTTTCATCTGAAATTATTCGATGTCAAAAAGTTGGCTTATATGGGTGCAGCCACACCTCCCTGTCCAATGCCTCACCAAATTTCTTATATGAAAGGAACTCCATTCTGAGTTTACATTTTTTGTGGCTTTTACTTCCACGATAAACTGCTTTTTAGCGATTTTATATGAGAAATCATATGTGCGAAATGTGATCCAATATTTTCGCAATATCTCGAGAGAACCGCTCATCCGATACTGCAGACTGGCTAAACACACCCTCAAAATTTGAACAACACCATTGGAACGGTTCAGATGTGATGGAGTAACATACGGACACGATTAGATTTTTATATATACAGATTGTTTTTATTTTTGTTATTGTTTTTTGATTTTCTGAAAGAAAATTTATTCAAAAAAGTATTTTATATTAATAAATAATGTAAATAATAAATAAATTAGCTTATTTTGCTTATAAGTTGAAATTTTTTCAGATTTTTTTTTTTTTTACCTCTATATTTATTCTATGCTCTTCTTCTGTTATTTTTCATAAAGTCTATGCGTGTACTTCTTTTTGCTCTAAAAATGTTGGTCACATTAGGTATCCTGCACAAATCGGAAAATCGGTCCGCTATAAACAAAGTTATTAGCCCTCAAACTTTGAATTCAATTTGCTCAAAACTATCGAAAGCCACGTACGACACTTAATTTCTCAGACGACTATATAACAATTCACAATTTCAGACAAATCAAAAGAGGTATAGTAGAAACATGCTTTTCTTTAGACTTGGAATAGCCGTTAATTAAAAGCTCAAAAAATGTTCATCTTAAATTATTATAATTTTTCTTCTTAGGTTTTCTTTAGTAAACAGATGTAATACTGAAGTCCAAGTTTGGTATAATTAATTACCCCTTCCAGAATTCTGAATGAAGGGCTTTCTGCTGGGTGGTTACTTCGTTGACGTTGTTGCTCAACAATACGCGGCATTGATGTGATGTCCTCCTCCAGTCCGACTTTCTCCACAACAAGAGTAGCACCTTTTATAATTATGATAGGGATGCACGAATTAGACTTTTAATGCTTGCGAGTGAGTAATAGAAAAGAGCCATATCATTTGGCTTAGCTCTCCGACTTACTAGCTCAGTTTCGATTCAAATGTGTCAGTATTTCTTTTAGCTCACTAGCATAGTAAGTAGCTCGATTAAGTAAAAAGAAACGAACTGCAAAGCGACGCAATTTTCCTTATCTATGCCTTGTCACCGTATTTACTCTGCTAATAATATTGCTTAATTTTAATTTTTGTACAAAGGTTAATTAACTCATTATGCTACATTTTAAAACAAAGCAATAAATAGGCGGAACTTTAAACAGCAATGGTTGCTTCCTTATGATATGTTAGCGAGTAAACGAAATGAAATGAATTACAATAGTACAGAGCTAAAAGAGTGATATCTTAGAAAGCTTGACTCATATCACTCTTTTCATTTAAGTGGCACATTTTGCGTATCTCTTTCACGAATAAATGGTTGATGCGAGAATAGCAGCGACATATTGCCTCCCCGTCCATGTCGCTTATTATTCACATTATTGTAAGAAAACACACCACAATCATTCAGTATTAATTAGCTTTTAACACTGTGGCAGCTACCGAGCCTAAGACCTATATTATGAATTTTTGTTTAAAAACATGTAATAACTGCCCATAACCCGAACGGAAGTCTTTAATGCATTTAATTTCCAAATGGTCACGATTTGACACAAATCGAAAACGATCCCTGTATGTTGAAAAATCATTCAATTAATTGAAAATACAACACAACAACCGAATATAATAAATTAGTAACAAAATGTGCCTGCCTTTCGGGCGAAAATGGGCACAAAACCCATTCATGCCGGCAACGGTCGAAGCGACATAGACATTACATTTAAATTACATGTCAACAACTCGGATTGTAAATTCTGTGTCATCTCGGGCATGTTTAATGAATTAAAAATGCAAACAACAACACTAGGCAACAAAGTCAGGCAAAGTGCTCTTAGGCATTGTGTGGGGCCCATCGACTTAAAAAGTAATTAATTAAAAATTCCTTACAACACTTGGAGCAACAACACATTGAAAAAGTCTAAATACCTCAAAAAGAAAAAAAAAGTTGAAAAACACGACAGTAAAAAAATAAAAACACAAATTCTGACACATTATTTAGCAATCACCAATTGCGGGTACCCAAAAACAAAACATTCAACAAACAAAACACATACTTTACCTCCAAAATCTGAACTGGTTCGATCATAATATTATGTTTCCATATAGACATATGTGTATAGAGAGAGAGAGAGAGAGAAAGAGAAAGGAGAAAAAAAGAGCACAAGGAATCTAGATTGTAGATATTTTAGTCAGAAAATGTTTGAGGTTGGAGTTGATAGTTAAATAAAAATTAGCAATTGTATTTTATTAATTTTGTTAGAAGCTTCTTATTTAAATTTTACGTAAATAAAGCAAAACAACAAAATAACCATATTTTCAAAATCCTAGGCAGAGGCTGCGTAACATGAGTTGGCACCTGGGGTGTTTTTCTATTGAGCACTTCCAAAATATTATATTCGATAAATATTCGATCACAATTATCAAATTAACTTTTGTATCCTTTTCAATAGACAAAATAAATTGATTGGTTAGCCGCACTTGGCTCATTGTGGATCTTAAGTAAGATTTTAACAACTTCAATTTTGAAAAGCTTCTTTCACACGAAGCCACTCAAACACAAAGAGTTAAAAAATCTTATGGTCAGCTCAAGACTCGGAACAGATTCAGAACCGCAGTCGAAAAATCTCCACGATAATGTCTTCTGCAGAAAATTCATCATAGATTTTTGTCTATTGTTTTGTCAGAAACAAAAACCGACGAGATCTTGATTAAATGCGACGAATAATGTTTTGCTTATTTATTCAAATATGTTTGATCCTAGCCGTTCGGAATCGGCATAAAACATATAGGTCCAGTTCTCGATTATTTGTGTTAAAACATTTCAACACACACAACACAAATGATCGGTCAAAGTCCTTTCAACGGCTGAAAAGGCCATTTCGTTTTTTTTATCTTATTCGGAAAAAATTTTTGCACTCAACTTACGCTTTTATTTTAGGCAAAACCGATTTCTGCAAGAATAATTGAGTTGTTCGGAAAGTAATTTAGTTTTTTCCCAACAGAGGACTATATTTTATTTTTTCACAACCAACTTCACATTTAAGGCGCATAATCGTATGTATTTTTATAAGATTTTATATAACTTACTTCGTTCGAATGTCCGTCAAATCTTGCAAACAATTTTTCGACAACTTGTGGGTCTCCGATACAGCTGAAATTTAACATACATATGTAAGACCTATGACAATGCAATATTACGAAAAAAAAATTGACACACCCCCTTTTACCGCCCACAAATCTCTAAAAATGCCATATCACCAAAACTACTAGGCCGATTCAGCTGAAATTTTGGCAGTAAATTTCCTTCAAGCATAAGATGGGGTTAAGAAAAAAAGTTGGCCACACCGCCTTTTATTACCTACAAATCAATAAAAATTTGATATCTCCAAAACTACCGGGCTGATTCAGCTGAAACTTTGGCAGTAAATTTCCTTCAAATATAGGATGGTTTAGGAAAAAAATCTTGCCACACTCCCTCTTAACGCCCACAAATCAATAAAAATTCTATATCTCCACAACTATTAGATCGATTCTAATGGTCTAAAAAATTAAAACGCTATATGTAAGGCTTTCAAAATAAAAGATGTTAATAATAAACCCTTAAGACTAAAAAGTAAAATATAAAAAAATTATAAAAAAAAAAATATTTTATAAAATAAGCTTTTATTTAAAAACAAAACGTGAACTAAAAAGAAAAAAATAAATTTCAGTGACATTTGTTATATATGTGTATAGTGGGTATATTCTAGATTCAGAAGAACCTCTCTGTTGGTTACCCATCATCATAATAAAAGTTCGTAAATAGATAAGTTCTAGGGACGTATATAAACTTAGAAATTTTCAAAATGTAAAATTCATTTAAATTTTAAAAGTTTAGTAAAAGAAGTACTAATACTTTATTAGTAAATTACTACACATTCAATTTGTTATTTAAACACATGGAATTTTTTTATTATACTCTAAGCATAAAGCCAACAAAATAAAAATTGATTTGACACTATTTAAGAGTTGGTTCTGTCCATGGCAGTATTATAAGGTAGGGCCGAGTCGCTTAGTGCCCTCACACGTCAACGAAAAGTGCAAGCTGAGAATGCTGGCTAGTTGTCAAAACGACGAATTTCGTAGAAATTGCAAACGAAGTAAATATATAATGTTTCCAAGTTGTAAACCATGCTGTCGCGTGTGTTACATTTGTGATAATTTGAGTGAAAATGTTATAAAAACAATGTAGTAAGAACTATAAAATGTGAAAGAAGTCTTAAATTTGCAAGAAAACTTGTAGCAATTTTAACCTAAAATAAACTGCGAAACGTGAACACAAAGATACTTTGGATGAACAGCTGATTTTGACAACTAGCCGGCATTTCTCTGCTGTCTACTTCATTCTTCTCCGAGTCGGCCCTACCTTACAATTCTGTCTCTGTCAACATTTTTTGACAAGCATTTGATTTATCTCAAACCTAAGAGTTAGATTTTTAAAACATCTATTTCCACTACTCATTTCAACACTATTTGCTGACGCTACAAAACCACTGGATATGGCGCTTTAGGAGCTTTTGAAAAACTAATTGAAATGTGTTAAGACGATTTGGAAAAAGATTTCGATGATTTAAAAATGAAACTGAATGTTTGGTATAGAGTTGGTAATAAAACCAGCCATGGAAAAAAGGCAGTGTTGAAGCCTTAGATCTGTGCAATAAAGAAATATTCTTTAATATATTTAATTTAACAATCATCCTAGTAACTTTTCCACTCACTTCGTGTGAAAATGAACAAACATTTTCAGTACTTCGCCGACTCAAAACTTATTTAAAGGAAGCACGATGTTGCAAGATAGATTAAACGGTCTTACACTGCTTATTCTGTACAGAGATATGACGCCACCAGTGTTTTTATTTTAGATAAAGTCGCTGAAAGTAAGCGTAAACTGAATTTGAAAATATAGTTTTGGTTTATTTTGTTAATCTGAATCACAATAATCATGTAATTGACGCTTTTTTTTCTGTAAAAGCAAGCAATTGATCGCAATTTTTTAAATTTGTAATTATGTTTTAATATAAATAAAACACTTCTTATAAACTTATTCTTAGTTATCATTAGCTGCATTCTCGTTGTCGTTGATCTAGAGCGTGCCTCTATTTTATTCACAATGCAAAAACACAAATTAGAACTACATCTCTTACTACTCTACTTCTGCTCTACTTCTGATCATAAAATGCGGCCAAGTTTAAAGAAATTTTTTGAAAACGAACATAGTTGGCAAATCTGAAGTGCCTTTCGACGAGTTTTGTTCTTACTAATCGCACTAGTATTTTGACGAGTCGTGTCAAATTGTAATAAAGCTGAACTATAAATGTTCCACTGAGATTTAAACTGATCCACTGCCACGAGTATGCAGCTATTATGTATGTTATCTTTGTGGTGGAATTCTTTGTTTGTTTAACTTTACCATACTTTCATATGCTTATATAACTCCCAAAAGTTGCAATTTACTACTGTGAGGTGAAAAAATCCGAGGCTCTTACCAGGATCTATTAGTGCAAAAATCGGACTCACTAACCACTACACAATAGCCGCTATAGTTACGTTTTTTTATACATATGTAAGTCCGACATATTACAAAAGTCCCCCCAAAAGAAATTCTGGCTGCGCCCCTGGATACGTTTACAAGCCTTTTAAAGATAAGTACAAAGACAAGGAATTACATTTATAAGTTTTTTATAGGGCTTTATATGGCCAATTTGGCGTATGGGATATAAAGGTATGTTCTCCTTCTTGGTGTCTTTTATGAGACTCGGTAAGATAAATTATAGAGATATTTCAAAGACTTGAAAAAATATGGAAATGTTTTTCTATACTTTTTCTTTATTCGCATTTTTTTATATAAGAACTTAAATTAATTTAATTGTATACCGGAGTCGAACCCATGTTCCGAACTCTCCATAGTCGTGCACGCTTTCACTAGACTTTCTGTCTTGGTAAAGAAAAGTCATTTGTATTTCAATACTTTCCGTCTTAGTTTTCCGATTCTTAACATTCAGATATTTTGTGATTCAGAGAACAATGATAGACTTATGGTAGAACTTAAAAGAAATGTGTATATTTTTTTTAGTTTTTGTTTCTTTTTTTTGTTTTTGCAAGTGGTTTTTTCTACGTGGTGGAAAAATAACAAAAAAAAATTTTAAATTTGATATTCGGACATGTAGCAAACCAACTATATCTTCTAAGCAGTTAGTTCTATAAAAAAATTTGTGTATTATAATTTAATGATCTTGAATTGATTTTCTTTGTGTTGTACAGTTTTGCCAGCACTTTTATGAACAACTTTAATGTTTTGGCCACTAAACATGTGGCCAAAAAAATATGATCATTTATATTTTTCATGGTCAGCACCACTATTTCCTTGGAATTTTGAAATTTTTGTCGTATTAACATATATTATTTAAATATAAAGACTAGGGTGTCCCAAAAAAATCTAAGTTGTTTTTTTATGCGGTTCCTCCTCAATTTTCTCGCGTGATGTTATAATAAATGTAAAAAAAATTTGGTGTACCTAGGACAACGGGAACCGGTGCCGACTTACACTTGTAAATGTCATTGCTTGGCTATATGGGAAAAAAGCGCTAATTTTTTTAAAAAAACAAAATAACTTGTGTAAGTGTAAGTTTTGAGAAAGCTGATTCGCATCACAATTTTATTAATTTTTCTTTAAAATAAGCTATCAAGCATGAATATTGAACGAACACCTCCAGAGTTGTGGGTTATTACTTTTCGAAAAAAACTCCTTTTTGTTCTTGTTGTATTAACCGTTATGTGGCTGACGAGGTACCCGGGTACCTTTTGCAATTCAAAACAAAGAATTTGATCACTAATAACCACTTGAAAGGGCCAAGCGAAATTGTTTTAAATTGTAGAATTCACGAAACAGCGATCCAGCTGAACATTAAAGCACATACACGCTATTTTTCTACATAAATTATATGAAAATACCCAGATACTCCGTCAGTCTGATGAAGATGTGTTTTCCGTCAGTCACATAACGGTTAAAAAAAATCTAAAAAATCCAAATTTGTAAAAATTACAATGAAATCTTGTGAAAATATTTTCTTAACTATACCAAATGGTGATACAAAAACTTGTGTAATTATATTGAATAACCTGGTGGTTATGATTTTTGTTTCTATAAGTGACCTTTTTGAAAATTTCGAGTTTGAGTATTTTTCCAAAAAAAAAAGAATTCCCAAAAATCCAAAAATAAAAAATTTTTAAAAAACTCAGGTCGGATAATTTAAATATAGTCTTAAGCTATTTTCTGCAAGAAATTGAAAAAACCAAAATTCGGGGAAAACAGTACCTGTTGAAATATGACTTTTTTTAAAAAATTCCTTTTCTAGCATATCGATCACAAAATAAAATTATAAAAAATAACGACAAGGTTGTTCAACTTAATTTCACAACTTTTTGAATTTCGATTTGGTATAGTTTAAGAAAATATTGGCACAAGATTTCATTGATGTTTTCTCAAATTTGGATTTTTTCGATTTTTTTTTTAATACAACAAGAACAAAAATAAGTGTTTTTCGAAAAGTAAAATATATCAACTCCGGAGATTTCCGTTTCATGTTTGAGAGCTTATTTTTAAGAAAAATTAAATAGAAAACGAACTGCGAATCAGCTTTTAACAATTACAGAAGAAAAAAAAGACGAAATGGCATTTCAGCCCTTGAAAGAACTTTGACCAAGCTACGTATGCTCAATTGTGTTGTGTGTGTTGTGAAATGTTTAAACATAAATGATCGAGAAGCTCAAAAAACTTTTCATGGCAGTTTTTACTCTCTGAGGTTTGCCATTGTCTGCATAGAGGTGACGGCCGAACAGAAAAATTAATTCAATTGAAAAAACTTTCTGTGTCGGATGGAGGATTCGAACCTGGGTTCTCTGGCGTAAGAGTCACACACTCTACCCACTACGCCACGGCCGCCACGACAAATTCATATTTAACCCTAAAACCAGGGACTGATAACTTAGCAAACCTGGATTCAAAAATTTTTTTCGAAAAAAATGAGCAATATTTTTTAAAATTAATTGGTTCCTTTTCTAAAATCGTATTATCCCTCTATTTAAATTTTAAGACATTAATGTTTTTTGTATTGATAAGTACTAGTATCTCCTGTGGCCGCAATTCAGCCATATCATATAAATTAATATTAAAGTCTTCACTAAGTATCATAGTCACATAATACAATTTTTCGGTAAGTATTTTTTTGATTTTAGAACCTTCTTTTGAATAATTCATTAAATTTTCGAATAAAAAAACTTTCTTCTGAATTGACCCAAAGAGGTGACCCTTCAACATTTCTTCTAAACACACCTAACCTCTATATGAATGTCAATTATATGAGCTGATCCTTTTATTTTTTCCCCCTTCAACAGTTTTTCTAAACACACTTACCCCCTATCTACCAACCTCTGGGAGTCTCCACAAAAGAAACACAAAAACTGTCGATTATAGTTTATATCTCCCGATTTTAGTCCTAGAGCGGCCATATATATAAGCTGTTTCTATTATTTTTGCCTTTCAAGATTTCTTATTAACACATATGCCGCTATCAGCCACACTTCTGGGGGTCACCATACAAAAAACACCAAAAATGTCGATTGCAAGATATATCTCTTCCGAATTGACCCCTAAACAGGTCAAATATATGAGCTGGCCCTATAGTTTTTGGCCTTCAACATTTCCTCTGAACATACCTAACGCCATCTGCTACCCTTGTGGTGGTCCAAATACAAAAAGCACAAAAGCGTTGCTATGTTTTCTTCTTGCCTGGTAGGTAAATCAGAAATGCAGGCATTAACAGCGCAAGCCTTGACAATGCTTAAGTTCACAGTGTTGATATTAACAGAAGTGACGATATAGCATTGCTGACGTTAACAGTGCTGACGCGAATTCATAACTTTTAAGCTTTCCAAAAAGTGCTCAACGCGCCTAAAGAAGTTTTCACTTCAAAAAGCAACAATATCAACAATGCCACACAGCTCTGTTTAAGTACCTGAGTCGCTCTTCCATTCTACTCTTGAGTGCAATACAATATCTATTATGAAAAAAGAAGCTAAAACGAAAAATAATTTCGAAGAAAGTGAGACAAAAACGGCCACAAAATATGCAGGCAAGCACAACTGTTGCCACCTGTTTGTATGAACAAAAATATAGTGTCCCAAAAAGAGTACGATTTAAATTCTTTTTTACCCTCGCTTTCTACTCTCCCACAGTTACGCAATTCAGCAGAGCTTGTAATTTATTGTTGTTTCTTTGATATGGGGAAATAGGTGTTTTTAATTTCTAATTTTTATCTATGGTAATGATAAAACTTTTGAATAAAAATTTTTCTGTCCACTTAGTATGAACCAGAGCTTCCAAATGATATAAATTTCATTAGAATATGTTGTCTTTAAAATAGGTAAAAAGGGAGTTAAGCTTTGTGTTCACGCAATAATATGTAGATTCTAATACTGGAATACGTAATAATCCATTACAATACGTATTCTAATACGTAATAGAATCCATTACAAAAGAAAAAGAAAACGAAAAAAATTTCTGAGGTTTGCTCACAAACTTCAATTCTTGAATAATGTTGAAGAGGTCTATCATTCTTTACTGAATAAGTGCCCAGTAAGTCCAGAGTAGCATGCATGCACGAAACATGCATGCTGTATGCAAGTAGAACGATGTACAAAGCATGCATTGCCATGAAAAAAAAAACAATTAACCAGAATCGCTGAAGTTCTTGCTTGTCCGCTATTTTATGCCATACTGTTGGCATGTTGTTTATACACAGTAGCATGCACGCTAAAATACGCATGCTGTATTAGTACTTAAGAATGTTCCGAGCATATGTAGTTAAAAAAAAAATTGCATTGTCAAATTCCTATAAATTTCCGTTAAACGGATTTTGTATGCATACAGTATACATGTAGTCTGTGCCGAGTATCATGCATGCTGTGTCTGTGCTTAAGCATGAACCCTGCATGCATAGTCGTGCTTAAAACATAACCTCTCATTGTGCGTTCAAGCTTTGAGGAGTGTGGATGTGCAAAGCTAAATAAAGCATTAAATTTAATTTAAGTGAAATTCAATGATAAAAACAAATCAAAATAATATGAGAAAACAATTTGCTGTGGTATTAATAAAAAAAAAAATAAAATTACATGATTATACCGTATCCATTCGGTATTAATAAAAAGAAATGCATACGTTCTTCATAATAACGCATGCATATGCTATTACTATTTACACATGCATTCACACATGCATACTGTATTAATCATATTGTAAGCATGCAGCATTAGTATTTACGCATGCATACAGTATTAATAACAATGTATGCATAGAGTATTACTAATTTCCCATGCATATAGTATTAGTGATTGTGCGGGTTCACAGCACGCATGCTCTTGTATGACATCGCTGTACAAAATGGAAATAAGGTTGCATTTATGCTGGCATGCATACAAAGAGTCAAACGCATGCATCCATCCTCGATGCTGTATGCATGAATGTACTTACTGGGTGTGTCCGAAAAGAGGTAAGAAAAAGCAACAACAACCACACAGCTGTTTGAAGCTTTTTCTTTCTCTCTCGCCTTCTGCTCAACTACAGCAACGTTGTGCAGCAACATCAAAATTGTGTGACCTTGTATGTTGTTTTATATGGGGAAAATAGTGCTTTTAATTTTTGATTTTTACGTACCTTAATGACAAAACATTTGAATATAAACTATATTATGCACTTGTTATGAACGAGAGCTTCCAAATGAAATAAGTTTCATCCGAATCTGTTGCCACTAAAGTGGGTAAAAAGGGAGTTAAAGATTTTTGCTTGCGTATTAATATATAAGATACTGGCCTTAAGAGCACACGTTTTTATCGAATGCGAAATTCCCCCTTGTCCTTCCCCGTCCCCCTTCAAGCACCACTCAACTCTTCAAACAGATCCTCCGAATGTGTTTTCATTGAAAATTCATCTCAAATAATTGTCGTTTGCTTATTTTTTTGGTCACTTTTAGAAAAACTATCATACTTTATAAACTAAGCATGAAACTGAACTAAACTGTTTCAAAAGTTTGATTCTATAATTTATTAATTGCCATAACATGTTTACAATTAGGCTATTCACAGTTTAAACGTATATTAACAAAGCGTATTTAAAGCATTTGTTATTTTTGAAACTGTGAGCACCTCAGATGTGTTTGCCGTATTCAATGATGATTTTGCAACGCTGTTGTATATGCTGTAGATAGGGCATTCCTAGTAAGGAATGGAGCTTCGGCAGGGTACCGAAGCTAAAATACCCCCCCGCGGCCATATTCAAGTATATTCGAAGTCTTTAGGCACGACATTCACGATGATATTCAGTTTTATATATTAACGAAAGTTTTCCTATTTTGATGACCTCACTTTGTATGGGAGGTAGGCGCGGTTTTGATTCAATTTTGGCATATATCATATGGATGGTTTATATTATATATCAAAGCTTATGTGCAAAATTTCAAGACATTTCATTAATTTTTGTGGATTTTGAAGTGATTTTACGTTTAAAATAAAGCTACTTTGAAAGGGAAGTGGGCTTGGTTTTCATCTGATTTTGCCATATATCATGCAGATGGTTTATATTAAATATCAAAGCTTATGTGCACAATTTTAAAATATTTCTTTATTTTTGCAGATTTTGAAGAGATTTTACATTTAAAATAAAGCCAATTTGTATGGGAGGTAGGCGTGGTTTTCATCCGATTTGACCCATTCTCGAACTTGATCTTCCTTCTTTAAAATTAAACTTATATTTTGAATTTCATCGCGATAGCTTTAAAATTGCGGCTGTAATCGTGTCGACAGACGGACACACGGAAATCGACCGAGGGGATGATGCTGATCAAAAATATATATATTTTTCTATACCTGCCACGCCTCCTTCTTGGCGTTACAAACGGAATGACAAAGTTGATATACCCCTTACGCGTTGGGGTATAAAAATACGAGTCACAAAAAACACGCCCAAGGGCTACTTTTATTTACGCGTGTTTGCGTATTTGTGCTTGCATGCAAAACAACAACAAAGAAAAATACGCTTACGTAAGTTGGCGTAAAAATGACAAATCGTAAATTAAACAGGCCTGCGTACTTCAACTGTGAATATCCTAAATGTAATTAAATATTCACTTTCATTGCGACACCCTTTATTATGTTTTGTCTCAGCAACGCGGATCGAGCGTGTCTGAGATGATAGGAAAGAAAAGCGACAACAACCACATAGCTCTGTTGAAGCATTTGTTTTTATTTTTGTTTCTCTTGCATTCTACAGCCACAATGTTCAACAAAGCTACAGTCAATCAAAAAAGTAAGTATGCACCCTATGCTAGTAGATTCAACTTTAATTTTTCCGTGCACCCTGTGATTAAATTATTGTTCTTTTGCTTTTATTTGAATGCTTACAATGTTAACATATCGCTAAATTAAAATTTTGCCGTTTTCTTAACTACCGTTAGAGTTTTGAGCGCTTGATCCCCGCAAGCACAAACATTACATCAAAAAAGTTTGTATGCAAAACGCAGATCGCTTATTTTTTTTGATTTAAACAAATCCGTAAAGCTTAAATAACTGCTTAAAATCCGAAGTAAGTTTTTAAGTTGTTATTAAAAATTTTTTTGAAAACATTTTAAAAAAATTTAGACAACAATGGCGCCACGCGGAGTAGAACTTAGTCAGGATATGAAAGACTTGATAATAAAACTTTTTAAAGAGAAAAATTCTCAAAGATCAATTGCGAAAATAATTGGAAAAAGCAACGCAACGGTACAAAAAGTAATTGAAAAGTTCAAAATAGAAGGCTCGACTCAGAATAAACCGAGATCTGGACGTCCAAGGATATTCTCTGAACAAGAAAAACGTTTAATTGTACGCAAAGTGAAAGAAGACCCCAAAAAATCTGCACCTAAAATACAATCAGAAATCCAAAATGAAATTGGAAAATCCTGCAATCCCGAAACAATCCGAGGTGTGCTCCATTCAGCTGGATTCCATGGTCGCAACATGCGCAAGAAGCCGTTCATAGATGCTACAAACTGCAGCAAAAGAGTTGCATTTGCAAAGGAGCATGAATCAGCTGATGGAAACTTCTGGAACTCCGTTATGTTTTCAGATGAAAGCAAATTTAATATCCATGGGACTGATGGAAGAGCCAAAGTCTAGAGAAAAGTAAATGCTGAGCTTGAGGCAAAAAATATGAAGGGCACAGTAAAGCACGGCGGTGGATCTATTCTCGTATGGGGTTGTATGGCAGCCTCTGGAGTGGGTAAACTCGTCTTTATCGATGGAATAATGGATCGCTTCGGTTATTTAGAAATTTTAAAAAATAATCTTTACGAAAGTGCAACAAAACTTGGAATTGGAGAGTCGTTTGTCTTCCAACAGGACAACGACCCAAAACACACTGCGCTTGTAGTCAAGGAGTGGCTCTTATATAATGTGAAAAAACAACTAAAGACACCTCCTCAGTCCCACGATTTGAACCCTATCGAGCATCTATGGGACCACCTTGACCGTCAAATAAGGAAACATAATATAAGAACCAAGGATGAATTGAAGAAAATACTTTTAGAAGAGTGGGAGAAAATACCAACCAGCGTGACTACAAACTTGGTAAATTCAATGAAATTCCGACTTAAAGCTGGTTTAAACCAAAAGGGCTATCCTACCAAATATTAACATAATAATGATTTTTAAAAAACGAATAATAAATTTGAATTTTTCAGTATAGATTTTACTTACTTACTTACTTTTTTGATGTATTTCTATGGATTATTAAGTTTAAGTTAAGAAAAATGTAAGAAATTTAATTTTTTTTTTAACTTTTTTGTACCTGAAATAAAGTTAATTTAATATTACTTGAAATCGTTTATGTTTCATTTGTTTGAGAACGGTCTTTCTATTATTCTAGGTCACATATATTTTCTTTTTGCGAGTGCATACTTACTTTTTTGATTGACTGATATAAATAATTTTTGAATTCATTCGTCGATTTGAAAAAACTTTTCACACACTTTTGATGGAATTTTGTGTGCATCTTTTAAACCGGTAACTTCAGCGAAATGAGGAAAATGTAGCGTCAATATCTAAAAATTATGAGAAAATGTTAGGAAAATCCTGATGTGTGTGTGCGTGCCGATCACTTGCAAAAGTATATTTTCAAATTTTATTCTATAGATTGGACATTTTTGAAAACATCAGAGCTAAAACTAATTTTTGGCAATCATTTGTGTTAAATTTTCCCATTTATAAATGCTTTCTTTTGACCTCGTGTCGTAATGTTACTGTAGCGTCTAATGTGTTCAAGATACTAAACTTGTGGACAGTTCATGCGTTATTATTGTTCACGTAACCCTTGTGTATTGTTTTTAAGGCTTCACAATATTAATAATTTAAAGATAATTTTTTAAAGAAACGAATATGCATATAAAACAAACCAAATATTCTAAGTATTTCTTAAGAATAAATCAAAACATGTTTAAATCAAAAAAATAGTTAAAAGAACATATGGACCAGACCCCTGTATCAAGAACTTGAAAAATCAAGCTTTTTCAAGTACTTGAAAATTCACTTGGTTTGAACTTGAAAAAACCAAGCAAAGCAAGCTTCTTATCAAACTAATCAATCGCAAGCTTTACTGCTCTGCTGCGCACAAAAACTTGAAGCTCTTAGAATTTTCGGGAAAATACTTGAAAAGATTGATATGTTCAGCAAAAGCTTATAAGCTTGCAAGTATCCAAATAGTTCAGATTGGGAAAGCTTGTTGTCTTGGGGGTCGCTGATTGCGATTCTGATGTCAGAATATAAAAATTTGTTTGGACACAAGGGTGGACCGTAACAAAACTTTTTTGTGATTTTGACAGATTTTGCCCTTTTTGCAATCTAAGTTATGAATATGATGTTCTGAGATTATAAAGTTCCATATCTCGAAGGGGAAGCAAAATAGGTAAAATCTAACCATTTTTTGGGGGTTACTATAAGAGGAAGCATTTTTGAGACACACAAATAGGGAGTCTATCACTCCCCCATTTTCAACATTTTTAGAGGGGACGTTGAAACACGTGTTTAACTGTCCACTGAAAGTCAAATTGTAAGTCATACACGTGTTTCGGTTCCTCCCTAAAAATATGTCGAATAGGGGGTTAAAAGACCCCCTATTTGTGTGTCTCAAAAATGCTTCCTCAAAAAGGAAACCCCAAAAATTGGTTAGATTTTACCTATTCTGCTTCCCTTTCAAGATATGGAACAACATAATAACAACAAAATAGGTAAAAATTAACCATTTATTTGGAGGTTTTTAAGGGCATTACTGAGACACAAAAATAGGGGGTCTATCAATCCCTCATTTTGCATATTTTTAGGGGGGCCATCGAAACACAGCCGATTCCAAATAATTGACCCGAATTACAGCACAAAATATTTTAAAAAAAAAAGCGCGAAGAAAACATTTTTGAGGAAAGTGTTTATTTGGGTACACCCTTGTGCTCAACAAATTTTTCTTTAACTATACTTTTCTTAAGCTAGTAAGTTGAGTTAGTTGAAAATTCACAAACAAATTCAAGCTTTTCAATCTCTATGACGTACGTTTCAAATCTGCTGCCGCTTGTTTTTACGTAGTGTCGTAGATGACGCGTTCATAAATTCGGGCAACAAGCTGATGTCGACTTGACTTATTTCAAGTATACTTGAACTTGATTGAAAATTATCAAGTTCAAGCGCGCTTGTATTCATAAATTTAGCAAGTACTTGAAATTGCAAATGAATAGGCTTGTGCAGTTCTCTGATATGGACACAAAGTTTTGCACAATAGGTAGCTCGGGTGATTGAAATAGGGAATTTTAAAGAGAAAATGAGTTTTACTAATGCAGATAGTACAGATAAAATAAATTTTTTCACATGAAAAGAAGTCAAAAATACAATTTTGAATTAAAATTATTTTTGCAACAAAATTTTTTGCGCCATTTTTTAAGAAAACATTAAATATTATAAACGTTTTTTGATAAAAAAAAATCAAAAAATATAAATGCTTTACTAAATGCTATTATTATTTTTATAAAGTACTTTTATTGACGTTTCAGACAAAAAAGAATTGAGTTAAATGTATTCAAAAACAGAAGATCAGCTTGCATCGAAAGTCATAACTTGAAATTTCTGATAATTTTTTCTTGTAGCAGGTAAAAGTGATAAGTTGAAAAATTCATTTTAGTATTTTGAAATGAATGCATTGAGTGACTAACGGTAAATTTTTTTTAAATTAATTATCCTAAAGAAATAAAGAAATTTCGAAAATAAATATGTACTAAAGTAAATATGTACTTTCTAATATTAACATATATAAAATAAAAAAATGCAAGTTGTAGCCCGTTCGTTAAAGATTGCCAATGTTAGCTTAGGTCATATTAGCAGATATTTTTATGGTCAAGAACTCTTTCATACGTTATTTTTATATACCTTCAATTTTTACCACGTCTTTGACAATGTCTTTTCTCAATTTTTTGCGAGTAAGCCATTATTGTGTAAGTCTTTTTTTTACTGGAAAACAATTTACTGGATAATAAGCACTGAAAATAGAAATTGAAATGTCAAAACAACGCCAACGTACGACGCCACTGAATTGCGCGTGTGTTGATGCGAACTCAAATACAATAGAACTCGGCATCAGCTGACCTCATATGCAAAAATAAGAATGTTGAATATAAAAACCCATAAGGAAGAAAAGAAGATATTCATCACTTAATGTATTTTGCAGTACAGTTCTGGTGTTAAAGATATAGCGAAATACATGGCGCAAAAAACTCACCATACCCGAAAACTTCTTATAAAAACCATACTTATCGGATGACTGGCTTGGAGCCTTTTTGCAGTATTTGTACAATAGCGCACTCTGGTTTTCAAGATAGTACAAAAAAAAAATAGTGTCTTTCTATACCCTTTCTATACTCGAAAATTCCTATCTACAAATTTTCATCCTAATCAGATGAGCGGTTTTGGAGTGTTTACACATTTTTTAAGAGACTTGTACTACAGCAACCTTTGGTGCTCAAGGAAGCACATAAAAAATATAAGTGTGCTTTAGATCACACGACTTAAGTAAAACTTCTTTAGCTTCATCTATATGTATAATATATACATGTATACACATATACATATCACGGGGGCAGCTGCCCTCCCCTACCCTACCATCGCTACGCCCATGTGTATGTGTATCTATTCTATATCTGTATCTATATCTATATCTATATTTATATCTGTATAATATATACATGTATAAATTAACATATCAGGGGGAGACATCTGCCCTACCCTCGCTACTCGATAGAAAGTTTCATGCAAATTGGATGAACGGTTTTGAACTTTTTCGGCTTTTTGAAAATATTTTTACTGCAGCACCCTCTGGTGTTCAAGATAGAACAGATAATATATACCAACTACAGATTATATATATAACAACTCATATATCTATATACCAACTTTCGTGTCAATCGGATAAACGGCTTAGGAGTTTTTTGACTTTTGTAAAATATTTGTACTACAGCGCCCTCTGCTGTTCAAGATGGAACAGAGTAGATAAGTCATAAAAACTCACCGTATCCGAAAAACTCTATATACAAATTTTCATTCAAATCGGATGAACGGTTTCGGAGATAAGCTAAAAAAAATAATGCCTGGAACCCGATCGCAGCGCCCCCTACCAACCTTTCTTACTGAATAAAAAGTAGCATATATATTGACCGGGGGTATAAGGAACCTAGATGTCAAGTTTCATTTAAATCCATTCAGTGGTTTTTGCGTGACGCTCTAACAGACAGACACACAGACAAAAATTTTAAAAATGCGATTTTTGGACTCAGCGTCGTTCAAAATGTCCATCGCAAAAGGAATATTAAGAAAATTCAGATTTTTTTTTACAATTTTATATATATATAGATTTTGTTTTTGCTTCTTTTATATGGGGAAAAAGTTGTTATCAATTTATAAGTTTTACCTATCAGTCATCAGTCATTAAGTCATTAAGACAAAGCATTTAAATAAAAATTATATAGTTTACAAGTTTACATTACAATGCAATTAAAAAAATGCGCTTTCATTGCCACACCCTCTATTTTTTTTTTCGCGGATCGAACGTGTCTGAGAAGCAGTGATGCCAACTACACGGATATTACGGATTTCTACGGATATTTAAGCCCTGCACAAATAAATGGATTAGAATGGCAAACTAAGATAAATCTACGGATTTTTAAGAATTTCGCTCGGAATTTTCGTAGACTTTGCTGTTTTTTCACCAAATTTTATTTCTAAATGGATTTGAATCTTAAAGACACGTGTTTAATCACTCAGAAATATGTTTATTTAATTTGTTAAAACCTTGCGCTCAACACTTGGATTATTACACGCAAAAAAAATTTTCAAGATATGTAATTGTAATGAAATGGAAATAAATGACTCCCAGTTATCAATATTTTCGATTTAAATGTATGATCATAAAATATAATTTTATACAGGTATTTCTAAAAAGATAGTAGCCGCATTTTTTTTGGACTCAGATCTAGATCTAGATTTCATTTTGCATTGAAACACAAGCCACAAATTATCCAGAACGAACCTGGATCATTGCTTAGATCTAAATGTCTGTTATCAAGTTTATTGGATTGGATGAAATTTCTCAAAAAAAAAAAAAAAACATATAAATGTGTTTCAGTTTGTAAACAAATGGAAAAATTTATCAAATAGAAGTATCACCACCTAGCCATGAAGAGATTCGAGTTGCTATCCAACGACTCAAAAACAATGAAGCAGCGGGTGCTGACGGCCTGTCAGCTGAATTGGTTAAAGCCGGCGGCGATGAATTGATAAGGCATGCATCAGCTCATCAGCAAAATATGGCTAGAAGAAAGCATGCCCGACGATTGGAACCTCAGTGTACTGTGCCCTATACTTAAGAAAGGAGACCCAAAAATTTGCGCAAGTTATAGAGGTATCAGTCTTGTTTCCATCGCATATACGGTTCTGTCAAGCGTACTGTGTGAAAGATTAAAGCCGATTACAAAAACACTGATTGGACCTTATCAGTGGTGTGGCTTTTGACCTGGTAAGTCCACCATAGACCAGATTTTCACGCTACGACAAATCCTGAAGAAAACCCACGAAAATCAAATTGACACACACCATCCCTTTGTCGATTTTAAAGCTGCGTTCGATAGCCCGAGAAGGGATTGCCTATACGCAACAATGTCTGAGTTCGGTATACCTGCAAAGTTGATTAGACTTTACAGAATGACGTTGAGCAACATACGCAGCTCCGTCAAGGTAGGAAATGGCCTCTCCGAAACCTTCAATACTGAAAGAGGTTTCAGACAAGGCGATCCACTGTCTTGCGATCTCTTCAACATCATCATGGAGGGGATGATCGTACGAAAGGCCGGTGTGCATCGTAATGGCACCATTTTCTATAAAAGTGTCCAGCTCCTTGCGTACGCTGATGATATTGATATTGTCGGCAGAACCAAGAGAGATGTTACAGCTGCTTTCACCGCTATCGAAAAGGAATCAGCAAAAGTGTGTTTTGACGATAAATGAGGGTAAAACAAAGTATATGCTGTCTACAGATAAGGGAGTGCGACGTTTAGACTCCCACGTTTCAGCCGGCAGCTATAATTTTGAAGTAGTCAAGGAGTTCGTATACCTTGGCACCGTCATTAATACCAACAACGAAATCAGCCTGAAGATAAAGCGAAGAACAATAATTGCTAATAGGTGCTACTACAGGTTCAGTAAGCAACTAAGTTCCAGAGCCCTCTCTCGATCGACAAAACTAAAACTCTACAAGACGCTGCTTAATGGCGCTGAGGCATGGGTAGTTTCGCAAACTGACGCAGCCGCTCTGGGGGTGTTCGAGAGAAAAGTTCTTCGCAAAATCTTCGGTCCTGTTCGAGTCGGCGATGACTATCGCATCTGAATGAACCACGAACCATGAGCTCTACGATGACATTGACTTAGTTCGGCGTATAACTGTGCAGCGACTACGCTGGCTGGGTCATGTCCATCGTATGGACGATGAAGCTCCAGCGAAAAAGGTGCTCGAGGCGAGGGTCGCTGGTCAACAAGGGAGACCATGCCTCCGATGAATGGACCAGGCTGAGGAAGCCCTAACCGCAGTTGGTGTATCCGATTAGAGAAGGCGCGCGCAAAGCAGA
Organism: Coremacera marginata; assembly: GCA_914767935.1. Lineage (NCBI taxonomy): Eukaryota > Metazoa > Arthropoda > Insecta > Diptera > Sciomyzidae > Coremacera > Coremacera marginata. Next base: position 80,879,801 of record OU612047.1, on the reverse strand, counting down.
GGCACCTAAGAGAGAGCTGATGAGGTCGGCCGAAACCCGGGCACGGGTTGTTACGGCCACCTAAGTAACTAAGTTAACGCTCATAAGTTAAGGTAAATAGAAACTTCAAACGAGTTTTTCTCGAAATAACATTTTTCTAAAACGGCTTGCACTCTAATTCGAAAGTACTCGTCCGATCAACTCAAATTTTATTTTATTATTTTTAAAAATTAAATACGCTGTAAGTGAACCGACAAAATCCAATAAAAAATATTATATATTTTTTACTCTTTATTCAATTTATAAAGTCCAATTTCTTGCACGAAAAATGGGATTTTTTAAAATTTATTCATTATTAATTTTTTTTTTTTAATTTAAACTTTTTATCGGTTAACTCTTAATGCAAAATTATTCTAAAAACAGTCTTTTTTGATTTTTTTTTCGCTCCCTGGAGAGGAGATATCATGCAAGCTGCAAGAGACCTTTCGTTCGTAATCTCAACTTTTACACGCTGTAACGTTGTAAACGCAATAACAATAACTATTGATGCAAAAAATAAAATCGTTCAGTTAAGACTTAACTAAAAATAAAAAAAAGTTATTTCGATATTGAATAAAATAAAAAAAATACAGTCATTCAAAAAAGCCCGCCTTTTTACTCAAAAATAGTAACTGGGCCTTAAATAAATTGAAACTTAGAAATTAAGGCAAATTGCAGTCATGCCTAACATTAAATTTTGTGCTTTATAAAACGACTATACATAAAAAAACAGGTCAAGGAAAATTCTGCGCATATCGCTAGCTTCCATGCAATCAAAAGCTGCTGCGGTGTTGTAGTGGAACTTAAGTGTAAAGATCCACCTGCAGGCTCGGGCATTTTGTTGGAAATCGTACTATTATACATCCCAATGATGTGTTGCTCCAAGATTCTTGTTTGAGGTGGTTCACACTGCGTATCCGAATAAGCCAACTTTAGGCATGAGACCAACGCTCTCATGGTCGTTGTGGTGTATGCTACCAAGGATGGTACAATTTCCTTTAATGGCGGTGGTGATACGGCTTCTTGCTGCGCCAAGTTGAACATTGATTTGCTAGTTTCGCATGTCTCAACTGGTAGTGGTATTAATCTGTAATTGCTGGATGGGAAAATTTTGCCACGCGTTGCTGCTTTGCGTAATTCTAAGTCAAGACATTAATCTCAGGAACTTGGCATTAATAATATATTCATTAACTGTTCGCACAGTTCAGAAAAAGTATTGAAGCGCTTAAAACTTTATTAAACTGTGGACGCTACACATTTAGATGTTGGTTAAATGAAGTATCCAAAGTTGTATTACTTAATATTAGAATCTAGTCATCTATTTTTGTCATACGTAGTAGAAGAAGGCTTTTTTACATTAGACAAGTCTTTATTAACATTTTGCAAAAAAGCTGTTTGTCAAATTTAGAATGCAATCCATCGGGTTATAGCAGGTGTTTTTTATACAAGGTGTTATACAAGGTGTTTTTTTAGTTTAACTCAAATCTAAACAGGATCACAGTTCAAAAAAAATGCGGCTATTGATTAATTTTGTTACGATTTTCAAAGCGAATAAATTCTGTAGAGTTTCCTTAAAAAATTTCATTCTAAAAACTGGTTCCTCGAGATTTTGTTCTTCCATATAAACAAGCTATAATATAAAAAAAGAACGAACTGAAGCTAAGTAATAAAATACATCATTTATCAGGAGAATTGGTTTCATCATAACTTATGGCCTTAGCTTCTTTATTATATTCTAATTGCTAAGTGGAGTGGAAATTCTGATGACAATTCTATAAAATTTATATTTTTTGTGATTTCATAGAAAATGTTATTTTTGATTCGATTTTTTAAAAATAATTTTTTACTTTTTTTTTTTTGTTAAAGGAAAACGAAAACCTTGTTAATAAACTGTGTGCTACTCTTTAATTAAAAAATCTTAAAAAACTAAAAGTGTCTTTGAAATGTATTTTAATGTTATTGTACTTTTAACGATTTAAAAAAATCGAATGTACCATAAATTAATAAAAGTTATGTTTTATATTGTTTTTAACTATTTTTACTTTTATTAACTTATTCAATTTTATTTTTACTTTTAGTGACATTGTCTAATGCAAATTTTGAAAAAAATAATATATACAAAAAGTGTTCAAAGGACTATTTAGACTTGAATTGAGTGATTATATTAGCTAGTAGTTTAAATTGAAGAAAAAAATTATATACATTTGCTTACACGGATTTACACAAATAATTTATGTCGCATTTCAGGATTTTTAATCTCTACGGGTTGGATCACTGCTCAGAAGATGGGAAAGAAAAATTAACAACAACCACGAAGCTCTGTTAAAGCATATGCCTTTTGCTACTCTCGCATTTGGCTCTCGCAATCTACTCTCCCACAGCAAAGCTGTTCAATGGAGCTGTTCAATGGAGCTGTATAGCTTTGCAACATATTTTGTTATTGCTTCTTATACATGGGGAAAAGGTGTTTATAATTTTTAATTTTTATGTATCTTAATGACAAAACATTTGAATATGAACTGTATTGTGCACTTGGTATGAACGGGAGCTTTCAAATCATATAAGTTTCATCAAAATCTGTTACCTATAAATTGAGAAAGACGGTGTTAAAGATTTGTGTTAGCGTATTAATATATAAGATAATTTGAGGAAGTGTTGATATTTATTGAAGATTAAACTATTAAGATGCTTATTGTTTTTTAATTGCCAACACCTATTAACCAAAATTAAAAAATAAGAAAGATGTAATAGGAAATACTTTGGATAATACAAGTAATGTTGCATCACTACGGACAAGTTTTGAATTGTCAATTCATACAAAAATACGAAAGTACTCGTATAGTTTAAAAACTATTTAAATTAAAATCTAAAAAATTTTACTGACAGTATGAGAGATACCGCTAGTTTTGAAACGGAAGATATTTTTGGTGTCTTATAACTTCGACATAAGCAAGTTTTTACATAACAGATTTGAAGGGCTCACACTGTACCATTGACAACGATTTCTCATTCAGCCTTATCGGGAGTTTCGCGGGAATCACATTTTCACTCCCACTTTTCTGTTCGCATAAAATGTAAAAACCTATCGTGAGTTTCGCATGAGTAAAATGAACTTCGAATCAGCTGTTGGAATTCGAAAAAACTATTGTGAATTTTGTGAGCTTTGAAAAAACTTCTGCAAGTGTCATTTATTGCAAGGAAATGAAGAAATTTTATATTTGAAAGCTATTAAATTAACGTACAGTTCAATTTTGTTATAATTATGAATAGTATTGCTCTGCGACTCTTGTGCAAGGAAGAAGAAAAGACAGCACAGCGAGCAGTTCGAAGACGTTTAAGGGACCATTCCAATCCGTTGGAGTTGCACGATTCATTGCAGGATTGAATATTTAAAAAGACTTAATAAGAAATTTATTTTTTCTAGATTTCAACAATTCTACAGGCTCAACAAGCCGGCCTTCAAATACTTATTGGATGCACTAACTGACAGTTTACCACAGTCAAAACAAAAATTTGCGATCCCACCTATAGTGAAACTAAGCGCTTGTTTGCGCTTTTTTGCTGAGGGCGGGTATCAGAAAGGAGTTGCTAAAAACCACGAAATTGGCTTGTCGCAATCAGCCTTTAGTGAGGTACTATCCGAAGTAATTGGAATTGTTGAACCATTGCTGTGCCAAGAATGGATAACTTGGCCGACTGCAGAAGAACAAAGGAACATTTCACAAGATTTCTATGGAAAATATAAGATACCAGTAGTCATAGGCTGCATTGATGGAACGCACGTGAAATTGATATTTCCTTCAACCAATAAACATTTATTTTACAATAGAAAGGGTGAATGTAGTATGAATGTTTTGCTTGTAAGTTTTATTTTATCCTTTTTAATTTAACATTTCTCTTTTAAATAACATGAAAAATTATTGAGGTATGTGACAACCAAACGAGAATTCGCTTCATCAATGCTACACACCCTGGAGCTTGTCACGGCTCTTTTATTTGGAATGTGAGCGAGTTAAGATCTCATATGGAGCAAAATTATTTACAGCAACGCAACAATGCCTGGCTGCTGGGTAGCTATCTGAAAGTAGTTACATAATTTACATTTCAATTTTATATTTTTCTAGGAGATGCTGGATACCCTCTTGAACCATGGCTGTTAACACCTTATAGAACACCTGAAAGTGGTTCACTTCAAGCTAAATTCAATGAAGTTCATTCTCGAGCCCGAAATATTATTGAGAGGACTAACGGCGTTCTTAAAAATAGATGGAGATGTTTACTGGATGCTAGAGAGTTATACTATGCTCCTGCGAAAGCTATTCAAATCATTAACGTTTGCACAGCGCTGCATAATATTTGCATTTATTTTAAAAGTGATTTGGTATATTCAGATTCTACGTTGGATTCTAATGAAATTGAGTTTGACGTGATTGAAAGTAACCAAAATATCGGAACAAGCTATTTGACTGCAGGTCAGCGCATTCGCGATAATATCACAAACACTTTTTAATTTTCTTATTTTAAATTAATAATTTTATTATTTTTGCATATTGCTGATAAATATGAATAAATTAAACTACAATTTATAAATTCGAAGTTTATTTTTATTGAATTTATAGCCAAAATTTTTTTATAAATCGTATTCATTAAAAAAACATAAAAATTAACCACGTAAATAATCCATTCATTTCTTATAAATAAGTACATAGTAAAATAATTCTTTCACTTCGAAGCATGTCCACCTTTATTTCTTCTAACTCAATCATTCGACGATTTCTTTCTATTTTGCTCTCTATTTCACTTTTTCTTAACTTTTCCATTTCCAAGTTATGTCGCTTTGTTTCTTTTAGTTGAAGGTTCAACTGATCTTGAATGCGGTCCAGTGATCGGTATATTTTTCTAGCGCTGAATATTATTTCCTTACTATGTTATTTCATATATATTGTTGCTTCGCCAATTTTAGCGCATAGTTCTTCTTGTGTCGCTTATTCCTTTAAGACCACTTTATTGCTAGTCATTTTATCAGACTTTCTTCTATTAGTTTGTGAGTTAGAAGTTGGCTGATCGATGTTGCTGCGTGGTTTTGCTTGGTTCTGGCAAAGAGGAACAGAAGGTAAATAATCGCCACTTCATTCTGTACTTTTTTCGGGTAGAACCTCATCTTGAAAGTCTTGTGGTGTTTTATTTGGTATTTTTCTTCTTTTTTCAGCTGGAGGCAAGCCATAATATTGTGAAGTGCCAACACCCTCCACAGCTTCCTTCATTCCAACAAGCTCGAAAATTGTCTCCTCTGTTGGTGAAAGTTTTTGGGTCCTGTTTGGTCCACCTCCTGTTCCTCTTTAACGCACCTTATTTAAAGATGCCATCTTGCGCACATAGCGCTTTTGGTCAATCCAAACCTAATATTAAAATACTTTCTTCTAAATCAGTAGCATCACTGATTAACAAAATTCTTACCTTTTTCCACTCATTTTCTGTCTTTATCGGTGGACCAGCGCAATTAAGTTCCAGAGTAAGCTCCTTCCAAAATGCTGTCACTTTGTCTCGATCTTCTTTGACAAATCCTCTTGCAATATCAGGATTTTCATGCATCCTATTTAGGAGCGTATCGCTTTGAATTTTATTTAGAGTTTTACTCCTGATATATGAGAAGAATAAAATTGTTTGTTAAAATATCTTGCACAAATATTAACAACTTACATGATGCTACTTTCTTGTTCCCTTCAAAAAAGTAAGTGAAAAATAACGGCTCTAAAAGCGAAACGTTTCGCAAGAAATATATGTTGCCAATAAGGGAACTTTTTTCGAACATGGGAAATTTTTTGACAGAACTCACGATAAGGGAAAAACAAAAAGGGTAAATGTGATTCTCGCGAAACTCCCGATAAGGCTGATTATCAACTCAGTTCGTGTTGAAGAGTGGATAAGACGAGTTTTGAAATGGAACCACTCAATTATTGAAGTAATTTGAAATAATAAATTTATACGCTCATCGCCGACTCGAACAGGACCGAAGATTCTGCGAAGAACTTTTCTCTCGAACACCCTCAGAGCGGCTGCGTCAGTTTGCGAAACTACCCATGCCTCAGCGCCATAAAGCAGCACAGGTAGAACGAGCGTCTTGAAAAGTAAACCAGCCTTGGATAAGAACACTTAATAATGACTTGGGAAACATCTCCGAGTAGGGTCTTGCTAATAGAGTAGAGTTTAATGCTAGCAAGACCCAGTGTTGTCTGTTAACCCACAAGCGAATCAATCGCCCCTTAGCTCCCCTCAATATGAACGGTGTAGATCTTACGGAGTCAGATGCTTTTGACGTTCTAGGCATTTCAATACAAGCAGATCTTCGGTGGAATGATCATATTTTTGATGTGTCAAAAGAAGCAGCCAAATGCCTTGGTTTTTTAAAACGGTGTAAGAAATACTTCACTCCATCTGATCTTCGTTTAATCTATACCTCATATATTAGGCCGAAAATGGAGTACAATTCGCACATTTGGGCATGGGCTTCAAGATTATATTTGGAGCTTCTGGACCAGATTCGAAGTCGTGCGATATATTTGATAGGTGATGGAAATATTTCATCTTCTCTCAACTCTCTTGGGCATCGTCGCAATGTTGGTTGCCTAAGCCTTCTGTACAGGTAGTACCATGGGAAGTGTTCAAGGGAGATACATGGCCTGACGCCACCAGCTCGTGTGTTTCCTAGGTCCACTCGGGCTGCTCTCCAAGCCCATCCCTTTACCATTGCAACTTTGCCCAATAGAACATCGCATTACCGAGGTGATTCGCTCTTCGGTCGCTCAGTAAAATTGTGGAACAATCTCCCTGCGGTCGTGTTTCCCGGCAGTTTCTATCTGTGTAAATTTAAATCAAATCTTCACCGACACTACTCCATCTTTCCACCCTCCAACTAACTATCACCCGTCTTTCGAATCAACACAATGCTTTCGCATTTATAGGGGGCATCCCCTGAGTGCTGGTTAAGTCTAAAAAAAAAAAAAAACTAGACTCGATCTTCTTTTTTAACTCTTTTCATCAATTTATGCGTTATTGAATGCATACTGTTGCGGGATTCCCAAACGCCGTATCGACGATTGTTGCTTAAGTTAACTAGCTAAAACTGTAATTGTCTATGAAACTGTGCATGCGCAATGACCGATAACGGCAACTATAATTAACGTTAACTGTTTGGGAGTCCTGCTACTGATATTTTTTGTATTTTTATATACGTATGACTTAAACAAGTATATGAAAAATTTTTTATAAATGTGATTTTTCCACCCAATTAAAGTCCGCCCCAAAGCTACGCGACTGCAACAGAAGTATCGCCCGAAGTAAGTCTAAAGAGTCTTACTCGTATGGTAGCAATCTAAGTACTGAAGTCATCCGAAAATACATGGGGTATTCACGAGTTGATGCGAAACGCACTTGTGACGATGCGAAAATGCAAGATAGCAAACTTTCGCATCATTCCAACAACAAACAGATTTGAAACAATTTTGCAATTTTTTTTGAGTTACGCACTTTTCAAACATATTGCAAGAACACACAAGCAGTGATGCTTAACAACTGATTCATATTTTGGTTGTTTTCAAACATAGTTCCCTTCTGTGTAAAACTTTAAAAGGGTTAAGTTTGTGCGTTGATTTTATTGACTTTTTGTGATTTTAATATAAGGTGGCAATATATTTACTGTTCATTCGACACATAATTGTATTGTATAAAAACTAGCAGCTTCATACACTACAATGATTAAAAAAAAACAAAACTGGTAAAGAAGTGGTCAGAAGCAGAAAATGCACAAATTCTGGGTTATCTGTTAAAAAATGTAAATTGCATATGCATAGATTCAACACTAAGCTTAACAGTTGTCGAATTAACAGAGTTGCAACACTAAAGTAGCAATATTGATGTTCACGCGTTATTACGAAAAATATCTTGCATTTTCACTTTCTTGCAATTCAGAACAATCTGTGAGTACCCCCACAGAGAACTCGAGAAAAGACTGGTCCTGGTAACTTTAGATATTCATTAGTTTGAAACTGTTAAATGTTTATTCCAAATAATTTTGTTTTGTTGCAGTTTTATTGATGTACAAATAGCGGGGCCTGGGTCAAAAATCAACACGGGACCTACTTAAGGACATTAATTTTAATGCATTAATGTCGCATTATGTCATTAATGTTAATTTTTCTTTCCGTTATGCAAAAACCAAAAAAAAAAACAACAAAGCTTTCACATCAACAAATCAAAAACACATACTTAACCATGCTTATGACAATGTGTAGTTTGAAGTAAAAACATTGTTTTCTGCTATTTTTTTGGTTTGGATAGCTGCTAATGTAACCAACTTTGCTTATCGAAAGGTTTTGGATTTGTGCTTAGTGTATAAAACTTTCACGCGATGGGTTATGATTTTCATACCTATAAAGGGCAAAATTTTTTTAAAAAGGCACATAAATAATAAGAAACAAAATTTAAAGAAAATGCAGAGTTTGTTCCTGGATCGAAATTCAATAAAAAAATCAAATTAAACATTTTGATAGAAGCGCCTGCGGGGCCCGTGCCTGCTCGGGGCCGGGGGCTGCAGCCCCCCTAGCCACCACCTAAATCCACCCCTGATCAGGGGGCTTATATGGGCCAACAAAACATCTTAAAAAAAAAAATTAATTTTACAGGAGAGTGAACATATGAAACATAAATAAGTTTCATATGGAATCAGACGTTATATATTTATATGGTAAGGCTTATGAGGTATCATATGAAATGCAATACATTATGATTGGTGGAGCAAATGTTCATATGCAAAGTGAAACCAACTGAAATTAATGTAAATACTGTCATTAGTGTTAATACATACTAGACATCTGCACGAATACATCCGAACGCCTCTTCATAACATTTGCTTGAATCAGGTATACTTACACTCTATCATTGTCAACAACCAACTACGAGTGAGTACACCACAAAACAAAAGTAAAACATTCAAGTACTCTACTCAAAACCGAAGTGTTTTTGATATGAAATTTCGTTGCGTACTTGTGCTCGTATACCAAGTATATGTATGTAAAAAAGATTAAAAAAAAGAATGTGAAAATAATTTATACAAACATTAAAAAAATTAAATTGAATTTTTTAAACTTCAATACTATTAAAAGAAAGTGAATAAAATAAACTAAAAATATAGCAGACTTTTTCGGACATGATTTTTTATCATGATCTTCATATCTATTTCGAGTGGCACAGCAAAATCTACTTGGTGTACTTGCTATGTTTTGAAAAGACAATAAAGTAGTCTGCAGAAAAATAGCTATGCAACTAATCTAAAGATGTGTACACACCAGAGAACTGAAACGAGTTCTCATTCGAACGAATGACTATAAAGCATTCATCAAAAACCGAATGCGAGTGCGTGCGGTTGCGTACAACAACCACCACTTCCACGCGAAGCACCCTCATAACAGCGACGAGTGCCGCCGCTTTCACTCATCGCTCATAAGAATGCCGCTCAATGATTCCAATGATTTTAGAGTCATTCCTTATGATTCTAGAGTCATTAAGGGAAATCGCATGCAGTGTACCGCTGACATATTTTATTATACATATAGTATGTAACTTTATTATTATATGCATATAATACTAGCGGACTCGGTAAATGTATGAAAATGAATCTTAAAATAGTATTAAGAAAATATTTAATTGTATAACTTTATTAAAAAACATTTAAAATATTACTGATAGAAATTAGTGGAAAATTGTGAAAATATTATTGAAAAAAAAATGTTAAAAATTTTTGTAAAAATTTTTTAAGAATTATTAAAATATTAAATAAAATTATTTAAAAATTAATGAAAAATTATAAAAATCATTTTAAATATTATTAAAAAAAATAATAATTAAAAAATTTCTTCAAAAGTTCGTAAAATATGAAAACATACATAAAAAATTATTGATTTATATATTAATATATTTTCAAAACAAACAACTTTGTTTAAAAGGTAGGTTTAATTAACAATTATAATTAACATTCTATTAAAATAAATGGAAGTAATATACACTATTACATTGAATTGCCGCTTTCCTTATATCATCCCTAAACATAAAGGTTCTCAGCAATTCATCAATGCAAGTGTGAAAGTGAGTTGAAAAATTGATTAAAAACAATACAATAACAACAAGGAACAAATAATAGACAACATACAGGTATAATAAAGTAAGTTTGCTACAAATTAATTCTTTGAACTAGCGATCTCCAACTTAGAAGCTGGCTATTTATCTTAATCAACACGTAAAACACAAAACAAAAGTAAAACAAGGAAAACGCACGCCAATACTGAAGTACACGCAAATCATTCAATAACTCTAGAGTCATTGAGGTTGCTTAGAATCATATGCTTAGAATTCAGCAGTATTTCTTATGAGCGATGAGTGAAAGCAGCGGCACTCGTCGCAACCACAAAAAAAGTAATTGTTGTTGTGCGCAACCGCACGCACTCGCACTCGGTTTTTGACGAGTGATTTAGAATCATAAAAAAACGATTTGATGCAGGTGTCTGGTACACACTCTGTTAAGATCCAAACGGATGTTGTACAGTACTCGCTTCAGTCTGTGTTTGAGTTGAAAGAACTGTACACACAAGTTTGAAAGATACTATGAAATGTGATACAGTTCGAAAGCGTACACTTTGCTGCAGGCAAAACATATGCAAATGTATAATACATACTATGTGTTGTTGTGAAAATCCTAATAAAATGTGTGAATTAAATCGTGTATTAAGAAATAATTTTGGGAATAGTTTTCAAAGAGAAATATTGAATTTTGTAAAATTTAAAAAAAGATATAGAAAATACAAAATTGGAAAAAAATTGTCATGGGTTAAGAAAGCTTCCTTGATAAAGCTGGTACATCTTATTATTTTAAGAAATATAACTCCCATACTGAATAATAATAATAAAAAAAAAGAAATTCTATAACTTGAATTGAATTGAGCATTTTCTAAACAAAACCAATTTAAAACATTTTAGACTTCACCTGCGGTCCACTTAGCATGTATTTCATTAAGAGTTAAGAAAGTTTTAATTAGCATCAAAGAATTCCTTGTTTATTCCAAACCAAAAAATTCATGTATTCAACTTGCAAGGTGTGAATTAATTTGCTGTTTCTTTTGTCATTCTTACTTGTTCTCAAGTGTTCAGATCAGTCAATCGCCTACTTTAAAACTAAAGCCACACAAAGCGAATATACTAAGTTCCCAGAATTGGTACTCACTAAAATCCCTTTCAAAGATTCGAATACAAAAGGAAGCAAGTTTTGTTGGCTTTGTTTTTGATTTTTGCAAAGCTATCATGGAATCTGCAAATGTTCGCTTGTCAAGTCTGCATCTTGACACTTGAGCTCCCTGTGGACGGCTGGACGAATGTTCAGCGTAGATTAAGCACAAGCTTCATTCAGACTTTCTGGCTTCCAATTGCCATGTAGCAGTCGTCAATTTCAATTTCTTTCATTCTTCGTCCACTTTATGTTTTTTTGTTTTTTTGTTTTGAGCTTTTGTACTCATTGGCATTTTATACTGCACTTGGAATGACAATAAGACAAATGCGATAAAAAAGTGTCTTCATTGAGTCAAATCCGGAATGATTCGAAAAACCATGAACGAAATCTGAACAGAACACGAAATGAAAAATAAAGCAAAACAAATAAATTTTGAGCTGTATTTCTATGGGGACACGAACGGCGGTTTTTGTCTTAGGCCGAATTCATGTCTTATGCCCAATTCATTAAACACATTTTAATGAAAGTAGAAACCTTTTTGAGCTTATTTAAAAACGGGGACAAACCTTTTCAGGTATTATTGTTAAATATTTTTATCCTTATTAAAAATAGATTAAGTAACATGACAGACCAGTCCTTATTTAAATGGTGCATAATGAGTTTATTATATTTATTAGCTTATAAATATACATTCTATCAAAAAAATACTACGAATTGGTCAATGAAACACAAAATATTTATTATTTATTCAAATTTATTTTGTCGCCTTTAAAGTAATTCCCTTCCAAAAAAAAACACCGATGCCAACGAACAATTCAATCTTCCAAACGTATTTTGTGCAATCGACTTCAGATATCGATGCAAATTCTCTTTTATGTCTTCTATCGACTGAAAGCGAAGTTGTAATTTGAGTTCTGAAAAGAGAAGAAAGTCAGCCGGATATCAGGGGTATACTGAGGTTGTACGATCATATTTGTTGAGTTTTTTTTTTGCCAGAAATTCATTTACGATGATAGCCTTCTGACTAGTCTTTCAGAACTAGTTGAGCGGCAAAACGTTTCATGCCCAAATAGTTATGCACAATAGCATAGAGTATAAATTATTATCTAGAGAGACTCTGCTAAATCTCTGGCATGTGTTAACAGAGGTTAACAGAGTTTTTTTCTTCATGTTTTTAAGTAAAATAGCTCTGTTAACACATGCCAGAGATTTAGCGAGTTGATGCAATTTCTAGATAATAATTCGTACTCTATGACAATAGTACGAATTGATAAGTGAGACAAAGAAAATTCTGCCACTATTCCTCTCAAACTTAAATAGTAATTCTCCGTCACCATTCCCTTCACTTTATTGATGTTCAGTTGAAGAAAACTTCCAGCACATCTTAACTGCTTTTGAATGTACGAAATTCAAAATCTATATATATATATAAAACAAAATCGTTAGAGTGTTACTAATTCCATAACCCAAGATCGAAGCGTCTGATTTGCTTGGGGGTTTTTTTGGGGTATTTTTCTTGGCTATCCCATTCTACATGCACTTGATAAATTTTGCCACACCGCACAGTGTGCGATTTAATCAATCTAGGCGGACAAAATTCTAATTTTTGGTAATATAATTCCTTGGCTCATTCCTAAAAAATAATTGTTCCGGAGCTGGGGTCTATCTCAAACAACTTCTTAATTACAGGGTGTTTCATTGAGTTACCTAAAGAGGAAAATGCACGCTTTACGTTTTGACTTTGAAAGACTAAATTGCATTAGAACAATACAAAATTGTGTGTCTTCTCTGTTATTGTAATTAATTCCTATTTAGAAGAACTTGCAGAAATTTAGGTTTTCACAGAAAAACCTATTAATTTTTTACCAAAAAGCTGTTAAAATATAAGAATAAACAGAGTAATAGTTATTCAGAATTTGATTTTTTGCTTGTAGAATTACCCTCACTTCCTTCTATACTTTTGTTTAACTCTGATTCTGATTCAGTGCTTGGTAATTTTAGAAGTTCCATAACTCCCTGCAGTTATGCATTATCAAGTGGTGTTGGATTATAGTTTGCTTTTGTTATATATGAGCTAACCACAGGGTCCGAAGTTATCAAACCTATATGCAATATTTCCCTGTATGTCTTGGTACTTGATTTCATCCTAAAGTGGTCCAGCCTAAATTTTATTCCTCGCTTTATTAAGAAAAATTGTAATCTTTTGATGAGTTTGAAATTTAAAAAAAAAATATTAAAAAAGCCATGATTTCAATGATTGGACTAAAAATTAGTCCAAGATTTTTGACTGTAAGCTTAACATTGCATTTAGATAGTATCTTAGTATGCAATATTAGCTTATAACGATGGTCTTGGGCATTTGTAATTTTTTTTTTTTACATCATAAGGTTGCATTCCTGAGATATTAAGGCCTCTTCCTAAAATACAAATATTTTGGATATCTGCAAAAACGAGCAGCTAAATTTTTATATGAACTATTTATGAGAGTGAAACTATATAAAAAAATTCAATTTGTATGTATACGTATGCATAAAAACTTTTTGGCAGTCCATCAAATTGTTAGCTGATTTTATCTTTCCTTATTTATTTAAATTAAATTCAGATTTATTAAGCGACTTATTTTATTGTGAATTAATCTACATATTTTCACAAAAGTTTTCCATTGCAAAAAAAGTTTAAAAGTTAACAACTTTAATCAGCGCACTGAATGCAAAAGCTACTATCTTGAGGCTTAAGACTAATTTTGAAAAACACAAAAAGCACGATTTTACGACTGCTGCTTTAGATAAATCTGATAAAGCAATCATTTTCAAACTTTTAGCATGGCTTTATATGTGTACTAACTTTATTTTCAAGAAAAAAAATGAATTTTTTGGATGTTTTTTTTTTACTTTTGTCCTCCTAGATTGATAAAATCTCACACTGTGCACCACCTTTCATCGCCCATAAGTCAATAAAAATTATATATTTCAGACAGTTTTAGTCGTACAAGACTAAAATTATGTAATTTAGTTTGAATGGGTACTGTTGGTGACTGCACTAAAAATAGGTTTCCACGCCCCATTTTACCGCCCACAAATATCAATAAAAATGCTATATTTCAAACGATTTTCGTCGTATTAGACTTTGATTTTGTAATTTAGTTCGCATAGTTATTGTCGGAAACTGTTCTAAAAATGGGCATGGTGAAACTATAGATACACTTACTATTTCAGAAATCAATACATTGGCTGCTGGGCCTATTGTCCCGAAATTTTGGCCGAAAAAGTTTAGAAAAAAATTGCCACACGCCTTTTTCTAAAAAAGTGGACGTAGCTATAATTTGACCACGTACATTTTTGGATCATTTACCGATAGTAACCATACGAACTGAATCATCAAAATAAATTATAAGGCGAATAAAATTATCTGAAATATATAATTTTTATTGATTTGTATGAGGTTTATTGATTTGTGGCAATTATCAAGAAATTATAATTTTTGATAACACACAAAGCTTACGTCAACAATCATAACACATGAACTTCTGTGCAAAAGCATAGTAGCCAGAACACATTGGACGTTACAGCAACATTACGACACGTGGTCGAAAGAGTGCTTTAATGTATGAGAAAATTTTCATAAATATTTGCCAAAAAATTGTTGATTTTGATTCTGATTTTTACGAAATTTTTTTCCAAAATGTCCAATCTACCGAAAAAATATAAACTTTATAAATATTTTAAATATTATTTTGGAAGATATTGCCACGCACCCATTTATCACGATTTTCTTTTGCTTATTCTACTGAAGTTACCGGTTTAAAAAATGTTTTATTCTTTCTAAAGTTTTTTAAAATCGACGAAATGAGCTCAATAATACTAATACCAACTCCCGAGTAACGCCGGGTATTAAGCAAGTTTGATACAAATTATTTGTTTGAAGTAGATACGATATAGCGGTTAGCTGTTGAATAGTACAGACCAGTTTTTTTAGCAGTTATCTGCTAAAACTTATCTGTACTGATCTGTACTGTTCTACAGCTAACTGCTAAACTATTCTGTACTGTTCAACAGCTCCCGGCTTAAACTGGTCTGTACTGTTAAACAGCTAACGGCTTAAACTGATCGATAATCAATCAATCAATCATAATATCGATAATCAATCAACCAATAATTCAATACGAATGATATACTCAATGTACTTCAACAACCTATGTACGATGAGAGTATTATAAAAAGAGACTATCATAGTTACTATCCATACCAAAAATCGTTTAACAATAACGATGAGATTCGTATACCCATTCAAAATCAGGATCTCTTTGTCTTACCAAGTGAGAGTATGATTTACATTCATAGGTTTATAGTAAAACAGGAAGGAGGAAATGATATAGTAACAACAGGTGTGAAATTTAAAAAACAACTTTGTTTCATATCTGTTCGAAGAAATTCGATATGAAATTAATGGCTTTGAAGTTGATCGTACACGTAATCTTGCACTTTCATCAACCATGAAAAATTTCGTATCATTGAATAAAGCTGAAAGTGGCACATTAAGAAACGCTGGTCGGGCTACTTTGCAAAATTGGAAATGTACAAGATAATTAAAAACGAAAATTTGGTAATACCAATGGCGTTTAGAAGTTGGGACTATCATATAAATCCTATACTATCAAAGGAAACAAAAGTTTTATGGAATGTAAAGTTTTCACCGCAAAATGAAAGACCACGATTTCTTATAATCGGTTTACAAAGAGAAAAAAGTAAACAGGAAGGAAATATATTTGATCATTGTAATATATCTAATTTAAAAGTATAAATAAACTCTGAATCATATCCCTATGATGATTTAAATAGTCGCTTTGAAATAGTACAGTATGCTGTACTATATGATATGTATACAAAATTTCAACAAAGTTATTATATGCGGGAATCTCAACCATTGCTAGATGTCGTTGGATTCAAGGCTATTGCACCACTTATTGTTGTTGATGTAACACGCCAAAATTATTTTAGAAGTAACACAAAAACATGTTGAACTTCTACATTGCTGCCTTATCTTGAACTTGCGGGTTATGAGTGCGCTTACTATGAAGCTTGGCTCTTATCACTTTAACCTTAAAATTAGTATTGAAATTGAAATTAAATAAAATTAAAATCCGTATCGGGATGGGTGACGTCATCGGCATACGATAACATAAGTCGGCTTCTAAATTGTTCTCTACGTTTCTGCATCTCGAAGCTTCTAGAAACTTCCTGACTCTTCTTGGTTGCGATGTATTTCGTTTACTTAAAATAAAATACAGCGGCGGAGAAGTTGCTGGATATAAGCGACTTGGCCGATGGTTATTAAGCGGGGGCTTGTTACCCCGATGTCCCCCCAACTGACGAATGGATATTTATATATACGCCTATGTTTTAAATGGTTGTCATCTAATACACAAACTACTTATATAAATCTAATACACGCACCTAATACTTACCGACTTTATTAAATTTATAAACATTTCTTTAACCTCTCCAACCTTCGCCGTACCTAAATTGCTTCATTCCAAATAAATATATATAAATACCCAAAGCAAGTTGACCAGCAAAATTTGAGTCTTGCAGTAACTAATGCGAGGGTTAAGAAAAAAACAAAACATGCACACACTGATAAGAACTCGCTTGACTCCCACTACCGATAATGTAGTGTATAAAATTATGATCAACGCTTAAAAGCAAACACATATCCCAAACTTGCAAATTTAAAAGTTTAAAGCAAAGACATACCCCAAGCTTGCCAATTTAAAAAGCTCAAAACAAAGACACCCACCTAATACTTACCAACTTTATTAAATTTATAAACATTTATTTAAACCTTCAACAATCGCCGTATCTACATTGCTTCAACCCATATTAATGCATATATTTCATAAAGCAAGTCATATCACCTCAGCTAAAGTCAGCCAGCAGAATTTGAGTCATTGGTATAACGAATTCGAGGGTTAAGAAAAAAACAAAACATGCAAACACTGATAAGAACTCGCTTGACTACCGATAATGTAGTGTATAAAATTATGATCAACGCTTAAAAGCAAAGACATATCCCAAACTTACTAATTTAAAAGTTTAAAGCAAAGACATACACCAAACTTGCCAATTTTAAATGCTTAAAGCAAAGACATACTCCAAGCTTGCCGATTTTTAATACATTTTAGCAAAGACATACACCATAATAGCTTTTAGCAAAGACATACATCATAATAGCTTTTAGCAAAGACATACACCTTTGCACATTTTAGCAAAAAGCCCCACAAGATGGCGCTGGGGTGCGGGCGTGACGTCATCGGCTTGCTCCTCCGCTCCTCCTGCCCCAGAATCGCTATATCGTATCTACTGTTTGACATTTTTAATTGTTGTTAAAATTGTTTTTAATGCGAAAAACTGACAAGACCGAGCACAGATTGAGCTCTAACTTTACGTCAGGATAGAGGACAGTTGTGCCAAATTAGCGAAAAAATGAATTTTTACAAGCACACATTCATAAAACGCATTATAACTGGTGATGAGTTATGGATTTTAGAATTTGTCGTGCAAACCAGTCAACAAACTTTGGAATGGCGACTTCCAACATAGTCGAAACCGATAAAACCACGTCAAAGTCGATCAAAAGTCAAAGTAATATGGACTGTTTTAATTGGAACTTGGAATTTTTGCCTGAAGGTCAGACGATAAGTAAAGAATATTATCTAGGATTTTAGGATATTATCGAACAGAAATTAATCAAAAACAAACTCGAATTACAGACTTTCTACGTTAGTAACTGTATATTTAGTTGCATAGAATGTATGTTCATTCATTGTAACTCTTTGTATATATTACAGTATGTTTTTAATGCGGTTTAAGTAACATTAAAGTTGTTTGTAATTGGTAATTAATGTTTTATTTTCGTGAATAGAAACTGTACATTTAAATATATGCATATGTACATATTAAAAAACAAGCTTAATTTATTCGTCCGTTTTGTGCGTCGTCCGGTTAGTACGACGGAGTTTCGCCGGTCCCTTCGAGGTCGCTACATACGGATTCTACTGTATATTTTTTAAATAAAAAGTTGAAGTCCTTCAAAAAAGGTGAAAATCGGCCCACCTCATAGCGCGGCTCCAGATCTTTAAAAAAGAAAAAAATGCATGCGAAAATACATCCCTGAATGCGCATTTATTACCAAAATGAAAAGAAATCATTGAAAATTAAGAAAATTGTGAAGCTTAGAAAAAAAAGTCGAAAAATTTACGTTATTTTTGACCATACTGTTGCATGTAAAAACTAGACAAATATTTCAAAGCCGCTTATTTTGGTGAAAGATGTGTAGAATTTCATTACAAACAGATTTTGAAAAATAAAATAAAATCGGTCGATTAGTTTGTTTACAGTGGTGTGGGCCGTTTTGAAAAAGTATGTTTCGAGAAAAACGCACTTAAAGCTTCTAACTTTAAAAGCATCAAAGTGGTCAAGCTTCAGTATAAAACTGTAACAGCTAAATATTTTTCTCTACAAGGTATAGAACATATAGTATATAGACATAAAAACGTTCTATACACACAAACACTTTTACATACACACACACAGTGAACATCGCGCGTTTTAACACCTTGTTCGGTTTGATCGATTGGTACTCTAGCGCACCGGGTCTTAAGCGCTGTAGAAACTGTAGAAATATTCGTGAATAGTTGTACAATAAAAATCAATTACAAAAATTCAATATTCAAAAAATTGTTTGCCTGCGACCAGCTTTAAAGTCCAACTAAACTGTTTTGTCTCCATGCGTAAGTTTTGGATGTGTTCGTAGTTTTGCTTCTTTTATGGCAAATTTTATATATTCCCATATCTTTTCCTTTCGTTTTTCCGAAAAAAAAATATCTTTAAGATTTAATACTCCCACGCGTTGTGTGTAAGGAGTATATTAAAGATTCCTTTTCAGAATTTTTTACAAACACACTTTCTTAACATTTTTTTGTGTTTGGTGGTCAAAAAAAAAAATGTACATTTTTTTGACCACTAAAAAGTGTCATTTACATTTTTCAAGTTCAGCACGACTTTTTTTGAGTTTTTAAAACATCATCGCATCAATTAATGCTTACTATAAAAAACACTTTCATTTTTAATTAAAAATGTAATTTTTGAGTATTTTTTGTACTTCTTATAGAATTTTATAATGTTTAAGCTAGTAATATACCTCCGAAAGCTTTTTATTATGCTTCATATTTATATAATTTTTTACTGATTTCTTGTATTCCTTGATAAAAGAAAAGCCGAAGACGGTATACTATCTGAAAAATTTGAAAATACTGTAAGAAGTGCAAAAAATACAAAAAATTGCACTTTTAGTTTGAAAGTGTTTGTATGAAAAAATTGTGTATGGAGTTTTTGAAAATTCGTTTAAAATAGTAAGCATTAATTTTTCAATGTAAAATTTTAATAATAAATTGAAAATAAATGCCTAAATACGACCATGTTTTCAAAACGCCATAAAAATAGTAGTGGTCACCTTGAAAAATGTGAATTAGTTTCCTTAAAAATTTCCTTTTCTTAAAATTAAATTTTTTATAAAAGTGTTGGTAAAAAAAAGTGTTGGTGGTAACGTGCGAAAATGTAATCGCCATTATATCGAAAAAGCCAAGAAAAATGAATATCATTTTACAATTGGGCTATTCACAGTTTAATCGTATATTAACAATGCGTATTTATAGCATTTGTTATTTTTGCAACTTTGAGCACCCAGTATGTGCTTGCCGTATTCAATGATTTTGCAACGCTGATATAAAGGGTGGTTAAATTTTAAGGGCCGATGCTTAATGTAAACCACACCTAAACGTAAATTTTTTTTTTCTGCATTTCATTTGACATTTCTCAATTTCAGACTAACTTAATTTGAACCATGGAAAGATACACAATCGAGCAACGCGTTAAAGTTATTCAGGCTTATTATGAAAATGGGCGTTCAAATCAAAATGCATATCGTACACTTCGTGATTTTTTCGGTCAATTTAATCGTCCAAATGTGCGTACAATCGGAAAATCGTCTCATTTTGGCGAATGATAATCCAAGAGTGATTGTCGAAAAACCAATGCACCCACAAAGAGTGACTGTTTGGTGCGGTTTATGGGCTGGCGGCATCATCGGGCCGTATTTTTTCCAAAATGAGGTCGGTCAGACAGTAACTATGAATGGTGTTCGATATCGTGAGATGATAACGACTTTTTATGGCTCGAATTGGAAGATATGACTGTGGACCATATGTGGTTTCAACAGGACAGTGCCTCTTGCCACACAGCTAAAACAGCTCACGTGGTGGCGATGTCAATTTTCCGCCAAGATCATGAAATTTGACACAGTTGGACTTTTTTCTTTGGGATTATTTGAAAGAAAAGGTGTACGTCGATAAGCCAGCAACAATTCAAGAGCTAAAGAATGAGATAATTCGGCACATTAACGGCATAGAACCTCACTTATGCCTCAGCGTCATCGAAAATTTGGACAATCGGATGGTGGCGTGCCGCCGAGGTCGCAGCGGCCATTTGTCCGATATTTTGTTCCGTACATAATTGAACCATACCAGTATTATAATAATAAAAATAAATGACAATAATTTCCTCAACAATTTGTGTTTTATTCAAAATCAACATCGGCCCTTGAAATTTAACAACCCTTTATATGCTGTAGACGGAGCATAAAAGTACGAGACACAAAAAACACGCCTAAGGGCCACTTTTATTTACGCGTGCCTGCGTATTTGCGTTAGTATGCAAAACAACAACAATGCAAAATACGCTTCCGTAAGCTCCGTACTTAAACTGTGAACAACTGTAATCTAAAACACAGTTGATTTGATTTACTGATTACATATTTTATTAATATACTATGCATATCGTTGTTGATACTGCGTATTAGCCAATTGCAATACCTCGTATATTGCAAAAAGGCAAAACATTAATTTGGATTTTAATTCAATTTGATTTAATTAATATAGGGCGGATTTTCCATTAAATGCTGATTTAAGAACAAAGCAAGTATCTTATTTCAATAAATGTTTTTAGTTTAGTTGAAAATCCATTCAAATCTTTGAAAGAAAGCAGTTTTTCTGCACTCATGTAGAATTTTACTAATACCGTGCGTGTGTGTATGTGCAAGTGGCTGATACGCAGTATTGCAGGCCCAACGACGATACATATACAGCGTACATTAATACTTTTAAAGCCCCCCGAAATATTTTCCTGGATCCGCCCCTGTGCACAGTAGATGTATTTTTTTCATAGTCTTATTAATATTTTTTTGATTGTAATTTGATCAACAATTTCAGAAAAATAAATAAACCGATAAAAAACTTCACATCATATTTTTAAATGGCATCCTTAAAAATGTTTAAACAAATTTTTATAAGGATCAATTGAAAAATGAAAAAGTTATGTGCTCTTTAAAACAAAATTTGAAGTATTAACATTAAGATTTGTTTTATTTAAAAGATTACCATAAACTCACTCTAACGCAAGCCCAAATTGGGTTGGCGTGATTAGCTCCTACTTGCTTCTTTTTCAAAAATCGAAAATTATTCAGCAATTTCATAGCACTGTAAATCAGTCATTAAATAACAGGATGATTTATAAAAGGTTTCTGTCTCCCTGATTTATATAAAGGGGCGTTCCAACCAATTACAAATATTCATTGCATCGTTTCATTTTGAACTTAATTCCAGGGATTGTTGATTATTACAGTTGTTACAAATTTGTTTTGTAAAGTTGTTACAAATTTTTTCTAAAGAACGTTATTTTTTTTTTTAAATTCATATGACTTGATATTTCAAAAAATTACTGTCCTACAGCATGAGCAGTCAAATTACGGTAGAAACAGTAATTAGGGGAGACCGGGGCTGGTTGTGAAATTTTAATTATAGTGTCATATTTTTTATTTTACTTGTTTTACCTAAGTATATATTTGTTTGATTGAGTAGCTATTCAGTATTTAAATTTAAAATATTGTGTGTACTTAATTATTAGATTAGACGAAAATGAATGAATTCTGAGAAAGGAGGCCTGTCACTTTTGACCACGCAGGGGGCTGGTTGTTACACTACATGGGGCAAGTTGTTACAAACAAAAACAAACGTAATAAAAAAACTTTTTATTAGGGACAACCATCGCAGACAATGGCGTTTCATTATTTAATAACATATTATTATGTCTACAAAGAAATCTTTTTCCTCATTAAAATAATACTTAGAATGAAACAAATTTTGAAAAAAATTAATATCTTTACCATTTAGTTTTATAACTATGAAAACAAAATGTAAGTTGTTTCTCACCTATAAGGAGATAATAAACTTCTTTATTGGCGACACGCAAATGCTCCTTTCACAAAAAATCTAGCGTCACTGGTTCTCGCGCTGTGTGAGCCGATAGTGGGGCGTTATTTGTCTCTTTCCTCCGTTCTAAGCGTTCTATGTTTTGCCGCTGTTGCCACTGTAACTACTTACCCCTGTCACAACCAGCCCCGGTCTCCCCTACTGTCTTGTTAACATCCCTGACTGCACTGGCAAGTGCACTGAATCCTATATACCCCTATTATATTCTCATTAGTTTTTTTACCTTTGTTCAATATTAATTTTAGCCTCTTAGCTTTTTCATGGCAATACAGGGTGCAAGAAAAATTTAAAAAAACTATTTTTTATTGTTCTTGTTCTTTTCCCTCAAATGATAAACACAATTAAGGATTTAAAATTTCAATTCTACTTAAAAAAAAAGAAGCTACTTTTCGTGCCACATCATTTGAACACTAAGGGTGTGGTCGATAAAGCAGTGTTTCCTAAATTAATTTAGGAAAATTTCGAGCTACTTAAATGCTTGCTAAATTAATGACATTTCTTAAGAGAAGAGAATATTGGCATTTCTTAAACGTTAACCTATTTGTAATTAGCCTTAATTAACATTGATGGACCTTAACTGCTTTACCTTAATTTAGTTTAGGTAGCAGTTTAGTTCAATTCGCACACATAAGCATAGATTTATTTAAAAAAAACAATGCTGATATAAATCTACGCGCAGCACCTGGGGTGGTATCGGCTAAAGTGATAATTGATTGTTGACAATCAAAATCGTCGCTTTTCCTTCATGTAAGGTGATTATCAAATTGACAATCACATTTTTTCCTATTGATTTCATGCGATAGGTATTTAGGTGTCGTTTTCGAAAACGACAATCAAAACAGCGACTGTCAACTATCACCTTAGCCGATTTCACCTCTGAATTATTATTTTAAATCATCAAGCATTCATTCATTGATAAGTACTCTACCCATCTACGCAACTCCCAACACAGTCAGTCTGCTGCCGTCTGGATACAAGAACATGCGGAATAACTGTACAAAATTTGAACAAGAACAGAGAAAAAAAGAAAAATAAAAAAACATCGCTGCATTAATACTTTGATCTCCCCATTCAGCAAAGATTTCATTGCAGCTTCATGGCTCTCAACACAGACAACATCAGCAGCGTTGACTGTCAAATCGTGCAAAGTGTTTCGTGCTGAAAAGCTGACCCGTATTTCTGGCATTTCCGAATATCTTCTACAGTACGAATGCTGCAATATTTAATACCTTGAAGAGCTTTGAACTGGGTAGCCGAAGCAGCCTACGACACAATTTATCGTATGCTTCCGGACGGAAACTAAGAAATGTAGCCAATTGACTGGCTGAAGCGTTAATAGCACACAACAAGAAAAATAAAGTTCGATGCTTGCAAAAATCAGATTTTGAACATCCGGTCGCGCTTGTCATTGTCACCTTTTTCATTGTCTTTGGTGCGGTTGAAGCCAGGATTTTATTCTTTTTTCTTCCTACTGCCTGCTTTGAAAGAAGATCAATCGACATCGATTACAGCAAACGCGGTAGGTAAGTGTTAACTTTTTTGAGGTTGTTAAGTTGGCAGCAGTAAAAAATCAGTAACACATTGCTTCAATTTGGCGTTTTTGCGGATCCAGTTGCCCCTCTTCCTCTAGTCGGCCATAAAACGTGTTGACTGATTTTTCTAAGGGTTCATTCGCCATGATTCGCATCAGATGAACCACAGATAAAGCCTTGTTTGATTTGCTCTATGTTAGTCGCTGATGATTTGATTGACATTTGACAGTCGACGAAAAAGTTAAAAAATAACCAAGGAACATTTCTAGCTATTAACAGAATTGGCTTGCACTTTATTTTCTTTGCACTCCATTTATGAAACTTCTTTAATTTGGTGGCCCTTAATAACCAGTGTGCTGCGTCATGTGTGGGCAACAGGAACATCCAAGCACATTTATGGCGGCAATTACACCCTAAAATTCAAATCATAACAACAAACAGGCAAACACTTTTATCTTATATGAATCTGCTTAGCGAAGGGTTCCAAAGGTGTGCTTAACCAACAGTACCAGCACAAGGTGAATTAATGGCTCAAGCGCTGAGCATTGTGGAGGCGCTTGTCCGCACTTCGCATGTCCTCAACTCAAAAACAAATAAAATGCCAGGCATTTATATTTGCAATCCGACATCGGCCAGCAGATTAACCACTAAAAAGTTGAAAGTTTTTAGAGAAGTCATTAAAACCTTGTTGTGGTAAAATTAATTACTTGTTGTTTCGTATTCCTGTTGTTGTGATTGTTGTTGTAATTGGCCCACAGCATGCACCAACGCCGTCGCAAGCCCACTTTTGCACGACCTGCCTGGGGTGTGGAGATTTATATACCTTGCGTGATTTGGCGCTTTTAAGATACTTTTTGGCTAAACTACCAGCCTTGCACCAATTCATTCATTCCACACGATCTTCACGTAATGGAAGTGGTCAGTCATTTTATTGTTGTTTGAGGTTTTTGGTTAAGTTAAGAGTCAAAAACAAACATTTTTGTATAAAAATCAATGCAAACTTAAATTATTTTTGACTCAATGATGATGATATGGAATGATAGCGTAATATTGATTTTGTGCTATACATTTTCTGACAAAAAAAGAATTCAGGTTTTTCAGTATTACATATTATAGTGGTAGATTTTAGAAATTAATATTCATCCTCAATACTATTAGACTAATTTTTGAATAAGGTTGGATATACGGGTGAATTTGGAAAAAATCTTGGAAGGAGGAGAGTCGGGTGTAAGAAATGAAGATCACAGATTTCGATTTGTGGAAAATTCGTTTAACGGGACCTATATCCATTTTTTGTGAAAAACTCAGTTGTGTTTTATGAGAAGATAATGAAATAACGGTTAAAGATATTGATTGAAAAATAATTGCATATTGTTAAAGAAGTATTAAGTTTTTAAAAAATAACTTTTTTTGTTGTCATTTCTTCGTACATGAGGCACCAAGAAAAAAATTGGCGCGCAACATTACTCAACTTATTTTTCAGGGTTTGACAGCGAGTTTTATTTTAAGATCTGAAAAATCGTATCTATATCTATCTATATCTATACTATTATATAAAATTGTAGTGGACATTTTTGTTTCCAGGTAAACTCCAAAAATACTAGATCGATTTTTATGAAATAAGTTTTAAAATGTCATATTTGTGTTACAGCGCAAAATTTGTGTTCGAAATTTCAATAAAAGGTATGCTTAAATAAAGTGTTAAGTTTTTAAAGAAATCCTCCCCGATGTCACGAACTGCTTGATCGTTTTCTTTCCACATGTTTGTGTTGCGATAATTTCAATAAACTCCATGTTGTTCTCTACTCTTTTCTCTTACCGCTCAGCCAGCACAGCACAACATCATGATACAATGATAAGGTAGGGCCGCTGCGTTGAGTGCTCTCACGCGTCAACGAAGAGTGGATAATGAGAAGCAACATATATGTCAAAACGACGAATTTCGTAGAAATTGCAACTGAAGAAAATATTTTATGTTTCCAAGTTGCAAACAGTGCGGTCGCGGGTATTAAACTTGAGCTAATTTGAGTGAAAATATTATAAAAAAAGTGTATTAAAAACTATAAAATGTGAAAGAAGTCTTAAAATTGCAAAAAAACCTGCAACAGTTGTAACCTAAAAACAACCGCGAAACGTGAGCATAAAGAAATTCGCGATAAACAGCTGATTTTGACATCAATGTAGCTTTATTCTGCTTTCTACTCCATTCCTCTCCGTGATGACCTTACCTTATAATTCTGCCATGCACAACATAAAAAACAGATGAGCCACGATCAAGGCGAAAAGAGAGATGAATATAAATGCAGTGCATAGCATGATACAATGATGCTCTTACGCGTCAACGAAGAGTGGATAATGAGAAGGAACATATATGTCAAAACGACGAATTTCGTAGAAATTGCAAATGAAGAAAATATTTTATAATTCCAAGTTGCAAACAGTGCGGTCGCGGTCGTTAAATTTGTGCTAATTTGAGTGAAAATATTATAAAAAAAAGTGTAATAAACACTATAAAATGTGAAAGAAGTCTTAAAATTGCAAAAAAAAAACCTGTAAAAGTTGTAACTTAAAAACAACTGCGAAACGTGAGCAAAAAGAAATTCGCGATGAACAGCTGATTTTGACACCAATCTCGCTTTATTCTGCTTTCTACACCATTCCTCTCCGAGTCGACCCTACCTTATAATTCTGCCATGGTGCTGAGCAGCAAAACAAAACAAAACAAAACAAAAGAAAACAAATGCAAAAAATGTTTTTTATTTCGAAGGTCGATGTCACACGGTGATTGTTTGAACGGCGTTTAAAAACCTTTTCTAAAGGAAAAGAAAACGTGTTAACTCTATATTGATAAAAAAACGTCCGTGGTGAAGCTGCGGACAACTGTGGCCTGCTGGTATTTTATAAAAATACTTTTACCCTCAATTTATAGATATTTTTTTAAAGTTTGACTTACGCAAATTTATTTAATCAACAATTTTGAAAAAACCCATGTCAATTCCTGAATTAAGTGTGTACTTTGAGAGGATTTATTTTTGTTTTTTTCAGATTTTTCAAATCTGAGATATCCTACCCGCCAAAAAAGACCTGTTTTTTTCGGTGCATCAGGGATTTTATTGTTACGAAGAAATGACGTTACGAAAAAAAGCTACATACTTCTTAAAACATATACAGACATTTTTAAATCAATATCTTTAATCATTATTTCGTAATCCTCTCATAAAACAACCCTAAATTTCTAACAACAATGGATATAGTAAGTTCCTTTAAAATAATAAACGAATCAAGGAGATTGTTTTTTGGGAAGGAGAAGGGGTGGTGCTCTAAAAATAAAAATTAATTCAATAACATTGAAAAAACACATATCATATTGTTGCATATGTATATTATATATGTACATTAGTGAGCCCCTTAAAAATTGGAGTTGTTATTTTTTGTATGTGGGATCCTCTTAATTTCTTCGTTTGATGTAAAAATAAATGTAAATAAAATTTCGTGTACCTAGGATCACGGGCACCCATGCCGACTTGCATTGAAACTTGTCAGTGCTTGGGGATATGGAAAAAAGGTGCTAATTTTTTCAAACAACCCAAATAACTTTTGTATAAGTGTAAATTTTCAAAAAGTTGGTTCAGAGCTCGTTTGCTATTCACATATCTATTCTGTGCATTACCGGTAATAGTAATCTTGTTACCGAAATTCGTTACCGGCCTTAGTAAACGGTATTTTGTACACTCGATAACGCTTTCAAACATCGTAAGCTCGTTTAAGAACAAATAAAAATCTTTTCTTGCATCTGGCTGTTTTGCTTGTTACCACCTAAGGAGATGGTAACAATATTCACTGGTAACGCTTGCTTGTACAATGCCAAAAGGGTGTAAATGTTGCCAAAAGGTGAGTTTCTTCAGTAATAAGATTTACGTTACCGCGACAGAATCGATCTGTTAATATTTCTTTACAATTAGCTATATCATTTGCATACTTAAAAGGTAAAACAACTGAAACTTGCGTGGATTATCTCTTTGACTCAATTACCTCACCAGATTTGTTGGTGTCTTCTGAAAGACTAGAATGTCTACTCTTTCATGGAATAAAAATGGTACATGTTTCAACAATTTCTAATAATATACAATTCTGTCTTCTAACACAATTTTGAGCGTTTCGGAAAGTGTTTCTCACTTAGATTTTAGGGATTTATTTCTTATTTTGTTAACATCAGTAGTTCTCTCAATCAAATGCAAAAAGGAAGAGAACACTTTTATGAATTGAAAAAAAAAGTGTATCCGTAAATGTTCACAAGATATTGTTTGTTTATTATTGAATAATAGGTGCGTTTTTTTTCGCAGCGCTAACCAAAAATGCGCTTAGCTTAACATTTCGCTTAACATTTTCTGTCAAAATTTGGCAGCATTGCGAGTCGCTTGTCACTTTCTTACCAAATAGGTGCATGCTACACGATATACACAGACAAAATTAGCTGTTGTTTCCACGGGTAAAAGAAAAAACTGAAACTTGAGAAAGCTTCTTCTTCATCCGAACACTTGCAGGCAACCGACAAATTTTGTTTACGGTCCGAAGCTGAAAATAATTCCGACAGCAAACAGAAAACAGGCTTTTAACAGAAAACGTAAAAAGAAATGTTGCCTACAGCCTTACCAAACAGAAAATTAAGTGTAGCATACCATGGACAAGACAATGAATAAAAGAAAACAAGATGGCGAAAATTTCGAAATTTGACCAACAAGTGTCCGTAATGTAGCATGAGCGTAGCATCTATTTTTTTCTTGATATGATATAAATATGGTGGTTTTCCTAAAAATACTCATAATAAAATTTGTAACTATCATGTGTTTATATTGGCAACTACGAGCTAAGCCGATATAATTATCTTGTTTTAGATAAGCAATTTTTTGTACACAAAATTTTGTTAAGCGGATATAGCGATGATAAAAAACGCACTTAATGTATGTACGTATAGAGATAAACAAAAACAAATGGAAAAAGTAAGTAATATAAATTTTAATGTATGTATTTAATTGTAATTTTTTTCGCATCTTTTCCATATAATGTTTGTTAATTTTATTCTATGTTATTTTTCTATGTCTAAGCGCCATTTGATTTGAAGACACGTGCTTTTAATTCGTTTCCTATAAGTGTTTTAGTCGGTTAAGAGATAACACCTCAAAACCAAATTTTAGTAAATTAATGATTTTCGGGAAGTTATTTCTTTTTTAAAATTTTCGCGATCGAACATTTTATTTACGTAAATATTGAATATGGGCATTTTCGCCGAAAAGTCCACCGTGACACGAAAATTAAAAGTTTTTGAAAACTTATTGTAAAGATATTATCTTAGAGAAACATATTTATTTTATTGGTTTATGCAATTTAAATTCATTTACCATGATGATCAAATCGTCTGCACTTTTGTAAATGTTTCGTAAACGTTTTTGTTTTAGTAAAAATGGAAGGCATTGCCTAAAAATAATGAAAAATGGTTGAGGCAAGGAGAGGCGGAATATATTAAATTTGTTTTTTAATAAATAAATCACATAATTACATAATTACCCAATTACTTAATAACCCAAATGAATTATAATGGAAAAAATGTCACGAAACGCAAGGTTTTTAAATTTTATTGCTTTGAAATTAAACTTATACTATTTCCAATTCTTCTAAAAAAGTTTTATACAAAAACTCTTGCCAATTTACAGAATTTTACTAATATTGTGATCCAAGTCAAAAACCACTTCTATTTTTTGTCACGTAACGTAGCATTTTTGGTGGCTTCTATCTAAGAGCCGAACTTTTGACAACTCTTAGGTTTTACACCTTGTATAGTGTGCTTAGTAAGCTATTGGAAAATTAAAATAAGGAACTTTTAAGTTAAAGCTTTCATTCTTTTTTCACTCATTAAAGTCGTACGATCGTCACGTGCGCCACCAAGGAAATGCCTATATATAAATAAAATAAACCTTCTGCAAAACATTTTCAAAAACCAGGTAATTTATATGTACAGGGAGTAAAATACACCTGTAAAAAAAGGCGAAGAACAAAAGTTGTTCAGCTTTCAAAGTTATATAACATAAAGTTTTTCTCTTTTAAAAATTATGGTACGAATAAAGTTTTTATAGATCGATAGTTCAAAAGTTTAAACACGTTAAAGTAACTATGTTGTATTAATATCGATGCTATTTCCTTCTTTCACATTACATTCCTTGCCTAGTTTGAAATTAAAAAGATGCATTTGCTAGTGTTATCATTAACATGGCCCGACATGGTGGCGCAAATGTAAGCTTCCATTCTTAACAAACTACCGCACTACTCGCAACATAAACAATGTTCTTTTTTATCAATACGTTATATTTTCCTAGTTTCAAAGATGCTGATAATAATTTAGGCCAGAATACAGAATAATTTCTTGTGATATAAACAATTTGTTGGATGAAATCATTTCTTACAGTCTATTCAGTAAAAATTTATTTAGTCAAAGTGCCATACAAAAACATTCTTTTCTTTCATCTATGCGAAGCAAATTTCATTTATTTTGTATTTAAATAAAATGCTTTGAATTAATTCTGTCTCAGCAGAAGTTTTGCTTATATTTTCATATTTTTGTTTTGTTTTTTTTTTATTATTATTTCATTTGGTGGAAGCAGACGACTGCAAGAAATATAAGTATTAACTACACGGACGGCGACGGACAAATTCGCGCTTACCGGATGCAGCATTGAAGACCACCAAAGCCGTGGCGGCAGCAAAAACAGCTACACACATAATAATAACAAGAAATCAGCAAAGTGGTAACGCTTGCTGGCTGCATTTTTATCAATTGATGGGTATCGTATTTCTGCCCATTCTAGATGTGGTTGCAATTTGTTTGGTTAATAAATCGGTAATGAGTTGTTTTCCCGATGCCATGATAGCAATGCGATAAGTTTAGTAAACGTTCAAAGATGTAGTGGCTCTGAAATCAGAGTTTCTGTTCTTAAATCTAATAATATAAATTGGCTCTAGTAAGCAAAATTTGTTTTTTTTTTTTTTTGTTTGCCGTATACAACTGAAATAAGGTTCGATAAGAGAAGTCGGCTAAAGTTGACAAATTTTGTGACCAATCAATTTAAGATTTTGATATATTTTTCTGCATTGAAAAGTAGCCGGCCCAATTTAAAATGATAATTCAAATATTTGTTTTATAAACTATAAAGCGGTGGAGAGAATTGATCGAGTTTTACTTAAATACATTGTTAATTTGATTTGAAGCACAGTATATTAGACTGATTCGGCCTCCATTAAAAGAAAGGTTGACTAGTCTACACCTATTTGAAAGCTTTTCGACTCTATAAAATTGTTTATTTCTTTACCATAGATTCAGTTCAAATTAACTGATCGAACACTGGTGGCTCGACAATTTAAAAAAAAATTGATATTTTAATAGACAACTATTAATAGTTGTCCAATGTATTTGAATCTCAGAACTGCTTTTTCTCAGGAAAAATGTTTCTTCTCAGCTCCTATTATACATAGATTGATGAATGAAAAACCATAATATTAAGCAAGTGAACGATAGCCTTTAATCTGACACATAAGAGATGCATATAAAATAGTTTCTTCATGTTAAAAAAAAATTATTATATTTTTGTATTCAAAACGAATTTTTTTTTATACACCCGGAAAAAAATGTCAGGAATATCTAGAAAAATAACACCCAATCGTAAGAAAATCGGGCTTCATTTAGCGCCATGGCTGATTTTCTAAAAATTAAGTACAAATATTTCGCCAAATTGACACCAGAAGTGTGAAATAGTTTAACCCTTTCAGTATCTTTAAAGAAATAAAAATGACAAACATTTTAGAAAGGCTAAATTTATGATAAATACATTCGAAATAAAAGAAAAAACAAAGTTAATAAATATTAACTAGTGATAACGCTCCGAAAATCGGGTGTACTTCCCTATTTTGCTTTGGAAATCACACTTTCTCATTCACATTGAAACGAGTTCGTGTCTTAAGTCTGTTTAACATTTTTTCAACTTTAAACGCAGATTTGAATCTACTAAGCGCGATCACTTTTCAAAAATCAAATTATTTCTGCTTACCTACAATTCAAGACCTTTCTAATGTATATCAAGTGTTGTAGCATTTGTAGATTTGCTGTAATAAGGGGACCCATACAGAAATAAATATATAGATATGGAAGTAGGTTTTTGAGCATGTCAATTACAATCAACATTACTCTTTACTAATTTTTTTCAAGTAAAATAAAAAATTTGTATTTTTATCACAATCACTCCTATTTTGCATTAATTTTATATAACATCAAACAATTGAACAAGCAAATAAGTTTATTTATAAGTATAATTAGAACAAAAACTCTCACTCACTTTGTTTTCTTCTCGTGCTATTGTTATGTACACAAATCTCGTAATGAAAAGCAAAAATAGAAGAAAGAATAGATCAATGCACTGTTTTCAATGCATAAAAAAAAACGAAATGGCTATCTCAGCCCTTGAAAGAACTTTGACCGAGCTTCTTATGATCAATTGTGTTGTGTGTGACGTGAAATATTTGCATACAAATGATCGAGAACTGGAACTACATGTTTTACGCCGACTCCGAACGGCTTATGTTCTCAAGAAGCTTTTCATGGCAGTTTTTTACTCTCTGAGGTTTGCGATTGTCTGCAGAGAGGTGACGGCCAAACAGAAAAATAAAGTTAATTGAAAAAACTTTCTGTGTCAGATGGGGGATTCGAACCTGGGTTCTCTGGCATATGAGCCACACACTCTACCCACTACGCCACGGCCACCACTTCAATGCATTCTTTATAAAAAATAACGGTTTGATTTGTGCTACACTCATTCCAAATGCATGTCCATTACAATGGACAAGATTAACAAAAGGGTTAAACAAAGCTAACCAATAATATATGAACTATTTCGCTAAATTGAAGAAACTAAGCGTTATTGTGTTGAAATCAGCGTTGCCGCTTTGGTTGCCGCAATCGGATCAAAATTAGTAGTTTTATTTTTATAAAATAGGTTTTGGTAGTTTGGTTGGTTATCTTCGATTTTTCCGAATTTTTGGTACGAAAAAAATTATGAAACAAATCTCTAAATTTTTTGTTTAAAATTGCTCTGAAAACTTGTTGATCTTGAAAATATGATTAAAAACAATTAGTTTTTGGAAGTATGGGATGAGGAAAGAATTCATTTCAGATGGTTTATTATATTTAACACAGTTTGAAGTATGTAGAAATTTTTTATTTGCATTTTTATTCAAAACGGCGGTGACACAGTCAAACGGGAGGACGGATTTTCTGTATAGTATAAGACCTGAAAAAAATCAAAGCAATTAAAAAATCTATATACTATTGCCTATGGTTCTACGTATGGCATTACTTTTTAAGTCAAATTCTATAGATGATTCATTTTGTTCTAAAAAAAGTTTACATTACATAAAAAACAACCTACTCCCACTGACAATGTTATTGTTATGGGCTGTCAAAACTTCAAATAACATCAATTTCAATTGAAAAACATTCTGCTATGCCAGTTTGAAAAAATGGTTTCGAGAAAAAAGCTTTTGAAGTTTTTTGAGCACTTATAATTGCTTGACATTTTTTATTTTCGCTCTATTCTGTGAAATACACACCATACATTTGGTCATCCATATTGATGCTCTCCTCCTCCTTTTCGTTTCACAACGATGATTTTAAGGACAATCGGGCCTTCCAAAATCCTAGTGTGGTTTTGCCCCTTATCCCATTTCCGGCGGCTCCTTAACTCGGATAAGCCCAACGTCCTTTAGAAGGTTTTCAACAATTGGTGCGTTATTTGAGTTTTTGACAACGATCCAATTAACGAGAATGAACTTTAATTTGGCGGTACTAGCTTTTTTTGTTTATACTCGGTTAGTTTTATTTTGGACAGTGAAAAAGAACATACATTTTTTATGCCTGAATTGGTGGATCTCATCTTAAACAAGTGAGTTTTATTTATTAAAAAAAAAACAGGTATTAAACAACAGTAGCGCAACTAAGA
This sequence comes from Coremacera marginata, assembly GCA_914767935.1. Taxonomy (NCBI): domain Eukaryota; kingdom Metazoa; phylum Arthropoda; class Insecta; order Diptera; family Sciomyzidae; genus Coremacera; species Coremacera marginata. Next base: position 80,845,553 of record OU612047.1, on the reverse strand, counting down.
GGGGATTTTGGAGATTAAGCCCCTCCCCAAAATTATCGTAGCAAAAAGAGAAATAGGATAAAATTAAAGTGACTCACGCGTAAAGTAATCACAAGCTTTTATCAAAAGAATGAAAACCCAAACATAAATTTCAAATCTATTTTTGATGAATCGTAATCTTTTAAACTATCAATATTTTATTCGTTCAGAAAAATTTTTTTAGTTGTAATTCTGACGACTTGGGGTGTTGTTGTCAATTCTTCTATTTGAGCATGGTGTGAGAAGCAAGGTGGTAGTGTATTTTCTCATTTTCTCATATTTGGTAGCGTATCTCTCTCACCAAAAATGTCCCTAGATCTGTTAAAAACAGGCGATGGTTAATTTTAAGCAAACGCCATTAGCAAAACGAAGTTTGTGAAATTTGTTTTTTTTGTTAGTTTTTAATAATATACGAGTATTTAATATAAAAGTGCATAAAACTTGGAAAATAACACTGCAATTGTGCCACTCATTGAATGACCAACTAGGGTGTAAGGGCATTTAGTTCCCTATATAGAGCTTTCCAATAAGTTTGCCACAACACGTCGCTGTGGTTGAAGTACTAATACTTTATTATTAAATTATCACACATTCAGTTTGTTACTTCACAATATAGTATTGTATAGAATTTATTAATTATACTTAATGGTCCCATCTCAAAAGCAAAACCTGTGACCTGTTTTTGCTCTCGAAAAAACTGTTTTTGTGCAGAGATATGTGCTTATAATTCAAGGCGATAATGTCACCGCAGTTGATATCATTCAATATTTGGATGAACTGCAAACATCTTTGTTTTTTATCGCCAAAGACAGCGTCAGAAAAAGAAGCGCTTATCAAGGATGGATGCGATGCCAAATGCATATAAATCTTCGATAATTTGTACTAACCATTATTATTTTATCAATAAAAGTGTATTTTGCTGATGATGCTCTTACATACATGGAAAAGTGATCTGCTCCAATTAAGGAATTGAAAGTCATGCAAAAATTTGACATGCAAAACTTGTCCGACGCTGTAAAAATGCAACATAATTACGCAAGGCATTTGGTTGAAGAACTATTGTTCAAAGGTTGAAATCATTCTATGGAAAGACAATGATGTTACGACCATAAGCCGATGGATCGGACTATTCTATCATTTGGAAATTGAAAGCTGCGACTATAAGAAAAATGCAAAAATCCTGGATTTTGCATTTTCGCATAAGTTTGCACGCCCGGTTTTACTGCTCCCGCAAAGAGAGTTTTTGCTGCTATAAATAAGACGTGAACATCGTAAGCACATTGAAGTCCATCCTAGTCGTCAAAATAAATTTAAGATAAATTTAAGATAATAATAAATTTGTCGTGTTTTGAATTTTTTTAATCTCTACGAAGAAGTAGAAGATGCCTTGTACGATAACATTAAATTTGATTACGATGAACACTGAATCAAAAACGTACATAAAATCCAAAAAAAAGTTCTTTGTTTTAATGAATTAGTCCCATGCGAGTTCAATAGTTCAATAAATCTGTGTTCTTTAATTTTATGCACTTTTTCTTACAGCCAATGAATCATTTCTTTAAATCAAGGAAATTGTACTTACTTTTAAAGAACAGATTCATTAAACTAATGAAAATGCATTAACATCATTGTACTGTACATTATTTAAAGAATGCGATCTTTGGGAGTAAGGAAAATTAAATAACTCGTCGTCGGAGAGTACTTCAGATTTGCCAACTATATTCGTTTAAAAAAAAAAATGCTCTAAGCTTGACAGTATTTTAAGATCAGAAATAGAGCCAGGAAAAGAGCTGATTCTAATTTTTGTTTGTGCATTGTGACGCTTTAGATCAACGACCACGGAAATGCAGCTAATCAGTCGTACATTGGACAATTCTTTGATTTTTCGGTTCAGTGAAGTGACGATTGGGGAACAGGGGGCGAACCTTCACATGGCAACGTGTCTGACCGCCTCAACCTGGCGAGGCCAGCATTATCCATGTCGAAATCGTCTCAAGTCGACTCAAACCTCCAAGTGGTGTTCCCTGGGCAACGGCAAACTGGCATCCGTCAGTTTGACGGCTAATTTGAGCGGCGGGTCGATCCATAGACCTTAAACATGGAATGTGCGCAGGGTTTGGGTCCCGCCACATTACTACTGCCCAATGAAAACTAAACCAGCCTCGGATAAGAACCCCAATTACGTTGACGACCATCGCAAACGAAAAACGGACAATGATTTACGGATATGCACCTGGAATGTCCGGACCCTTTATAGGGAAGGTGCCATTATCCAACTGGCGGAAGCCCTCAAAACAATACAATCTGACATCACCCATCCAGGAAATGCGATGGAAAGGGCAAGGCTGCTCTAAACAAGCACACTGCGATATCTACTACAGCTGCCATGCGGAGAAGCGCGAATTCGGATGTGGATTCGTCGTTAGCCGGAAACTACGCCACCTTGTTTCCCGGTTCACACCTGTGAACGAAAGATTGGCCACGATCCGCATCAAGGCAAAATTTTTCTACATAAGCCTTATTTGCGCGCACGCCCCGACGGAGGAAAAGGACGAAGCCGTCAAGGACGCTTTCTACGCTAGTCTTGAGGACGTATATGACCACCTTCCGGTCCATGACGTGAAAATAGTCCTCGGCGATTTTAATGCGAAAGTCGGAAGGGAAGGCATCTTTGGCCCCACTGTCGGTCAGTTCAGTCTTCACGAGACCTCCACAAACAACGGTCTAAGACTGATCGACTTCGCCGCGGCACGAAACATGGTAGTTAGTAGCACCAGATTTAAGCACCTCGACATCCACAAGGCCACCTGGCTGTCCCCGGATCAAAAAACGCGAAACCAAATTGATCATGTTGTAATCGACGGAAGGCATGCCTCTAGTGTTCTAGATGTGCGTACATTTCGGGGGGTCAACATTGACTCCGACCATTATCTTGTTGCAGCCAAGATCCGCATGCGATTATGCAATGCCAAGAACATACGCACAGGAATGCAACGAAAGCTAGATGTCGCTAAGCTGCAATTACAACGGACTGCCGAAGCCTACTCCGCTCAACTCTCGGTTAAGCTCAACCGACCAACCTCTGGACTCGACGACGCCGGCGGACTTTGGGCGCATATATCCCACTCCATGCGCGCTGCCGCTGAAGAAGTCATTGGTTTCCGGCGCCCGCAACCTCGGAACCAATGGTATGATCAGGAGTGTCGCATTGCGACTGCAGTAAAAAACGCGGCTTAGAGAAAAACGCTGCAGTCAGCTGCAACGCGAGCCGTGCGAGAAAACTACCGCGAAAAGAGGAAGGAAGAGAGGCGCCTTTTCAGACGCAAGAAAAGAGAGCAGGAAAAGCGTGAGCGTGAGGAACTAGAGGTATACCAGGGCAAGAAGGATGCACGAAAATTCTATCAACAGGTTAAGCGTCTAACCCAAGGTTTCAAGCCCGGAGCATCCACTTGTAGAGACGAAAATGGAGATCTGAATACGGATACACAGTGTGTGCTTAGATTGTGGAGACAGCACTTCTCCAATTTACTTAATGGCGACGATTCCACCAATGCCGCCCATCGAGAGCACAGTGCAGTGCCACCAATCGACGATGACGGAGTGGAAGTATCACCACCTAGCCATGAAGAGGTTCGAGTTGCTATCCAACGACTCAAAAACAATAAAGCAGCGGGTGCTGACGGCCTGTCAGCTGAATTGTTTAAAACCGGCGGCGATGAATTGATAAGGCGCATGCATCAGCTCATCAGCAAAATATGGCTAACAGAAAGCATGCCCGACGATTGGAACCTCAGTGTACTGTGCCCTATACTTAAGAAAGGAGACCCTACAATCTGCGCAAGTTATAGAGGTATCAGTCTTATTTCCATCGCATATAAGGTTCTCTCAAGCGTACTGTGTGAAAGATTAAAGCCAATTACAAAAACACTGATTGGACCTTATCAGTGTGGCTTTCGACCTGGTAAGTCTACCATAGACCAGATTTTCACGCTACGACAAATCCTGGAGAAAACCCACGAAAATCAAATTGACACACACCATCTCTTTGTCGACTTTAAAGCTGCGTTCGATAGCCCGAGAAGGGATTGCCTATACGCAACAATGTCTGAGTTCGGTATACCTGCAAAGTTGATTAGACTTTGCAGAATGACGTTGAGCAACGCTGCTCCGTCAAGGTAGGAAATGACCTCTCCGAAACCTTCAATACCGAAAGAGGTTTCAGGCAAGGCGATCCACTGTCTTGCGATCTCTTCAACATCATCATGGAGGGGATCGTACGAAAGGCCGGTGTGCATCGTAATGGCACCATTTTCTATAAAGGTGTCCAGCTCCTTGCTTACGCTGATGATATTGATATTGTTGGCAGAACCAAGAGAGATGTTACCGCTGCTTTCGCCGCTATCGAAAAGGAATCAGCCAAAGTGGGTTTGACGATAAATGAGGGTAAAACAAAGTATATGCTGTCTACAAACAAGGGCGTTTAGACTCCCACGTTTCATCCGGCAGCTATAACTTTGAAGTAGTCAAGGAGTTTGTATACCTTGGCACCGCCATTAATACTAACAACGAAATCAGCCTGGAGATAAAGTGAAGAACAATAATTGCTAATAGGTGCTACTACGGGCTCAGTAAGCAACTAAGTTCCAGAGCCCTCTCTCGATCGACAAAACTAACACTCTACAAGACGCTCGTTCTACCTGTGCTGCTTTATGGCGCTGAGGCATGGGTAGTTTCGCAAACTGACGCAGCCGCTCTGGGGGTGTTCGAGAGAAAAGTTCTTCGCAAAATCTTCGGTCCTGTTCGAGTCGGCGATGACTATCGCATCCGAATGAACCACGAGCTGTATGAGCTCTACGGAGACATTGACGTAGTTCGGCGTATAACTGTGCAGCGACTACGCTGGCTGGGTCATGTCCATCGTATGGACGACGAAGCTCCAGCGAAAAAGGTGCTCGAAGCGAGGGTCGCTGGTCAACGACGACGAGGGAGACCATGCCTCCGATGGATGGACCAGGCTGAGGAAGCCCTAACCGCACTTGGTGTATCCGATTGGAGAAGGCGCGCGCAAAGCAGAGGCGCCTGGCGAGAGCTGATGAGGTCGGTCGAAATCCGGACACGGGTTGTCACGGCCACCTAAGTAAGTAAGTAAGAAGTGACGATTTCTAATGATAACTTTTCGTACTAATAAGCTTCTTTGTTAACATTTCGACGGAATGATAACGTGCAAAATTATCTTTGCGTTTAAAATTTATTATTTTGCTAACCTGAACAATAAATAAATTCTCACAAGAAACGCATGTTTTCCATCTGTTTTCTTGGTTAGATTAAGGGAATTTCTCCTGTTTTTTAGAAAAAAGGAGATGGGACCATTAATTATATTCTAAGTATAAAGCCAACAAAATAAAAATTTATTTGACACTAATCAACAGTTGTCTCTTTCTCTGTCAGAATTTTTCGACAAACTTTTGATTTATGTCAAGCCTAAGAGTTAGATTTTTAAAACATGGAAACATTCTTATTGGGCTTCAAGCACTATTTTCTGACGGTTAGAAATAGCTGGATATGGCGCTTTAGGACCTTTGAAAAACTAATTGGATTTTATCAAGATGATTTGAAAGATTTTGATAATTTAAAAATGGAACTGAATGTTTGGTATAAGTCAGTAATAAAACTAATAATGGAAAAAAAGACGGTGTTTGAAGCGTTAGAACGGTGCAATAAAGAAATATTCTCTAATATATTTAATTTACCAATCATCCTTGTAACTCTTCCAGTCACTTCGTGTGAAAATGAAAGAACATTTTCAGTACTTCGCCGACTAAAAACTTATTTAAGAAGCACGATGTTTCAAGATAGATTAAACAGTCTCACATTGCTAAATCTGTACAGATATATGGCACCATGAGTGGATTTTATTTTACATAAGCTCGCTGAAAGCAAGCGTAAACTAAATTCGATTTGTTTTGTTATTCTTAACCACAATAATCCTGTAACTAACGTTTTTTTTTCTGTTAAAAGCAAACACTTGATCGCAATTTTAAATTTTCAATTATTTTTTTATACAAATAAAACACTTTTTGTAAAAACATACTTTTAGTTATCATTGTTTGTTTGTTAACTTTACCATACTTTCATATGCAAATATTACTCCTAATAGTTTGCAATCAAATTTTTTCCTAACGAATGCAATCATTTTTTCAAATTATTGATTGGCATTTAAAATTTCAAATCATAATCAATGATTTCAAAAAATGAATGCATTCATTTCGAATATAAATCACATGATTTAAAATCACAAATAATTGCATTCTTTTACGGCTCTGCTAACTAAGAGGTCCGCGGTTTAAATCCGTGTTTAGACAATTTTTTTGTTTTATATTATTTTATTATCTATTTTTCAAATAAAAAGTTTTCAAAAATTTTTTTTATGAAAGAAAGTATATTTTTTTATTTCCCTGAGCTATTGATCGTATTAAGAATTAAGACTCAAAACGTCTTAATGAATTGCGCATGGTTGTGTTGTTGTTTAAAAGCGTTGATGACAGCTTTTTTCTAGAAATATTAGAAAAGTATCCTTGAAATAAATCACTTGCGCTTTACAAAACAAAGAAAAAATAAAGAAATGTCTGAGTACTGCCCCATCTTTTAAACTAATACTTCTCAAAATTAAAGAAATCATTACTCTACAGTGTTGCAAGCAGTGGACTTGTTATAAAGATAGTTTTTCTTCAACTTACTTCTGCTTTTATACAATTTCTGGAAATATTAACAGTTATCATAGCCATCTTTATCTCTAATAAAAAAAAAAAAGAAGATTTCAGCCCTTGAAAGGACTTTGACCGATCTTCTTATGATCAATTGTGTTGTATGTGTAGTGAAATGTTTGAACACAAATGATCGAGAACTGGACCCTTTATGTTATATGCCGGTTCCGAACGGCTAATGTTCTCAATAAGCATTTTATGGCAGTTTTTACTCTCTAAGGTTTGCCATTGTCTGCAGTGAGGTGATGGCCGAACAGAAAAATTAATTCAACTGAAAAAACTTTCTGTATCAGGTGGGATTCGATCCAGGGTTCTCTGGCGTATGGGCCACGCACTCTACCCACTGCACCACGGCCGCATCTCTTATCCCTAATATTTAAGTAAAAACTTGTCTTCAAAACAAAGCTGTTCTAATGACGCTTCTTGAAATCAAAACCTCACTTCATTAAACCATGAAAAAATTTCTTCTTTTTAGGAGAAACCTCTATAAAATATAGAAAAAATCCATGCAGATTTTTCTGAGTGTAGAAAGCAGTAAGTTGAAATCAAAATTTGTTTTTCAGAGTGCATTTCATCTAGTTGCTTGAGCATACATTTTTTTAACGTTCTGACTTATCAAATTTTTTTTTAACACCCTCTTAAAAATTCGAATTCTGAGAAATTTGGCGAGTTTTGCTGAATTTGGGCTCAAATATCTCTAGTGGGCACGGGTTAAAAAATTTGATATTAAAAAAAAAAGTTTTTTTTAACATTTGGAGCCAATCAACAACCATCCATCATTGAAATTAAAAAAAAAAACATCTAATGACCACCCTAATATACATCCCAGAAGGAAAATGAGGAATGCGTCGTATTTTCTTTGAAGAATTCTTCATTGAAAAAAATATAGAAGGAATCATGCATACCAAGGTAAGTGAAGTGGTAATGTGTGCGTCACTCTTTCTACTCATCTTGCGTTAATATTCTGTTGAACTGAGGATTCTTTTGAAAATCGATATATTTCTTTGATTCGACGCATCGAAATGTTGTACATCGATTTTTCAAAAAACATCGATGCATTACCAAGTTACATAAGAACTCTTCAATAACTGTGTAAAGCAGTAAGGGATTTATTACATTTCCTATGACATCCCCGTGTTAAAATTAATCGATGGAGGTGATGCATAGCCATGCAAGCTATATACATATTACCACTTCGCTTACCTAGTCGCTCACATTCCTACTGGGATACTATGAGGTGAACTTTCACGAAGTTTGATGGGCTGTATCTTCCAAACGAAGCAAATATCAAACTTAAAATTTTAACTGCAATATAATACTATTATGTTCTCCATTGTGAATAAACTTCAAATTTTTTAACTCGTACCCACCTTAGATACTTTACCCCAAATTCAGCAAATTTCGGAAAATTCAAATTTTTAAGGGACTGTATTAAAAAAAGTGAATGTTAAAAAAACTATGTTTAAACAACTAGTTGAAATGTACTCTAGAAAAAAATGTATGACTGCAACTTACTGCTTTCTATAAAAAAAGTAAGCAGTGGGGGGACTGGCGACTGAAGTGAAAACTTAAAGCTATGAAATACAAAGCTTTTATGAATTTCCGAAGTAGCTAGAGTCGGCTAATCAGACGCGTTCTACTTTTTGAACTCTTTTTATCAATTTATGCGTTATTGAATGTATAAACTGCTATTTTTTAATGTTTATGTATTATATATTTGTAACACAATAACTTTGGTTGGGTAATTGGTTATCGGTTGGTAATCGCTTTGGTAATCGGGGTTGGTAATCACTTTCATAGTCGGTTGGTTATCGCTTTGGTAATCGATTGGTAATCGCTTTGGTAATCGGTTGGTAACCGCTTCGGTAATCACTTCGGTTATCGGTTGGTAATTGTAACTACTCTTCGGTAGTTGCTTAGGTTATCGGCAGTTGGACCGAAAATTGGTTGGTTATCCCTTTGATAATCGGTAATTGGTTCGGTAATAGGTTGGTAATCGCTTCAGTTTTTGATTCGGTTATTGGTTGATAATCGCTTCGCTAATCGGTTGGTAATCGCTTCGGTAATTGGTAATTGGTTGGTAATCGCTTCGGTAACCGGTAAAGAGTTGGTAATCGCTGCAGTAATCAGTTGGTAGTCATTTCGGTAATGGGTTGGTAGTCGCTTCGTTAATCGGTTGGTAATCGCTTTGGTAATCAGTTGGTATCCGCTTTGGTGATTAGTAATCAGTTGGTAATCACTTTGGCAATCGGTTGGTAATCGCTTCGTTAATTGGTTCAATAATCGGTTGGTAATTGCCTCGGTAATCGGTAATTGGTTCGGTAATCGGTTGATAATCGCTTCGGTAATCGGCCTGGTAATCGGTTCGGTAAGCGCTTCGGTATTCAGCTTGGTCGATGCTAGGTAATCCGTAAAGAAGAATGCTGTACAGCAATAATTTCTGTTACGCTAACAGCGTGATGATATCGCGGACAGTGTTGTGAGATTTTAGTTTGGAAAGTAATTAGTTACTTATTACATATGACTGACTCTTTAAAGCAGGAGTACGCAAAAGGCCGCCCATGGGCGGATAGCTTTCACACGCATACAACAGCTTTCAATTGAAAAATCTTTTTAGTCGCGGTGAGAAATTATTACACTGAATAAAATAATACGATCAGTCGCTGTGTGAACTTCATGCTGTTAGGTTGTGGCAGCTCGTATTCTGCGTTGCCTTATTGAAAACGACAACATATCATTAGCGCGTTTGTTTGTTCATTAGATACGATCAGTTGTTGTACGAACTTCATGCTGTTAAGTTGCGGCCGCTCTATTCTGCGTTGCCTAAGGTACGCAGCATAGTGATCGCTGATTGCTGAGTCAAACCAAAAAACACATTGGAGCAATAAATAAACCGAGTCATGCATTTCTTTTACTCCAATGAATCAAATGAATCAAATTGGTACATTTCGTTCAGTGCAAACTATTAAAACTATCGTCGTTGGGCGTGCAATACCGCATATCCGCCAATTGCACATACACACACACGGTGATTGTAAAATTCTGGAGGAGTGCAGAAAAACTGCTTTCTTAAAAACTATTGAATGTATTTTCTACTAAAAACATTTATTGCAATTAGATACTTTGTTCTGAAATCAGCATTTAATGGAAAAGCCGCCCTTTATTAATTAAATCAAATTGAATTAAAATCCAAATTTCAATTTTGGTCTGTACGCAATATACGCGGTATTGCAAGTGGCTGACATGTGGTTTGCACGCCCAATGACCATATGTTTTTGTATACATATTTTACATCTCATCTTATACATATATATGGTATTAATACGCAAACATCGAATGTTGTCGTACATTTTTTTAATATTTATTTTAGAATAAAGGCAATGAAACGTATATTATTCGAAAGGTACTGCATCATAGATGTGCTGAATCATTTTAGATTTTAAATTAATGACCTCTGACCAAAATATTAACGTTAGAAGTTTATATTAATTTTAGTAAGAGATCTCAGGACTAGAAAGAGGTAGAATCATGAATGAGGTATCGAATGAAAGATCTGGCTGCACAATATGATTTTTGATGAATTTTAGATTGGTGACCTTTGACCTGAAGTATGGGTGTAAAAACAGCTTTCACTAAACAAAAGCTAAACTGTAAGAGATGGAAGAACATGATATAAGAGAGTTTTAGACATTGATTTTTCCCCATCTCTTACGGTTACCATATAATAAGCATTTCTTTTATGTAACAAGTGTGAATATATTGTGATGCTAAAATTGCTTACAAATAGTAAAGTTGGAAAAATTCCCGTTATCTTGGCATCAAAATTATTGTGATATCTCCAAAAATATAGATGTTCTCAGTACAATGATTTTTGTATGAAAAGTGGTTGGTTGAAAAATATAACGGTATTCGAAAAAGTTTTTAATAATATTTTTCACGGATAGTATGTTTAAATAAATTCCCGTTATTATAACATCTAAACTTTTGCAATCACAAGGTCATTGCCGCAGAATCAGAAAAACACAATAGAAATGTCAAGTTTTGATTTTGCAAGCAAATATCTCAGCTATTTTTTAATCGAATTTCATCAAATTTTCTTTGTCTGAAAGTTTAATTAAATAACTTTGGAGAAATATGAAAGCATTAACCGTTATCTCATCAATTTTTTATGTTGTTTTCAAAAAAACCTCTAAAGTATTCAGTTTGTTCTCATAAAATAGGCCAAAAATTCTTTTGTTATATTTTTTTTTTTAATTTTCTTTTTTCACACTCTTTCATATTTTTATTTGCAGAAATTGCTTCATTTTGACACATATTCAATTAAGTGTTTCTATCATCGAAAAACATGAGCTTACCCCATATGATTTTTTGATGAAAATTAAATTTTTCAAAATACTGTTTTTATATTTTTTTACAAAGTTCTACAGATTAAAGAAATTATTTTTGTAAAAAAAATTTTTAAATATTTTAAACCACTACAAAGTATATACACAAATCTATGTTTTAAGCCATTTCCTTATCTTTATCCTATATATTAATACACAAACATCAACATCACAATGTTGTCGTACACTTTTAAATATTTATAATAAAAATAAGGGGATGAAAGTTTTATTATTCGAAAGGTACTGTACCACAGATGTGCCCAAAAATAAAACAATTAAATATATTATGTGATTATTGCATTTCAAAATAAACGTATGCATTCTCATACTCGTGGCTATAGTTTGATTCTCTCTGCCTGTCTTACTCGAGAGCAATTACAAAAAAAAAATGGTATGCAAACAAGGGCAAAAGTGTATGCTGGACACCGGCAAAATTTGTTGGTGTTTCGCTGGTAAGAGAAAATTTGAAATTTGAGATAGCTTCTCTCTCATCCAAAAATTCCAAGCAACCAACAAATTATGTTCAAGGTACGAGGCAGAAAGCAATTTAGACAACTGGCAGAAAACAGGTTTTGAACAGAAAACAGAAGAAAGAATATTGCCTTTAGCTTAACCAAACAGAAAAATATGTGTAGCATACCGTGGATAAACCAATGTGAGAGAGAAAAAGGATGGCGAAGCTTCAAAAGTTTGACAGACAAGCATCCTAAGTGAAACATGCGGCAAACAAGCACTGTTGCTCTCTCTCTGGTTCATACCAAGTGCACAATATAATTTAAATTGAAATGTTTTGTCGTAAAGATGAAACATATAAACATAAACATATTTTTTTCCCATATAAGAGAAAAACAACAAAATACAAAGCCTCACATCTATGTTAAAGCTTCCACTTTTTTTTTACTCTCTGTTTAAGCCACAAAGCTATCCCAGCGGAAAATTTACGGAGTACTCCAATATTTCATATATGAAAGGCAGTACACTTGTGTTAAGTTATTCATATATGAATTTTTGCGTGAAGTTGTCTATGGGAAAAGGAAGCTCGACTACTTGTTTGCATACTTTGTAATCGAAAATGTAGCCTGTATGCCTACAGGCAGTACACTTGTGTTGTGCAATTTTTGTATGAATTTGTATATAAAGTCGTATTTGGATGATTTTTGCTATTTTCCTTTTTGTTCTCTTTGTTCACTTCTTAGCTTGGGACATTCTTCAAATTCTTTCAATATTTATCAGTGGTTTTTGGTCATGTAAGCTTCAGTTCAAAATCGAAGCGCAAATAAGAAGGTTAATCACTTTAAAATGGTTTAAAGTAATGAAAAAATAACAAAGTAAAATGATTTATTTAAAAAAATTTTTAAATAATAAAGTGAGTATGGCACGCACATGGTGCAGACAAAGAAATTTGCGCAGATTAATAAAAAAAAAAACAGTTTATGGCAATCAAAAACTATTGTGGTGGCTGATGAAATATATGAAGACAATACGCAAGAAACCGACAATACGAAGAAAATATAGCCGATTTGCTATTTCTACACTTTCGAGGCGAGGTTGTAGAAAGCTCGACTACTTTGTAGCACACTTTGTAATTAGAAAAAAAAGCCGGTTTCCCAACAAATCGCACACTTTTAAAGTGAGGTTGTAGAAAGCTTGATTACTCCTTGGCATATTTTGTAATTGAAAATGTAGCCCGTCTGCCTACAAAGAGGCCATTGTCTTCTAAAATTAAGTTGAAAGTGGATACGAACATGTTTTCATTAACGCCTACGAGTGTATTAGCTTTCATCGATGAAGTGTATTGGCAATTTGCCGCTGGTATGTTGAGAATAGAATGCGAGAGTAAAAAAAAGTCAAAAGTTTTTCGCGTTGCTGATACAAAATAAAAAAAAAAACAAGTAAGGATGGAGCTTCGGCAGGGTACCGAAGCTAAAATACCCCCGCGGCCATATTGAAGTATATTCGAAGTCTTTAGCCACGACATACACGATGATATTCAGTTTTATATATTAACGAAAGTTTTCCTATTTTGATCACTTTGTATGGAAGGAAGGCGTGGTTTTGATTTGATTTTGCCATTATATATCATAGGGATGATTCATATTATATATCAAAGCCAATCTGCAAAATTTCAAGACATTTCATTAATTTTTGTGGATTTTTAAGAGATTTAACTTTTAAAATAATGCCACTTTATATGGGAAGTGGGCGTGGTTTTTATCCGATTTTGCCATATATCATACAGATTGTTTATATTAAATATCAAAACTAATGTGCAAAATTTTAAAACATTTCTTTAATTTGAGCAGATTTTGAAGAGATTTTACGTTTATAATTAAGCCAATTTGTATGGGAGGTAGGCGTGGTTTTCCTTCGACTTTGCCAAATATCATAGTGATGGTCTATATTATATATCAAAGCCTATATGCAAAATTTTAAGACATTTCTTTAATTTGAGCAGATTTTTAAGAGATTTTACTTTTAAAATAAAGCCACTTTGTATGGGAGGTAGGCGTGGTTTCCATCCGATTTTTCCAAATTTTATAGCCAGGATTAAGACTGAAGAGCAAAGCTTACATGCCAAATTTCGAGGCATTTCTTTAATTTTTGTGGATTTAAAGACATTTTACGGTTAATAAAAATAAAGTCACTTTGTATGGGAGGTAGCCGTGGTTTTCATCTGATTTGACCCATTCTCAAACTTGGTCTTCTTTTTTTAAAAATAAACTTATATTTTGAATTTCATCGCGATAGCTTTAAAATTGCGGCTGTAATCGTGTCGACAGACGGACAGACAGACGGACACACGGAAATCGACTCAGGAGATGATGCTGATCAAAAATATATGTATTTTTCCATACCTGCCACGCCTCCTCTTGGCATTACAAACGGAAAGACAAAGTTAATATACCCCTTACGCAGTACGCGTTGGGGTATAAAAATGGTGTCTCAATAGAAGTGCATATTTTTATTGCATTGGAAAGAAGACATGTTTCGATTTCTTATTAATCGAATTTCAAACTTAGCAAATTTCAAAGTTAGCAAATTTCAAAACTTTTACTTTTTGCATTTTTACTTTAACTTGTACTTTGCTTTTTAACACAAAGCATATATCGATATGGGTAGCAAAGAAAATATGACCGCCAGTTTTAAAGAAGAAACACTTTTTTGAATGCAGTTATAAGAGTCATATATAACTTTTGGTCGAGCAACCAACTTTTGTTTTTTTGAATTATTTTATTTGGACTGACTCCACAGCAAAAACATGAGTCATAACTCTGATATTTTTTTGCATATTTATTTCGCGTGCTAAGGAGCTGCTCATCTCTATTCTGAAACATATTCGGCCTGTTCCTTAGCACACGGGCAGATCGATTTATGTGCTTTCACACGAATCTCATCAGGAAAAGTAACACTCCTAAAGGCTTTTTTGAGTGCTTGCAAGTCAGCTGAAAGCGCTGACTCTACGTATGAAGCACCATTGCAATTTTATTATTATATGTCATTGGAAAAAATTCACTTCAATTTAACTTACTTTGAATTGCTTCAAAAGGCCTATCTTGGAAAGCATTGGGCCAGTAGCTCAATTCATTCTCTTTGGTTTTGCCCATGATGCAATCACAGCAAGGTATCCTTGACAACTACCTATTTTCTCACGAGCGTCAACTGCCGTGTGTCAAAAGTGGAAAATTTATGGAATGGAAAACAAGCATAATAAATATTGCGGCTGTTAAACCTTTCTCCTGTTGTCTCCTTGGAAGTTTCCACATTGCTATAATCACAACATTACATGCAATAACAATAGAGTTCAGCTACTACAGCTATATCGCACTTCCTCAGCATTAACCCATCTAAAGCCACTACCCAGTAATCATTGAAAATATCAATGTTATGGATACCCGTGACCACAAACAAGTTAATGTGGGACAAATTTACCCACCAATAAATGGGTTGGGCTCAGGGACAACACAAGACGTAACAACTAACCATGCGTATACATAGATCTATTTACACAACTAATTTTAATCTACTTTTGAGTTGATCTTTTGACAAATTAACATCAAAAACGCTACAATTGTTAACAAAGGAACTCATGCGACTTAAAGGAGCAGTAGCCATATAATTTGTTCTACTAAATGGCAAATAAATTAAGTTGTTAGCGTTTCTACTGCTTCTACGGTTAGTGTTAAAATTTATGTGAGAAAGAAGTTCTGGAGAATCGAATACACCTGTTATGAGCTGGTGTAAATATACGATATCTGCCGATTTCCTTCGATCACCTAAAGACTGCATTTTTAATAGTTTTAAACGATCCGCATAAGGAGGAAGGTCTAATATGTCAGTTCCACTTAAGCCCCTTAGAGCAAACTGAACAAAACGTTTTTGGATTCTTTCTATTCGATCAACATGCACATTGTAACTTGGGGACCACACTTGACTTGCATACTCTAAGTGAGGACGCACGATTGCATAATACAACGTTGTAGTTGTAATCATGCTATTAAATTCTTTGGCCCAGCGTTTTACAAAACCAAGCATTGAAGATGCTTTTTACAAATATTATCAATATGAATGTTAAACGACAGCTTAGAATCCTTGCATATACCTAGGTCTTTGACGGTGTCTACACGACTCAAGGCAGTATCTTTAATCTTATAATCAAAAATAAAATTATTCCTTTTTCGCGAAAAGGTTATAGTTTGGCATTTATCTGGATTTAAAAACATATTATTTTTAGAACACCAAACTTCAAAGGATTTTAGATCAGACTGGAGTAGATCTGAATTATCTCTAGAATTAATCGTTCTGTATATTTTCATATCATCGGCATAAATAAGCAGATGAGAGTGTTCAATGACGTGAGTTACATCATTGATAGCTAAAATAAACAGAAGAGGACCAAGGTGACTACCCTGAGGAACACCTGATCCAGCAATAAATTCAGAAGACAATGCGCCTCGGAAACGTATTTGATAAGATCGCTCCACCAAATACGATTTAATCCAGTTCACAAAATATTGTGGAAATCCCATTAACTCAAGTTTAAATAAGATTAGATTGTGTGGTAGCTTATCAAATGCCTTACTAAAGTCAGTGTAAACACAATCGACCTGGTTACCAGAATCAATAGAATTTAAGCAGAATGTTGTAAAATCGAGAAGATTAGACACAGTGGATCTGCCATTCACAAAACCATGCTGACGAGTTGTTATGACTTTGCCACAGTGAATTTTCACCCGATCGTACACCATCCGCTCAAAAAGTTTTGGAATCGATGAGAGCTTAGCGATAGGCCTATAGCTACTGACATCGTTCCTGCAACCCTTTTTAAAAATAGGACTTATAAATGTTTTTTTCCAAAAAAGTGGAAAATAACTTTCGTTAATATAATAATATAATAATATATAAGAATAATGAAGAAAGTGGTTGACTCAAAACGGAACAGCATTGTGTTAACACTGCGGCAGGAACACCGTCAGGTCCAGCACCAAACTCCTCATCGATCGATTTAATATACATTTAAATATCCTCTGGAGGGAAGGATATATGTTCCAAAGATACTCTGGGTTCGGAATTAATATATTCAAAGTACTCTCCAGCAGAATTAAAATCTGAACAGACAGGCCACAAATTTTGACGGGATTGTCAGTAAATCCCTCAGGAGTTCTAAATGAAGAAGGAAATCCATCAGATTTCTTCTTTGTGTTTACGAATCCCCAAAATTTCTTTGGATCTGTCAATATTCTCAGCTTAACATTATCTAAATATTCGTGATATAATGTAGCTGAGCGATTTTCAAATTCCAGAAACAAACGTTTGTAAGTTTCTAGGTCGTTTGAGCCTAAGCTACAGATGTATTTCTTCCATGCCCTATTCCTGTTGTTGCGAAGAGTCTTTAAATCCTTTGTGTACCAAGGGTACGTAGAATTCCTCGCAAATTTGAGACTATAAGGTACGGATTGAGAAAACACAGCAAAGAGTTCCATATAAAAAAAATGTATGGAGTCATCAAGGCAATTTCCATTTATATATTCTAAAATTGCATTAAGTTTGCCATTAAGCAACTGATTCAACTTCAAAAAGTCAGCTTTTTTAAAATTGAATTCATAAAGCTTATCTGCTAAATTAGAATTTACTATATTTGCTCTGTCGGATTTGTACCACATACTCAATGGTGGATGATATTCATCAACAGTAGTAAAACATGAAAGGCCCTCTTAACAACAACATTGTTACTGTCTGTAGTTAAGACCAGGTCAAGAAGTCTTTCAAGACTATTATAAATACAACTCACTTGTTGTAAGTCTGAACATACATTATCAACAAATATATGTTCTTGGCGGGTCTTCGAATTAGATGCACAATAGTACGTATCATCGTCAGAAGAATGCCATTTTAAATCAGGTAGATTAAAATCGCCCAATAATAAAATGTCGTCATTAACGTCAAGTAAATCAATTATGCAATCTATGCACTCCGCAAGGCTTGCATAGACCTCTACACTACTCTTAGGAGGAACATACGCATTAATAACATATACATTAGAGTTACAATGTATAACTTTAACGCAAATAAGTTCAACAACAATAACAAAACAATACTATGAATTGCCTTAAGATAGCAGCAACAAAAATGTTGCAATCACATTTTTCTACATAACTTACGCGTTTTTGTTTCGCACCACATTCAAGACCTTGCTGGCTTGGTAATAAGTAATACATTATAGCTTTTTCTGTTTCTTTATTCTCTCTCTTCGTTGCTGTTTTTGACAGATGTTGGTCGAGAAAAAAACTGTCACTTCTGTCACTTTTGCTTTGTAGTTATTGTATCATGGAGAGGAAGAGAAAGAGGAAGGAAAGAGGAGAGACAGAGAGTTTTGATTTCGTCTAAAATAAGGGTTAGAACCAGTGATGTTTCATCAAATTTGTCCGATTACTGTATCGTACAGTAAATTTTACTGGTTTTACAGCAAAATGAAAGCACTTTTTAAAAAAAAACTTAATTCATCCTAACGAAAACTTAGGAACAATATTTTAATAAAGTTAAAAACTTAAGTAACAAAAACAGTTAACGTTAAGAAACTATTCAACATATTAAAACAAATTTTAATTAAAGTAGAAATATTTTAGACTTTTAACACGCATGTGTGTTAAACATATTCTTATTATTAAAATCACATGTAGCTTAATTTTTAAGTTTTATTAGGGTATATTAATGAACATATCCTTAAGATTTATAAAGAAATTTATTTAAAGACTATATAAATACCCGGCTTTACTCAGGAGTTGATTTGAAAAAACTTTTTACAAACTTTTGAAGGAATTTTGAGTGCATCTTTCAAACCGGTAATATCGGCGAAATGAGCAAAATGTAGCTTCAACATCTAAAAATTATGAGAAAATGTTAGAAAAATCGTGAAATGTGTGTGCGTGCCAATCGCTTCCAAAAGTATATTTTCAAATTTTATTTTTAATTCGATAGAATGGACATTTTTGAAAACATTAGAACAAAAACTAATTTTTGGCAATCATTTATGTAAATTTTCTCATACATTAATGCTCTCTTTTAACCTCATGTCGAAATGTTACTGTAGCGTTTAATGTGTTCAAGCTACTAAACCTGTGGACGACACTTCATGTGCAATTATTGTTAGTTGCCTCATGTAACATTTTTGGATTTTTTTGTAAGGCTTCACAATATTTAGAAGTCAAAGATACTTTCTTAAAGAAATGAATATACATATTTCTTAAGAAAAAATCAAAGCTTGTTTGAATCTAAAAAATAGTTAAAAGAACGTATGGACATATAGATTTGCATAATAGGTAGGAGAGGGTAAGCTGGTGCTCAAAATAGGAAATTTTAAATAGAAAATGAGTATTATCAATGTAGATAGTACAGAAACAATAAATTTTTATACCCCAACTCGTACTGCGTAAGGGGTATATTAATTTTGTCATTCCAGGCAGGTATAGAAAAATATATATATTTTTGATCAGCATCGTCTCCTGAGTCGATTTCCGTGTGTCCGTCTGTCGACACGATTACAGCCGCAATTTTAAAGCTATCGCAATGAAATTCAAAATATAAGTTTATTTTTAAAAAAAGAAGACCAAAATCGAAAATGGGCTAAATCGGATGAAAACCACGCATACCTCCCATACAAAGTGACTTTATATTAACCGTTAAAAGTCTTTAAAACCCACTAAAATTAAAGAAATGCCTTGAAATTTGGTAGGTGAGCTTTGCTCTTCAGTCTTAGTCTTGGCTATGAAACTTGGAATCGGATGAAAACCACTCCTACCTCCCATACAAAGTGGCTTTATTTTAAAAGTAAAATTTTTAAAAAATCTGCTTAAATTAAAGAAATCTTAAAAAGAAAATCTTAAAATTTTGCATATAGGCTTTGATATATAACATAGACCACCACTATGATACTTGGTAAAATCTAATGAAAACCACGCCTCCCATACAAAGTTGCTTTATTTTAAACGTAAAATCTCTTAAAAATCCACAAAAATTAATGATATGTCTTGAAATTTTGCACATTAGCTTTGATATGTAATATGAACCATTTCTATGATACATGGCAAAATCGGATCAAAACCACGCCTACCTCTCATACAAAGTATATAAAATTGAATGTCATCGTGTATGTCGTGGCTAAAGTCTTCGAATATACTTTAATATGGCCGCGGAGGGGTATTTTAGCTTCGGTACCCTGCCGAAGATCCATCCTTACTAGTTTTTGTTAAACTGAAAAAACTTTTCCCAATCAAGGTAATGTCATATGAAAAGGAGTTAAAAATGCAATTTTAAATTAAAATTGTTTTTGCAATAAAAATAAACATAAATAAGAAAATATTAAATATTTCGATATTTCTTGAAAAAAAAATTAAATAATATAAATGCCTAACTTACTGCTATTATTATTTTTATAAAGAACTTTTACTGACATTTCAGACAAAAACGAATTGAGTTAAATGTATTCCAAACCAGCAAAGCAAGTTGCTTCGAAAGGCAAAACTTTAAATTTCTGATCATTTTTTCTTGCTTGGTTTCATTGATAAGTTAAAAAATTCATTTTGATAAGAATTTCTATTGTTTGGAAATTAATGTTATGAGTAATTACCGGTAAATTTTTAAAATTAATTATCCTTAAGAAATTTTAAAAATATTTGAGTACTTAAGTAAATATGTACTAAATATTTAGATATATTAAATAGAAAAAAGCCAAGTTGTAGCATGTTCGTTAGAGATTGCCAATGTTAGCTGAGGTCATATTTGCAGACATTTTTATGGTCAAGAATTCTTTGATACGTTTTTTTATGTACCTTAAATTTTTACAACATTTTTGACAAATTCTTTTCTTAATTTTTTGCAAATAAGCCATTATTTTAAGTCTCTTTTTACTGTATAACAATTAAATAAGCACTGTAAATTGAAATTGAAATGTCAAAACAACGCCAACGTACGACGCAACGGACTTGCGCATGTGTTGATGCGAACTCAAATACCAACGAATTCGGCATCCGCTACCCTGATATGCGAAAACAAGAATGTTGAATATAAATACACATAAAGAAGAAAAGAAGATATTTATCACCCTTCACTCTTTGTTACGCCTTACTGTATTTTGTAGTACAGTGCCCTCTGGTGTTCAAGATATAGCAAAATTCCTCACCCGAAAATAATAATAATAATCACCTATTACAATAATAGTCCCATATTATAATAAAACTTATTATAATAATCATGTACGCCCTATGGTTTCGAGATCAAAAAAAAAAAAAAATGGAGCCAAGGCCCTTTCCATACTCGAAAATCCCTATACACAAAGTTTCATCGTAATCGGATGAGCGGTTTGGAGTGTTTTAACATTGTTTGTGTTTAACATTAAGAGATTTTTGATTGAGATTATGATTTCATTTCTAAAGAAATTCAAAATACTCACCGTATCCGAAAACACCCGAATAGAATAAAGTAGATAACTCATAAAAACTCACCGTATACGAAAACTTCTACACTGAAAAAAAAAAATAGGATAATAATAAGAATAAAATCTTTGTAGAAATACGAACGGAGTCTATTTGTAGAATGTACAAATGATTGGTACATAGTACAAACATTTGTAGTGTTTTAAAAAAAACAACAATTTTTTAATTCGTACACTTTGTACATTCTACGAATGCACGTTTGTAAAATCTACAATATGTAAATATGTGAAATGTACGAATGTCGTTTGTAAATTTTCAAAGTTTCGGTAGCAAGGTTTATATACTCGTACAGTATACGAACATCTTTCGAAAAAAATTTAAAAAATATTTGTTTTTTTTTAAATAAACAAATTTTCTTTCGTGAAATATATACAAACGGTCATATTTAATATGTAAAAAGCGTAGGCTGAACAGAACATACAATTTGTAAAATTTAATAAATGTTTCGTTAATAATACGAAGTTTTTTTTTTGATTGTATATACAAATTTTCATGCAAATCAGATGAACGGTTTCGGAGATAAACTTTAAAAACAAAATGCCTGGAATCCGATCCCAACTGCACCTGCCGGGTCCAATTGCAAATCTGAACCATCCATGGATCCACTTAAACACACACAAGCAATTTCATCAAAATTGGTGCAGTCGTTTAAGAACAGTTTAATAACATACACACGCACAAATTGTACAACAACGCCCTCTAGTTTTCAATACAAAGCAAAAGAGCTAGTTTCAGAACCCTTGCCGTACACAAAACTCCTTTTATACTAATTTTAATTTAAACCGGATAAGCGGTTTTGTAATTTTTTACAAATTCTTAAGAGATTTGTACTACAGCACCCTCTGGTGTTCGAGATAGCACAAAAAAGATAATTTCAAAATACTCTCTCGTATTAAAAAATCTCTATATACCAATTTTCATGAAAATCAGATACACCGTTAAGAAGTTTTTCGACTTTTTTTAAAATATTTGTACACAACGTCCTCTGGTGTTCAAGGTAGAACAGAGTAGATAATTCATAAATACTTACTATATCTGAAAACCTCTATATACTTAGGCTTAGGCTTAGGAGTTTTTCGAGGTTTTTTAAAATATTTGTACTACAGTGCCCTCTGGTGATCAAGATAGAACAGAGTAGATATATTATAAATACTCACCGTATTCAAAAACATGTACATAGAAATTTTAATGCAAACCGGATGAACGGTTTCGGAGATAAGCTAAAAACAAGAATGCCTGAAATCCAATTGCAGCGTCACCTACCAGGTCCAACCTTTTTTACTGGATAAAAAGTAGCCTATATGTTGAGCAGGGATATGAGGAACCTAGATGTCAAGTTTTATTTAAATCCATCCAGTGGTTTTCGCGTGATGCTTTAACAGACAGACATACAGACAGACAGACAAAAATTGTAAAAATGCGATTTTTGGACTCCAAGTCGTTCAAAATGTCCAACGCAAAATAAATTTCTAAAAAATATTTCATGTACAGATTTTTTGATAAAAAATTATTCGCATAAGTTTCAGGAAAGTCGAAATGAACAATTTAAAAGTAGTCTTCCGTAGTTTCTGCTGCCCATTTACTTGAGTCATGCCCGTAGACATGTGGTGATTTTCAGGGTAAAACTCCCCAATAGGTTCCAGAAAGTATGAATAATAATACAAACGAGAGTATCAAAATCAAAATGTAATATTTTACTTTTTAAGAAATATTGTTATATCATTTAAATGTGAATTTTAAAAAATTCGCTTAAGCAATGAACAATTTTTTGATCAAAGGAAGGTTAAACTTTTCTTCTTAAGATCACAATCATTATATTAGAATAATCATAAAAAGTTTGTAAATAAAAGTACCATTTTCAACTATGGCTTTCAATGCTTAAAAGTCTCTGATATAAAAACAAAAAAAATTTATATGTAACTATACCTCGAGCAAATATAAAAATTTTAAATTGGAAAATTAGATTGGATGGAGCAAATTATACTGACATTTTTTTATGTAATTTCCAAGTTTGAATTTGAATAAATTTCTTTCATTAAATTTTAAAAAAGTGTATAATCCAGATATTACATATTCCTCGAAATTAAAAACAGTTTTCAGTATGAAGCGAACAAATAAAAATTTTGTTCAAACGATTGTATTACTTTCTTGGCAAGTTAGATTTCTTAATTCTCTAGCATGTGTACACAAATTTGGTCTTGTACGAAGTATAGTTTCCGAAATTCAGGCTGCGTAAATTCACTTGACTTTTTTGTAAGAGCTTGTCAGTTGAAAAAAATATTTTTGAAAATCATTTATACACTGTTTCTATGAATTGCATGATTTTTTAATTATGTACTTACTTAGATGGCCATAACAACACGCGTTCGGGTTTTGGCTGACCTCATCAGCTCTCGCCAGGTGCTTCTACTTTCTTGCGCCTTCTCCAATCGCATACACCAAGTGCGGTTAGGACTTCCTCCGCCAGGTCCATCCATCGGAGGCATGGTCTCTCTAGTCGTCGTCGCCCAACGACCCTCGCCTCGAGCACCTTTTTTACTGCCCAGTCAGCGTATTCGCTGCACAGCTATACGCTGAACTATGTCAATGTTTTCGTAGAGCTCAAAAAGTGGTTCATTAGTGGTTAAAACAGCTCGTGGTTGATTACGATGCGGTAGTCATCGCCGACTCTAACAGGACGGCAGCTTTTGGCTGCGCCAGTTTGCGAAACTACACTCTAAAAAGAAAATCTTATTTTAAACCCTACCTGAACGTCAACTTTAACCTTAATGTAAGCCACAGCTTGTTTTCAATATTCTGCTGACTTAAATGAAGTCAGCAGGATATCTTAATTTTTTATTGAAGAGCTAGCTTTTAAAATTTTAGGAAACATCAATCTTAATTTCAATTGATCTTGTTTACTTTATACAAAGAGGAACTCGAACCTTAGTTGCTTCGCACACAAATCAAGCACGTTAACCAGTATCTCAAGGCCATCACAAAAATTTGATGTACACAATTAAATGCGGCGCAGCAGTGTACTGCAATTGGTTAAGCAGAGAGCGCAGTAAACCAGTCACCTTAAGCGGACCGGGTTCGAGTCCAAATGATTGGGAGTGAGAAAGTGTAAATTTTTTTCAAATCAAATTAATTTTATATGTTTAAAATAAATGTTAAAATAAAATAAAAATGCAATAATAAAAATAACAAAATATAATACCAACCTGTTCTAGATTTCGAACCCGCCATCTCACGCCAAAGTAAATAAATTTTGATTCGTTGTTAAAATGTAGTATAGTAGCGCAGACAGACGAGTTTAAGATTATCAAGTTGCACCTGCCGTAAGGCTTAAGCAACTTGGGTTATCTAAAACCTAGGGTAATAGTTCATGAAACAGACAACCATGAACTTTGTGTTGTACCACAACACGGACCCGTTTATGTTTTAAAACAAGTAAAACATACGGGACATGCGGTGTGGCAATACGAACATGGAAGCTGCTTCACAAACATAAAGCATCACCCAGTGCCCTGCTGATTATTAAAAAATTATGTAATAAATTACATACTGCCCGTAAAAGCAGTACCAGTTTAGACTTCCGTAGCGACGTACTTCCATCCATCTACTGGTGGAGACGAGACCTACCCAATCTCTTGCATATTAAGACAGATATGCCAGCCCGGTCGTACCATTGCGCGACCCCGCCGGTCAATCTAGACCTGTATAGCATTCACACAACCACAACTAGTACGAGACTCCCCGAAGGGCCAGCCCACGACAGTCATCTGGGCAACTCGATCCCGTTAAATGAGGATCCACAACATCCCCGCAAAAAGACCAAGAATACACAAATGCAACTACGAAAAAGTGCATTCTTATACATGACTGTGCTCAATGAGCATTTAAAGGCTAGTCTAACAATTTGCAGTTGCCGACTCAGCTGGAAATTATTGCACATGACCGATACCTACTCTGGACGACCTTTGCAATTGCCACTCTTACTCTGGCCGTTCGGATTTCAACATCCAGACATAGAGAATTGGCCATTATGCTCAGGGACTGCCGTGCTCAGTATGAGAACCCTTAGTTATCACAACCAATGTCAACACTTCCCTCAGTGACTGCCGTGCCAGTTTGAGGGTGCGAGTCCAACTCTTGACAAGCAACACTTCGGAATGCCGAAGAGTTGACTCTTTTACGCACGCATGCCAACACTTCACAACCATTTTTTCCAGCCGAATTAAGGTCTTCATGCGGTGGATAGATAGATACGGTCAATTGCTATACCTTCGCAGGCTTGTTTCATATCGATATAACGAATATGAGCTGAGCTCTTGGTTGGCCCTATCAGTTTTTACGTTTGCAGGACGTATCCTATCAACAACCCTCCTCCTTTATCCTGGCTTGGGACAGGCAGGCGCAAGCTAGACCTGGCGGAGTTTATAGTAGCGCAGTGCTATTTTTATTATTACTTACTTACTTAGGTGGTCGTAACAACCCGTGTCCGGGTTTCAAACGACCTCATCAGCTCTCGTCAGGCGCCTCTGCTTTGCGTGCGCCTTCTCCAATCGGATACACCAAGTGCGGTTAGGGCTTCCTCAGCCTGGTCCATCCATCGGAGGCATAGTCTCCCTCGTCGTCGTTGACCAGCACCTTCGCCTCGAGCACCTTTTTCGCTGGAGCTTCGTCGTTCATACGATGGACATGACCCAGCCAGCGTAGTCGCTGCACAGTTATACGCCGAACTACGTCAATGTCATCGTAGAGCTCATACAGCTCGTGGTTCATTCGGATGCGATAGTCATCGCCGAATCGAACAGGACCGAAGATTTGGCGAAGAACTTTTCTCTCGATCACCCCCAGAGCGGCTGGGTCAGTTTGCGAAACTACCCATGCCTCAGCGCCATAAAGCAGCACAGGTAGAACGAGCGTCTTGTAGAGTGTTAGTTTTGTCGATCGAGAGAGGGCTCTGGAACTTAGTTGCTTACTGAGCCCGTAGTAGCACCTATTAGCAATTATTGTTCTTCGCTTTATCTCCAGGCTGATTTCGTTTTTGGTATTAATGGCGGTGCCAAGGTAAACGAACTCCTTGACTACTTCAAAGCTACTTAGCGACATCTAGCTTTCGTTGCATTCCTGTGCGTATGTTCTTCGCATTGCATAATCGCATGCGGATCTTGCCTGCAACAAGATAATGGTCGGAGTCAATGTTGACCCCCCGAAATGTACGCACTTCTAGAACACTAGAGGCATGCCTTCCGTCGGTTACAACATGATCAATTTGGTTTCGCGTTTTTTGATCCGGGGACAGCCAGGTGGCCTTGTGGATGTCGAGGTGCATAAATCTGGTGCTACTAACTACCATGTTTCGCACCGCGGCGAAGTCGATCAGTGTTGGACCGTTGTTCGTAGAGGTCTCATGAAGACTGAACTGACCAACAGTGGGGCCAAAGATGCCTTCCGTTCCGACCTTCGCATTAAAATCGCCGAGGAATATTTTCACGTCATGGACCGGAAGGTGGTCGTATACGTCCTCAAGACTAGCGTACAAAGCGTCTTTGACGGCTTCCTCCTTTTCCTCCGTCGGGGCGTACGCGCAAATAAGGCTGATGGAGAAAAATTTTGCCTTGATGCGGATCTTGGCCAATCTTTCGTTCACATGTGTGAACCGGGAAACAAGGTGGCGTAGTTTCCGGCTAACAACGAATCCACATCCGAATTCGCGCGCATGGCAGCTGTAGTAGATATCACTGTGTGCTTGTTTTGAGCATCCTTGCCTTTTCCATCGCATTTCCTGGATGGCGGTGATGTCAGCCTTTATTGTTTTGAGGGCTTCCGCCAGTTGGATAATGGCACCGTCCCTATAAAGGGTTCGGACATTCCAGGTGCATATCCGTAAATCATTGTCCGTTTTTCGTTTGCGATGGTCGTCAACGTAATTGGGGTTCTTATCCGAGGCTGGTTTAGTTTTCATTGGGCAGTAGTAATGTGTTGGGACCCAAACCCTGCGCACATTCCATGTTTAAGGTCTATGGAGTGACCCGCCGCTCAAATTAGCCGTCAAACTGACGGATGCCAGTTTGCCGTTGCCCAGGGAACACCACGTGGAGGTTTGAGTAAACTTAAGACGATTTCGACATGTATAATGCTGGCCTCGCCAGGTTGAGGCGGTCAGACACGTTGCATGTGAAGGTTCGCCCCCTTTCCCTTTTATAAATATATAAATATAAATATAAATACATAATTTTTATTATTATTATATATTTATATCACACTGCAACGTGCTTGAAATTCAGTGATGGAAGCTCTGCTTTAATCATTTAGCTGCCTTGAATTAAGACAACTAAGATGTTGGCTTTTAGGATAAAAACGCATATGTAATTTCACCTATAGCTGTCTTAATGCTGTTGCAGCTTACAATAAGACAGTTTTTCAGCTGATTGTAAGATTTACTTTTTACAGTGTATCCGTGCCTCAGTACCATAAAGCACAGGTAGAACAAGCGTCTTCTAGAGTGTTAGTTTTGTCAATCGAGAGAGGGGCTTTAAAACTTAGTTTCTTACTGAGCCCGTAGTAGCACCTATTAGCAATTGTTGTTCTTCGTTATATCTCCAAGCTGACATCATTGTTGTTATTAATGGCGATGCACAGTGGTTTCATTCCAAAGTTTGGAAAAAAAATAGAAAGAGTCATCGTAGATCGATGAAATTTGGTACACAAGTTGAAATTACCTCTATTAGAATTTATTAAAACAATTTTTTAAATCCGCTCACAACCACGCCTACCTCCCATATAACACAAAATTGTAATGCGCTATATTTTTTTTCATATTGAAGTTATATCAAAACAACTCCCTTAAAAATCTGAAATATATATGTAGATTAAAAATTGCCACGCCCACCTCCTGTTCTATTTACATATATGATATTTGCATAGCACTAAGAAGGAGTAGTATACGAAAAATATTGGGTATATACGTCGAAATGGACTATATAATATCACTTGCGAAAAATTTTGCAAATCCGCCGACAACCATATAACCCATATAACACAAAAACTGAAAACAATAATTTCTTCTGTATTGAAATTTTAATAAAAAAACTCACTCAAGAATCTGAAATATATGCGTACATTAAAAAAAAAATTGCTCATTTCGCAACTGCACTACAATTTAATAATTATTTAACAAAAAATAAATCGCAGTAGTTAATTAGTCAAAGACAATTTCTTTACATGAAATGCAGTATTTATGCATAACAATATCGTTATGAAAGAACGATTTTTACACATAACTTCTCAAGAAATTATCCCTTTTTTAAAACAAATTTCATTACGTTCAATTTCAATGTTGTTTCAAGAGTTGTTTAAAACATTGCAACATTGCATACTTACAGGCTTCCATCTTAAAATTCACATCTTCAGAGGAAACCATATCAAATTTTAGAAAAACTGATTTAATTATCGGTGTCGCAGTTTAGAGCAGTTACATTTTGTAGAAATTGAAAGTAGACAGTTCCACCATGATGTTGAAACTAATTAGCCGTGATCGATAAAAAGCGCCAACAAAGAAAACTTCTATCAAAGATTGATTTTTTTTCTCAATTTTTAATGTGTTAATTGATCCTTAATAAAAAATTAACAGCACATTTTTTCATATATTCGCAAAAACAAGTTATAAAATTTAATTTATAATTCTTCTAAAAATTTCTTAAGACACATTGTTAATCTTAAGGTTTTAATCAATGCTACACCGCTGCTACACCGAGAAAAAGCTTATGTTAAATTGAAAAAAAACCTAGATAATTTATAAGATGGCTTTGGCAGTTTTCAGCCTCCCAAGTACTTCATCAATACGCCTAAGTTTTACATGTTGACTTACCAATTTTTATTTGGGTGATAAATTAACCAAGTATTTGGTAATTTTCATACACTACTTTTTAAAAAAAAATTTAATATCAAAAATATAAATTTTTTCCGGTTTTGGTTTTTTTAAGTTTCCTTTCTTTTGAAGCTTCCGCCTCTCGTTCTGTGATTTGCTTGACTGAAATCGGCAACAACACAAATTTTTCTTTTATTAACACCATTTTTTTCTTAGAAATATTGGCTCTTCTTCGCTTTTCTTGCTGCTTGACGTCTATTATAACAAGAACATAAATTTAAATCAAATTAAATTAAATTAAAAATCAAATACAAAAAATTTAACCTTCGTATGCCGTTGAGATTCGAACCCACACCAACCGATACAACTGTGTATGAAGTCACTACACTACGCATTGAGCCAAGCTCCTTCGTTACGCGGAGTGATTTATTCAATATTTATTGCAACTGAAGCTATGCTGCAACATAACACAATAATCTATTAAAAGATTTTTGTTGTATGGCTTTCAACAGAATACTGCGACATATTGCATCCGTTAATACAGCATCTGCTAACAAAGCTGCAGTTATGTTAGCATGTCGTACAAAGGATGCTTGGATCAGTGGGTAGAGCGACGGACTGGCACCAAAATTTCCAGGTTCAATTTCGCATGGCGGGCAAAGACATTTTTTTTTTTCTTTTCTTCTTGTTGATGAAATGTAAAACATTTACTGGTGTGAATATTGGCGTGTGGTTTTTAATTAACTTTATGTTATTTTTGAATTTAAAAGTGGTTTTATTACAAAAAAAACATTAAATTACCAAATCTATCCTTCTCTCGTGTATCTAATGACGCAGCTGTGTTTGTTTTTGCAGAAAATAGGTTAAAACTATTCTTTAGCCATCCATGCTAGTTCTTTTTTAAGTTTGTATTTTTGGATTTTGGGCTTAGGTGAATGAAATATTTTTTTTTGGCAAGGTTTCGAAGTATGTGCTTTCAAAGCAATGTATTAAACAATAAATTGCTTAGGTGAATAAGCATAAGCTTATAATTCCCATAAAATTCTCTTTACCCTTTAGGTGACTTACCTATTGCTTTTTTTCTCGGTGTACAATAGAAAATATTACACAAGTTTCGTGATTTTTATAAAAAAATTCGTTAAATTTTTCAATAAAATGTTTATAGATTTTTCTTATATGGATATCTGACTATAATATAGTTTGCCTATATTAAGGAAACAGGATATGATTTATTGTCGCAAAAAAAAACACTGTGCGGTGCCAAGGTAGTTAATCTCGTCTATTAGTGGTGTCGGTTGTGTTTGTTATAAGTGTGTATTTTGTTTTGTCTTGTTTTATTATCAATGAAATTATTATCAATTTAAAATTCTTTAACGTTAATATTACTTAGAAATTAGTTTAATTTCTTATGTTAATTGTTGAAGTTTTGTTTGCATGCTTGCTTGTTTGTAGATTTTTTCATTCACTGATTGTTAAAACCTGACAATATTAACCCTAAAAGCACATTTAGTATATGCTCAAGTTTCGAAAAGAGTATTTTCTGCAGAAAATATTGCCGATTATTCCTTGAACGAGCTATGCAGAAGCCAGAACATTCTGAACCCAATATTTAGTTTTTCTGATCCATGTGAGCAAATGTTTTATGCATCTTGAGCAGGTATATCGCTGTCATGCTTAGACGAATTATTTTCTGTACGCACAGGTCTTATTTGGTACTGCGCTTCGGGCAGGGCCCTTGCCCCTGACGAACTTTATTAAAAAACAAAGCTTTTTGGGGAAAGTCTCAACACATTAAATAGCAATATTAGAGAAATTGTGACTTTTTTGTGAAGTGAGAGCCGCACCCAGTACCAACGTCTTTAATGAAATTTCCATACCGGAAGATTCCCATCTTATTTGCCGCAGACTGTTTCTTCCGAGACTCAAACAATATTTTCATCTGAAAAAGGCCTTATTAGGGATGTTCGATGTTGTAAAAACATCGATAATGGGATCGATATTGATCGATCGGCATCGATTTTCGATGTTTATCGCAAAAAAACATCGATGTTGGCCAATATCATATATAACACATGTTTATACTGTGTAGTAGACAAGGACAGACAAGGCAGATAGAGCAATGGAAATTATCGAGAGTTTTTTGTTGCGTTCGAAATTTTGTGAAATCGAATACTTTGTGTTACAACATCGATTTTTTTTTTCTCTTAAAATCAATGAAATTTGAAAATCTATGATCATCGAACATCCCTAAGCCTAAATACGTAAAAACGGAAGAGGAAGAATACGAAAAATAATAAGCGTCGCAAGACATCTCCAAGCATTTCTCATGCTAAGCAGCCCTCGATTAGGATAACGATTAACAGTTTAATTTTAATTCCAAAAGAGCCCAATAATACATTTAATCATCCAGACACAAATATAGAAAATGTATTGACGTTTATCAACATAATAATTTATTTACTCAGAATGTATTGTGTTCATGAAAAAAAAAATGTAGTACGCCATCTCACGCCTCTTTTAGTCTAACAGTTGGGCCTATAATATTCTCGTTTCTGAGCTTAAGCCTAAAAATAAGTCTCGAAGGACAAAATTCTCACTCAAAAAAATTAAATAGGATGTCCCTTTACCATCAAAATGCAAGGGGATTGCATTCTAAGACGCAAAGCATATTTCTACCGACTCAGAATTATTCTGAGAATATTATCGCGTTTACAGAAACGTGGATGAATGGAAGTATTACTGACTTGGAATTGTTTGATAATAGTTTTCAGGTTTTTAGAAAAGACAGATACTCTGACAATATTTCGTCTATTGGTGGTGGTGTCCTTTTGGCTATATGAACCTGTTTGTCAGTTCTCTTGATAATATTCCCTGCTCTTCTAATATTTAACTAATTTGCGTTTGCGTCTGTCGGTGATGGTGTCCTTTTAGCTATAAGGAACTGTTTGTCAGTTCTCTTGATAATATTCCCTGCTCTTCTAATATTGAACTAAATTGCGTTAAAGTCAAATGTATATGTTATTAATGCTTATGTTCCTCCTAAGAATAGTGTAGAGATCTATGCAACCCTTCCGGAGTCCATAGATTACATATTTAATTTACTTCACGTTAATGACGACATTTTATAATTGGATGATTTTAAACTATCTGATTTAAAATGGCATTCTTCTGACAACTTCTAGTTCGAAGAGCCGCGAAGAACATATATTGTTGATAATATATGTTCAGACTTACAACAAGTGAGTTGTATTTATAATAGTCTTGAAAGATTTCTTGATCTGTAGCTCGGTTCTGTAAATTTTGAAACAAATAGTAACTTTTTCTGACGGCACACTCTTTCGTTCCAAAATACTCACTTTTGCGAAAACTATTGTTTCTGAAACTGATAAGTGAGTAAATGAGGTACGTGATAAAAAAAATAAACAAATAAAATGGAACATATGAAATTGTAACAAATATCAGGGCACTTTGCTTACAATTCTATGCGCGCTGATTTAGCAAATTAAGGTAAATACATATCTACTGTGCTGTTCTTATAATTATGAAAATTTACATGTTAATGCATGCTCTTGAATGCTTGTTTGTTTAATAATTTTTAGCTGTTTGACACTTAGTGATGTTTATATTAAATAAACAAACCCGCTACGTATTGTTACCCGATTACTTCTTTAATCGGGTTGCTTAATACAAATTTTATTGTATAGTAAACAAATCGAATATATGAAATATTTTAGTTCTTACACTTAATTATACTCATACTGCACGGGTTCAGGGCCACTGAACTCGCACGTTTTCCTGGCTATGAAGAGTCAATTTTCATGGTCAGAGAATCGTGCATTTCAAGGTTTGAATCAGTACATTTCCATCGAAAAAACAACCTTGGTCTTGAACGCGAGTAAACTCAACGTAATAAAGTAAGAACAAAAAAACAGTTCAACCAGAGCATAGAAATATGACTCTTTTGTTTTGCTTATTTTCGTATGCTCGTCAAATATGCTGACGACTCAACTCATGGCCAAGGTTGTTTTTTGTGCATACAGAAATATGCACTTATATTTTAAGTCAATTTTGTTTATGTATTTTTACATATTTCATCGATTTTATTTGTTAATATTTACTGTATACTGTATTGATTTTCGCCTATAAAAGGGCGAAAAGACTTTAATAAAAGGGGAGTACGTGTTTTACAATCAAACCGAGTGTTTCTTATAATCAAAACTTTCCAGCTCCACAAACAGTTCAAGTGCTGTTTGTGACAACAAACTTAAAACCATAGTCCAAGTTTATGTGCTTGGGTCTATAACCAAACTAAAATAAATCCAAACGCGGGTTTAAACATTGGCGCCCCCGGGTGGACTCACACGACACCAAATCAACTGTAATCAAACTCCTGTCTTCTATTCAACAAATAAACAAACTCCTGCTGGGTTTCTTCAAAAATGGCTACTTTCCAACAGACCTTGGAAGTGCAAAAGGGAGTTGGAGAAGAAATACAAAATCTGATCAAAAACTTCAAGAAGGATTCACCACAAAGGAAAACGACCACAAGTTATTTCAATGAGCGACTGCAGCGTCTCACAAAATATTGGGAAGAGTTTGAAGAACACGACAGTGAGCTTCGAACACTTACTAATCAGCCCATGGAGCATGACTATTTCACCACAGGATACTATGAGAAAATCAACAATTTAGCAACCAGCTATATCAATATTTTTCAAGAAGAAGTCCATCGCTTAGAAACATTAAGCAAGGATTCTACAGGGAAAGAAGTAGGCTTTTCCACCTCAGCAACAGCAACAGAGCAGCGATCTTATTCAGCCGCTGCTCCTCACAGTCGTCCATCATTCGATTCATCGGCAGCAACAAACCTTACCAAGATGATCAGGCGACAACAAGCCTTGCTGAATTCACTCAACCGTTTATTGGATGGCTTGGCGAAGTATCCAGATGACCAGTCAAGATGTCATGAGGCGAATCTTCAACAAATAAACAGACTTTGGTTGGAAATAGAAACTTTAAATTACAGCTTGTGTGAAAACTGTGACCAACCAAGCGAAATTGGCTACAATTATGAACAATATGTGGCATGCGAAACTCGAGTATATGCTAGTCGGATACAATTTGCACGCCCAGCTGACGTACCACGACCAGAAAACGTTGTAAATGAAGAGCCACTAAGACTACCAAGAGTCACCATTCCACAATTTGATGGGGATATCCTCAAGTGGCAACAATTTTACGAACTTTTTTCTCAAATAGTGGACCAACAAGCATTGCCGAAAATCCACAAAATGTGGTATCTCAAAACAAACCTATCAGGGGAAGCTGAAAAATTAATCAGGCATCTGTCACTCACCCAAGATAATTACGACTTGGCTTGGGGTATGTTACGAGAAAGATATAACAACAAAAGAGTACTGTGCTCCACGCTAATACAAAGGATGTTGGGGCAAGAATTCAACGCCTCATCGGTTGTTTGTATAAAAAATTTACATGACACTACGCAGGAGTGCCTGATGTCACTGGAAGGCCTCGGAATAACAACTTCGTCCTGGGATCTACTGCTTCTCCACTTACTTGTAAAGAAGCTTGATAGATCAACACACATCAGGTATGAGCAATTCCTAAAAAATCCAAAGGAGTTGCCAACAATTAAGGTTTTTTTGACCTTTTTGGAAGCCCAATTCCAATCACTAGAAGCAGTAAATCACAAGGACAGACAAGGTTCAGCAAGATCATGTGTGTCAGCAATTTCGACAAATCAATACTCTCAATATGCTCAATATGAGTTCTCAATGAACTCATCCATTATTTGTCTGCAAGACCTTTTTACTCATGAAGCCAGCAGAGCGGCTTCAGATAGTAAAAACCAACAAGCGATGCGTAAATTGTTTAAAAGAGGGACATTTTGCAAACAACTGCGAATCGAGAAAATGCACAAGATGTAACAAAACACACAACACGTTACTTCATCTCGACAACCAAGATGACATCAGGACTCCGTCGTATTCATCAAACATCCTACAACCTATGTCAACAAGGCCAGTCCGTTCATCATCATCATGCAAGCAGCAAAAGGCTATGTCAACAAAGCCAACCAGTTCATCATTATCAACATCCAACAATCAAGGATCAATGTTATTAAAGACAGGAAATGCGCCCACATCGTCATCTAACAAGACGGGATCCATTCCAGTCAGCTTATCCGCAGCAGATGAGGCTAGCTGCAACAAATACGTTATGCTCAGCACTGTTTGTATACAACTAATAACAAACATTGGTCGAGAGCTTAAATGCAGAGCAGTGTTGGATTCTGGCTCTAAAGTAAATCTTGTTACAGAGAGACTTGTTAAGAAGCTGGGACTCCAACAAAAACACGCTTCATTCAGTATAGAAGGGATTGGAGCCAACAAGAAGGATTGTAAATCACGAATAAGCGTAACAATGCGGTCCACAATAAATGGATTCGAAGCACGGCTGGAAGCGCTTGTGTTGCCAAAAATTGTAAGCGCTCAGCCGTCAAAATTTATAGATGTGTCGTCATGGAATATTCCACCCAATATACCACTCGCTGATCCAACATTCTTTCAGCCTGGCAACATAGATGTGCTGCTCGGTGCAGAATTTTTCTTACAAGTACTATCAACTGGTCAAATCAAATTAAGCAACAATCTCCCAAGTTTACAAAATACTATATTTGGATGGGTAGTGTCTGGCAAGGTAGAAGAAACCAAAGTTACTTCTGCTACATGTGGCATTTTTAGTGAAGCTGATGAAGATACAAGTGCACTAATCGAAAGGTTCTGGAAATTGGAAGAAGTTGAAAACCACAAATCCCAATTCACAGCTACAGAAAAACGATGTGAATTGCATTTTTCTCATAATACTCGAAGAAACTCCGATGGACGATTTGTGGTAAAAATTCCCTTCACGGATAATCCAGCAGCATTAGGAGATTCAAAACAAATGGCTCTTAATCGTTTCTTGGCAATAGAAAGGCGGCTAGGAAAAAACCCTGAACTGAAGATTTCTTACACTAACTTTATGGAAGAATATAAGAGTTTGGGACACATGACTGAAGTATCAAGCACAGGCATTTGGCGCAGACCACATTACGTTATTCCACACCATTGTATTAGCAAACCTGATAGTAGCAGTACCAAGTTACGGGTAGTTTTTGACGCTTCCGCGAAGACATCATCAGGATTATCATTAAATGACATAATGCACTCAGGGCCGATCATCCAAAATGATTTGTTTACCGTCTTACTACGCTTTCGAATTCCAAGATACGTTGTCACTACAGATATTCAAAAAATGTATAGGCAGACCTTAATCAACCCCCATGATCGGATGCATCAAGTTATCATATGGAAGAAAAATCCCGAAGAAGAGATTAAATATTATCAGCTAAACACAGTGACTTACGGGACCAAAGCAGCACCATATCTTGCCATCAAATGTTTGTTAGAGTTATCCAAAGAAAATCGCACAAAATACCTCCTGGGAGCCTCGGCGTTGCAGAACAATTTTTATGTGGACGATGGCTTACTCGGAAGTGATAGTCTAACCACCGCCATCACGGCTCAAAGGGAACTGACAACAATTTTAAGTACCGCAGGATTTGAGTTGCGAAAATGGTGTGCTAACCATCCGCAATTGCTGCAAGGGATTCTAGCAGATCATCAAGAAATAAATCTCGATTTTGACGAAGAATCACGCGACAGTGTTAAGACCCTAGGATTAACATGGCTGCCGAAGGATGATACATTTTGCATCAAGACGAAAACCATCTTTAGCAGCAACACAAGAAGAAGTGTGAGTTCAGAGTTGGCAAGAATATTTAATCCATTGGGAATAATGGCTCCAGTTATCATCAACGCTAAAATATTCATGCAAGAACTATGGAAACTAAAACTTTCGTGGGATGAGGCGCTGCCTGTGGAACTACACAGCAAATGGATA
The DNA here is from genome assembly GCA_914767935.1 of Coremacera marginata. NCBI lineage: Eukaryota > Metazoa > Arthropoda > Insecta > Diptera > Sciomyzidae > Coremacera > Coremacera marginata. The sequence continues at coordinate 80,808,574 of OU612047.1, read as the reverse complement.
TCATTTCGAGATCAGCTCCAAGAGTTAAATGAAAAACAAATTCCTCGTCACGTATTTAATCATCAGTTTCCAGAATCAAGTCAGTTGCACATTTTTACCGATGCTTCGGAGAAGGCTTACGGGGCTGTGGCATACCTACGTTCAGTCAATAAGGACGGTAGGGTAGCTGCAAGACTGCTGTGTGCCAAATCCAGAGTCGCACCCATAAATCAGCAGCATCAGACAATTGCTCGATTGGAATTATGCGCAGCCCTACTGGGTGCGCAACTTGCAACAAGAATTCAACTAGACATTAAAGATTGTAGCAAATCCACATATTTTTGGACTGATTCTGAGGTTGTATTATCTTGGATAAATGCGGAAGCCTCATCATACGAAGTTTTCGTAGCAAATCGTATAGCAAAAATTCAGGACTGTTCCATAGCACAACAATGGCGGCATCCAAAATCCAGCAGATGTGTTGTCAAGGGGTTGTCATCCAAGAAACTTTATGCAATGCAACCTATGGTTTTATGGGCCATTTTTACTACATGGAAACGAATCAATTTGGCCACAACCATTCTGCAATAATAGTCCAAAAATAACAGAAGAAGGCAAAAGAAAAGCACCAAAGGCTTTAATTACAGCCAGAAATGATGCAGAAAACATGATCTATTTAATCAATCATGGTAACTCATTTAAGAAACTTCAGCAAGTTGTAGGCTTCAACGAATCAAGATTCGCTTTGGAGAGCGTGCACGAGGCACAATGCCATCCCACCAAGCCTCATGGGTACTAACACCTTTTGAATTGGATAAGTCACTGAAGGCGATTATACGAACTGTGCAAACGGCCGATTTTAGTACAGAAATGCTAGCTTTAAAGAAATATGGTGTCGTGAACAAAAACAGTGCAATACACAGCCTTAAGCCATTTTTAGACGACGACGGCATTTTGAGAGTCGGCGGCCGACTAAATGCATCCACATTACCATACGAAACTAAACACCAAATGTTTCTACCGTATAATGATCCGATAACAAAGTTAATAATGCAATCTATACACGAAGATCACATGCATTGTGATCCAACCGCATAAGTGGCGTATACTAAACAACGGTTTTGGCCTGTGAAAGCAGCAAGTATGGCAAGATCAATAGTTCACGACTGTGTCCGATGTTACAGGACGCGGCCACAACTGGTACAGCAAATCATGGGAAACTTACCAGCAACGAGAGTTACGCCAGCACGGCCATTTATCAACGCTGGTGTCTGATTATTGTGGACCACTTTGGGTGCACTACAAACTACGCAGGAAGAGACCAACAAAAGCATATTTGGCTATATTCTGCTGCTTCGCCACAAAAGCAGTTCATTTGGAAATTATAAGCGATCTGTCAACTGACGTATTTATCGGAGCCCTTAAAAGGTTCATCGCTCGAAGGGGGCACTGTCAAAACCTCTACAGTGACAACGCTACCAACTTTGTTGGAGCAAAAAACCAACTTGCTGAATTATCACCAGCAATTCATTCAGCCAACGCGCAAGAAAAGATAATGAACACGTGCAATAGAAAAGGAATACATTTTCACTTCATTCCTCCCAGGGCTCCTCACTTTGGAGGACTGTGGGAAGCAGCCGTAAAATCAGCAAAAAATCTGCTCCAAAGAAGTGTCGCATCGGCATCTCTCACATACGAAGAACTCGAAACCATTGTAGTGGAGATCGAGGCAATACTAAACTCGAGACCAATCAGCCCCATGTCAAACCATCCTAATGATTTAAGTGCACTTACTCCTGGACATTTTTTGATCGGCGAACCACTTACAGCACAAGTCGATGCAAGAGCAGTGGAGACGAAGTCATCCTTAGGAACCAGATGGAAAGCCGTGTCACAAATCAAACACGACTTTTGGCAAATATGGTCTCGTGACTATCTTAACGAACTTCAATATAGACACAAATGGAGGGAACAGGCTTATAACATTAGGGAAGGTACCGTGGTAATCATCAAGGAAGACAAATCCCCGGTTCTTCAATGGCCACTTGGACGGATCACGAAAACTTATAAGGGAGAAGATGACATTGTACGTGTAGTGGATATCAAAACAGCTTCAGGAATATTTAGACGGCCAATCCATCGATTAGCTCCCCTACCAATAGAAGACAACCAAGCAGAGGTTCCTGTTACTACTGGGTCTACCTATCACAAGGCACCTAGTCATCACGACGACAACGACACTGAAGTAGCACGTAAGAGACGAAGATCATCATCACCCCCCCTTAGCATCGGTATTATTAATTGCGGTAATCATGCTACCTCTTATATTGGCAACCGAAGTCAAGAACTATGAATTTGACTCCAACCTAGGCATCCACTTCGAGGGAATTGCATCAAGGAAAACCTCTAGAACACAATGGCAACTTATTGTGTATTATGATTTAAACCCTTATTGGAAAGAAACTAAGTTTTTCACGAATGGAACAGCAGCCTTGCGGCACCTTTGTCAAGAACCGAAACTCGTACACTCTCAAAAAAGTGTATGCACATCCATTGTACAAACTTTTGACAATCTTGAAAACATACTCAAACAGGACAATAATCTTCTTACCATAAACCGATCTATAAGAAGTGCACTTAACACTGCAGACACCAATGGATTCAAAGTCAACAGAAATAAAAGAGGTGCTTTAAACATCGTAGGAAATATCGCTAATTCATTATTTGGAGTTTTAGATTCCGAATATGCTGAGGAAATGGTCAATACTATCGGAAAGGTCAAAGAAAATGAAGGACATCTTCAAATCTTACTCAAAAATCAAACCTCGATTCTTGATGCAACCATTAACATCATCAAACAAGATCAATCGGAGATTAAAAAGAAATTCGACAACATCGACACAAGGGCTAACGGGATTTGGTCACAAGTGCACGATCTTGAAGACATGGACTATCAATTCAAAATGTTCCAAATCTTCATTTCGTTAGCCACACAACTTACAGTCACAGCAGCAAATCTGCAACGGATCCAGACATCCATCATAAACGTTCTAACAGATACCCACCACGGAAAAATCAGTCCAATGTTACTTACACCAAACCAATTACATGAGGAATTGGTAACAATTCGGAACTATTTGACACCAACACTGCGACTACCTGTCGATCATGAGGAGCGCATACAACTCTATAAACTCATGACTGTGGAAGGACAATTAACAGAAAGCCACGTCATTTTTAAAATTTCAATACCTCTGTGCGATCAAGAAACATTCGAACTCTACAAAATGTTTCCAGTGCCCACTATGGTCAACAACAGCTTAACTGCAATCAAGCCCTGCGATGACATTATTGCCGTTAACGCACATAGAGATCAATATCTCCCCATTAGTAAATCCCAACTGAATACCTGTATTCTCGTAAAATCAGAATCATACGTTTGTACCAATATACAGGCAAAATACAACAAGGGTTCTGAAATATGTTCCTGTGAAATACAGCTGTTCAACAACGACACCCAACCAGAGTGCAACGTAGAACTCTTAAAGACTGGATTCAAATTAATAACTTCTTCCACACGAATAACTTCTGTATGTGAAGGCCAAAGTGAACAACTCACTTTGAAGGGATCCGGCATACTATCTCTGAAGCCCCAATGTGTTATTAAGCAAAACTCTATCACAATACAAGGTCAAAAAACATATTTCCGCAGTCGACAAGTATCGTACACCAGCCTAGGTAATTTGATAGATATCATAAAACCCAAGGAACCTGATGCTCTTAGCAAGAAAACTGAGCAATACTATACGCAGCTGCAAAACCTAACCGAACTCCAGAGCTTATTAGCGCACCAAAAATATCTTGATCTACCAGCACAATTTCAGAAATTCAACTACCATTATTCAGCAATTGGATATAGCATTGCTTTTGTCCATTATAATCACAAGTTATATTATTTGGAAGGAGAAATCAAAAAACCACCAACTCCAGTTGACAGAAACACGATGTCCGCAACCATTACCACGCCAGAGATCAACAACATCAGATTTTGTGGTCACCGTGACATAATTCAACTAAGTGAGATCTTTATAACTTTAGATCTCACCAGGGGGAGAATGTACGGGTTCAGAGCCACTGAACTCGCACGTTTTCCTGGCTATGAAGAGTCAATTTTCATGGTCAGAGAATCGTGCATTTCAAGGTTTGAATCAGTACATTTCCATCGAAAAAACAACCTTGGTCTTGAACGCGAGTAAACTCAACGTAATAAAGTAAGAACAAAAAAACAGTTCAACCAGAGCATAGAAATATGACTCTTTTGTTTTGCTTATTTTCGTATGCTCGTCAAATATGCTGACGACTCAACTCATGGCCAAGGTTGTTTTTTGTGCATACATTGTATTGATTTTCGCCTATAAAAGGGCGAAAAGACTTTAATAAAAGGGGAGTACGTGTATTACAATCAAACCGAGTGTTTCTTATAATCAAAACTTTCCAACTCCACAAACAGTTCAAGTGCTGTTTGTGACAACAAACTTAAAACCATAGTCCAAGTTTATGTGCTTGGGTCTATAACCAAACTAAAATAAATCCAAACGCGGGTTTAAACACATACTTTATTTGTTATTAGTAATAAATGTGTAAGTATTCCGAAAAGAGCCGGGTACGCATGTATACCCTGTAAGAAGAACATGTATTCGTTACTTGGATGCATTTATTCAACAACTTAATCTAAAATTACATTTTTCTCATCAAGTCAAAACATAGTGACAACTTCATTCAATTCGAGTCGAATATTGAATCCCTAGGAAAATGGTATTGAAACACTCGAAGCTGACTCAACAGCTGACTTTTTGAAGTTGAATCAGTTACTTTAAAGAAAACTTGATGTAATTTTAGAATACATAACATAAATGGTAATTGCCCGATGACTCTATTAAATTTTTTATATTGAACTTTTTGCTATGTTTTCCCAGTACGTACCTTATAGCCTCAAATTTGCGAGAAGTTCTGTGTACCCCTGGTGCACATTGAATTTAAAGAATCTTCACAACAACAGGAACAAGTTGGGGATTCAAAATTTTGGGGATTCATAAACACAAAGAAGAAATCCGATGGATGAATTCCGCACCCAGGGTTTTTTATGAACATATATCCTTCAATCCAGAGGATATTCTAAAGTATATTAGATAGATCGATGAGTATTTTGGCGCTGGATCCGAAGGAATTCCAGCAGCAGTGTTATCACAATGAGGTTTCGTTTTGAGTCAAGCTCTTTCTTTATTATTCAATAAATCCATTACTTACTTACTTACCTAGGTGGTCGTAACAACCCGTGTCCGGGTTTCGGCCGACCTCATCAGCTCTCGCCAGGCGCCTCTGCTTTGTGCGCGCCTTCTTCAATCGGATACACCAAGTGCGGTTAAGGCTTCGTCAGCCTGGTCCATCCATCGGAGGCATGGTCTCCCTCGTCGCCGTTGACCAGCGACCCTCGCCTCGAGCACCTTTTTCGCTGCAGCTTCGTCGTTCATACGATGGACATGACTCAGCCAGCGTAGTCGCTGCACAGTTATACGCCGAACTACGTCAATGTCATTGTAGAGCTCATACAGCTCGTGGTTCATTCAGATGCGATAGTCATCGCCGACTCGAACAGGACCGAAGATTTTGCGAAGAACTTTTCTCTCGAACTCCCCCAGAGCGGCTGCGTCAGTTTGCGAAACTACCCATGCCTCAGCGCCATAAAGCAGCACAGGTAGAACGAGCGTCTTGTAGAGTGTTAGTTTTGTCGATCGAGAGAGGGCTCTGGAACTTAGTTGCTTACTGAGCCCGTAGTAGCACCTATTAGCAATTATTGTTCTTCGCCTTATCTCCAGGCTGATTTCGTTTTTGGTATTAATGGCGGTGCCAAGGTAAATGAACTCCTTGACTACTTCAAAGTAAACGCCGCGCTCCCTTGTTTGTAGACAGCATATACTTTGTTTTGCCCTCATTTATCGTCAAACCCACTTTGGCTGATTCCTTTTCGATAGCGGCGAAAGCAGCGGTAACATCTCTCTTGGTTCTGCCGACAATATCAATATCATCAGCGTACGCAAGGAGCTAGACGCCTTTGAAGAAAATGGTGCCATTACGATGCACACCGGCCTTTCGTACGATCCCCTCCATGATGATGTTGAAGAGATCGCAAGACAGTGGATCGCCTTGCCTGAAACCTCTTTCGGTATTGAAGGTTTCGGAGAGGTCACTTCCTACCTTGACGGAGCTGCGTGTGTTGCTCAACGTCATTCTGCAAAGTCTAATCAACTTTGCAGGTATACCGAACTCAGACATTGTTGCGTATATGCAATCCCTTCTCGGGCTATCGAACGCAGCTTTAAAATCGACAAAGAGATGGTGTGTGTCAATTTAATTTTCGTGGGTTTCTCCAGGATTTGTCGTAGCGTGAAAATCTGATCTATGGTGGACTTACCAGGTCGAAAGCCACACTGATAAGGTCTAGTCAGTGTTTTTGTAATCGGCTTTAATCTTTCACACAGTACGCTTGAGAGAACCTTATATGCGATGGAAATAAGACTGATCCCTCTATAACTTGCGCAGATTGTTGGGTCTCCTTTCTTAAGTATAGGTCACAGTACACAGTGTAGGGCACAGTCGGGCATGCTTTCTGCTAGCCATATTTTGCTGATGAGCTAATGCATGCGCCTTATCAATTCATCGCCGCCGGTTTAAAACAATTCAGCTGACAGGCCGTAGGCACCCGCGGCTTTATTGTTTTTGAGTCGTTGGATAGCAACTCGAACCTCTTCATGGCTAGGTGGTGGTACTTCCACTCCGTCATCGTTGATTGGTGGCTCTGAACTGCGCTCTCCATGGGCGGCATTGGTGGAATCGTCGCCAGTAAGTAAATTGGAGAAGTGCCGTCTCCACAGTATCAGCACACACTATGTATCCGTATTCAGATCTCCATTTTCGTCTCTACAAGTGGATGCTCCGGGTTTGAAACCTTGGGTTAGACGTTTAACCTGTTGATAGAATTTTCGTGCATCCTTCTTGCCCTGGTATACCTCTAGTTCCGTACGCTCACGCTCACGCTTTTCCTGCTCTCTTTTCTTGCGTCTGAAAAGGTGCCTCTCTTCCTTTCTCTTTTCGCGGTAGTTTTCTCGCACGGCTCGCGTTGCAGCTGACTCCTGTGTTTTTCTATATGCGGCGTTTTTTACTGCAGTCGCGATGCGACACTCCTGATCATACCATTGGTTCCGAGGTTGCGGGCGCCGGAAACCAATGACTTCTTCAGCGACAGCGCGCATGGAGTGGGATATATGCGCCCAAAGTCCGCCGGCGTCGTTGGGTCCAGAGGTTGGTTGGTTGAGCTTAACCGTGAGTTGAGCGGAGTAGGCTTCGACAGTCCGTTGTAATTGCAGCTTAGCGACATCTAGCTTTCGTTGCATTCCTGTGCGTATGTTCTTCGCATTGCATAATCGCATGCGGATCTTGGCTGCAACAAGATAATAGTCGGAGTCAATGTTGACCCCCCGAAATGTACGCACATCTAGAACACAAGAGGCATACCTTCTGTCGATTACAACATGATCAATTTGGTTTCACGTTTTTTGATCCGGGGACAGCCAGGTGGCCTTGTGGATGTCGATGTGGTTAAATCTGGTGCTACTAACTACCATGTTTCGCGCCGCGGTGAAGTCGATCAGTCTAAGACCGTTTTACGTGGAGGTCTCATGAAGACTGAAGTGACCGACAGTGGGGCCAAAGATGCCTTCCCTTCCGACTTTCGCATTAAAATCGTCGAGGACTATTTTCACGTCATGGACCGGAAGGTGGTCGTATACGTCCTCAAGACTAGCGTAGAAAGCGTCTTTGACGGCTTCCTCCTTTTTCTCCGTCGGGGCGTACGCGCAAATAAGGCTGATGGAGAAAAATTTTGCCTTGATGCGGATCTTGGCCAATCTTTCGTTCACAGGTGTGAACCGGGAAAAAAGGTGGCGTAGTTTCCGGCTAACAACGAATCCACATCCAAATTCGGGCCTCTCCGCATGGCAGCTGTAGTAGATATCACAGTGTGCTTGTTTAGAGCAGCCTTGCCTCTTCCATCGCATTTCTTGGATGGCGGTGATGTCAGCCTTTATTGTTTTGAGGGCTTCCGCCAGTTAGATAATGGCACCTTCCCTATAAAGGGTTCGGACATTCCAGGTGCATATCCTTAAAACATTGTCCGTTTTTCGTTTGCGGTGGTCGTCAACGTAATTGGGGTTCTTATCCGAGGCTAGTTTAGTTTTCATTGGGCAGTAGTAATGTGGCGGGACCCAAACCCTGCGCACATTCCATGTTTAAGGTCTATGGAGTGACCCGCCGCTCAAATTAGCCGTCAAACTGACGGATGCCCGTTTGCCGTTGCCCAGGGAACACCACGTGGAGGTTTTAGTCGACTTGAGACGATTTCGACATGGATAATGCTGGCCTCGCCAGATTGAGGCGGTCAGACACGTTGCCATGTGAAGGTTCGCCCCCTGTCCCCCCAATAAATCCATTAACGAAAGTTATTTTCCACTTTTTTGGAAAAAATCATTCATAAGTTCTTTTTATAAAAAAAAATGTTGCAGAAATGATGTCTATTACTATAGGCCTATTGCGAAGGTCTCATAGATTCCAAAACCTTTTCGGAGAGGATCGTGTATGATCGGGTGAAAATTCACTGCGGGGAAGCCATAACAAGACGTCAGCATAGTTTTGTGAACAGCAGATCCACTATGTTTAATCTTCTCGATTTTACAACATTCTGCTTAAATTCGGTTGATTCTGGTAACCAAGTCGATTGTGTTGACACTGACTCTAGTAAGGCACTTGATAACCTATCACACAAACTAATCTTATTTAAGCTCGAGTTAATGGGATTTTCACAATATTTTGTGAACTGGATTAAATCGTATTTGAAGGAGCAATCTTACCAAATACATTTCCGAGACGTATTATCTTCTGAATCTATTGCTGGATCAGGATAGTCACCTTGGTCCCCTTCTGATTATTTTAGCAATCTATGATGTAACTTACATCATTGAACACTCTCACCTGCTTATTTATGCCGATGATATGAAAATTTACAGAACAGGTTAATTCTAAAGACAGTTCTGATCTACTCCATTCTGATCTAAAATCCTTTGAAGATTGCTGTTCTTAAAAAAAATAATATGCTTCTAAATCCAGATGAATGCCAAACAATGACCTTTTCTCGAAAAAGAAATCATTTTATTTTTGTTTATAGGATTAAAGATACTGCCTTAATTCGTGCGGATACCATCAAGGACTTAGGTATATGCATGGATTCTAAACTAGCGTTTAACATTTATATTGATAATAATTTTAAAAAAGCATCTTGGATTTATAAAACGATGGGCCAAAGAATTTAATAGCATGATTACAACTACAACGCTGTATTATGCAATCGTGCGTCCTCACTTATTGTTAGAGTATGCAAGTCAAGTTTGGTCCCTGTGCATGTTGACCGAAGAGAAAAAATTCAAAAACGTTTTGTTCGGTTTGCTTTAAGAGGCTTAAGTAGAACTGGCATACTAGACCTTCCTCCTTATGTGGATCGTTTAAAACTATTAAAAATGCAGTCTTTAGGTGATCGAAGGAAATCAGCAGATATCGTATATTTAATTCTCACATAAAATTTAACACTAACCATAGAAGCAGTAGAAACGCTATAATTTAATTTATTTACCATTCAGTAGAACAAATAATATGGCTGCTGCTCCTTTAAACCGCATGAGTATCTTTGTGAACAATTGTAGTCATTCCAAAACCAGCCATTTCTGTTTGGCGCGTGTTGGCTCCAGTTAGAAGCTCAAAGTTTCGTCAGGTTGTTCTCCACTTGGTTCTGCCAACGGAGATGCGGTCGTCGTCTTCTGCGTTGACCGCCGGCACATCGTATTCCATCCGCTTAACAGGACAGTCAGTAAAGCCGCTTGATTTTAATACGCTTGGCTCATACAGCTTCGCCATTGACGCAGATTGATCCGTAGATCTTGCGAAGGATCTTTCTCTCGAAGGCTCCCAAAAACTTTTCATCAGAGCGGCTCAGAGTCCATATAACAGGTTTTATTAAATTTTCATGAGAAAAAACTGACTAAACTTCGTGATTCTTAAAACTATTTTTTATTATAAGGAAAAATGAAAAAGTGTTAAAGTTCGAAAACTATAGTTTTTAATTATTTTGAAATTTTTCCCTTTCAATATAAATTAAATCCATGAAATCTTTTTCAAAAAAGTCATATCTTAACTTGTTTTTTAAACCCGATCTAGGCTTTGCGCAGGGCCGATCCAAAGTTAGGATCGAATAGAGAAGTAAGATAGCAAAAAAGAAGCAATATATAAAAAGATACAATTTTTTAGTTGTCCTATCATATGAAATAATTCAGAAAGGAATAATTGTGATTTATAACTTCTACCGGTATGAACTGAATAAAGAAAAAATTTTAATTTTTAATTGTTCATTTTAATTTCGATATTAATAAACTGTAAAGGTTGAAAAATTCAAATATTTATTTAGCAATAAATGCATTTCATTAACATTTTTTTAAAAGTAAAATTTTATATAATTATAAATTATAAATTTTTTATCAACGTTTTGTGAGGTAAATTTTTAATTTTTGTTTTTATTTTCGCATTTTTATTTTTTAAAAGACAATTTAAAAATTGCTAGCAAAAATCAAAAACTTAGCAGAAATCAAAAATTTATTTCGTTATTATGAAAAATGCACATTTAAGAAAAAGTAAACGATTTTGCTTGAAAAAATTCCATTATCCTTTCTTTAAACCAATCTAGAGAGGCTGGCTACAGACCTTATTTTAGTAACTGCTGTAACCTGCATTCTACTTAGCCCAAGCGGAATAATAGTGCTTTCGCTACACTTGTTGTATTCTTTCACTCTTTTACAAATTTAAGCATAAGTTAAATTTAAATAGACTGACTCTACATTTGCTTTCGAAGAGAATTGTTGGGCTCAATATTGTGAACGCAGATTCTATCTAAATTTCAATACATCAGTTACTTATTATTTTTCTTATTATTTTTGTTATTATTTACATATTTTTCAAATATTTTACTTGTCAACCATTATTAAATTTTAAAAGATTGGCATTTAAGTAGATAAGGGCAGGAAAGAGTAAAGGCAAATATTATTTTATCGTACTAAAATTCTTAAAACTGACTATAAAATATTTAACTATTATATTTAACACGTAATCTTAATCCTAAAACTGTGTTATTCCGATTTCTTATTTTAGGAATCCTATTGATAGCAACTTAGACCAGATTATTTCTTACCAAAGAACGACTCATAAGAGTAGTAAATACAAGTAAATTTACTTGCCGAGTAAACACGAAATTGGAATCTTATTTAATATATTCAAGTGTTTAGATATTGTGTAATATAGTGATTCCAAGAATTTAATTACTTTTCTCATGTTATAAATTACTGTTATGCATGACCAATTTGATATTATTTATTTATTCTTTATATTGACATTTTTTAATTTTATTAGTATAATTTATAAAGAGTGGCCGAGTACAATCATCCTTAATTTATGGGTAGACTTGTGTTCAGTCGTTAATAAGAGATATTTTTGTTTCTGACTAAAACCATTTTCTGACTTTGTATGAGCCCCTGAATGCTTCGGTTCATTAGTAATTTACATCGGCTTGTTTATCGGGTCCTTTGAAGACACTACCTTGTATACATATATATATACATACGTACATACATGCACACATTATAAACTAAGCCGTCGCACTGCGTTCATTGGAGCAGGTTCCGCAACTTTCATTATCTCCTTGTATTATTTTGTTCGCTGCTGACTTTTATGTGAATTCCAAATTGGATAATGATCATGGCGGCTGTTGTGAAGTATCGGCCTTCTTTTGAAAATCGATAGATTTTTATCACTTGCTTTTATCTCTGAAATGTATATGAATGTATATTAATTTTGACATTTTGTATTCTGTTTTTAGTGTATTTATTTGAATGGTGATAGTAATGGCGAGGTTCGATTAATAAAATTTGTGTACGTAAAATAAAAGACTTCAGTATATTTATAACATACATACGAATTTAAGTCGTTTAATTTAGAATTCTATAATAACGTCATACCCAAAAAATCAAACTTTTCACGAGAAGCATTTTAAGTTCTTAACAAACATAGGAAATTGCTTCACGACTTCCTAAATATGTCAATAACATCAAATATTATTCTATATTTGAAGCAATTAAATGGAAATAAATTAGAAATATATTGATTTGAATTAATCACAATTTCTGTACTTTTTCTACAATTAAAGAATATATCGTTACCAAGGTTGCACAATATATTGATCATTGTTTGACAAATGTTTTTGATCCTAATTTTAAAAATTTTTAAATCAATACGTTGTTAAAAAAACGTGGGATATATCGAAAAGAAATTTTGGAAAAAGAGAATTTTTCTGAGCTATTCGAATCTATAAACTCTATTTCCCAAAAAAACATAAGAATGCACATCGGCATTTTTGGCATAAAAGGGACGATATCATATTTACAATACATACAAGGCCAGCCCTAGGGTCGAGCCAGTAAGGCCATGGCTCGGTGCGAATGGCAGATTTGCAGATATATATCGTCCCCTTCAAGCCAAAAACGGCAATGTAAAAATAAATCGATTTTGAATTTTTAATTGCATCTGATTCATTTTAATGCTGAAAGTTTTAAAAAAGAAAAAAACAAGTAAATCCAATTTGGTTAAAAAAAAAATTATTATAGAATTCGATGCTAAAATCACCTATGTAACTTTTTTGATTTTTTATGGATGCCAAAAAACGTTAATGTGCACATTTTTCCACATTAAAAATTGCCAAAATTAATAAACAAGATTTTTTCAAATTTTTCTTTTGAGGATACGTTCAGAATAAATTTTTTCCACCAAATGTGAAGAAAATCCGAAAACCGCCTTTGTAGCGGCTGATAATTAACTTTTCCATAAAAAAATGGTACATTTTCAGGGCTTTAAAAAATTCCCTAAAATCCAGATCAAGATTGCCAATTTATTAGAATACACTGCGTCCAATAACTTGAAAAGTGTACCTTTTTACCTGGGAGTTATACGGAAAGAACTGAATACATTACCAGAAAAACGTAGTTTTTGAGTTTGGTATAAAACACAAAAACGGAAATGAAATTTTATTAACTTCATTGTTTGTCGGTTAAATTTTTAATTATCTTAGTGCTTTTACAAAAATTAATATGATTTTTGAGAAAGTATTTTAAATTTTTAAATTGCTGTTTGCTTAAAGAGGGAGTGTCCGTATTGCCCTAGCTGTTTGTGAATTTCTGCGGTCGGATGTAGGCGCTGCTTCTGATGATCAAGGTTTTAACGTGAGTCCTTGTCGATTTGTGCTGCTCCTAAATTTGTGATTTCCACCGTCTCTACCCGGATTTTTCCCAGGGCGTTTAATGATATTTTTACGGCGTTTATAGTACGTGTCAACCTCGTACTTAATGGATATTAACAAATCTCGAAACTATTTCTTTTTATTTGCTTAAGTACTTTTGATTTTTTTTTTCATTCTCAAAAATTGAGTTTTTCGTGTAGTGATTCAATTTTTTTCGCATAACTCCCAGGTCTCAAGTATAGTTTCTTAAATCATTTACTCAAAATATTAACAATGCTTTAGAAACCAAACAGCAAAAAAATTTACAATTATTTTCATTATTTAAGTTTTTACAGAGTCGCATGCACACAATTTACAGAATCGTTAATTTTTTTATGCCAAAGACGCCAATCTGCATATTTTTTCACTAAAAGTGAACTCAACAATATAATAGATGATGACATTGAAAATATTGTATGGACTTAAAACTTCTAACTGATGGTGATAAAAAGAATATTTCATTTGTCCTACTGAAATTTGGAGTTATTTACTAGAACATAAAAATTCTAAAAAATCGTTTGCTTAAAAAAAAAAGTTTTGGTGTAAAGGAAATAGGAAAAAGGAAGTAGGAGGATCACAGCAATCTGCAGACAAATGAAAAATTCTTTTTCTTTTTTTTGTATTAAATTTAATATAAAAATAAAATTATTCATAATTTAGATTCAATACAATAAAAACTTATTAGTTATTCTTTTTTTTGCTGGTTAAAAAACATGGGTCTAGAGTTAGACTTTGGCCTAGGGTGCCACAAATGCTCGGGCCGGTGCTCAATACATATATATTTATTCAAAACGCACAGCTTTAACAAACCAATAACATCAAAAATGAAATATACTCATATGGGCATTTCCACAGAAAAGTCCACCGTGACCCAAAAATTAAATGTTATTCAAAACTTATTATTCAATGATAATGTCTTAGAAAAACATTTAAATCGTATTGATTTTTGCAGTTTGAACATAAATTTATTTACCATGATCAAATCATTTGCACTGTTTCACAAATGAAATTCTAATAAATGTTAAGTAAATGTATCGTAACTTAGTAGAAATAGAATGCATTGGCTAAAAATTAATTTGACTACCCAGGTATTTTTGAGCTATCCGGGTAATTTGAAGATGAATTTTTTTAAATTTATGTTTGTGGCACTTCGAAAGTTTACGTCCAAAATGAATTGTGTCATTTATTCACAACACAACACAACACAACACAACACAACACAACACAACACAACACAACACAACACAACACAACACAACACAACACAACACAACACAACACAACACAACACAACACAACACAACACAACACAACACAACACAACACAACACAACACAACACAACACAACACAACACAACACAACACAACACAACACAACACAACACAACACAACACAACACAACACAACACAACACAACACAACACAACACAACACAACACAACACAACACAACACAACACAACACAACACAACACAACACAACACAACACAACACAACACAACACAACACAACACAACACAACACAACACAACACAACACAACACAACACAACACAACACAACACAACACAACACAACACAACACAACACAACACAACACAACACAACACAACACAACACAACACAACACAACACAACACAACACAACACAACACAACACAACACAACACAACACAACACAACACAACACAACACAACACAACACAACACAACACAACACAACACAACACAACACAACACAACACAACACAACACAACACAACACAACACAACACAACACAACACAACACAACACAACACAACACAACACAACACAACACAACACAACACAACACAACACAACACAACACAACACAACACAACACAACACAACACAACACAACACAACACAACACAACACAACACAACACAACACAACACAACACAACACAACACAACACAACACAACACAACACAACACAACACAACACAACACAACACAACACAACACAACACAACACAACACAACACAACACAACACAACACAACACAACACAACACAACACAACACAACACAACACAACACAACACAACACAACACAACACAACACAACACAACACAACACAACACAACACAACACAACACAACACAACACAACACAACACAACACAACACAACACAACACAACACAACACAACACAACACAACACAACACAACACAACACAACACAACACAACACAACACAACACAACACAACACAACACAACACAACACAACACAACACAACACAACACAACACAACACAACACAACACAACACAACACAACACAACACAACACAACACAACACAACACAACACAACACAACACAACACAACACAACACAACACAACACAACACAACACAACACAACACAACACAACACAACACAACACAACACAACACAACACAACACAACACAACACAACACAACACAACACAACACAACACAACACAACACAACACAACACAACACAACACAACACAACACAACACAACACAACACAACACAACACAACACAACACAACACAACACAACACAACACAACACAACACAACACAACACAACACAACACGACACAACACGACACAACACAACACAACACAACACGACACAACACAACACAACACAACACAACACAACACAACACAACACAACACAACACAAGAAGATTAACTTCAATGTTAAAATGTACAAAATTCGAAACTATCCGTCTAATGCTCGCACACCGGAACTTTTTTCGAGTTTTGAGAGAGCCCTAGTTATCAATTAACTTCATTTGTCTGGGACAATAAAAGTCTACCATAACAAAAAAAAAAAGAAATTAAAACTACTAAATGGACGTGTTGTTTTCCTCAAGTACATCAAGAACGTTATGGAACTAATTTAAGAAAAAAAAATAGTAACTCCTTCTTTAGAAACTTCTTAAATATTAACTTAAATATTTCTCAAAGAATTTTTAATTTGCTGTTCGAGTTTTATTAAAAGTTATATAATATAAGTTTCACCCCTTATCAAGAACAATTACGTTGATCAGACCCAACATATTCTGTTCTTAGGTATGTATTCCATTTAGTTGCTTTAAATCTGTTAAATTTGTCATATCTGTAGCATTAACAAATACTCGGTAATTACTGTTATCGCCATTGGACGATGCTAAGTAACTTGGGAGTCGTTATTTATATGGGGCGGCAACTTGAATCGGACGACAACAACTCTTTCATTAAACAAAAGGCAAACCTAGCAGACATGTTGTTCTCTTATCATAAATCAATAGTAAGACCAGAATTGTTTGAATCGGTTCTCGATAATTGCGCGTTCGTTTAGTTGCCAGTCATGAGCTGTTGAGTTGAATTGCTTATCATTAAATCATGAAAAAGTTTTACCCAATGTTAATTCCGTTATCTAACAAGTAATGTAGTTATTAATGAAGCTTAAATGAAAACTAAATCTTGTAAAATTCAAGCAATTTGACTAGTTTATCAGAATGAGGCCTAAAAATTTATTGTTTTATTGGGTTAGGCTAGTTTGGTTGAGGCGGCTACCCGTCTTGTGAACTTAAGCCAATCTAGGCCCCTTGTGATACCATGAAATCTCATTTAACCTGGTATTAAAGGAGTCCTGTCTCCATTGAACTAATCCGTTGATTTTATGAACCTGTCGATTTTCTTTGGATCTATCTGAGTGGTTGAAGCGAGGGAGTGGAGGAGATGTCGATTGATGGTATTAATTCTGCTTCTACTTCTACTATGAGCTCTGTCCAAGTTCCAGAAAGTGCGTTTGTTGTCGTAGGAAGGTCAGGTTAATCTGGCTGTGGCACAAGTAACCAGGTTATCCCACCGCTCATTGGTCTGGCGTAGTGTGTTTCGCCTGAATTGGAGTTTAAAGGTGGTTTAGGGTATAATTACTACCCTACCGTTTTCTGGAAGGATAGCAGTGGTCGTACCCCTCCTAGCCAGTTCGTCAGCTTTGCAATTGCCTTCTATGTCACGATGCCCGGGCACCCATACATGGTGGATCCTGAATTGCTCAGTCATCTCGTTGAGAGATTTGCGGGATGCAGCAAGAGGTTAAGAGTTTTGAATGTAGGAGCATAATGCTTTTGGTTTCATTTGACTGTCTAAAAAGATGTATACAGCTTTTTCTGAGGTGCTCACTTGGTTAAGGTGCTGTGCTGTTTCCTTGATGGCCAAAGCCTCCGCTTGGTAAGCGCTGCTATGATCAGGAAGTCGGAAGGAGGTCCAGGTCCGGGGAAAAGGCTCTCCCAATCACTCACCCTTCGAGCTTAGAGCCATCGGAAAATATATTTATGGCCCCCTATATAGGGGAATGTGAGCTTGCTTTCCCATTGCTGTCGTGTAGGAACGCAGGAATTCCTAACAAAGATTACTTCTGCTGTACAGTAGCCTGTGTTGGGAGAGATAGTGGCCAAGGCCAGAATTTCCGCGTGTATATTACCAGGTCGGGACCAGGTCTAAGGGAGGTAAGTGCTAGATGACGTTAAACGCATCGGTAGGAGTAGACCGCAAGACCGCGATTATGCATAGCTCTGCACTTTAAGAAGCTTACTTATTTCGGAAGACTTACGAGTGGCCGGCCACTAGACAATTACAGTGTAAATCCAGCGGACTATAATGGAAGAGTCCCAATTTCTTGCCTATCAATTTTTTACTTGCGAAAAGCGCTATGTTTGCCTTCTTGATGCGTTCCTCAGTGTTCTCATTCCAGAGAAGTTTCCTACGATTACTCCAAAAAACTCGGCGCAGTTGCTGATTTTAAGTCTGAAATTGTTAAGATTCGGAGGATTCAATATAGGGATTTTCCTCCCTCCCTGAGGGGTACCTCTGTTAACGGACCTGCGAACCGAGAAGCCTCCTAGCCAATAACCAATTGGTAGATGATCGAAAGTAGGGATGCCTTGACTCCCAGATATGTTAATGCCAGGGTGATGTCACTCGGAAGGACATTATTAAAGGCACCCTAGGCACGTCTAGGAATGCCACCAACATATACTCCTTAACAGCGAGACACTTTTCAATATGCGAGCGACTAGTGAGTGGAGGGCAGTGTCAAATAAAATATGCATTGAGAAATCAAAACTTGTCTTATCCGTAGTGACGTAGATCCTTATTATTTCATATTACATAAGCATGGCTTATTTTTTATGGCAATATGATGTTGGCAATAAAACTTTAAACAAAAATCGACTATGAAATCACTACGAAGTAAAAAATAGTTTTAACATAACTGGTCCTTTTAATTTCTTGGTCATATTTGGTAATTTATTTAAACATATTATTACATTGGAAAACATATTATTTAAATTTTTTTCTGATTGGTTTTATTACCATAAATATGTTAATTTCTTTATGAATACAAAAGCTTTTAAGGTCGGCTTTAAAGTCCGCCGGCGTCGTCGGGTCCAGAGGTTGGTTGGTTGAGCTTAACCGTGAGTTGAGCGGAGTAGGCTTCGGCAGTCCGTTGTAATTGTAGCTTAGCGACATCTAGCTTTCGTTGCATTCCTGTGCTTATGTTCTTCGCATTGCATAATCGCATGCGGATCTTGGCTGCAACAAGATAATGGTCGGAGTCAATGTTGACCCCCCGAAATGTACGCACATCTAGAACACTAGAGGCATGCCTTCCGTCCTTGTGGATGTCGAGGTGCATAAATCTGGTGCTACTAACTACCATGTTTCGCTCCGCGGCGAAGTCGATCAGTCTTAGACCGTTTTTCGTGGAGGTCCCATGAAGATTGAACTGACCGACAGTGGGGCCAAAGATACCTTCCCTTCCGACTTTCGCATTAAAATCGCCGAGGACTATTTTCACGTCATGGACCGGAAGGTGGTCGTATACGTCCTCAAGACTAGCGTAAAAAGCGTCTTTGACGGCTTCCTCCCTTTCCTCCGTCGGGGCGTGCGCGCAAATAAGGCTGATGGAGAAAAATTTTGCCTTGATGCGGATCGTGGCCAATCTTTCGTTCACAGGTGTGAACCGGGAAACAAGGTGACGTAGTTTCCGGCTAACAACGAATCCACATCCATGTTCGCGCCTCTCCGCATGGCAGCTGTAGTAGATATCACAGTGTGCTTGTTTAGAGCAGCCTTGCCCTTTCCATCGCATTTCCTGGATGGCGGTGATGTCAGCCTTTACTGTTTTGAGGGCTTCCGCCAGTTGGATAATGGCACCTTCCCTATAAAGGGTTCGGACATTCCAGGTGCATATCCGTAAATCATTGTCCGTTTTTCGTTTGCGATGGTCGTCAACGTCATTGGGGTTGTAATCCGAGGCTGGTTTAGTTTTCATTGGGCAGTAGTAATGTGTTGGGACCCAAACCCTGCGCACATTCCATGTTTAAGGTCTATGGAGTGACCCGCCGCTCAAATTAGCCGTCAAACTGACGGATGCCAGTTTGCCGTTGCCCAGGGAACACCACGTGGAGGTTTGAGTCGACTTGAGACGATTTCGACATGGATAATGCTGGCCTCGCCAGGTTGAGGTGGTCAGACACGTTGCCATGTGAAGGTTCGCCCCCTGTTCCCCTAGTTTTTCTAAACTCCATTAAAAACTTTAAAATTTTTGCCGTTGAACCAAAGATAATGGGTATTTTCATGAATTTTTTGATATTTTTTTGTTATTTTCACAAAAATTCAAATAACTTCGTTATTTTATATGGCATAATCGTTTTAAAGATATCGTTGCAAAGTTTTTGACTGAGCTAAAATATTGAAAAAAACTATTATATTTTGCAACACACACCAGCTCAAAAATAATGTAATGAATGATAATAAATACATTACTTTAAATGGAAATTATATTGATGAAGTCTGTGAAGAAATGATTAGAGACGGTCAAAACCTTTCAAACGATATCTTTAAATCGAGGATAGTAGAAGAAATAATGAAGTTATTTGAATTTTATTGAAATTAACATAAAAAAATATCTTAAAAAAATGCATGAAAATCAGCATTATCAAAATGATTTAGCTCACTGGCGGTTATCGTGATAGCCAAAGTATTTTGGGAGTCGTAATAAAATAGATCAAGGTTCACTTTTAGTCCGTTGCAATGGCAACTTTTTTTTTTGAGGCATCCTAATAGACACCGATCCATGACTATTTTCATTTGTAACTTATACATAATACAATAATGATGATTGTTCTTAAAAAAAGTTCTTTAGGAGTATTGTATATTTCAGAGTCTTGAATTTGAAGATTTTAATAAGGGTGTGGCCTCCGCTCCGGCCGGCTGAAGCCAACGCTACGCCACTGGCCCATACGTCAGAGAACTCTGGTTCGAATGCCACCTGACACAGAAAGTTTTTTCAATTGAATTAATTTTTCTGTTCAGCCGTCACCTCTCTGCAGACAATGGCAAAACCTCAGAAAGTAAAAACTGCCATGAAAAGCTTCTAGAGAACATAAGCCGTTCGGAGTCGGCGTTAAGCTGGTAGGTCCAGTTCTCGAGCATTTGTGTTCAAACATTTTCATAAGAAACTCGGTCAAAGTCCTTTCAAGGGCTGAAATGGTCATTTCGTTTTTTTTAATATGCAACGTGCCCAAATTTCATTGCAAAATCATATGCGCGTCGAAGATTCATCGCTGAAGATTGCGTAAACTATTTTATTATAAATATCTCGTGCTTTGTTGGTGCTACGGAAAAATATCAAAGTGATTTTGGGCATTAAAAATAACTTGTGAAAAGTTCATTGCAAAGTTTGGCGGGCATTTAAAATTATCTGGTACAGAGCAAATGGGGGGACGACAACACTTTCTTAAATTACAAAAGTTAATCCTACCTATGTTGGTATACAAGAAGTTAATACAAATATTTTTCATTTGCTTTAAATAAAGCGAAACATATACTGAGGAAAAGAGTTATGATTTCAGTATAAAACAGTGTCCAGCAGCCTTGCACACTTGAGATTGTGTTAGTGCAGTAAAATATGCCCAGTGGGCAAAAGCAGGGCTTCGAAGCGCTACTATCACGGCTTTTAATGGATTTCGTAGTCCTTCAACGCTCATATACAAGACCATATACTTTTTTATATGAAATGACCAAATTTTCTAGGCCTTTCTCTCTCCTTGCTTTAAAGAGGCCTGCAATAAGCACTCCTTTAGAATGGCTTTAACAATTAAAAAAAATATAATTTTTTTTTATTTCTTTTGGATATATACATACCTATTTATGCTGTGATTTTGTTTTATTTTACATATTTTTGTCAGATAAGAATATTTCTAAGTCATGACGTTGATTATTATTCAGTATTTTTGAATTTCCTATATATTTTAACTCTTAACGAAAAAGTAACCCTGAAATATAAGCAGAACCAGTTTTTGTAAGAAAAATATAATTGTTTTACTGCCCTGGATAGCGAAAAATTATTCCTCATAGAAGCGCTCGCAGAAGCAGCGTGGAAGTCATGTGTTTTACCGCCAAAAGTAGCAGTAAATGCACGCCTTCGTTAAAAGAGACCTAGCTTCATTGCCTATTGGGTGTATTCATCTCACCTACAGAACAGTGTTGCCTATTTATACCCAAAATTGGCTATTTTCTTTTCAGCGGTAAATTTTTGGCTATTTGGCGATTGTATTTTTCATTTGGCTATTTTTTTATTCTGGTACTTTTTTTTATTTTGGCGAAATTAAATTTTTTGTCCTAACCTAAATAATTTAAAATTTTTTCGTGATGGTGAATTTTCTCTTCATGTGATGACGACATACCAATAATGTCAATCGTGCAGTATAACGCAATAAGGCTGTGCTCAAAATTGTAACTAATACTGAGTTTCCATGGTGAGTTGAGTTAAATTCACATAAGCTCCACGAAACTTGCAAGATTTAACTGGTTTCTATCTATCAAAGTGAATTGCATTCATTTATAATACGAAAAAAATGGCGAGTGGAATACTCAAATGTCGAAAAGAAATTGACGGCATTCAGCGGAGTCAACAGTAGTCATAATTTGTGATGAAACTGAAACTGATCAGGTAGCGAATGCTATTTAATCGAGGGAAAAATTTCTATAATACATGAACACAACTGTTTGCTTTAACCCTGAACTGGTACATCTCAAAAAATGTGTTTACAAGTTTATGTTTTTTTCAAAGAACACCATAAATAACAACACGACTGATCAATGCGAAAGCATACACACCTGCGGCCCTATTCTCTAACTGGGAAAAAAGCAGTATACACTAAATATTGTGTACACATACAGTTTCCGAATCACTAGCTTTGAAAATTAGTTTTTAACTTCTAAAAAGTGTACACAATCAACAAGTCTTAGTCACTGATATTTTTTGTGTGAATATTTAATTTTTGTTGTAAAATTGTTGTTATGATATACCTGGCGTAATTTGGGATTGTATTTTTAAGAATTTTGTTGTCAGTCAAGGAGTAAATTCTTTTTTTCTTACAAGCAAACATTATTTTTTATAGTGATGTATATTTATTTTTACGATTGAATTATTTTCTCAAAAATTCAAATTTGTTCATCACTATTTTGAAATTGACAGCCACAAATATTTATTCAGCAATTCTATTTGTTATTCAGCATGCCCGTTTACCTTTCAGTTTACAGAATCACTTGAAATTAAAAAGTGTACACTTTGAGTGAATACGAGTTTTTCAATTTTGTGTACATCAATTTTATACACAGTTATGGAATAGAGCCCCTGAAAGCTTGAAATGTAATGAGCGTTGGAGAATGAATGGTAAAATAATAATGAGAGAAATATAATCTTTTCTTTTTTATCACGGTCCCACAGCCCAAGTATACCAGTTAAGGGTTAATCTTCGACTCTAAACTCTAAACTTTGACAACTTTTCTGACGTTTAGAGTAACAACACATTCAGATAAAAACAACGCTCACTAAGGAATCGCTATCATAATAGTTCACAACAGTTGACTCCGCTGAGCGCGACTATTGACGAGTTCAACTCGACTCGATGTTGTGCATTTAAACACTTTCGAGTTAGCAGCGCAATTTTGTCAATCCGATGAAAACCGTAACCCCGAGTTAACTCACAATGAAAACGCAGTATAATTTAGAAACACTGCACAAAAAGAGCTGCCGACACTGACCTCACTAAGCCAAATTTCTTCGACATTTGTAGTGAGGCCAGTGTGGACAGCTCTTTTTGCGAATTGCTACTGAATTAGTTGCAATTTTGAACACAGCCATATATACAATAATTTGACATGTGGAAACTCAAATCACTTGTCACTAAAGAGTAGGCAACAAAGATGGCTTTTATCATGAAATGCAAATAGTGAAAAATTAAAGAAGTTAAGAAACTTAAGCAAAGTTAAGAAAATCAGCATGGAAGTTTTTGTTTTTTTCAGTGTTCAAGCGAACGTCATGCAGACAATATCTACGCTTGAGAATACTTTGAACACATGACGAAAAGTTGCGAGATTTTACACAGGATAAAATTTTATGTTTGGAAGTATTTATAAGCAAAAATTTTGTATTTTTAGAAAATAACAGTATGGCGTCATAAAAAGGTAATGTAGAAAAAATTATGCATTGAGGGACATAAAAGTTTGCTTAGCCAATATAAAGTAATTGTAGGGGATGCGAGAATGAAATGATTTAATGATTTGAAAGCGGCTCATCTACATAATAATGATTTTGATTAAATATTGGCACTATGTGTTCTTCACATTATATTCACTATTCATTAAATATCTGTCGGTCTGTTTGCTTTTGATTGTTCGTCCACTACACATCTTATTAATTTTGCAATATAATTCAAAGGTGTCCAGCTTCTAGCGTACGCTGATGATATACAGCTATAACTTTGAAGTAGTCAAGGAGTTTGTATACCTTGGCACCGCCATTAATACTAACAACGAAATCAGCCTGGAGATAAAGCGAAGAACAATAATTGCTTATAGGTGCTACTACGGGCTCAGTAAGCAACTAAGTTCCAGAGCCCTCTCTCGATCGACAAAACTAACACTCTACAAGACGCTCGTTCTACCTGTGCTGCTTTATTGCGCTGAGGCATGGGTAGTTTCGCAAACTGACGCAGCCGCTCTGGGGGTGTTCGAGAGATAAGTTCTTCGCAAAATCTTCGGTTCTGTTCGAGTCGGCGATGACTATCGCATCCGAATGAACCACGAGCTCGAGCGGATGAGGTCGGTCGAAATCCGGACACGGGATGTTACGGCCACCTAAGTAAGTAAGTAAGTAAGTAATTCAAAGCACAAAAAGAAAATGACGTTATGTCTCATAAGATTTGTGCAAAAAGCGATTTAGCACTACCAAAATAGACTACGCAGATTGGTCAAGCAGGCGAACGGTCGAACAGTGAATTTGGTCTGCGCAGATGTTTGCGCAAATATTAAAATATTTTGATTTTTGGTTGTGTTTGCGCAGACCGTATTTATAGTGTGAGTTGAAATGCACACAGACTTGTCATAATTGTGAAAATTTTCTTGTGTGGAAACGTGTTTCGAAGAAAAGTAAATAAAAATAACAGCTAAAAAACAAAATTTTTTTGGGTTCATAGAAATTTATTCTACGTCGTTAATGAAGTCAGTGTAGTGTATGGTCGTCGCTACGACAAAAAAGTGTTGTTTGCGCAGACTGTGTGTGTAGTTTATTTGGCCCTTTACACGCATGCTTGTGAGAGTGGATGGGATCAGCATTGCCAAAATGTGAAAATTTTACCAAAAATTGGTTCATTTTTTTTTTGTCAAACTTTGTGTCTGTAAAGAAACTTGCTGGCAGGTGGCAAGACATTAGACGAAAAGTGAAAATGTTCAGATTTTAAGAATAGTTATGTGCTAAAAATATGAGATCGTCAAATGATTCAAAAGTTCCACTTAATTCTTTGAAGTTTTCATGTCTTTTGTCATTCAAGATACAATACCATTCATAATATAATGCTAACCAAAGAATTAATTAATAGTGGGAATAATCCGCACTTTGTATGGTCAGCGAAAAAATATCTGTAGAGCATATATCTAAATTGACTTTGATTTACAAAAAGTGAAACAGCTATGTTTCATTGTTTTTGAATATCAGTACATTTCTGTTTATAACAAAAAAAAAAAAGAAGCTTTTCTGGAACTTTAAAAATTGTCTCTTATCATTTATGTGCGCTTAACCATCATTAAACAGTGGGTTGCCAATTAAAAAGGACAACTTTAAAGAATTTAGAAATTCAAAATTGAATTTTTAACTAAATTTCATTCAGTTAAAATTAATTTTCGTTATAAATTCCCAATATAACATTACTTAATGCCATGTCATATGAAAGTAGATTAAAAATGCAATTTTGAACTTTCATTATTTTTACAAGCAAACTAACTTTTGTGTCATTTTTTGATTAATTAATATAACAATAAATTCACATTTCAAAGGTTGTCCCTATTGATTTGGCCACCCACTGTATATGTTTCTTTACTTTAGCATTGAAAGTTGTTGTGCTTTAAGAATTCTTAACTATTTATTTTTAAAAATGTAAAAAACAGATTCAGGTTTTTTTTCTTGATTTCCTTTTATCCATTCTGACAGTTCGACAGTTTTTCTCAAGCGACTTAACCTATATTAATCAGCCTTGGTTCAGTGTCGAAAAAGTAGGCGAGTAGGATTTATGTCGGACGAAGACAAAACAGAACAGCAAAAAAAAAATTAAAAAGCTACACTCTAAAAACAAACAAGCGAACAAAACTTGATGCCTGCATGCTCTGCATGTTATTATGAATAAAGTTTAAAAAGATTTCTAATGTGTTCTGCAAAAGGCGCAGTGCGCATATTTTGCAATAAATTAAAAATAAATATTTAAACTTATTTTATTGATATTATGCGAAATTTTTGAAGCTTAATTAAAAAGCCGGATTTTATTTGAAGTTTTATTACACAAATGGAGAACCTTAACTCCAGTTAACTTTTCTCATTAATTTCTTTCTCTCAACTCAATATATAAGCATCAATTGTTCAATATTTTCTTCTGTCATATTCTACTTGTTATTTTCCTATTTTGCAGCTAACTAAACATATGTTTATAATTTACTGCAATTTTGTGCCAACTGTGGTAAATTTTTATCAATTAAACCAAAAAGAATTTAGTTTTAATATTTTTATTTTTTTAATTATACTACTACTACTACTACTACTACTTTGAATTATATTACGACGGCATTCACTTCAATTCTAAATAGTTTTTATTGCATTATATATGAAGTAATTGAAATACTACTTGATTAACCAACCATAAACAAGTGGTTGATAAACTATCAGGTTGGCAACTAAGTAATTGCGGATTTTTTTTAGAAAACAAAAGACATGGAACGAAATAACTTCATTATGTAATGTATTAACCATTTTGAGCAATGACCTTTTGCCATCTTCCAGGCAGCATCATAATTTCACGTTCATAACACTTCTGGTTTTTATCAGCAAAAAACTGAACCAGGTACGATTTGACATCATCATTATTATAGAAATTTTTACCATGAAATTTTGACCATTCAAGGAGATTTATTTAAAGATTGAAATAAAAAGTAATCAGATGGTGCAAGGTCAAGACTATATGGTGGATGTGGCAAAACATCCCAACCAAGCTCCAATAATTTTTGTCGAGTGACCAAAGATTTGTGTGGCCTTGCATTGTCATGGTGGAATACAACACCTTTTCGATTTGTCAATTCGGGCCGCTTTTCTTCAACTGCATTGTTCAATTTTGTTAGTTGCTTAATGTAGACATCTGAATTGATCGTTCGGTTGGGTGGTAAAAGTTCAAAGTAGACAATTCCTTTGTAATCCCACCAAACTGATGACATAACTTTCTTTTGATGAATATCAGCTTTTGATGTTGTTTTAGCTGGTTCACCTGGCTTGCTCCACGATCTTTTCCGATTGACATTGTTGTAATCAACCCATTTTTCATCACCAGCTATCAATCGTTTTAAAAATGGATCATTTTCATTACGTTTCTTTAACAAATCCCAGATGTTAATGCGTTGTGTTAAATGATTTTCTTTCAGTTCATGAGGAACCCATATATCGAGTTTTCGTACATAGCAAAGTTGTTTTAAGCGATTTTCAATGCATGTATGTGATACATGAAGCTTCTCTGCAATCTCACGTGTTGTACTGTGACGATCCGAATCGATTATTGCTTTGATTTGGTCGTTATCAACTTCAACTGGACGACCAGAGCATTTTTCATCTTTGAAAAATCACCAAAATCAAAATCACGTTTTGAGTGAAAAATCATTAGAACGAAATTTGGCAAACCAATTTTGACACTGCCGTTCTTTTAAAGCTTCGTCACCATAAGCAGCACATAACTTTTTGTGAGCTTGCGATGCGTTTTTTTCTTTAAGGAAATAAAAAAGCAAAATATGACAAAAATGTTCGTTTTGATTTTCCATTTTTCAACAGACGCCAAACAAAAACTACACAACCGATCAAAAAAAATTTTTTACTAATTTACAGTTGACTATCAAATAACAAAATGTGTTTGACATTTCGATTACGTCAGCAAACCTAAAAATTCAACTAAGGCCATCTATGAGTGAAATCTGCAATTACTTAGTTGCCAACCCAATACTTTGAATTATATTAGGGCGGCAACTACTCTGATTTTGACATGTTTTAATTGCAAATTCTTATTAGATTACAAGTTTATATATATTTAACAATGTTATTTCATCAAATATTTTTAACTTTAGGATTCACTAACATTTTCTTTTAAAAAGACATATTTTTTTATTTACGACATTGAACTGCAAGACAGGCGTGTTTAACACACTTTAAAACTGATAAACTGCCTCAAAATCCTGTGAAACGATTAAAAATTCTTTATTATTTTAGATTTTCAAATTACAAACTGGTAGTGTTTAGCAAACATTGCGCAATTTGGACTCTGTACGGAAATTGATGCATTGCTTAACCATTCAGCAAGCACCTCATCACTTCATGATTTATGTATTTATGTATTTTTCAAAACAGTCAAATAAATGATCTCTTTGATGTATAGAAATTTAAAATTTTTATGCTTTTAAACTCATCTTCAGTAAGTGGAATATTAAATACTTTTCAATTGGTTATTTTAATGTAATTAAAAAAATAGTTTGAATATAAATAATTTAAGAAGTAGTTGAAAATATATGCAGACGAAAGTCAATTGACTTATTTAGAGGATATCACTATACAAAATATGTCAGTTCGTTCTATGGAAAAAAGTCAGAATTTCAACTAGTTGTGGTTGACAAAAAACAATTTTTTCAACTACTTTTAAATTAGTTGATTTTCCTACAGGGTATATATTCAGCTTACCTACAGAACGATCAAGGCTTCAGTGTTCAAGCGAGTGTCAAGCAGATAAGATCTGCGCTTGAGGGCCCTTTGAATACATGACAAAAAGTTGCGTGATTTTACACTGGATAAAATTTTATGTTAGTAATTTTTGAGCAATTTTGGAATTTTATGTATTCATGAGCAAAATTTTTTATTTTTAGAAAATAACAGCATGGTGCAGCATAAAGAAATTGTGGAGTGAGAGACATAATAGTTTGCATTGCCAATATAAAGTAATTGCAGGGGATGCGAGGAAGAAATGATTTAATGATTTGAAAGGGGCACGTCCTCATGATATTGATTTTGATTATAAAATATTGGCACTTTTCGCCTGCCTTTTGCCATGTCCGTCTGCATGTACTATTTGTACTTCACATGATATTCATATTATGTATTTTGTGTTTCACATTATCCATCTGTCGGTCTGTTTCACTACACTACACATCTAATTAATTTTACAACATAAATCAAAGCAAAAAAAAAATCACCCCATTGCTCATAAGATTTCTGCAAAAAAGCACGTCTTTGTTTTCCGTGTGAGCTTTAAAGCGCTCATTAATATATACCAGGAGTGGCTTTCACACGCATACGACAGCTTTCAATTAAAAAAGCTTTTTAGTCGAGGTGAGAACTTATTACACTGAATAAAATAATACGATCAGTCGCTGTGTGAACTTCATGCTGTAAAGTTGAGCCGCTCGCTTCTGCGTTCCCTTCTTGAATACGACAACATATCATTAGCGTGTTTGTTCATTCAATACGATCAGTTTTTGTACGAACTTCATGCTGTTAAGTTGGGGCTGCTCCATTCAGCGTTGCCTAAGGTTGCGAACATAGTGAACGCTCATTGCTGAGTCGAGCCAAAAATCACATTGGAGCAAAAAAGAAACCAAGTCATGCATTTCTTTTGCTCCAAACCTTTTTTAAGGTTTTTCGCAACCTCATAGAACAGGACAAGCTATCATTCTCGTGTTATGCTGTGATCGTACGAATGAACAAACTCGTGCTTTTCGTTCAGTGCAAACTATTAAAACAAAAGCTTTGCAATAAAATCACAAAAATTAGAATGTATAATTTTAAGCAGCCCTGATATATCTCTCTGGCTCTGGCTCTGGAACTTGGTTGCTTACTGAGCCCGTAGTAGCACCTATTAGCAATTATTGTTCTTCGCTTTATCTTCAGGCTGATTTCGTTGTTGGTATTAATGACAGTGCCAAGGTATACGAACTCCTTGACTACTTCAAAGTTATAGCTGCCGGATGAAACGTGGGATCTTAACGTCGAGCTCCCTTGTCTGTAGACAGCATATACTTTGTTTTACCCTCATTTATCGTCAAACCCACTTTTGCTGATTCCTTTTCGATAGCGGTGAAAGCAGCTGTAACATCTCTCTTGGTTCTGCCGACAATATCAATATCATCAGCGTACGCAAGGAGCTGGACACCTTTATAGAAAATGGTGCCATTACGATGCACACCGGCCTTTCGTACGATCCCCTCCATGATGATGTTGAAGAGATCGCAAGACAGTGGATCGCCTTGTCTGAAACATCTTTCAGTATTGAAGGTTTCGGAGAGGCCATTTCCTACCTTGACGGAGCTGCGTATGTTGCTCAACATCATTCTGCAAAGTCTAATCAACTTTGCAGGTATACCGAACTCAGACATTGTTGCGTATAGGCAATCCCTTCTCGGGCTATCGAACGTAGCTTTGAAATCGACAAAAAAATGGTGTGTCAACTTGATTTTCGTGGGTTTTCTCCAGAATTTGTCGTAGCGTGAAAATCTGGTCTTTGATGGACTTACCAGATCGAAAGCCACACTGATAAGGTCCAATCAGTGTTTTTGTAATCGGCTTTAATCTTTTACACAGTACGCTTAAGAGAACCTTATATGCGATGGAAATAAGACTGATACCTCTATAATTTGCGCAGATTGTTGGGTCTCCCTTCTTAAGTATAGGGCACAGTA
This sequence comes from Coremacera marginata, assembly GCA_914767935.1. Taxonomy (NCBI): domain Eukaryota; kingdom Metazoa; phylum Arthropoda; class Insecta; order Diptera; family Sciomyzidae; genus Coremacera; species Coremacera marginata. Next base: position 80,777,803 of record OU612047.1, on the reverse strand, counting down.
CGCTGAGGTTCCAATCGTCGGGCATGCTTTCTGCTAGCCATATTTTGCTAATGAGCTGATGCATGCGCCTTATCAATTCATCGCCGCCGGTTTTAAACAATTCAGCTGACAGGCCGTCAGGACCCGCTGCTTTATTGTTTTTAAGTCATTGGATAGCAACTCGAACCTCTTCATGGCTAGGTGGTGATACTTCCACTCCGTCATCATTGATTGGTGGCTCTAAACTGCGCTCTCAATGGGCGGCATTGGTGGAATCGTCGCCAGTAAGTAAATTGGAGAAGTGCCGTCTCCACAATCTCAGCACACACTGTGTATCCGTATTCAGATCTCCATATTCGTCTCTACAAGTGGATGCTCCGGGCTTGAATCCTTGGGTTAAACGCTTAACCTGATGATAGAATTTTCGTGCATCCTTCTTGCCCTGGTATACTTCTAGTTCCTCACGCTCACTCTCACGCTTTTCCTGCTCTCTTTTCTTGCGTCTGAAAAGGCGCCTCTCTTCCTTCCTCTTTTTGCGGTAGTTTTCTCGCACGGCTCGCGTTGCAGCTAACTGCAGCGTTTTTCTATATGCGGCGTTTTTACTGCTGTCGCGATGCGACACTCCTGATCGTACCATTGGTTCCGAGGTTGCGGGCGCCGCAAACCAATGACTTTTTCAGCGGCAGCGCGCATGAAGTGGGATATATGCGCCCAAAGTTCGCCGGCGTCGTCGGGTCCAGAGGTTGGTTGGTTGAGCTTAACCGAGAGTTGAGCGGAGTAGGTCTCGGCAGTTCGTTGTAATTGCAGTTTATTGACATCTAGCTTTCGTTGCATTCCTGTGCGTATGTTCTTCGCATTGCATAATCGCATGCGGATCTTGGCTGCAACAAGATAATAATCAGAGTCAATGTTGACCCCCCGAAATGTACGCACATCTAGAACACTAGAGGCATGCTTTCCGTCGATTACAACATGATCAATTTGGTTTCGCGTTTTTTGATCCGGGGACAGCCAGGTGGCCTTGTGGATATCGAGGTGCTTAAATCTGGTGCTACTAACTGCCATGTTTCCTGCCGCGGCGAAGTCGATCAGTCTTAGACCGTTGTACGTGGAAGCCTCATGAAGACTGAACTGACCGACAGTGGGGCCAAAGATGCCTTCCCTTCCGGCTTTCGCATTAAAATCGCCGAGGACTATTTTCACGTCACGGACTAGAAGGTGGTCGTATACGTCCTCAAGACTAGCGTAGAAAGAGTCTATGACGGCTTCGTCCTTTTCCTCAGTCGGGGCGTGCGCGTAAATAAGGCCGATGTAGAAACATTTTGCCTTGATGCGGATCGTGGCCAATCTTTCGTTCACAGGTGTGAACCGGGAAACAAGGTGGCGTAGTTTCCGGCTAACGACGAATCCACATCGGAATTCACGCTTCTCCGCATGGCAGCTGTAGTAGATATTGCAGTGTGCTTGTTTAGAGCAGCCTTGCCCTTTCCAACGCATTTCCTGGATGGCGGTGATGTCAGATTTTATTGTTTTGAGGGCTTCCGCCAGTTGGATAATGGCACCTTCCCTATAAAGGGTTCGGACATTCCAGGTGCATATCCGTAAATCATTGTCCGTTTTTCGTTTGCGGTGGTCGTCAACGTAATTCTGGTTCTTATCCGAGGCTGGTTTAGTTTTCATTGGGCAGTAGTAATGTGGCGGAACCCAAACCCTGCGCTATGGTCTATGGAGTGACCCGCTGCTCAAATTAGCCGTCAAACTGACGGATGCCAGTTTGCCGTTGCCCAGGGAACACCATGGGAAGGTTTGATTTGACTTCAGACGATGTCGACATGGATAATGCTGGCCTCGCCAGGTTGAGTTGGTCAGACACGTTGCCATGTGAAGGTTCGCCCCCTGTTCCCATTTTCATACAACTTGTTTTTTAATAATATAACATCTTTTAGTACTTTTTCCAATCCAAACGCTTGAGAATTCCTTGCTATTTTATGTTTCGCATTTATTGGGCGCCTGGGAGTAGCAAATTTCATATAGCCTATACAAATTTATTTAAAATAGTGAATCTTTTAGTAGCTAAACCATCTGAATCGGTTCAGTGGTTCTAGCAAGAAAATGGAATACACAAACAACGTCACAAAGGCTTTATATAATAATTAAGATTGGTTCTGTGCGATGACTAGTTTCCAAATTACGAGTCTTGTAAAATCACTAAATCTTTAAATATGGATAAAAAAAAATTGTATAAAAAATTTGAGGATCTGTACAATTTTTTAATATCATACTTTGACTTCATTTTAAAAATAATTTTTTATAGGTAAAGTTAAAAGAATTTAGATATTTACATATTTACAATTTGATTCGTATTTAGAGGCAAATAAATTTTATGTTATTTTCATCTCTTTACCACTACGAGTACTGTATTATTTTAGCTATTTTGTTTTACACTAATATTGCTCTTTTAATGGAATTTTGTGAGGGAAACTTTTAATATTTGTGTTAATTTTTGATATTATGTTTTTTTTTTTTGACAATTAAAAGTTGCCAAAGGGAACCATTTCTCAGAAAAATATAGGCAAAAATCAAAAACTAGTTCTCAAAACTATTTTATTAAAAAATGGCACATTCCAGAAAAATTTTTGAAGTTAACGATTTGGCTTGGGAAAAGTTCCCATGTACTTGTTCTTAATTTTTTACTGATACTTCATTTTTTTCAAAGGCAACCTACTCCCCCGCCCTACCCCCTTTGGGAAAATTCCGGCTACGGGACTGATTGTGATAAATTATTTTGCTCTATGTAGTTTACACTGTAGACGTAGTTCATGAGTTATTAATTGTTACAAAATTTAATTTGTGAATTTAACAATATTCAAAACAATTTTTCTCCAATTTTTCTCAGCCAGATTTATTAAGCAATCGGCTTTACAAAAAGGAGGAAACTTTTTTTGTAAGATTAGCTACAGAAGAATTTCATTATAACTGGACTTGCCAGTAAAATCCAATAGTTCAAGAGATATTTTGAAAAACACGATTTTCGTAGCATTGAACTTGCATTCTCGTACTTTTTTTGAGCGTACGATTTGCACGATACAATGCTTTTTATGATCATGTTTGTGCAATTTATCTTTCTACTTTTTTTTTTAACGTATGTTGGTTGCAATCATGTTCTACAGAACACACTTTATTAGATAGACCATCAGGATTGCCAGAGACTTTTTGCCTAAAATCGCCAAAAAGCCTTTTTAAAAATCGTCATTTTGATCTAAAAATTGTAATTTGCCCTTCCCAAAAAACGTCATTTAAGTCCTTAAATCGTTAAACGACTACCAGCATATAGTTGTAAAGCTTTCGGGTGTTGTGCTTCATTAGTCCAACGTGTTCGATATGATAAGTCCCAAGCGACTTATCTGCTTTGCATATCGGATCCAAAAAGCCCTCTTTTCTTCCAGTTTTGCTTCTGCGACAATACACTCAACACAACTTTTAACAATGTTTATCACTTTTGTCCTAAAGTTGGGTATGTAGTATGACTTCTCTACGTAATCTTGAGTTCGCTTTGCTGAGAAATTACCTTGTCGATGCGAAGTCTTCATTATCTCACCTCCATAACTGTCGGCATAACTATTAGTTCCTTGTTGGGATCTTTGCAAAGGATGTCATGTTGCACGTAGAAATTCTCGTAGTCGCTTTTTTCGAGAATTTTTCTCACTGCTTTTGTCCAGTCGTCTTTCATTTGCGCCTCCTTCAGGAGATGTCGTAAGGAATCTTCGAGCATTAAACACGAGACTCAACTTAAGGGGGTCTTCTCATTGAGCAACTTTTTTTTTCAACTTTTTTTTTTCATTTATTTATAGCTTGGGTAGTTGTGAATATGCCCCTAAAAGGATTTTTAGAAATTCGAAATACTTTAGAAGATACAGCCTTTTTTGTGAAGCAAGGTCTGATGGACAAGAAGGTGATGGAGGTAATAAAACCAGCTTACGAAGCGCTGTCGGCAGATAATTTGCTTGAAAGATGCCTTGGATCTGAAACTCAGAATTCCAATGAGTCCTACAATTCTCTTCTTTGGTCACTTTCGCCCAAACACATCAACGCAGGCGCACGCACCATCGAAGTGGCCAATTTCATTGCAACGTGCCTCTTCAACGACGGTTTTATACCCATACTTAAAATTATGGGTTTGATGGGTATTGCGATTGGCAAAAACGCATACGAATACGCACTATCTCGCAATGAAGACAGATTGAACCGATCAGAGACTCGAGCTGCGGCATCATCAAAAGCTGGCAGAACGGCTCGCAGAGCAGAGAGGGCAGCAGAAAGCAGTTTCTACGAAAAAGAGGAAGGTGGCCTGTATGGAGCTTGCATCGCCGACTAATATTTGTAATTAAAAATTGTCAGCTCTTTAAAACTGCATTTAAACATTTTTGATTTTTTTTTTTTTTTTTACAAAAAAATTACTTCAAACTTTAAACGCGTTTATCTGGAACCCACGTTTTTCGAACTGGCGGCCATAATATCTCCAGTTCAACTGAACCGATTTTCATGAAACAAAATGGAATCGACGCAGAATTGTCACCATTCTCGGGTGAACCTCGACCATAATTTTAAAAAATTTTTTACTATTTTTTTTTTACACTAAACTACAAAAAAAAAACCCGAAATTGAAATTTTTTTTTTTGAATGGCCGCCATTTTGTCAAAAAAAATCACAAAATTAAGCTTGAGGTTTACCCGAGAATTACATCTATACTGATTATAACCCCGTTTTTTTTTTCATTTCAGACGCTCCGGAGACCCGGAATCGTGGCCGCCGTGACGACACCTTTTTTTTTCACCACCAACTTTGAAGTCTCATTACTTTTTGAACAGCCCACGTATCGAGGCAAAAAAAATTTTTTTATTTACTTTGAACCTTTTGTAATACAATAAATAAAAAAAGTTTTCAATTATTCTTTGCGTTTTCAAATAAGAATTTTTTTAAAAAGGGTCCCAAAAACGGGTTTTGAATGAGAAGACCGCCTTAAAGCGTCAACATGCTTCATTCTTGATCCAGACCTGTGTTTGATGACGTATTCATATTCTTGCAGAAACATAGCCCACCTAGAGAATCTTAGTGGAACATATGTCTTTTTCATGGTCATAGCAAACTTATTACAATCCGTTACTATGTTGTACTTTATACCCATAACATAGATCCTCCACTTCTTCAAAGCTTCTATGATTGCAAGAACTTCTAATTCGTATGAATGGTACTTCTCTTCAGCAGGTTTGGTTTTGCGACTCATGTACTGCACTGAATGAAACTGTTGATCTTCACTATTTTTCTGAAGCAAAACTGCGCCATATCCGTATTTACATGTATCCGTATGAACTTGGGTTAATGCCTGAGGATCATAAATTTGTAATACCTTAGCTTTCACAAGTGCTAACTTCAATTGTTGGCGTACAAGTAAATGTTCTTCCATCTTGAATACTGCATCCTGTCGGAGTAGATTAGACAATAGTCTTGCTATAAAGTATGATGTCAATCATAAAAATCTCAGCAGTGTTTTCTTATCAGTTGGCATAGTGAAATTTTTCACAGCAATTGTTTTCTGATCTGATGGTCTTATAGTTCCATTTTCAATAATGTATCCTAGAAAATCGACTTTTCTCTGCAAAAATTGGCATTTCTTCCACTTTATTATTAATCCATTCGCTGCTGCTACTTGTAAGACCTGTCTGCATGTGACACCCGCCTCGGTCTATGGTACACTGGAATATCGTCCGTGAGTGTGATCTTAATTTGCTATACCTATGTGACACTTTTCCTCATTTAAAGCATTTCCTTGTGCTATCCTGCTGTGTTACAATTTCACTGTTTCTAGCTGATTATTGCTGGTAATTCCACCTATTTAGAGACTGGTGTGAACCATGAACCTTCTCGTATACTTTAATTTGATCTTTCAATTCGCTTAATGTTCAAGATTGATACAGTACCGTTTTGTTGGACCTGGTATCAGGTATACCTTCGCATGCTTTCGTCAACTAGATTTATCTGTTTTCCAATTTCCATCAAACAGTATAAATATTCGCGAAAAGTTTCGTTGGTCTTCTTTTTTCGATTCCGAAGAAGGCGATGTACCTCCGCTGAAGATAACCTGCATCCAAATTCATTTTAAAAACGACTCCTTCAGCGTTGTCCAGTTTCGAATTCCTGATTGGCTGTGAATAAATAATTTCGCAGCTCCTATCAATAGCTGCTTCGGATAAGCACATTTCTGCAAATCGTTCCAATTGACGTTTGACGCACTGTCCTCGAATTCGATGATCCACTGATTGATGTCAGGTGAATCGGTATCTGAATAAGAAGTATCCCTTATCCCTTATATCTTTTAATGTGAAATGCGTTTTTTCAACTGTAACCTCGCGATAGTTTGCTGTGTCACCATATTCGGAACGAATAGAATCTTCCTCGGTTACCTCCACCGTCAATAAGCCATAGTGGGATAGGAACCTCAGTCCCTTTGTATCTAAAGCCAACTCCTTCAATTTGCCCTTCAACTGGTTAACAGTCATAGTCATAATAGTCTGTGTGTCTTACAATGTTTTTTTTTTTTTTTTAATTGTTATAACAAAGAAATCAAGAAATTTAATTTAACAATAATATAATTATTTAGTTGAAAAGTAAGTATTATATATTATATTAAAAAAAAATTATTATAATTAATTATTGTTTAAACGATCACAATTTAATAAACTATGTTTTTCTCAAATATTTAAAATCAACAAAAAAATCTGCTTCGCTTTTCCACCTCTTCAACTCACCTTTCTTCAAAGCGCTGCTTTTGCCTCTCTGATCCGCTCTCTGAATACTGCCCTAAAACTTCCTTCTGCGCTGTTGTTTTCTGACGCTTTGCTTCTCTATAGACTTTTCTCTGTTTCACTCTATTCTGTTTGTTCTTCACTACTTGGTCTTGTTTTTGGTCGCTTGTCTGCTTCAGAACTGCTCTATTTTCTGCTACTTCTCTGTGTTTAGTACTATCAGCTGCGAACGATCTCAACTTCGTTTAGTCTCCTTATTCTTGATCTTTGCTTGATATTGCTTATCGAGCTTCGTACAATTCTGAATGCATGATTTTTAATTCACGAACACAACGTGACGGATACTCTTTTTTATTTTAGTTATTATAGAATGATTTAGTAATTACTAATTTTACTTGGTCAATTTTGGATGCGACCGGCTTCAGCCACCATGCAGGATTTATTTATTTATAAAACGTTTTAATTATTTCATTAATGAGTATATTTGTTCCTTTTAAAATTATTAGTTGAAGTTCACAATTTTTTTTAGATCAAACAAATCAAACAAATACAAAATTTTCCGTCCGTTCCGTTGCTAGCTATTTGTCAATCTGACTCTCTATATAATTTTTTTGAGATATTTGTATCAGTAAAATTTGTTCACTGTTTTTATTTTAAGTTTAAATTATCTGCAAGATAAGTATTAAAAGATCATTGATATTATCACTCACGTCCGTCTAAGTTCCCCTTCCCATATATATATGTATATATTATACATATATTATATATATATATATATATATATATTATATAATATTATACATATATTATATATATGAATACACATATAGTATATACATATATATATATGTATAATATATACATGTATACACATTTACATATAAGGGGGAAACTGTTCTACCCTCGCTACGCCCATGTATATGTATATATGTTTATATATGTATATATGTATAATATATACATGTTCATACATATACATATCAGGGGGCAACTGCCCTCCCCTGCCCTACCCTCGCTATGACCATGATAATGTATATGTATATATTATGCATATAACAGTACGTTCAAAAAGTTCATAAGATGACACATAGATACGTATAAAAATCTGACAACAATCTGACAATTGATTCGTGAGATATAGCATTTTGTGTGCAACTATTGTTATTGAAAAAAAAAAAATGGAAAAAAGTGAATTTCGAGTTTTGATAAAGCATTGTTTTTTGATGAAAAAAAATACAGTGGAAACCAAACAATAGCTTGATAAACATTATATGGACCCTGCTCCATCGAGACAAATGGTAGAAAAGTGGTTTCCTGAATTTAAACGTGGTCGTACCAGCACAAATGATGCAGAGCGCAGTGGACGCCCAAATCAGATTGTTATTCTACAAAACATCAAAAAAATCCACAAATTGGTTATGAACGATCGCAAATTGAAGGTGCACGAGCTAGCTGACATTGTAAACATATCAGATGGTAGTGTTTTTACCATTTTACATAAGCATTTGGGTATGCGAAAGCTCTGTGCAAGGTGGGTGCCGCGTGAGCTCACAGTCGACCAAAAACAACAACAAATTGATGCTTCAGAGGAGTGTTTGGCGCTGTTAAACCGCAATAAAATCGAGTTCTGTCATCGATATGTGACAATGGATGAAACATGGCTTTACTATTACACACCAGAATCCAAAAGACAGTCAGCTGAGTGGACAGCAGTCGACGAACCGAATCCAAAGCGAGCAAAGACCCAACAATCGGCTTGTAAGGTGATGGCGTCTGTATTTTGGGATGCGAAAGTTATAATATTCATTGACTATCTCCAAAAAGGAACCACCATCAACAGCGACTATTACTGTGCACTTTTGGATCGATTGAAGGTTGAAATCGCCAAGTAACGGCCACATTTGCAAAAGAAAAGAGTGCTGTTTCACCAAGACAATGCACCGTGTCACAAATCGATGAAAACGATGGAAAAATTGAATGAATTGGGCTTCGAATTGCTTATCCACCCACCGTATTCTCCAGATTTAGCCCCCAGCGACTTTTTCCTGTTTTCAGATCTCAAGAGAATGCTTGCTGGAAAGAAATTCAAGTCCAATGATGAAGTAATCGCTGAAACTGAGGCTTTTTTTGACCAGAAAGAGAAATCGTACTATAAAAATGGTTGAAATCGCTATACTCGTTGCATCGCTCTCGAAAGCAATTTTGTTAAATAATATAATCGAGTTTTACCAAAATTTAGTTTTTTCTTACTTATCCTACGGACTTATTGAATGGCCTGTTATAAGCATATTGATATAAGGGGGGACAATTTCCCTCCCCTTCCCTACCTTCGCTACGCTCATGTATGTGTATATATGTTTATATATGTAGCTATGTATAGTATATACATGCATATACATATCGATATGTCCAACGTATAAGTTGGTAAGTTGATTTGCCAACTTTATAATGGACAGTGCTTATCAAAATCTGCGCATTTGACTCCATGTGGTAACAATTTTTTGGACCTATAGCTAAAATTTTGTGGGAGTGACAACTATTTGAATACTTACAACTTCAGTATATTTGGGTAAGTCCTCCATGCAAAAACTTGGCAACTCAAGTTACAAATATATTGCACAAACTTTTTTTTTAATCTTTTGGTAACTTCGTTTACCAATTTATGCATGGGACAAACAAAGAAAGTTTGTGTTGGTAACTTCATATAGAAAGTTATTAGCATATTTTTCTGGAAAAAACGATGGTTGTAAGTCAGATATACCAACTTAATGCAAAATTATTTTGCTTAATACAAGTTGACAAGTTCAGTTGCCAACTTTTTCCATGGATATATAAAAATTGCTGCAGACAACAAGTTGGTAACTTAAGTTACAACTTACATTAATTTTTTTTGTCCAATAATATAAGTTTAATGTTTTAATATCTCCTTGAATATGCTTATAAAAACTACAGTGATTTAATAGCCGGAAGACATTAATTTCATCTACAATAAACAAAACCCTGTACTCAATTTTGGTTTTTGGTTTTCGTTTTATAACGAAAACAACACTAAAATGGTCATAACCAAAAATTACTATTTTCGAGTTACCAACTTATACGTTTGACGTATCGATATACATATTTCGGGGATGGTAACTTTCCTGCTCTGTCGCACCCTCACTACGCCCATGTAGTATTTATGTATAATATATACATGTATATACATATCAGAGGAGAAACTGCCCTGCCCAGCCATACCCATGTATATGTATATATGTTTATATGTATAATATAAATACGCCCATGTATATATATAAATGTTTATATATGTATATATGTAGGCAATGTAGATGTATTCGGATAAACGACTTAGGAGTTTTTCGACGTTTTTTAAAATATTTGTACTACAGCGCCTTCTGGTGTTCAAGATAGAAGAGTATATAAGTCATAAAAACTCACCGTTTTCTAAAACCTCTATATACCAACTTTCATGCAAATCAGATAAACGGCTTAGGAGTTTTTTGACGTTTCGCCCTCTGTGGCGCCCTCTGGTGTTCAAGATAGAACAGAGTTGATAAGTCATAAAAACTTACAGTATCCGAAAACCTCTATATACCAGTTTAAATGCAAATCGGATAAACTGCTTAGGACTTTTTCAAGGTTTTTTTAAATATTTGTTCTACAGTGCCCTCTGGTGTTGAAGATATCACAAAAAAGATAAGTTTAAAGCACTCACCGTATCAGAAAACCCCTATATTCCAATTTTCATGGAAATCGGATGCACGGTTTTGGAGTTTTACGATGTTGTTCAATATATTTGTGCTACAGCGCCCTCTGGTGTTCGAGATAGAACAGAGAAAATAAGTCCAAAAAACTCAGCGTATCCGAGAACATCTACATACAAATTTTCATGCAAATCAACCATTTCGAAGATAAGCTAAAAAAAAGAATGCCTGGAACCCTATCGCAGCGCACCCTACCGGGTCCAACCTTTTCTTTTGGATAAAAAGTAGATTATATGTTGACCAGGGATGTAAGACAGACAGACAGACAGACAGACAGACAGTCAGACAGACAGACTACAATTTTAAAAATGCGATTTTCGGACTCTTCGTCATTCAAAACGTCCAACGCAGAATGAATTTCAAAAAAATATTTCATGTACAAATTTTTTTTTTACAATTTTATATATATGGTATATAGATAATGTTGTCATATCCGTCATCCATGTCGCATTCAAAAGATTTAATCTTATTTGTCAACAATAAAGCCCAAATACAAATGCAAATACAAATACAAATCATAATTGTGACAGCATTTGCGTTTAAGCAAAGCAATTGCCTGATTCAAGTTTAATTAATTTCTCCGTATGTATCTACATTCCTTTATCCAATCCATAAATAATAAAATACTAGATTTTATTCATATTTTTGTATTATTGAAGCTTAATAATTTTGGTGAAATGAACTCAATTTATTATTAATCAATCTTTTCTTAATCGCATACGTATACAAGCGATTATGAATTGATTTTTTATAAAATTATCTAGGTTTATGAGGCTTAAGTGAGAAAATTTGTGAAAATAAAGACAAAAAACTTTTACATACTTTTATGTCATGAAAAGTAATTATAACAACTTATTATATAAGTCAGTTTTTATATTTCTAATCAACACCAAGACCCTTTGAAACTTTTCGAAATCTTTTGGAACATGGGTTATTTTTAACCCTCTGACCTCAGAAATAAAGTGCAAAAACATTTAGCCACGCACACAAAACTGTTGCGGACTGTTCGAAAAATCGTACATTGACCAGAAACGTATGCAAAACTTCCTGCATTTACCTGTTGGTTTCCGTTTGAAGAAGATCGAATATATCATTGTCAATGAATTTACAGAACATTTAAGTTGATCATAAGTTCTTCAATTTAACAACAAAATCATTATTCAAAGATCCCAAATAAGTGGGTTCCGGTTTGTTGATAATGTCTTCGAGCTTCCCCATATATGCAGGGTGGACCAGAATAACTGTCCCCTTTTCATTAATTGATTTCTTTATATTTTGAATCAACTTCAAATGTGATTTTTTTATTTTTATTTTTATAAAACACTTAAGAATACCTAAAAGATTTTCTTTGCCACGCGTTACTCGATTCCTCCACCTCATTTACGAGTAACATGGTGCAATCGGTTAGGAAACGAGTTGCATAAGTCACGCACCATATGCATGAGGATTTCATCCAAAATTTTAACCAAAAGTGACTTGAATCTGGCCAAATTCGTAATTTTTGTAATATTTAAAACCTTCAGTTTTGCCAGCATATACCCCTAAGCGAAATAATCCAAAGGATTAAGATCAGGTGATGAAGCTGCCTACGAGTCTTTACCGATGAAATCGGGTGTGTTTGGCTCTGATTTGGCATTCCATCTTGCTGAAATACCCACCACTTATTTGGAAACAGTTCTTCAGCTCTAGGCAGCAGATGTTTTTCTAAAATTTCCTCCAGTTAATATTTTGCGTTAATTTTTACGCTACTTTAAACGAAAACCAGGGGAAATTTGGTCGTTTTTGACATTGCACCCCACACCATAACCTTTGGGACATTTTGAAATCGTTTTAGCTTTTTTATTTATGGGAACGTCTTGCAATGCCCCCTAATAAATGCGGTCATTCTGAACGTTAAGGCTTGGTTGCAATAGAAACAACTTTTCATCGGAAAAAACGATATTTGAAGTTGCGTGCTGTCTCAAAAGCTGTTTGCATCTTTTCTTTCTCCGTTCATATTTTTCAATGTAATGCCATGTCACCGGGTTTTCTTGTATGGTTTCAGCTTCAAGTCTTTTTGCATAATTCTAATCATCGAACTTCGGCTTATATTATGCTCTGCAGCTAGTTTTTTTGCACTTCTTTGACCATTTCGTCGAATTTTTTTCTCATATACATTTGATCAAACAACTACTGCGCACAGTTTTATTCGTTCCGTTTTTTTGACCCGAATTGTCCCAGCGGCTCTATATGGAGCCACAAAATATACTCGTGAAGTTCATTCAGGTTTTAATCAGGAGAATGTTACTTCATTCTTATAAAGACGAATTACTACTTAAAACATTGTTTTTGAAGATACAGTAACTTTTGTGTCTATAGGTTGCATAGCTTTTCCCACTAGACTCTTGATAAAAGCCATTAAAAAAAAACACAGGTGCGTCGTTGGACACACGAGAGAAGCGCAGTTAGTTTGCAATTTCATAGATATAATAATTTAATGGCTTTTTTTTAGTAAAATAGCTTTTAAATGAAAAAAATTAAAAAAAGCATAAAGTAAATAGAAAACAAACACGTTAATATTCGCACCAGTAAATTTTATTTTATTATATGCGACATTCATTGTTATTTCAACGCACTTGTGGGCAATTTTTAATTTTTGCCGATGCTGAAACGTCTTGAAGCAAGTAGAAGTACTATTTTGTGGAATGTATTTATGATATGTTGTGGAATGTATTTATAGCATATACACAATCCTTTATCTATTAAGAGATTATTGTGATCTACCGCAAAATAGCTTTAGTAATACATACTTGATGTTGAATCAACAACTCTGCTTAACAGAGGCTTTTGGATCAGTGTATAGTGTACTGAACTCCTACTCATAACGGTACGAGTTCAGTTCCCCGCGAAGGATCGAAGAAATATTTTTATTATATTTGAATTACATTTTCTTGTTATAATAGATGCAAGGAAAAAAGCCACATCAATTTCTAAGAAAACCGCTGTCGAAAAATAAAAGTGTCGTTTTTAAGATTTCACTCAAGCAAATCACAGAACGAGGCGTAAAAAGCTTCACTTCAAAAACGCAAAAAATAGCAGTTTTTACAAACATGGCAATGAAAAATTATTACTATACCCCGACGAGTACTGCATAAGGGGTATATTAATTTTGTCATTCCCTTTGTAGCGCCAAGAAAGAGGCGTGGCAAGTATAGAACAATTTATATATATTTTGAAATGCCTTGAAATTTGGCACGTAAGCTTTGATCTTCAATTTCAATCCTGGATATGAAATATGGATATCCCATATAAAGTGTTTTTGTTTTAAATGTAAAATCTCTTAAAAATCCACAAAAATTAAAGAAATGTCTTAAAATTTTGCACATAAGCTTTGATATTTATTATCAGCCATCTCTATGAAATATGGCAAAATCGGATGAAAACCACGCCCACTTCCCAATGCAAAATGACTTTATTTTAAACGTAAAATCCTTTAAAAATCCACAAAAATTAAAGAAATGTCTTAAAATTTTGCACGCAAGCTTTGATATATAATATGAACCACCTCTATGATATTTGGCAAAATCGGATCAAAACCACGCCTACCTCCCATACAAATTGACGTCATCAAAATAAGAAAACTTTCGTTAATATATAAAACTGGATGTCATCGTGTATGTCGTGGCTAAAGACTTCGAATATCCTTCACTATGGCCGCGGGGGGTATTTTAGCTGTGGTACCCTCCTGAAGCTCCATCCTTACTAGTTTTTTTTTTAATTTTTACGCTAATTTCTAAAATAATCTTTATACCCCAACGCGTACTGCGTAAGGGGTATATTAACTTTGTCATTCCGTTTGTAACGCCAAGAAGGAGGTGACACCAACAGCTATTAGAAGAAGATGCGTTGCAGATTGTTGCAGATCTCGAAGCAGAACTGAATGTTATGTTGGTTTGTGCATTCGTTGAGCTGCCCAACGTCCAGGTTTGTGCTACATATAACAGGACGAGCATGATTAGTGACTTATAGAGCGTAACTTTTGTTCGTCAAGAGAGGACTCTGCTTCTCAATTGCTTACTGAGCCCAAACTAACACCTGTTGGCAAGAGTTATCCTTCGTTTTATCTCTCTACTGATATGGTTGGTGGAGTTAATGCTGGATTCCAGATAGGCGAAGTCCTTCCCAACCTCGAAGGAGGTGTTGTCAACAGTGACGTGGGTGCCAATACGCTGGGACTGTTTGTTTGTTGACACCAGACATTTAGTCTTATCTGTGTTTACTGCAAGACCCATGCGACTCGACTCTTTTTCTAGTTTGGAGAATGCTGCACTGACTTCGCGTGTGTTATGGCCACTGATATCAATATATTCAGCATACGCTAGCAGCATAACACGCTCATAGAATATAGTGCCGCCTTGTCTCAGATCAGCAGCTCAAATGACCTTCTCCATAATTAGGTTAAAAAATTCGCACGATAAGGAATCACCTTGTCTGAAACCTCGTTTGGTAACGTTCGTTTGGGAGAGAGAGGTCCTTCCCGTTTTGAACTGTGTCATCCTGCATAGACGGATTAATTTTGCAGGTATACCAAATTCAGACATGGAGTATAGGTATAGTATAGGAGTATAGTATAGGTGGAGTGTAGGTAATTCCCTTTTGGACTGCCGAAAGGGGCTTTGTAATCAACAAAAGGATGATATGTGTTGATTTGTTTTTCTAGGGTCTTGTATAAAAGATTTGTCGTGGCGTAAATATCTGGTCGGTCGTAGATTTTTCAGGTCTGAAGCCACACTGGGCTTCAGCCTTTCACATAATACGCTCGACAGGACCTTATATGTGATACTTAGGAGGCTTATCCCACGGTAATTGGCACAAATTGTGGGGTCGCTTTTCTTGTGGATTGGGAAGAGTACATTGAGGTTCCAATCATTGGAAAATCATTCTTCCGACCATATTCTGCATAGAAGCTTGTGAATGCACTTAAATAGAACTTCGCCTCCGTTCTTAAACAGCTCAGCTGGTAGACCATCGGCTCCCGCGGCTTTGTTGTCCTTAAGCCGTGTTATGGCTGTCAAGACTTCATTATAGTCGGGCAGCGGAACTTCAACGCTGTCATCCGTAATTGGGGTTTACGGGATATCATCTCTTATGGCGGGATTGTTGTCATTATGGCCATTCAGAAGATTACAGAAGTGTTGCATCCATAACGTCAGTGTACTCTGGATATCTGTCACTAGATTCCCGTTTTCATCCTTGCAGGAGGAGGCTTCGGTCTTAAGACCATCGGCCAGGCGTCTTAACTTTTCGAAAAATTTTTGGACCTCATTCCAGTCGCCTTACATCTCAATCTTCTCGAACTCGCGCTTTTCTGCCTCTCTTTATACGCCTGAAAAGACGTTTCTCGTCCCTCCTCTTCTCTTTGTATCGCTCCTTAGCAGCACGCTTCACAACCGACTGCAGGGTGGCTTTGTAGGTGGCGTCTTTCTCGCCAGTGGCGTCGAGACACTCTTGGTCGTGCCAATGGTTTCAGCAAGGGCGGTGATAGCCAATAACCTCTTCAGCAGCCGCTCGCATAGAGTGGGAGATGTGTTCCCACCGCGCGCATACACATCTAATACACTGGAAGAGTGCCTTCAGTCAATCAAAACGAGATCAATTTGGTTGCGCGTTTTTTGGTCAGGGACAACCAGGTGGCCTTATTAATACTGAGATGCTTGAATCTAGTGCTACTTACGACCATGTTTTGTGCTGCAGTGAAGTCAATCAGCCTCATTCCGTTCTCGGATGTGTTGTAGTGGAGGCTGAACTTTCCGACTGTTGGACCAAAGATGTTTTCTTTGCCCACCTTAGCGTTGAAGTCACCAAGCACAATTTTTATGTCGTGACGGGGTCAACG
The DNA here is from genome assembly GCA_914767935.1 of Coremacera marginata. Classification (NCBI taxonomy): domain Eukaryota; kingdom Metazoa; phylum Arthropoda; class Insecta; order Diptera; family Sciomyzidae; genus Coremacera; species Coremacera marginata. The sequence continues at coordinate 80,761,382 of OU612047.1, read as the reverse complement.
CTCGTAAGAGTTTTCAAGGCGCTCGTAGAAAGTATCTTTGATCTCATCGTTCTTGTCCTCTGTCGGAGCATGCGCACATATTAGGCTTATATGAGAGAATATAGCCTTGATGTGGATTATGGCAAGTCGTTTGGTCACAGGAGTGAATCGCATGACGTGATGCCGTAATATCTTGCCAACTATAAATCCGCACCCAAACTCGTGCTTTTCCGAATGGCCACTGTAGTAGACATCTCAGGATGCTTGCAGAGAGCAACCCTGTCCCTTCCATCGCATTTCTTGGACTGCAGTGATATCAGCTTTGCATCCTTCCAAGATATCAATCAGTTGGATAGAGACACCTTCCCAATTAAAGGTTGGTCATTCCAGGTGCATTTCCGTAAATCATTATCAGTTTTTCGTTTACGGTAGTCATTATTGTGGCGGCCGTGGCGCAGTGGGTAGAGTGTGTGGCCCATACGCCAGAGAACCCTGCTTCAATTATCACCTGACACAGAAAGTTTTTTCAATTGAATTAATTTTTTTGTTCGACCGTCACCTATCTGCAGACAATGGCAAACCTCAGAGAGTAAAAACTTCAGATTTGTGTTCAAACACTCCACAACACACTCAACTTGGTCAATCTCCTTTCAAGGGCTGAAATGCTATGTCGTTTTTTTTTTTTGTAGTCATCATCAGATTTGGAGATAAGAAAAAATCATATTTGTTATTAAACTTTTCACTGAAATTGATTTTTACGTAGTGGGCTTCAAACCTGACGCACAACCTATTCAAGGCTAGGCTACCCGCCGCTCAAATTAGCCGTAAAACTGACGGATGCCAGTTTGCCGTTGCCCAGGGAACACCACGAAGAGGTTTGAGTTGACTTGGGACGATTTCGAAATGGATAATGCTGGCCTTGTCAGGTTGAGGCAGTCAGGCACGTTACCATGTGAAGGTTCGTCCATTGTTTTTAAAAAGTAGTTCAACTTATCATCCCAGCATCTGAAACTAAAAAAAAAACGTTTATAAAACTTACATATTTTCCATTGCATTAGAAAATTAACATCAAAATTTTGCAGTAAAAAAGAATTGGTATTTTTCAGTATATTTTAAAGTTGCTATATAAATAATCGAATAGTGACTAGAAATGGGTTAAAGTTTATTTAAATTTTTTTCTTATAATTTTTTATTTATAAAAAGTAAGAAGAAAATATAAAATTTCATCCATATAAAAATATTTCATACATAAGTGGGTGGTCTGAAAAGTTTCCGACCTTAACATGAAGATGGCAGCACTCGTCAAAAAAGACTATTTTAGCAACAATGAAACACAACCGTTCTGTTTAACCGACCACTTTATTCTGTCTCTCTCGTCGTTTTAGGGTGACCATCTTGGTCTAAAATAACAAAATTAATAGGGTTGCCTTATAGTTAAATAAATAGTCTTAAAACTAAACAGTAACATAAAACATATTGCTTACAGACTACTATTTACATATTGCTTACAAACTATAATATATACATATTGCTACAATTCGGCCGTCCTGACCATGAGATCTCCTGATCTTACAGAAATTAAACCGAGTCATCTGATACCTTTCGTCCTTTAAACCAAGGCTTTAAATTATCTGCTTCCGAAACACCTTTGTAAGGCGTTCGCGACTGTTGGAAGCCTTCTACATCTTCAATTAAATATCGATCATTGCGTAAAATTTTACTAACTCTATACGGTCCTTTAAATTTAGGAACTAATTTTTTTGCTATACCAGTATGCGAATCAAAATTGGTTATCACAACATAATCTCCTTCGACATATTTTATTGCTTCTCGACGTTTTTTATCTACATATTTTTTATTGTATTCTTGAAGTTTCGATTGTTTTAAGCCCGCTTCTTCCCTTACCTCTTTCAAATTTCTTTTCACTGACCCTTGTTGAACTTCAATCAAACTTTCCTTTAATAAATCTATTACTGTGCCTTTTTGCTGTGTTCCAAACAGCAGAACACTCGGATACTCACCTATCGTTCTATGGACTGAATTATTTAGGCAAAACTCTACTTTTTCTATAACTGTATCCCAATAAATGCCTTCTTTTGGTTTGACTAACTTTGCTATCATCGGACCTAAGCTTCTATTCACTCTTTCTACTTGACCATTAGCTTGTGGAGAAGCTGTAGCTATTTTTATATGTTGTACATTAAACCTTTCCAAAAATTCCTTAAAATCATTTGACGTAAAACAGCTTCCTCTATCAGACACTATACATTTTGGACGACTATAAGCTCTAAAATAATCTTCAAAAGATTGAATTACTTCTTTTGTATTTGTTGTTTTAGTGGGGTACAATCTTACAAATTTAGTGCAAGCATCAATAATAACGAAAATATGTTTTTTCGACCGAGAGTTGTCTACCGGCCCATAATGATCTATATGTAAATTTTCAAATGGAACCTTTTGTTTCGGAATATTGTGGAGAAGTCCCTCAGCTTTTCCACTTTTGGAACAAAAAATTATACATTTTAAACAATTTTTAATGTGATTTCCCACTTTCTCTCTCATTTTAGGGAACCAATAGCTTTTTAATATCAATTCCATTGTTTTATCTATACCCATGTGACCCATTTCATCATGGTATTTATACATAACGTGACCCTCCATATCTTCAGGCACACAAAACAGAACCAAACCTTTTTCAATCTTTCTATACAGAATACCATTTCGCATTTCAAAAAGACTATCTTCAGTTATTTCTAATTTCTTTTTTATTACGTCCAATATTTTATCTCTGTTTTGACAAATAATTAAATTCTCTTCAAAATTATTAGCTTCTAAAACTAAAATATTGGTGCTCCGACTTAACGCATCGACATGTTGCATCCTTTTGCCTGCTCGATGTTCTAATTCATAGTCATAATTTTGTAAGTCTAATGCCCATCTTGCTATCCTTGGATTTAACTCCTTTTTACTTAGAGTCAACGTTAGTGAATTACAGTCCGTAACTATTTTGAATTTTTTGCCTTGAAGGTAAACTCGAAAACGTTTCAATGCATACACAATAGCTAGTGTTTCTAGTTCGAAGCTATGGTATTTTGACTCAGCCACCGAAGTACATTTAGAATAATAAAAACATGGATGCCACTTTTTATCCTTCTTTTTCTGTAATAATATTGCTCCAAAACCTATCGAACTTGCATCACAATGCAACTCTGTTATATCATTTGGATCATATAATGCTAATATGGGAGCTTCTATCAACTTGTGTTTTAAATGTTCAAAAGCTTTTAGCTCATCCGAACCAAAACAAAATTTGCTTTCTTTTTTAACTAAATTATACAAAGGCTTAGCTATCACAGAAAAATTTTCTACGAATCTGCGGAAATATGAACACAAACCTAAAAAAACTTTGAACTGCATGAGGTCTGTCTGGAATCGGAAAATTTTTTATAGCTTGTAAACCAGTTTCGTCCGCTTGTATACCCTCTCCTGTTATAGTATAACCAAGATACTTTACTTTTGACTGTAAAAACTCACATTTGTCTAGCCTAAGCTCAAGCTTATTTTGAACTAGCCTTTTGAAAACTTCACTAAGAATTTCCAAATGTTCTTCAACATTCGTTGAGGCTATCATTATATCATCCAAATAGATTATTACCTTATCTTGTTTTACCATGTCAAGAAATACTTTATTTATAAACCTTTGAAATACCGATGGCGCATTTTTCAAACCAAACGGCATTCTCAAAAATTCAAATTGTCCTAAGGGAGTCGTAAATGATGTATATTTCACTGATTCTAAGTGCATAAAAACATGGAAGAATCCATTTTTTAAATCTAGTTTTGTAAAAATCTTTTTGCTCGCAAGCCTGTCTAACAGGTCATCAATAAGAGGAATCGGATAATGCTCTTTTGCAGTAACTTTATTCAAATTTCGAAAATCTACACACATTCTAAGATCACCTGTCTTTTTCCTTACAAGCACAATTGGGGAAACAAACTCTGATTCGCTTACTCGTATAATACCTTTGTCTAAATATTCATCCAACAATTTTTGCAATTCAATTTTCTCCACATATGATAATCGCCTCGGACTACAACTAAAAGGTTTTCCATTTTCTAATACCAATTTCATATGACTTTTAATAAACGGTTCTTCAGGACTTTCAGGCTTCAGATAACACGTTTCAAAAATTTTACATAACTTACTTTTTGTTGCAAAGCTTACTTTTTTACAAACATTTAAGTCTGGTTCGTTTGGTTCATCATGATTAATCAGTAAAAGCATTTTCTCAAAATTTTCACTGTCATATCTACTCTCATTTTCAAAACTTTTAACTAAACTTTCTTTTTTTGAACAATTTTCAAATTCTTTTTTCAAATTATTTTTTACATTACTTTCTTTTTCGTTTACTACAATTTTAACATTACAGGCGTTTTCAAAACTCAAATTGTTATCGTTATCATTGATTTCTTTAAACGTTTCATTTACATTGAAATTCTTATAATTCATATCAAATTTTTCAACATCATTTTCACTCATATTTTCAAAAATATTTTCAACATCTATTCCCTTTTCAAGTTCAGAAACAATTTTAAATTTACTCGCCCTTAACAAATCTCTGCCTAAGACGACATCAAAACTCATAGAAACATCAGCAACAACCATTAAATTCAGTGTAATTCTTCTTTTTTTAAAGTGTACATAGCATAAAATAGAACCAAAAATTTCAAGTTTGCTATTATTAATTCCACAAAAAAACATATCAACTTCAGAAAATTCTTTTAATTTAACTTGACGACTGAGGCAGGATCTTTTAACAAAACTTGTTGGGCTTCCCGTATCAATTAGACTCTGTAACCGTAAAATTTGGTTAGCTTTATCATCTATATAATAATTTAAATATACCACATACTCGTTGTCTTCTAGCAAATTTACTGATCCTTTTCGTTTTGGACAAACAGCAGCCTGATGCTCCACACTTCCACAGACGTAACAAGCACCATACTCCCTCTTAGGCTTTCTACACTCAGCAGCAAGATGACCAAAAGAATTACAATTGAAGCATCTCATTTTTGCTGCCTGCTTCTTTGACGTATCTGCAACTGAGTCAATCTGGAACTGCTCCTTTGTCAACCGCTTTTTTAAAGAAATATTTGCAAAAGCTTGCAACAGCTGGACTGTATTTCCAAAACACTGTATTTTGGCCTGCGTACGTAGCTGTTCATCCGGAATGCCTTCAATCAAATAGTCAACAATTTCGCTCTCTTCAACAAGAACTTTATTTGCAAGAATGATTTTTTCATTATAATATTCTGCAAAATTTTCGTTGTTTTGCCATTGGCGAGCCTCAAATTTGCGACGAAATACAATTTTGCTATCTTTTGAACCGAATATTTCTCGCATTTGGTTAATTAGAGTGTCCACTGTTTCTGTCAAGAAATTTGGTTTTGAATATAACCACTTCTGCGCTCTTCCTTTAAGTTTTTTTATTAAGAGCGTTCGCAACATGTTTTCATCCAGTCCGTAAACATTAGCAACATTTTTAAACTGTTCTACCCAAACGTCAAACGAAACTCCGTCATCATAGTCAGGCAGCATGTCGCAAAAAAACCGAACGAATATTTTGAGTTCGCAACATCTTCCAAGCACGCAATCGGTCTTTTCTCTAGTTTTTTCACTTTCGCAATATTTTGCTCACAGTAACTTTATAATTTTTTTTTTTGTTTACAGTTTAACTATCTTTTTTTGTATTATTTTTTTTAAACAAAAGCGTCAATATAATTTAAAAAGTTATGGCGTTGTGACAACTGCGCTAAAAAAAATTTTATTTAGGCAAATCCCACTTCTGAATTTTAGCAACAATGAAACACAACCGTTCTGTTTAACCGACCACTTTATTCTGTCTCTCTCGTCGTTTTAGGGTGACCATCTTGGTCTAAAATAACAAAATTAATAGGGTTGCCATATGTAGTTAAATAAATAGTCTTAAAACTAAACAGTAACATAAAACATATTGCTTACAGACTACTATTTACATATTGCTTACAAACTATAATATATACATATTGCTACACTCGTATTGAATGTAGTTGCGCATCTTTTAACAGGTTCTCATGAAAATTTCAACAATTTAAGGCATGCAGATGCTATTTGGCAATCGTTTGAATTATTCGATGTGTTTTTGTGAAAATGGGAAAAATCGAGTATCGAGCAGTAATTAAATATTAGTTATTGAAAGAAAATACGCCTACGCAAATCAAAGATGAGTTAGACTTTGTATTTGGAGACTCTCCGCCATCATTTGCCACAGTGAACTTTTGGCAGCTGAATTTAAACGTGGCTGTACCAGCTTGGGAGACGATGAACGTTCGGGACGTCCAAAAACTGCAACCACTGACGATAACAACGCTTAAGTTCACCAAATGGTACTAAACGACCGTCGAATTATAGTGAGAGAGAAGTAGAGACTATGAATTTGTCCAAAGAAAATGCCACATGAGTAGATACAATACAGGGCTTCTGGGGCAGGAGGCTCAGAGGCTCAAGCCGATGACGTCACTCCGGTCCAGCGCCATCTAGTGGGGCCCTTTTGTTTTTTGCTAAAAATCGGCAAGTTTGGTGTATGCCTTTGCTTTAAGCTTTTAAAATTGGCAAGTTTGGTGTATGTCTTTGCTTTAAGCTTTTAAAATTGGCAAGTTTGGTATATGTATTTGCTTTTAAGCGTTGATCATAATTTTATACACTATATTATCGGTAGTGGTAGTCAAGCGATTCTTATCAGTGTTTGCATGTTTTTTGTCTTAACCCTCGAATTCGTTATAGCAATGACTCAAATTCTGCTGGCTGACTTTAGCTGAAGTGATATGACTTGCTATATGAAAATATATGCATTAATATGGGTTTAAGCAATTTAGATACGGCGAAGGTTGAAGGGTTATATAAATGTTTATAAATTTAATAAAGTTGGTAAGTATTAGGTGGGTGTCTTTGTTTTAAGCTTTTAAAATTGGCAAGCTTGGCGTTTGTCTTTGATTTAAACTTTTAAAATTAAAAGTTTTGAGGATATGTCTTTGCTTTAAGCGGTGAACATAATTTTATACACTAGATTATCGGTAGTGGTAGTCAAGCGAGTTCTTATCAGTGTTTGCATGTTTTTTCTTAACCCTCGCATTAGTTACAGCAAGACTCAAATTTTGCTGGTCAACTTGCTTTGTGAAAATATATATATTTACTTGGAATGAAGCAATTTAGGTACGGCGAAGGTTGGAGAGGTTAAAGAAATGTTTATAAATTTAATAAAGTCGGTAAGTATAAGGTGCGTGTATTAGATTTGTATAAGTAGTTTGTGTATTAGATGACAACCATTTAAAACATAGGCGTATATAAATATCTATTCGTCAGTTGGGGGGCATCGCGGTAAGAAGCCCCCGCTTAATAACCATCGGCCAAGTCGCTTATACCCAGCAACTTCTCCGCCGCTGTATTTTATTTTAAGTAAACGAAATACACCGCAACCAACAAGAGTCAAGTAGTTTCTAGAAGCTTCGAGATGCAGAAACGTCGAGAACATTTTAGAAGTCGACTTATGTTATTGTATGCCGATGACGTCATCCATCCCCATCCCGATACGGATTTTAATTTTATTTCATTTCAATTTCAATACTAATTTCAAGGTTAAAGTGATAAGAGCCAAGCTTCATAGTAAGCGCACTCATAACCCGCAAGTTCAAGATAAGGCAGCAATGTAGAAGTTCAACATTTTTTTTGTGTTACTTCTAAAATAATTTTGGCGTGTTACATCAACAACAATAAGTGGTGCAATAGCCTTGAATCCAACGACATCTAGCAATGGTTGAGATTCCCGCATATAATAACTTTTTTGAAATTTTGTATACATATCATTTAGTACAGCATACTGTCCCATTTCAAAGCGACTATTTAAATCATCATAGGGATATGATTCAGAGTTTGTATATATATATACTTTTAAATTAGATATATTACAATAATCAAATTTATTTCCTTCCTGTTTACTTTTTTCTCTTTGTAAGCCGATTATAAGAAATCGTGGACTTTCATTTTGCGGTGAAAGCTTTACATTCCATAAAACATTTGATTCCTTTGATAGTATAGGATTTATATATGATAGTCCCAACTTCTAAACGCCATTGTTATTACCAAATTTTCGTTTTTAATTATCTTGTACATTTCCAATTTTGCAAAGTAACCCAACCATCGTTTCTTAATGCGCCACTTTCAGCTTTATTCAATGATACGAAATTTTTCATGGTTGATGAAAGTGCAAGATTACGTGTACGATCAACTTTAAAGCCATTAATTTCATATCGAATTTCATCGAACAGATATGAAACAAAGTTGTTTTTTAAATTTCACACCTGTTGTTACTATATCATTTCCTCCTTCCTGTTTTACTATAAACCCATGAATGTAAATCATACTCTCACTTGGTAAGACAAAGAGAACCTGATTTTGAATGGGTATACGAATATCATCGTTATTGTTAAACGATTTTGGTATGGATAGTAAGTATGATAGTCTCTTTTTATAATACTCTCATCGTACATAGGTTGTTGAAGTACATTGAGTATTTCATTTATAGTGAATTATTGGTTGATTGATTATCGATATTGTGATTGATTAATTGATTATCGATCAGTTTAAGCCGTTAGCTGTTTAACAGTACAGACCAGTTTAAGCCGGTAGCTGTTGAACAGTACAGTAATAGCAATGGCGTTTAGAAGTTGGGACTATCATATATAAATCCTATACTATCAAAGGAAACAAATCTTTTATGGAATGTAAAGCTTTCACCGCAAAATGAAAGACCACGATTTTTTATAATCGGCTTACAAAGAGAAAAAAGTAAACAGGAAGGAAATAAATTTGATTATTGTAATATATCTAATTTAAAAGTATATATATATACAAACTCTGAATCATATCCCTATGATGATTTAAATAGTCGCTTTGAAATGGGACAGTACTAAATGATATGTATATAAAATTTCAACAAAGTTATTATATGCGGGAATCTCAACCATTGCTAGATGTCGTTGGATTCAAGGCTATTGCACCACTTATTGTTGTTGATGTAACACGCCAAAATTATTTTAGAAGTTACACAAAAAAAAATGTTAAATTTCTACATTGCTGCCTTATCTTGAACTTGCGAGTTATGAGTGCGCTTACTATGAAGCTTGGCTCTTATCACTTTAACCTTGAAATTAGTATTGAAATAGAAATGAAATAAAATTAAAATCCGTATCGGGATGGGGATGGGTGACGTCATCGGCATACAATAACATAAGTCGACTTCTAAAATGTTCTCGACGTTTCTGCATCTCAAAGCTTCTAGAAACTTCCTGACTCTTCTTGGTTGCGGGGTATTTCGTTTACTTAAAATAAAATACAGCGGCGGAGAAGTTGCTGGGTATAAGTGACTTGGCCGGTGGTTATTACGCGTGGGGGCGGGGTTGTTACCCGATGTCCCCCAACTGACGAATAGATATTTATATACGCCTATGTTTTAAATGGTTGTCATCTAATACACAAACTACTTATACAAATCTAATACACGCACCTTATACTTACCGACTTTATTAAATTTATAAACATTTCTTTAACCTCTCCAACCTTCGCCGTACCTAAATTGCTTCATTCCAAGTAAATATATATATTTTCACAAAGCAAGTTGACCAGCAAAATTTGAGTCTTGCTGTAACTAATGCGAGGGTTAAGAAAAAACATGCAAACACTGATAAGAACTCGCTTGACTACCACTACCGATAATCTAGTGTATAAAATTATGTTCACCGCTTAAAGCAAAGACATATCCTCAAAACTTTTAATTTTAAAAGTTTAAATCAAAGACAAACGCCAAGCTTGCCAATTTTAAAAGCTTAAAACAAAGACACCCACCTAATACTTACCAACTTTATTAAATTTATAAACATTTATATAACCCTTCAACCTTCGCCGTATCTAAATTGCTTAAACCCATATTAATGCATATATTTTCATATAGCAAGTCATATCACTTCAGCTAAAGTCAGCCAGCAGAATTTGAGTCATTGCTATAACGAATTCGAGGGTTAAGACAAAAAACATGCAAACACTGATAAGAATCGCTTGACTACCACTACCGATAATATAGTGTATAAAATTATGATCAACGCTTAAAAGCAAATACATATACCAAACTTGCCAATTTTAAAAGCTTAAAGCAAAGACATACACCAAACTTGCCAATTTTAAAAGCTTAAAGCAAAGCCATACACCAAACTTGCCGATTTTTAGCAAAAAACAAAAGGGCCCCACTAGATGGCGCTGGACCGGAGTGACGTCATCGGCTTGAGCCTCTGAGCCTCCTGCCCCAGAAGCCGTGTATTGTATCTACTCACATGTTGAATCAAGATTTAGACATGAGAAAGCGGTCCGAGCGTTGAGTGCCACGTTTGCTCACCGTTAGACCAAAAACGTATTCGAATGAATATTTCCAATGCTCTGTTGGTTAAATTACTGTAAATGAAACTTGGATACACCATTATATGCCAAAAAAAAAAAAAAATGCAGTGGACTGCAAAGGGGGAATTGGCTCAAAAAAAATGTTTTTTTCGGCTCAAATTGTCTCAAACGATTATCAAATATGGCTAAAATATGGCGTCCAAAATGGCTGAACTTTTGGTGAGTACATGTCAAAAGATGCATATCTACATTCCCTAGCATTTATCGACGAGTGCTGCCATCTTCACGTTAATGTCGGAAACTTTGACATAACATTGAAAAAACTTAAATCTTGAAAATTCTTATAAGAATTTTCTTTCTCTTTTCTTAATTTTCTTAATTTTTTTTTCAAGTATTATAAATATTTAATTGCTTAAATAATAATAAGATTATTACTAATTTTAAGTCATGTCTTCTAATTTGTGTTTACATCTTCCTTCTTTAACACAAATAACTACGGCATTATTTTTCATTAAGAAGCACTCGGTGGTTGACAACATAAGCTACAATGTTTGTCCAACTGGTCAATTGAAACCAATGCAGACCTAAACTTTTAAAAGGTTGTTAGAAAAAGTGTATTTATGTATATATCTCTGTGTGTATGTGGGACACTTCTAACCCTCCCCGTGGGTATTTTCTTCTTTCGGTGAGACTTATGAATGTCGCAATTACTCACGGTGGATAAGCATTTGAGCACCATACCCAGGCATATTTTTTGTTTTTACGCATGTCTTTGCTGTTCGACCCGAAGGTGCAACATAGTTTTGTTGGGATTTGACACGAGGATCAGTTTACACTTTGTGCATGAACCTTTATTGTCATATCAAGAAATTGTTAAAGTGACCGACTGGTATGTCATAAGCTGACCACAATCTGGGCAAGTTGGAGCAATTAGCTAACAAATGAGCTTATTTTTGTATGTATTTTAAAGATACTTTATTATGCCCTTTGTTAACTTAAAAAACTAGCTTATTGATAATACAGTAGTCGCCATAATTATTTTGACGAAAAGAAAATGCAAACATTTTGAGTTTTTGAAATAATTTGAGAAAACCCGAATTTATATATTTTCATTTGCTTTTAATGTTGCCAAAATTGTGTAAATTTTTTTAAAAATAACTTGTAAGGATAACAAATTAAAAAAAAAACTTAATTTCAAAGAAGGCATAATTATTTTTACAGTTCAATTTTATGCAAAACTTAACTTAAAGATTAGAAAAATTAATACAAAACAATTTAAAAAAAAAATATATCCTCCACTCGCTTCTATAAGTTTTTAAAGGCGTTTAGGTACCGATTCCACAAGATTTTTTAAAATACCTGCTGGAATTTGCTCCCAAAGAATTTTTATTTCAGAAAAGGTCTCATTCCTAAGTAGTCTAAACCAACAAACGTTTGCTTTCCTTTAATATAGGCTCACAAATTTTCTACAACATTTAAATCATGATTTTATTGTGGCCAGCTTAAAAAATCTACTCCAGTATGATTCAAAAAGTTCATTATAAACTTACTATTGTGACATGGTGAATTATCTTGATGCAAAATAAATGGAAATGCATGATCATTTAAGACATCCAAATATTTGCGTTGGTTCACGTTCCATTAAATGGAACCAAATCACCATGACCACAAGAGGAAATGCATCCTCAGAACATTGCCGACCTGCTGCCATGGCGTTTTGCTTGTAAGTCTGGAGCTACTTCATTTCATGTTTTCCTTCGAATTCGGACAAATCTCTTTTTAGACGAGCCGTGATACTCAAACGTCCATAGAACTCTGTTCCAAAAGCTCATAGTCTTGCAGAGAAAAGCTTTGGCAAATTTGAGTCGTTTTATTTTATTTGCCGGCGGTAATTTCCTAACGGAATATGTACCGAATTGGAATTCTTTTAAACGTCTGCGAATTGTGCGATCGCTAACTGAATTCTGAGAAAAATTTTTCATCTGTAATTCATGGCTTTATGGAGTTGAATAAGGGTTCTTTGAGAACTCCCGTACTATAAGCGATCTTCTTTACGTGTTGTTTTACGTTTCCTGCCAGAACGAGGCAAAAATTTGTTTTTTTGTGCTTATTTATTTGATAGTGAATGTTTTGCCTTGACAAATGTAACTCGGAGCATATTTCTTTGACAGAAATACCATAACTATGCTTCTCTACGATTGCACATCTTTTCTTTCCACCCTCCAACCGCCTATCACCCGTCTTCCGAATTAACGCAATGCTTTTGCATTTAAAGGTGGCATCCCCTGAGCGTTGGTTTAGTTGAAAAAAAAAAACATCTCATTTCAATATTTAATTTCAACTTTAACTATAAAAGAATAACTAAAATAATCAAATACACTTGAATAAAGTTGAATAATTATTTAATACTTTGATACAAATTACCAAATCGTAACTTGCATAAACGTCAAAATACTTTTGCCGCCAAAAAATTATTTCTTTTTGTAATGAACGACTTAAAGAAGTCGAAAAGCGTGGCTTAAATGACTTCGTTTATTCAGATTTAAATTCCTCATACCATGTCTTTTAATAACATGATAATAAGAGAGAATCGTTTGCCGTTAGATTTTATTCATAGAGCACGTGTGATGCCAGCTTTAGTCAAAATATTTATGCCGATCACAATATTTGCCTCAAAATTGGGATTTTTTTTCCTTTCTTTCCTAAACAGTTGGTAACATTTTTTATATATAATGAAATATTTAATTTTTTGTATATTTTTGTTAATAATTTTTAGGTTTCCTCAGTTTAATATATACTTATATTGTATAACTTTGTGAAATTACGGAGATAATTAATTAACTATACGTTTCTCAGCTTTATTATGCAAAATTCTTTCAAAATGTCCTTACTTCTCAGGCTTGCATCTATAAAATGTGTTATAAACACCTTAACATAGGGGGACAAGAAAAAAAGTTGAATTTTTTGAAAACCATACATCTTCATTCTACATAAGTGGGAGAAAAGATAAGTTACAATTGTAAACCCAAAGGATCTCTTATTTATCCAAACTTTAATAAGTGTACAATTAAAATTTTCCAGTTAAAAATAATACATACAAAACTAAATGTACAACTTGTAAAAATCGATGTTTGCTTTACGAACAATTGAGTTTATTATAAAAACTAAAGCGAATTTTGTGATTTAAAAACACTCGAATTTACATTTCCAACTTCTTGGGCTAGTTTTTAAAACTCAAATTTTTCAAATGAGTCTGTTACGAGAATAGAGAGCCGACGGAAAAAGATAAAAGTTTTCTACATTCTCCTCAAGTCTTGCGATTTAAATCTATTTGCACAAGGAAGAACAGAACTATTAAGACAAAGGAAAGAAAACTTAACTGTTTTCTAACTACTGCCTTCAGCTTAGAGTTTGAACAATGAACATAGTCACATTCTTTCACTCAGAAACCAAAAAACCAAAAGGCAGCCTATTGATTTTTTGGTACACTATAATATGTATTAAATAATTTTCTTAAACAGAACAAAACTATTGATTATTAATAGGTTAGTTTATAAAAAAGTTATATGAGAAACCTATTAAAAATATCTGAGTTTTCTATATTTCTTAAATGCGCTGGGGTGGCGTCTGTATTCTCTTTAGGTGCTGCCTATGTGGATGAGTAATGCTTCATTTTGATGGCTTCTAGTCATTGCATTGAGTCTCAATAAAGTAAAAAAAAGTTTTAACAAAATTGCTTGTCAAATTATATGACAATCAAACGCATTGTGGCTAGTTTACAGGGTTGCATTTGTTATCGAGAACTATCAGGAACTTTAGTAATGCAAAAGTGAAGTAGGAGTAAGTGGTTGAGCTAAACGAAAAATGTTTAATTTGTTTTTGCAGACCAAATAAGAAATTTAGGCAGATATGAGGTGAATATGATTGTCCAACAATTTTTTTCTGGTGGGTCGATTCTGACATTAATACATTATGAGGCATTCCAGAATCGAAATTTTCTTTTCATTTTAAATGACTTAAAACTTCTTCAAAATATTAATACAAAAAATTTACAAAGATATCTTGAATATTAAGAAAGTTAGAAGCTTGAAAACAGACCCGCACGTGAGTTTGATATAATATAAAAATCAAGTTACTACAGACGATATTTTATTAAATTCTTTATTTTTATTTTTTTTATTCCAAAGAATGTTAACAATAGTTATTTTGCTTGTATATATCTTCGTATTATTTGTTTCGTATAACTTTAAAGTCGTTTTTCTCAAAACTACGTTTTTTTAAAACTTACAATATTTGGAAGGACATTAATAACATTTTTACCAATCTGAATGAAACTGATTTTTAAAACAGCATTTTAAAATCGTTTTATTCAAAATTTAAAACAAGAAATTAGTAAAAACTGCAATTTTTTTCCAAGTAGGCACATACATATTTCTAAAAAAAGCGTTTTTTAAAATTTTGTCTCATTCAGATAGGGTATTTTCATTACGTTTTTTAATTTATTTTTTTTTTTGTAAATTTATTTGTTTATTTATAATTTTGAAGTATTGTACATTAAGAGTAATCTTTTATAGTACATCAGAAGAGGAAATTGGAATTAATACACTTATAACTAACATAATTAAGATTTTACTTAAAACTATTATAAATGGATTTAAAAATTATCAAAAAAAAAATAAACCTATTAAAAATTATTTCAAACATTCTTTTATCAAGGAACAATAACAAAAAAAAAAAAAAGAAAAATTATTGAAGAAAAGTGTAAGCAGAAAAGATTTAAATTAGATAAAGAAGAGTAAATAAGGAAAAATAATAGAAAAATTATACTACAGAGATGAGAAGTAAATAAGAATAGTACGCTTAAAGCAAACTCTATTAGTTATTTGCTTTAAAAATAAAGGTAATGAATTCCAAAGTCTGATGGTGCTAATGAAGAAAAATCTACTGCTGTTAAGATAGTTGCGTCTAGGAACAATCAAATTGTTGTTCGACCGTACAGATTGGAAGAACTGTAATTTCTCATAAAGGTACCCAGGGTACTGTGTGTTAATAAGATCACACAGTACAACATTTTTCAGCTCATTGATTTGGGACTCAATTCTGAGAACTGCACGTGAAAGTAGCCCCGAAAAGAAGAAGTTCTGCATCATTCGTTTTGTCAAGTTACATGCCATAATAATTTAATATCGATTTCAAGTTAGTAGATATCGTATAGGGGGACTTGTTACGTTTTAGGCTCTTTTGTTTGGCATAACTCGAGAACCACTAGTCCGATTTAACTGAAATAAATTTAAAAAAATTAAAAATTAAAATTCCTTTCATCTGTTCTTGTAACGTTTCCCTACATAAGCAACAGTTTCGCAGTTATAAATAAATGTATGAAGAAAAAAAATATTTTTTGCCTGAAAATTAAAATATTTTTTTTTAAATTCATAAAAAATCCAAAACGGAAAAAAGTGTCAAGTCCTATTACTTTCTCAAAAAGTCACACAACCTATGAACAAAATGAGACATAGATCATGGAAATCGATGTACGCGTTTCGTTTTTATTCACAATTAAGTAAAGGTATGAATTACAAAAATTTGCTCGAGATATGTACAAAATTCTTTGGAAAAAACGTTGATGACTTTTTTATGATTCTCAGAATTAAAAAAGAAATAAGTAATAAACAAAAGGTTATTTCATTTTTATGATTGCGTTAGCAAACTAATAAACGATTATAAATGTGAGTGGACGCTGAATTCCTGTTCTTGCTTTTTAATGGTAGGTACTCCGTTTAGTCAATTAAAGGGAAAAAGGGACGTGCACTTTTTTAAGGTTGTGTGTTTTTCCGTTGGATACCTGGATGCGTCCATTCATAAGTACCTGTCAGTAAAATATTAAATCGATTTTTGTCTTTCAACAAGTGTCGACGAACGCGAAAAGTACAAGTGAATTTTACTCCGGTTTTTAAAAGTGAATAAGAACAAAACATATAATATATTTCAATATGGAAAATAAAAAGTGCGCAAAATTGGATTATTTTTGTTACGTTTGTGGTCATATCGTCCCAAAAATAGACAAACAAGATCGAAAAAAATTGTTTACTGAGGAATTGAAAACAGCGTATTGTCATTATTTTGATGAAGCAGATTTAAGTGGTGCAAATTTTACGCCGAACACACTGTGCAAAAGTTGATAGTATCATAAGCAGAAGTATTTTGGAAAACCGCTCTTTAATATAATGCCTTGTATTATGTTGACAACCTTCAGATCACAACAAATCTTCCATTTGTGTACATTGTATTTGATTTTCTTCAAAATTTCGACCAATGTTTTATACGTTTTCTTCATAGTTGTGCTGAATTCCAATGGAATGGACGGTTTTTGGTTTGTTTTGTGCAACAGCACAGCCTTCAAACTTGAAACTGAACCATCGATAAGTATAATAACGGAGCCAGCGATATAATCCATTCCAATTTTTTCACTAAGCCTGGTATATCATGGCAGTAAGTGAACGTATTTGCTTCGTCAACGAAATAAAATTTCTGAAACTAAATTTTAAAATTTTAAATTTGAAATTTCAGTTGCGCTGACATTTTGCTCTGTGAGTTTTTTACGCTTCAAAAATGATGTCAAAAATTCAGATTTTTTTTTGTGATAGTCCCAGCTTAGCCACAATGTAATCCATTTCCATTTGTGTTAGCGGTCGTGGTGCATTGTTTTCAATATCGGGTGTCCAAACAGCATCATCCAAATTGGTCGAATTGGTGAAAACGGTTTCTGCTTGCAGGGACACAGTATCCAGACTCGGAGGTTTAGGTGTATCGGTATCAGCAGCGCGTTTAGGTTAGGTCTTCCACCCAAATTACTGGCTTCATAAAAGACAACTTTGCACCTTTCCCATGTATCCACATTATAAAGGTATTATAACAACTTTTGCACAGTGTGTTCGGCGTAAAATAAATACTTCTGCTCAATATGAATGTGAAGATTGGAAAGCAAGAACTCCCGAGCTATAGAAACAATTAAAATTACGTAATACACCTTTGATAAAGGATCTAGATGATAATTTGTTGCCATTGCTCCACATGAAATAAGGAATAGCTGGAAAATTATGACAATAGCTATGAATTATGACAAATATGACTGTTTGAAATCCATCTTTCCAAAACTCCGTGAAGCTAAAATTAGAAACGGTACGTATCGTTGTCTGTATTTAGATATTGTCATATCTAAAATTGTTCACTTCGATATATTCGCATTACCAATAATTTTTTCGCTTTTTTTTATATATAAAACAGATATTCTCAATGGACCGGATATACGAAAATTAATGAAAAGCGATTCTTTCACAAATGTGCTTTCGACCCATTATAACCACCTATGTGCATGGGACGCATTGAAACAAGTCATCGAAGGCGTTTTAGGAAAGAACCGTGTACAGCGAGATGACATACAGACATGAGTGGACAAGTTCACAAATGTGCTTTCGAACCATTATAACCACCTATGTGCATGGGACGCATTGAAACAAGTCATCGAAGGCGTTTTAGGAAAGAACCGTGTACAGCAAGATGACATACAGACACGAGTAGATAAGTTGCTGTATTATTTTGAAAAAACAATGCATCCATGACGTTTAAATTACATTTCATGCATTTTCACCATGATACCTTTTTTGCATAATTACCTCAGAAATCAGACGAACAGGAGAGAGGTTAAACCAGGTGACCATGCCAATGGAAAAGCGATTCAAAGGCAAAAATTAGATGCATTGCTTGCGGAGGTTTGTTGGTGGAGTTCTAAAATTATACAGGTTGAAGATGAAAGTACCGAAGATTTTGGTGGACACACATGCCATTGAATATTATGTCTATCTCGTATGATGATGCAGACTCAGAACATGAATATGAACATCCTACGAAGAAAAGAAGATCATCAGAACCACAAACGTCAACTTCAACGAGGATGGATATTGACAATAATTGAAAATGTTCTAAATTTTGGTTTTATGCATAGATAACATATAAAAAAGTCATATTTTCTGTGTAAGAATAGCTGCAATATGAATCGCAATTTTTATTTTCATGCAAAATAAAGTTTATAAAGAAAAAAAACATATTTGTGGATTTGTAATCCAGTCATTGAGCAAAAAATTAAGCAAAATGGATGGGCGCATATTTTAAGGGTAGCTATATACCTGATTCAGGTGTGCTTTATAAATTTTTAGAAACGTTCGAAACTCAAATGTGGGTGGAATTTTTTTTTTATATCTGAGAAACACATTTATTAGAGTTTATTACTTTGGTACCGCAATCATAAAAATCAAATAACCTTTTGTTTATTCCTTTTATTTTTAATTCTGAGAATCATAAAACAAGTCATCAATGTTTTTTCCAAAGAGTTTTGAGCAAATTTTTGAAATTCATATCTTTACTTAATTGTGAATAAAAGCGAAAGGCGCACATTGATTTCCATGATCAATGTCTCATTTTATTCATAGGTTATGTGACTTTACGTGAAAGTAATAGGACTTGACACTTTTTTCAGTTTTGGACTTTTTACGAATTTAAAAAAAATTTTAATTTTCAGGCAAAAAATATTTTTTTTCTTCATACATTTATTTATAACTGCGAAATTGTTGCTTATGTAGGGAAACGTTATATGAACATATTAAAGCAATTGTAATTTTTAATTTTTTTAAATTTGTTTCAGCTAAATCGGACTAGTGGTTCTCGAGTTATGTCAAACAAAAGAGCCTAAAACGTGACAAATTCCCCTATACGATACTTACCAACTTGAAATCGATATTAAATTATTATGGCATGTAACTTGACAAAACGAATGATGCAGAACTTCTTCTTTTCGGGGCTACTTTCACGTGCAGTTCTTAGAATTGAGTCCCAAAATCATGTGTTGTACGGTGTTATGTATAAACATGATATTACGCATATTTAGGTATTCAACCAAACTACAACCAAGTATATCCTTGCTTCGCAGAGCAATATGGTCAAAGGCCTCAAGGAGCTTGTGTTGAGATTGTGAGCCCAGCTTGCTGTATACGATGTCTGCAAAATTTATGTGTGGCATTATTAGTTGTATTACAAGCCTTCGCCGAGTCTCAAGGGGAATAAAATCCGAAGAAGCACGTAGGTAACGTAAGGTACCGTAAATTTTACTTAAGGTATGATTAATATGATCACTACAATTAAGTTTTGCATTTATAATGTAGCCAAGATTTTTTACTTTACTAACAAATGTCAGCTTAACAGCTCCTATTAATAAAAACAATATCCACAAAACAAGAATCGTTCCTAGCAATTGGCAGTACTTTCGATTTAGACGGATTAATAAAAAGCAAGTTGTTGGCAGCCCACTTGTTGAGCAATGATAAATCATAGTTTAGCGTATAGGTTAAATCTTCAAAAAGTCCAGCAGGTCGAGAAAGATAGATCTGAACATCATCAGCATAACCATGATTGGTTGCATTTTTTTTTTTTAAATTTTGAAATTTTTTTTATCAACCTAAGAGCCAGCAGAATGCCCGCAGTGCGAAAAGAAGTCTTTTACATTCAAATTTTTTTAAATATAAATGTATATTTTACCATATTTGAAAATTGTACAACTTTTTAAAATTTTTACAATTTCTTCTAATAAAAACCATCACGTGATATTGAATCACTCTTTTTTCTCTCCTCTTATTATATTGCCGGCCTTAAGTTTTTATTAGCAAAAATACGTGCTATAAAATGTGAAATAAGTATTCCATATTTCCAAATACAGTTTTTTATTACAACACTCAAATTCCTCAAGTTCCACAAATCCATAGTTTTCGCAGTGAAAGAGGACAAGTTTTTAAAGCAACGCTACTTCATATATTTTCCATCACATTTTATTGTGAATTGTGTCATGGGGTAACCCCTATATCAATAGCAACACTACATACATAAAAGGAAAACTTGACAATTATGATCAGGTATGGGCACCACTACCTGGTATTAAATTAAAAATAAATATTTAAAATTATTTTGTTGATATTATGCGAAATTTTAGAAGCTTAATTAAAATAGCCTGATTGTATTTAAAGTTTTATTTCAAAAATGGAGAAACTTAACTCCAGTTCACGTTTCTCATTAATTTCTTTCTCTCAACTCAATATATAAACATCAATTGGTCAATCTTTTCTTTTGTCATATTCTACTTTTTATTTTCCTATCTTGCAGCTAACTAAACATATGTTTATAATTTACCGCAATTTTGTGCCGCAATTTTTTTGTTAATTTCTATCAATGAAACCAAAAAGAATTCAGGTTTAATTTTTTTATTTTTAATATGCATTAAAATTTTTCTCAGTGCATAGACCACAAAACAATACGAGTCTTTAAATGTAGTGGTGCCCACACCTGAGCATAAAGGAAGCCTAAGGTCAGGTAAGGTGTGATTCTTTAGCATGTAATGCAATTTTATGTAATTTATTTAATGCATTTAAGGTAAAACTCAATTGTATGAATTCAAATATATATATTATAAAAACCTTACAAAAATAAATAAATACATACAATAAAATAAATAAATAATATAAAAATAAATTTAACTGATTTTTTAAATATGCATGTGAATACATTTTACTATAAGGAATAATATTTTGATACACTTAGAATAACAGATACTTCAAAATTAAACAAAAAATTTTAAAATATAAATTTAACGCGTATAAATGAACAGGCGTATTTTATTTTTTTCTTTAATAATTCTCATTTCATATCCTCGTTCTCATATAAAGCTCATTATTTTTTTTTTTTTTTCTTATTATTTTAATTTATTAATTTTCTCTTATTATTCTTTTTATATCAAAAAAAACGTCGCTTTCTGAGATTAAATCAAAAAATCATGTGTAGTAGAATTATTGTGCAGACAATTGAGACCAAGCTGAGAAAAAACATTTGATTGTTTGAAAATAATTTTTAATTGGTCTTACAAAATTTGACAGTAAGATGAATTAAAAACTAATTAATTATTTTAATATATACAATATTTAAAATATTTTAAGCCGCAATAAAACAAACAAACTACATCGAATGGAGCTTACATTTATTATTCGAGGGGTCCCAGGGGTAGCTGATCATGAATCTGACGTCAAAAACGGGAAAAAATAAAAAAATGGCATCGAAATAATGGGGGCTAAAAATATTTGGTTTCAAAATAAAAATTTTTGTTTTAAATCTTATTTTAAAATAAATGGTTTTAAACTGCTAATGTTTACTTTAAACGTATATTTAAAAACATTGTCTTAAAAACAAAAAAGCTTTTGTTTTAAATTTTACTTTACAAACATTTGTGTTTAACTTAAATAAAATTGTTTAAAGCTCTATCTTATAAACATATGCGTTTAATATGAACACAATTTAATTTAATTTTAACACATATTTCCCTCAGTGCAGGAATTCAATATAAAAACAATAGAGTTATCCTATTTATTTTATATGAGGTTTAATACTTTCATCCGGTAAAAACAATATTTTTATAGTATTCTTTTTGTACAAGTAATATAGAATGATTCATATTAAAGATATAGCAAAAACTATTGTTTTTATAGTAGCTTAAAGCACTATTGAAATAAAAGGATATCACGTCAGTTTTTCTATTGAAATTATTGAAAAACATTTTTTAAGCTCACCATAAAATTAATAGTTTTCTTACTATGTAAGTAATGGGAATAATCGCATTGATGAATTTTAATGGAATAAAACCATTTATTATATTCGAAAACATATTATTATTACAGGATTTCCTTCTGAGTGTATTTTTGCTGCAAGTGTCACGTCGCGTGGAAATAGTTCTTTCAAATGGATTTTGAAATTTCAATAGAAAACTATTTTTTCCATTGGACAGTGTGTGCGTATTTGTAAGAACTTTTTTTAAAAATTTATTTGCATCGGATATGACGGAGCATATAAAATTTCAGAATTTGCTTTTTCAAAACAATTTGCTTTTTTTGAATTTTTCTAGACAGTTTTGAAATAAATTAAATTTGAAATAAAATCACACAAAATCTGTAGCCTCGAGCATAATTCTGAAACAAAGTTACGACTCAAAAACTTCAATTCCAACAGTGTGTGAGGAGTCGAAAGGAGAATTCTACAATACTAACCTTAAAGTTTTGACATTAGATTTGGGGCTGTTCATATATTACGTAACATGTTTTTGGCCAATTGTATACCACCAATTCCCCTTGTCACACTTTGTCATAAAATCTTGACTCTCCCTCCCGATGTAATGTCACACTTTTTTTTTAAATTTCTTGATTTTTTTTTAGAATTAAGCAGCTTGTTATTAAAAAAAACAAAGAACACGTTATATTAATTATAAGTTTATTATTATGGAAATTTAACGTTGTTCTCTTGTGTCTGACCAACAATTTGATGAAATATTTGACCATGTGAAGCTTTTCTGACGTTAAAAAGAAAGTGAATAATGTTGTTTGTTTTAGTTTATTTGCAACACTTTAATTTTTGCTTTGAACGTGAAGTTATAACAGCTGTTTTCGATGACTGCTTTAGAGTAAGAATTCTACTTCAGTTCAAAAAAATAACGAAGTAACTTTAGCTCCGTTTGATACATTTATTTTCTCTTACAGCTCTATTCTGCTTGTTAACTTAACAAGGAATTGTTAAGGAACTCTTGTTAATATTATTGTTATGTAATGTAAATGTTCATATTCTAAAAAATCATTTGAAAGCTCTAAAAAGCTTTAAGGCTCACCATTCGTGGTGAGAATGTGAAACTCACAGCATTCAAACGCCAGCTGTTTTTCGATGAAATTTTATTGTTTATTATACCAGCAAGGAAAGAATTTAGTATTCTCCAGATTTTTTTATTTAAAACACAAATTTACATTTTTTTAATGACCAAACAAAGTTTGAGTAAACCACGCAGGAGCAGCTTCTATTTTATATACAATTTTTGCCGGCAGCACCCTCAACTTTTGGCTGGCATATGTATATAATTATATTTGGATTTTTCATTTCGGTATTTAATTGTATTTATAGTTGGATAGAAATAAAAAAAAATATATAAAGAGATGGATTGAAGGAATCATTTTCATTTTGAAGACTTTTAAATAGCGCCGTCGTTAAATTTTTTCCTTTCTTTGATCTTCTTCATTATCAAAACTTAAAACACCTAAAAATCCTTCCATTTGTCACAGTCTTATTTATTTTAATTCAATATGATAATATTATTTTTATTATTTGCACAACAATTCTCTAGCTAAGCACATAAATATTAAGATTATTGTCGTTGTTAAGATACTTTGTGCAATTAACAAAATTGTTAAGAAAAGGGCTTTTAAATTTTCACCATAATACGGAACATTAACAAATTGTTAATATAACTATTTTGTTAATGTGCTGAGCTTTGTTAAGCTGGTAGAATAGGGCTGTTCATCTTTGTTTATTGAAGCTGCTACACTTGTTGAGAGTGTTTCAAATGCTTTTTATGCCTTTGCTCGATCATTTAACAAACATTATTTTAACTGTCTTTTTTTCGGTTTGCGATCCGGTCGTTTTATTAGATGCATTCTTTTATTGATACAAAATTAAAGCAATATTTACAATGAAATTAAATTTTAATAAAATTAAAATTTTTACAGCTGAATTCAAAAGTTTTGTTATGACGCAACGAACAATCGACCATCGTCACCTCCCCCTTTCCCCCTTAAACATGTTACGTAATTTATGAACAGCACTTTATAAGTATTTTTGGAAAGAGGAAATCTTTTTTTACTATTAGAACCAAAGACTAGTTTGTTTTCATTACTTCAAACAAATTTTTCAAAACATTAATTCTTATTCTAAAAAAAAAAAGATTTGCACCAACTTTCGCAATTAATAAAATCTAATAAAAATATTTTATCAGTAATAATCGTTTTTGATTTTTATTTTGCTCTTTATATGCTCTTTATATGCTTATTTTTTAAAAAATATTTTTATATACTTTTGTATTCATTTTAAAAATTCTTTTAATCTCCCATTGAGCATTTTTTAATAAATCTAGATATCTTTTAATGTTAGCTCAATTCAAAAACAATTTAAATAATTCAAAATAAAATTTCCAAACTGCAAAATTTGTAGCGAGTTACAATTGTATGCATAATGCAAATGCAAATTTATTTTTTTTTTGTTGTACATACTTCATTAGTTTGAATGGTTTCAAAAGTTTTATTTATTTAATCTTTAGGCCTGATTGTAATAATAAAGAACAGCTGAAATGTAATTTAGTTAATGTTGAAATTCCTGAGCATTATAACAGACGCCCTGATCACACAAAATTGAAGCAAACAATTTCACATTTTGTTTTCTATAAAAATCTCTGTACAAAAACGTTTTAACAGTTAATAATATGTATATTATTGATTGGCGTAACTTAATTAGTGATTTATATAACTTCATATATAAGTTATATTTAACAATTTTCGTTTTAGAAAAATTGTTCAGATATCTGAAATCTAGAGCCCGCAAAATCTACTTTTATGCCCATTTGATATTTAATTGCACTTACACTGAAAATTGTGGTGCTAAGTTCTAATGTTCTAAATTTTTCAATATTAAATTTCTGCTACTTTCAGTATTCTTAACAATAGAAAAATTCTGAAGTTATTGGACAGTTATAACTTATGCAGTTTAGTCATCACAGGAACTATCTAGCGTCTTTAAATTTAAAAATTGAGATGTGTTGAAAAAAATATTATCAGCAATATTTATTTAACTTAAGTACTCAAACAACAATAAAAAACAACAAAATAGGTGAAAATTGTTTAATGTTTGTTATATAGCAATTTTATTACTCTTTTTGATGTTGATATAATATGATATATTTAACAATTTTCTCATTTTATCAGTAAACAAATTTATTCTTCATCTTGTTTATTTTAAAATTAATTTATTCTTAACACCTTCAAAATATCATTTCTTCTAGAGTAAACAAAAACGAGTGTAACGTTGTCTGAGCTCTCCAAGTTAGTAACTTCCAATTTTCCATCGCAAACTAAAACAGCTCTGCTTACTTACTACGTATGCATGTGAGGCAACAGAAAGTTAGTGAAAGAGAGCCTAAAACAAATGGGCCATTAAATTTTTGCTTTTGTGGTAGTACGAAGGGGAAATTGTACTCATGCAGAGAGAACAGATAAATTTCAGATAAATTTAAAAACTAATGTCATCACTATATCGGTGCTCTTCGCACTCTTTGGATGATACAAGACTCGTCGATAAGCGATGCCATTTTAAGCAGGCGTTCCCGTTATTTTTACAGACGATAAGATTACACTTCAGTGACGTTTAGTCGCTGGAGAAATAATGGTTTTTAAGGAATGACCAAATGTAGAGCCCAAGAACATTGCAACACATGAAACAACTTTATGGTCTAGATAAACCAGTATTGGAAGATAGTAAAAAATATTTAAAAGATAAACTTAACATATACATAAAAGCATTTTTTTTTAAAGTGTAAGTGAGTCTTTCTTGAGGAGTCTTGTTGTTTTTACTTCTCTCTAGATATTTTAAGGCACCAATACTCAAAGGACTACCACAAAGAGGCTCCAAAGCTTTTTCTCCTACATTTGTCTCCAACAGAAGTATATATGCATATAAGCTAAGGTATATACAAGCTTTTCTTAAATAAAATGCTAGATATCTGCAAATAACATTTACAAGCTTAGATTCCACACTTTTACTGACGGTTTCATTAAATAAAAAATGCTCCAAATTCAGATTTTTTGATTATAATACAATATATTAGGGGCATCACACCAAATTCGTTAGTTTGTTAGTTGTTACTTGTTATTATTTTACACGCGCTTTGTTTTTGAAAAATTATCAAACAAAAACAAAGTGCTTTTTAAGCAGTGCTAAAGAAGAGTCAAATCAATATATGCAATGATTATAAGCTTATATTAAGACTTTTTCATATAACTACTTCAATTTTTCACATAATTTTTTTGTAATATGATGCCCGATCAATCTTCTTAGTAGCAAAATAATAATAATATTATTAGCAATATTTTATAAGCAATATAATATGAGAAAAAATTATAGTCTGGATGAAATCAAATTGAACAGCCAGGCGCGCAACCTGAAATTTTTTTGGGGGGATTTTAAAATAGGTCGGACTTAGATATAAAAAAACACGTTACTACAGCGGCTATTGTGTACTGGTTAGTGAGTCCGATTTTTGTACTAATAGTTCCTGATAAGAACCTCAGCCAGGACAAGCAACAACTTATCATTCAACTCCTTCACCTCCAGTGGCGGACTGGCCATACAAAGTAACTGGAGAATTCCATAAGCGCCGGTGCAATTTAGGGCCGGTGGCCGTATAGCACATAAGAAAATGGTCCCTAACAGTTTTAATTAGCAAAATTTAGTCTTTGCTCCACATTTGCATTTATTACATATCTTTCAAATAGTTAATATTTTAAAGCACATTTATTAATATACATATCAAATAAAAACAATTTCCTAAACAAACTTATAATATACTTTTATAAAAACTTAATTACATAGCATTTGCTAGTATTCTTTATATTTTTTTATGGAAGGGTGGACCATCATAGAGCTCTTAGAAATAATATAATACATTTTTATACAATTCGGCTAAAAATGCAACGAAAACGTTAAGAAATAGCCAAAAAGCATCAAAAGGTGACGAAAGTGATAAAATTGCTACTGTAATAATTTTACAATCCACAGAAAAAATAGCAGAAGGTACATACACCAATCTGAAGAAGAGCAAGCAAAAACTTCTTGACATTTAAACTCTTCTGAAGCTTATTTATTTTTACACCAACATTGAAAACTTGGTGTATTGAAAACTTAAGTTGCTTCAATAAAATATCTGAAGAAAAGTCTTTGATTTAAGTAAATACAAAGGCGTGATATTCTTGAAAGAACTATTAACACTAGTGATAACGGCCCGAAAATCGGGTGTACTTCCCTACTTCGCCTTGGAAATCACACTTTCTCATTCACATTGGAGTGAGTTAGTGTCTTAAGTCTTTTTACCATTTTCTCTACTTTAAAAGCTCATATCTGCTAAACGCTATCACTTTTCAAAAATTTTATAATTTTCTGCTTACCTACATCTCAAGACTTTTTTAATTATATATCAAGTTTTGCTGTAGTGTTTGTAGATTTGCTGGAATAAGGGGACCCTTACAGAAATAAATATATAGATTATATAAGCAATATGCAAAATATGAATTAGCTTCAGAGAAAATGAACAAGAGGCAGCTTATACGTTACAATATGAGTTCATTGATCATGGACATTTTTTAGAATTGGTTCGTTTAATAAGTAAATATGATGTTTGTCTGAAAGAATATGTTAAAAAGTTTATAGTCAAGTATGCTATTAACAAATTATAAAGGAAGAGGATCCTTAATTTATATATTTTTAAAGGCATGTTGTTTATATTTTATTCCCACTTTTTTACCCGTTTTAGGCTGGTAAAATGCCATTTGTCGTTTTTTACGCCTGCGTGAATTTTTTAAGATATGCGTGCAATTTTTTATTTTGGATTTTTGACCAATATTGACAAAGGCTATCGAGCTATCGCTTGATCCATTTGCTTTTTTATTTTAAAGGTATCTTCAGAACATGCTGCACCTTTATTTATGAATGGAAAATATATTTTTTCTGAACTTTAAAAGTATCTTGAAACATTGTAAAACGTTTTAAATATAAACATAATGAAGAATAATGCCTAAAGGTGAGAGAGCCGGTCAAGTCATTAATTTCCAGGTCAAATTTTAGGCCCCAGTCCGTCACTTTACAGCTTACAGCAGTAAATTGCAACTTTTGGGAGAAATATTCGCATGGTAAAATTAACAAACAAACAAAGAATTCTACCACAATAATAACGTACATAATAGCTGCATTCCCATGGCACTGGATCAGATCAAATCTCAGTGGAATAGTTTTAGTTATACTTTATTACAATTTGGCAGCACTCGCGATGAAGTGTCAAAATACGAGTGCGAGCAGTAGAAATAGAGCCCGGAAAAGAGTTGGTTCTACTTCTTTTTATGGATTGTGAATAAAATAGAGCCACACTCTAGATCAACGACCACGGGAATGCAGACTAAAGACAACTAAGAATAAGTTTATAAAAAGTGCGATCAATAATTTGCTTTTTACAGAAGAAAAAGTCAGTTACAGGACTATTGTGATTAAGATTAACAAAAAAAAACCAAAACTACATTTTCAAATTCAGTTTACGCTTACTTTCAGCGAGTCTATCTAAAATAGAATCCACTGATGGCGATATCTCTGTACAGATTTAGCAATGTGAGACTGTTTAATCTATCTAGCAACATCGTGCTTCCTTAATAAGCATTGGTAAATTAAATTTACTAGAAAATATTGCACAGTTCTTAGGCTCCAAATACTGTATTTTTTCCATCGCCAGTTTTATTACTAACTTTATACCAAACATTCAGTTTCATTTTTAAATCATCAAAATCGCCTTGCAAATCATTTTAATAAAATCCAATTAGTTTTTTAAAAACACCTAAAATATGGCATCTAGCAGTTTTGTATCGTCACGAAAAAGTGTGAAATGAATAGTGGAAATAGATGTTTTTAAAATCTAACTTGTCAAAAAATTTTGACATTAGTGTTGTGACGCATAAAATTCAACGGCAAATTTTATCGCCACAACAAGCCACAACAAGCACGAGAGGCACGTGGTGAACATCGCCACCATAATTTAATTTGTTAATATATATTTACATTTTTAAACATACCCACATTGTTATACACTATTTTTTTCTAGGTGTACACAAATACACTGAAGTACAAACAAAAATAAAAATACATGAATTAAGCCCTGTCTTTGTCTTACACTTTTAGATTCACATAGGTAGACAGACACAAAGGAATGCAGCGCAGCTGGGGTAGTTGTTGTCCAGTTATACAAGAGGAGAAAATCACAAACACATGCAATAGTAGTCTTTCGCCAAGCAAAGCCAAATTGCTGTGCACATATGTTTAAGGCATAAACAAGCAGCGCAACAAGGAGGAAAAACTCGGCACGTGACAACAACAACGAGAGCGATGTACGGGAACTTGCTTACGCCAAAAATGCAAAACGGGAACTTGTTGACAAAATCAACAGTCTCGAAGTTTCGACAACGGGAACTTGTTTACGCCAAAACGCACACATAAGATCGTATAAATAGCAGGCGGCAGCTACAGTTCGGGATTCAGTTCTTTTGAATAAACTCGCGTGTAACAATTCAGTGAGAATAAACATCAGTACGATTAATTTGGAATTAACTTCAGTGCGAAAATAAAACAATTCAGTGGTGAAGACAGCAAGTGCGAGGAATAAGTGGGGAAAAATCGCCGATCTAGCTATCATACCATAGACAAGGGAACACACTGTTCGATCGTTCGAAGAGACAACAGGCAAACAGCGAACGAGAAGAAATCTACCGTGCCAGGAAGTCGAGTAAGTGGAAACATTAGCAGAGTCGGTGGCTTGTATGCCCCTGCGAAACCCAACCAAGAACAGAGTCGGTGGCTTGTAGGCCCAACTGTTCAAAGGACATCACCAGCAGAGTTGGTGGCTTGTAGGCCCACCTGCACACACAACAGTAGCGAAGTCGGTGGCTTGTAGGCCAACTCGCGAAAGCATCAGCAGATTCAGTGGCTTGTAGGCCCGGCTGTTTTATTTTTTTTAGCAGAGTCCGTGGCTTGTATGCCCGCCTGCTCCAATAAAAGGTACATAGTCCGTGGCTTGTAAGCCCGCGTGCCTATTTTTGTTTCGAGCAAAAGCGTCCGCGGCTTGTAGGCCCGCCTGTTGAACAGCAGCCGAAGCAGCACATACCCTGAAACATAGCTTGTGAATTAAATCAATAATCAATAACTATATTGTCACTTTTAGAATCCACCACAATAAACATTGTTAATTTTTTAAATTTGAAAAATACTTAGTTTTCTTGTTTGAGCCCTGGGAACCCGCTGAGCATACCTCAGCAACATCAAAAGGACCAACCAGAGGTTCGTTACAAGTGGCGCACGAGCAGGGACTATCTTCACAGGAAAACAACGCAGAAACAACGCAGAAACAACGCAGAAGGAGTAAAGATTCAACACAGGAAATAACGGAGAAGAAACAATATGGTGCGAACTACATGGATTTATGCACTTCGACGAGACGACTTGGTAGCCTACGCTAAAGAGCTTAACTTTAGCAGCGAAGGAACCGTCGAAGAACTCAGGAAAAGATTTGCGACATTTTCACTGGAACCAGAACAAAAACCGGAGATAGAGCAACGACTTCTCGAGCTGGAGGCAAAGCACACAAGAAGTATTTCTCCATGCCCTCTTGCGGTACCGCCCGTGAGCATAGCACCATCGGGATCAGGAAATACAGATATCGGTACCTCAGAAAACAACGAGGTAATGCCAGAAGTACAGCCAGCACCAGAAGCCCAGCAAAACCACAATCCATACGCTGCGGTAATTGACAAGGTAAGAAAGTGGTCTGTGAAATACGACGGAGGTCGAGATCCGCTCGCATTTATTGAACGCGTGGAAGAACTGACAGAAGCGTATGGCCTAGGAAGAGACCACCTTACCCGAACAACGTCGGAATTATTACGAGATCGTGCTCTGACATGGTTCCGAAATAATAACCGAATGTGGCGCGAGTGGAAAAGCTTCAAGGAAAACTTCTTGAATTTCTTTCTGCCAGCAAGATATTTCGAGAGATTGGACGATGACATCAGGCAGAGGCAACAGCTCGCTGGAGAGTCCTTTAAGGATTACGTTCTCGCCCTGCAGAGCTTAATGCGACATTCGAATTACGACGAATATCAGAAGTTGGAAAGGACGTTTCGAAACAGTCGGCAAGAGTATCAACTCTACATTAAAAGAAAAGATTTTAGTAACCTGGAAGAGCTAATAGCGTTGGCTGAAGATTTTGAGTGCATACACGCGGACACGGCACCTACACAAGCACCGGCCCAGCGGCCTAGAGAAGAACGTCATCGCATGGTCACACAGGCTCCGGAGACATCTATAAATCCACGAACGGCATGTAGACGATGTGGTAGAGATGGTCACATGCGCTACGAGTGTCGAAATTCATGGGTAATGTTCTGCTGGGAGTGTGCAAAACGTGGCCTTAGATCAAATGACTGCTGTCGTCGGCATTCGGGAAACGGACGGAACACCCGGTAGAGGCGAGGCCTATCGGGGAACGCACATACTGTCCCTCGCATCACGTAGAAAGTGTGCAGCACGACGAGGCTCACATATTTGCAAATATTACGCTCGGAGAAGAAATTCAAGGGACCACCATAGACACAGGAGCAACCAGGAGTTTTATAAGCAAACGATTAGCAGAGAAACTGGCACACGCAGGAGAAAGGGTAGAGGAAGATATAGTCGTTAGAATGGCCGACAGTTCTGTGCGAACAGTGAGCGAAGCACTGATCCTGCAAATAAGGTTGGGGGAAAACACTTGCAGGATTCCACTACTCGTCCTACTCGATATAGTGGATGAGGTGATTTTGGGAATGGACTTTCTGCTACAAACTCAGGCAACTTTTACATGTAGTGGCCATACCATCACGTTGAAAAGGCACGAGGCGACAACAGGTGCTAGCGTTGCCCCATTGTACACAGTGGTGCGAGAAGTCGAAGCAACGGAAGAGGAGAAAATGGAGAGGTTCTTAAGGAGAGAATTAGCCGAGTTCGAAAAACTACAGGGCCTATCCAACATTACGACCCACAAGATAATCATGCAAGATGATAGACCCATAAAACAGAGATATTTCCCGAAGAACCCAGCGATGCAAGCTATCATTAACCAGGAGATCGACGAATTGATCGAGAAGGGGTGCATCGAGCCCTCATACCTCGAGCCCTCAAAGAAGACTGGAAAATGGCGACTCTGCGTAGACTACCGGCAATTAAATGCAAAATCTGTACCGGATGCTTACCCAATACCAAGAATACACCACATACTAGACCGACTACGAGATGCCAAATATATTAGCAGTCTAGATCTCAAAAATGGGTATTGGCAGATTCCGATGGAGGAAAAGAGTAAACAGTTTACTGCATTTACGGTACCGGGTCGTGGACTTTTCCAATGGCGAGTTATGCCTTTTGGGCTGCATTCAGCTCCCGCAACTTTTCAACGAGCGTTAGACCAAGTGATCGGTCCTGAAATGGAACCGCATGCGTTTGCCTATTTAGACGACATTATTGTTACTGGGAGCTCATTCGAACAGCATATGGAAAATCTAAAGGAAGTGTTTCGTAGACTCCGGGCGGCGAACTTGAAAATCAACACGGAGAAATGTGAATTCTTTCAACGGGAAATAAAAAATTTGGGCCATGTGGTAAGCAGCCAAGGAATACATACCGATCCAGACAAAGTATCAGCGATAAAGGAATTACAACCCCCCACAAACACGAAAGAATTACGACGAGTTCTGGGAATAGCTTCATGGTATCGACGCTTTCTTCCAGAGTTTTCGACCATCGTACACCCCTTACAAAACTCTTAGGAAAAGGAAAGCATTGGAAGTGGAGTGAGACCCAGCAGGAAGCGTTTGAAGCCCTCAAGGGGAAGTTAACTGAGGCACCAGTCTTGGCATGTCCAAACTTCGATGAAAAGTTTACGTTACAAACCGCCGCCAGCGACTATGGCCTTGGAGCTGTTCTAACACAAGGCCAGGGCGATGAGGAGAGAGTAATTGCGTACGCCAGCCGACACCTGAATAAGGCAGAGTGTAATTACTCACCAACGGAGAAGGAATGTCTCGCGATTGTGTGGGCAATCCGGAAATGGGGGTATAGGTTCACAATGATAACGGATCACTTGTCTTTAAAGTGGTTAAACTCGATAGAGAGTCCTTCAGGTCGCGTCGCTAGATGGGCATTAGAACTGCAGCAACATACGTTCGATATACAATATCGAAGAGAAAAGCTAAACGTAGTCGCCGACGCCTTATCCCGGCAACCGTTAGAGACGTTACGGAAAACAAGTACGGAAGAAACCCAAGAAAACACATGTAACTGGTTACACAAGAAGATGCAAGAAGTCATGGAGAGAACCCAGCGAAGTTCCCAGACTATGTGATAGAAGATGGGCAGATGTACCGTGACATACCGAGTCAGGCAAACGATGAAGATTGTGTCCCGTGGAAGCTTTGTGTACCAAGCTTCTCAAGAGAGAGAGTTTTGAAAGAAAGCCACGATAGTGCATGTGCTGGCCATTTAGGAATACGGAAAACTATTCCGAGAATAGCCAATAGATTCTATTGGCCAGGAATGTTCCGCGATATCGGCCGTTATGTTCGTCGCTGCGAATCAAGTCAACGCTACAAGCCAAGCCAACAGAGTCCCGCTGGTAAAATGCTTACCCAAATTGCGGAAGAGCCTTGGGCAATATTGTGCGCTGACTTCGTGGGACCTTTGCCCCGGTCAAAACATGGTAACATAATGCTTCTTGTATTTTTCGACAAGTTCTCGAAATGGACTGAAGTGATCCCGCTTCGCAAAGCAACCAGCGATCACCTCCAACGCGCGTTTCGAGAACGTATTCTAGCGCAATTTGGCGTCCCAAAGGTCCTCATTACGGACAACGGCGCACAATTCTCGAGTCGAACTTTTAAGAAATTCTTAGCTGATATGGGTGTAAAACACCAGTTCACCGCGCCATATACACCGCAGGAAAACCCGACGGAACGCGCAAACAGAACGATCAAAACGATGATAGCCCAATTCACAGGCGAACAACAAAAGGTCTGGGATGAACTTCTCCCAGAAATCTCCCTGGCTATGAACACAAGTGTCTCTGAAACTACGGGATACAGCCCAGCATTTTTAATCCAAGGACGAGAACTTAGATTACCAAAAACACTGTATGACGAACATACATTTGGCACAGGGCAGGAGCCCCTGACAGCTTCAGAACGGGAAATGAAGTTGAAAGATATTTTCGCGATTGTACGCCGAAATCTGGAAAGAGCGGCCCAGGATCAAGCTCGACACTACAACCTGCCAAGGCGAAACTGGAGTCCAAAGATCGGTGAAGTTGTTTTGATAAAACAACACCACCTGTCAAAAGCGATAGATAACTTTGCGGCTAAGTTGGCCCCAAAGTTCGATGGTCCATACAAAATCATAGATTTTGTATCCCCGGTCATAGTGCGCGTCAAGCGCGAAGGGGAAATTCGAATGAAAAATGCCCACGTCAGTCAACTGAAACCTTTTCAGTCTGATGACCAACAGGCTTAAGCACTGGGATCGCAGCGCCACCTGCGTCAACAACTGAGACCGCAGCACCACCTGCGTCAACAACTGAGATCGCAGCACCACCTGCGTCAACAACTGAGATCGCAGCACCACCTGCGTCAACTGAGATCGTAGCCACACCTGAGCTAACAACTACGTATCAGCCTAATAAATGCCACTTCGAAGCGCCATTGGTGTCAACAATTTCCGAACACAGCTTGCATGATAGCAAAATATCCAACCACACAACCGAATATTCAACTGCATGACCACCGAATATCCCACTGCATGACCATCAAATAATATGTTGCATGACCACCGAACATTTAGCTGCATGACCACTGAACATCCAGCTGGAAGACCACCGAATCTTCGGCGGTATGACCACCGGATGGTCAGCTGCACGACCACCTAATGTCCAGCTGCATGGCAGCACATTCGACTGTAAAACGGCAGCACACAGGCGGCATGACAGCAGCATACCGGGTCACACGCAGCAGCAGATATCCTACTACATGCAAGCTAAGCCACCCACAGATAGTGCTGCGAGCACAGCAGCGTCTGCTAGGGCAGCAGCGCAACGTCGCCACATCTCCTGCACGGCAGGAGACGCAACAGAGATGCCCCCGGTAGCAATATACCGTGCGAAGACACCAACGTTTCAGCGACGCTACACCGCTGCATATACAAAAATTTCAAAAATATTTGGGTACTTACCAATACATCTATGTGGAGTAGATACTTGTTTTGTATATAAACACTTGTTCTACTTGTTAATATTTTAATCTTTATAGTTTTGAAATACTTTTTAAATTTTCAAACTGTAAAATTTGCTTTTTCATTAAAATAATTTGATTCTAGAAATTTTATTCAAACAATAAAAATTCATCTTTATTACATCTATACACAGAGAAGCGCGCGCGGCGCTGAAACTTACCACGCACGCTGCGCAGTCGGAAAACTTTGAAGGCCAAAGTTGGAGCCCAGATGAATTCCAACGATGGGCAACAGCCACGGAAAAGAAATGCAACCGAAACCCTAACCTGAGCGGGGAAAATCGCGGAAAAAGAAAAGAAACCCTAACGATAGAAAAGAACACAAATGGAGCGCCAAGTTGGCGCTGGTAACAACCATCACTGTATTTATAAAGAAAACTAATATACACAATATTACATAGCACTTAACAGAAAAGGAAAAGCACTTAACAGGAAAAAAAAGTAAAACCCGCTCTGTCTTTGATTGAAGATGATGATGATATCGATCTCTGAATGATGAGGAAGACGCTGAAGCCGAACGTATCCGTCAGGAACGTGTTGCCGCCTACTCTGCCAAAAATCAAAGAAACCTGCGCTCATTGCCAAATCGTCTGTGTTGCTTGATGTCAAACCATGGGATGATGAAAGTGATATTAAAGAATTGGAAAGTGCTGTTCGTACCATCGAAATGGATGGCCTTTTGTGGGGCGCCTCCAAGCTGGTTCCAGTTGGCTATGGTACCAATAAGTTGAAAATTATGTGTGTCATCGAGGACGATAAAGTTTCCATAGATTTGCTTACCGAGCAGATTACGGAGTTCGAGGACTCTGTCCAGTCTGTGGATATTGCTGCATTCAACAGGATCTAAACAATATTTCGAACAAAGAAAAAAAAAATACTTGAAGCAATTAAAAAAAAAAAAAAACAAACCTCTAAAGCAGCTGCCAAAACAATGCAAAAACGGGAAACAATGAAAATAAAATGGCAGAACGTCAAAGCCATGACAGCAGCAAAAACAAGTGCTGCCAAGTTACAATCCACAAAAAGGAGTAGTACACACGAGCAGGGGTATGTTCACTGAAAAGTGATTACCAACCTTAAAAATATGACAAGGAACAAGAAAGAACAAAGGAAAGCGGGAAAAAAAGGAACCGATCAAAATATGGGGAGGTCATACAGGAATGACATTTTGATCAAATGATCATTCGATCTTAAACCACGAGGTAATAAAAAACGGAGGGGAAAAAAGATAAAACAACAACAAAGTAGCAAACATTAAACTCAATATACATATAAATAAGAGGTAACAAGAGGAGATTTTATTTGGAAAAAAAAAAAAAAAGAAAGAAAACGAACAACAACTAAAAATATTCAATAAATTTTAAGGCATAATGGACAACCAGGAGGTGATCGTCATCAGCGACAGCGAGATGGAGGAGAGTGATGTGGAGTCTCTCGGACAACTATTCACTGACTCCGACTTGAACATTTTAGAAGAAGATCAGAGTGAAGAAGAAGAGGCACCACCTGCTCCATCCTGGGCCTCAGAAGAGCAGGAGGAGGAAGAAGAAGAAGAAGAAGAGGAATCTAGACCTGAGGGCAGGTTCGACTTACGGGTCGAAGAGGAAGTGGAGAGGGGGCCCGGCTACCGCATGAAGATCGTGCGGATTACAGCCACCTTTTTGCAGGAATGTGAGGACGAAGGGGACAGGGAACCGATCGTCGAATTTCCGCCATCGCCACCGCCGGCGATAGATTGCGCGGACAGCGACGTTAAATATATCGAAGACAAATTTTACGACAACGTCAACAGCAACGTCGACGATATCAACTACGACAACAACAACAAGACCTGCGGCAAACAATTGGACGACAACGCCTACAACAAAAACAACAACATCGAGAACGAGAACAACAGGTACGGTAGTGTCAGTTCGGGCACTAGTAGGGCATCAGAGGCACTACACATCGACGTCGATGAGGATGACCGCTATCCTGTTGCCATAACCAACGCGGTGCAAACGATGCTGGCGGGCCGACGTCCAGGCGAAGTGCGCAATTCTATTCGCACGGTAAACGGACTGAGGTACCGCATCAAAATTGGCAGAAGAGGCGAGGTGAGGATCCGCTGTCTTGCCAAAGTAAGGAGGGCGTGTGAAGCATAAAATTCAACGGCGAATTTTATCGCCACAACAAGCACGAGAGGCACGTGGTGAACATCGCCACAATAATTTAATTTGTTTATATATATTTACATTTTTAAACATACCCACATTGTTATACACTATCTATTTTTTCTACGTTTACACAAATACACTGAAGTACAAACAAAAATAAAAATACATGAATTAAGCCCTGTCTTTGTCTTACACTTTTAGATAGGTAGACAGACACAAAGGAATGCAGCGCAGCTGGGGTAGTTGTTGTCCAGTTATACAAGAGGAGAAAATCACAAACACATGCAATAGTAGTCTTTCGCCAAGCAAAGCCAAATTGCTGTGCACATATGTTAAACATAGCACATATGTAAATAGAATGAGAAAATACGCTACCGCCTTATTTCTCACACCATACTCAAATCGATGTTCATACCCATACACGACATACCCCAAGTGTTCAGAATTAAGACTAAACAAATTTAAGCACATGTATTCTGTGCGAAAAAAACGTGAACAGTTAAAAAATTACGGTTCAACGACAATAGATTTGAAATTTATATTTTGCGTATTCATTCTATTGATAAAAACTTGTGATTACTTTTCGTGTTAGTCACTTTGATTGCGTACTATTTCTCTTTTTGCTACGATAATTTGTGGGGGAGAGGGGAGGTAGCCCCTAAATCCCCCTTTGGTAGCGCTACTGTGAACAGAAAATGTTAACTTGATCTTGATTTCTTTTTTTTTGTGTATTAATGAAAAGTTGTGAGGGTAATTTTTATTTTTTGTGTCTATTGTCGCAATTATATTTTTAAATAGACGATTTAAAGTTCTCACTTCGAATAAACGGAATAAAATGGTTGGTAAACAGTTTGATCGGAAAAATTTCCATAACCCTGTTTTTCAGTTTTTACTGATACTTACAGATTTTTTATCAAAATCCGCCCAAGCAGACCTGAAGTTTGGTGTTCCGTTTTTTAAATGTTCATCTATGATTTCTGGTCTGAATATCAATTTTTATTTCAAACAAATTAAAAAGAACTGTTTTTTTATACCCCAACGCGTACTGCGTAAGGGGTATATTAACTTTGTCATTCCGTTTGTAACGCCAAGAAGGACGCGTGACAGGTATAGAAAAATTTAGAATTACAGCCGCAATTTAAAAGCAATCGCAAAGAAATTCAAAATTAAAGTTTATTTTAAAAAAAGAAAGATAAAGTTCGAAAATGGTCCATATCGGATGAAAACCGCGACTACCTCCCACACAAAGTAACTTTATATTAACCGTTAAAATCCACAAAAATTAAAGAAATGCCTTGAAATTAGCCTCGTAAGCTTTGTTCTTCAATTTTAATGAAATTTTTAAAAAATCGGATGAAAACCACGCCTACCTCCCATACAAAGTGGCTTTATTTTAAAAGTAAAATCTCTTCAAAATCTGCTCAAATTAAAGAAATGTCTTGAAATGTTGCATATAGGCTTTGATATATAATATAGACCACCACTATGATATTTTACAAAATCGAATGAAAACCACGCCTACCTCCCATACAAATTGGCTTTATTTTTAACGTAAAGTCTTTTAAAAATCTGCAAAAATTAAAGAAATGTTTTAAAATTTTGCACATAAGCTTTGATATTTAATATAAGCCATCTGTATGATATATGGCAAAATCGGATGAAACCCACGACCACTTCCCATACAAAGTGGCTTTATTTTAAACGTAAAATCTCTTAAAATTCACAAAAATTAAAGAAATGCCTTCAAATTTTGCACATTAGCTGTGATATATAATATGAACCATCTCTATGATATATGGCAAAATCTGATCAAAACCTCACCTACCTTCCACACAAAGTGACGTCATCAAAATAGGAAAACTTTCGTTAATATATAAAACTGAATGTCATCGTGTATGTTGTGGCTAACGACTTCGAATATACTTCAGTATGGCCACGGGGGGTATTTACGCTTCGGTACCCTGCCGAAGCTCCACCACTACTAGTTTTGTTTAATTTCAGGTAAGAATACAGGTCTGTAAAAGGGAAGCCTGAATTATATCTAAATTTCCGCTTTGAAATCGGAATTGAATAATGGAGGCATGACTATGTTTAGGAATTCAATCCTGAATTCCATTCTGACTATTAGAGGCCTGAGCTAGTTTTGTGCCGGGATGTTTTATAATATTATAAGCCAATTAAACTTAAAATTAATTTTCATGATTGTGTTTTTATTAAAGTATACAATTAAAGAATGAATAAAAAAAAATATCTAAACAGTTCATAAATAGTTCAGTTTTTCAGTTTTTGCCAATGATCACCAAGGCTAATAAACTTTAATCATCAAACTTTTAACTGTATCAACAAAAAGTCCCCCTTACTTTTTATTTTGCTAAATATCTATTATGACGTTTTCTTTAAACCCGATATAAAGGGTGGTTAAATTTTAAGGGCCGATGTTGATTTTCAATAAATCACAAATTATTTAAGAAATTGTTATCATTTCTTTTTATTGTGATAATATTGGTATGATTCAATTATGTATGGAACAAAATATCGGCCAAATGGCCGCCGCGACCTCGGCGGCACACCTCCATCCGATGGTCCAAATTTTCGATGACGCTGAGGCATAAGTAAGGTTCTAGGCCGTTTATGTGCCGAATTATCTCATCCTTTAGCTCTTAAATTGTTGCTGGCCTATCGACGTACACCTTTTCTTTCAAATAAACTCTAAGAAAGAAGTCCAATGGTGTCAAATCAAATGATCTTGGTCAAATCGCCACCACGTGAGATAACAAGGCCATTGAATTTGTCGTGCAAAAGAGCCATTGTTTCGTTAGCTGTGTGGCACGTGGCACCGTCCTGTTGAAACCACATATCGTCCAGATCCATATCTTCCAGTTCGGGTCATAAAAATTTCGTTATCATCTCACGATAGCGAACACCATTCACAGTAACTGCCTGACGGCTCTTCAGCCACACTATCGCGAACAGCAGCAATATTTTCTGCAGTACGAGCTGTACGAGCATGCACTGGTGTTTTCACATTT
The DNA here is from genome assembly GCA_914767935.1 of Coremacera marginata. Classification (NCBI taxonomy): domain Eukaryota; kingdom Metazoa; phylum Arthropoda; class Insecta; order Diptera; family Sciomyzidae; genus Coremacera; species Coremacera marginata. The sequence continues at coordinate 80,720,659 of OU612047.1, read as the reverse complement.
GGACGATTAAATTGGCCGAAAAAATCACGAAGTGCACGATATTCATTTTGATTTGAACGCCCATTTTCATAATAAGCCTGAATAACTTTAACGCGTTGCTTGATTGTGTATCTTTCCATGGTTCAAATTAAGTTAGTCTGAAATTGAGAAATATCAAATGAAATGCAGAAAAAAACTTGACGTTTAGGTGTGGTTCATACTCAACATCGGCCCTTAAAGTTTAACCAACCTTTATTTTGTCCAGCTCTTCTTCAATATTCCTTAAATATATATATTTTTATACCACCACGCGTACTGCGTTATGGATATATCAACTTTGTTATTACGTTTATAACGTCAATAAGAAGGAATACCAGGCAGAGTTAGCCAGTAATGATTACTTTCGTGTAATGATTATATAAAAACTACTAATTTTTACTACTGACAATTTCTTATACACAAATCTATTACATGATTACTTTGAATCCAGTGACCACTTAAAAGTATTCAGTGATTTTTCTAAGAAATCATTAATCATGCAAAAGTAATCAGTGATTTATTTTTGTAATCAAGCATTTTCCAGTAATGAATGAACTCCCACTGAACCATAGGCGAAGGTTTTGCTTAAGATGAGAGTTTTGCGAACGTTTTTTTGTAGAATTTTTTTTTTAATTTTTGATTTCTTATTTTGTCGCTTAAAAGTGCTTGTTATAGAAGATTAAATTGGCGAAAATTTTCCCAATACAAATTGTCTTAGAACGTCATATAAACTTTTTCGCCAGTGCGAATTGATTCTCGCCATAAGAAGGACGATGGATGTACTGCTATACTTATGAAAAACTATTTTCCTTTTCATCTATCAACATATCTGTCATAACATATCAACATTTCTATCAGAAATGAAAATCAAGCCCAAATAGAATGAAAACTACGACAACACTCCATGCAAAAAAGGAGGATGAGGCTAGAAAAGTTTTTCAACGATAACCATTGTTTTGATGTTTGGCCGCGAACCTCATTTGATGCTTGTTTTATTCGAAGCAAGATATCTGCTTTAGTTGGCAATTCTTCGTTGTTTAAAATATTCGGCTTGCCCAGAATAAAAATATCTTCTTCACAGAGAACAGTTTCAACAGCCGTTGCTATTGTTCCACTAGATGCATGGATTTTTTTAATTTTCTTAACACACTCTGCACACAAATGAATATGACACTTAACTTTTCAGTATCATCTTATAGACCTGAATGGTTTACTTTCGTTATTTCCAAAGTTTTTAATTCCACTGAAAAGATGCTCCTAAATGTAGTGTATTCATTTTCTCGTACAGAAAATCCTCGCCAAAGTTGTCCTTGTTTTTGTGTTTTATAAATATACTTTTTCACAAGGTTTTTCAATTTGTTTCTCTGGATGTTTAAAGTAGGTATTCTCACAATAGACAGTTCTAATAAACTAATAATAAGAATGCCAAAACAAAACTATCATATTCTATAAAAATAAAGAGATCTATGGGGGTTTTTGTAAAAAAGTGTACCTTAAGATGGGCTCCAGTACAAAAGGAGTCGAAAATATTGCAAATAATGGTTTTTGAATTTTTATGCTGACACCACTGTACGTGTTTGATCTCTTGAAAAATTTGCATGCATAAGTTATTTTAAGTGGTTAATTGAGATATATGGGGGTTTTTGTAAAAAAGTGTACCTTAACATGTGCTCCAGTACAAAAATAATCGAAAATATGGTAAATAATGGTTTTTTTATTTGTATGCTGACACTTCTGAACGTAGTTCGATCTCTCTGAAAATCTGCATGAATAAGTTGTTTTTAATGGTTAATCAATATCTGTGGTGGTTTTTGTAAAAAACTGTACTGTAAGATGGGCTCCAGTACAAAATTAGTTGAATATAGGTTAAATAATGGTTTTTTGTTTCTATGCTGGCACTCTTGCACGTAGTCCGATCTCTCTGAAAATGTGCATCCATAAGTTGTTTTTAATAGTGAATCGATATCTATAGTATGTTTATAGTATATATCTCTCATTTGCTTTTGAGAGAACACGCGTGTCAAGATTTCTGTTTGACAATCAGTGATGTGCCGCGTGGACTAGACGGTGTTGACTACACGATTATCGACGCAAAAAGCAATGCTGCTTATGTCGACTGCAGTGCTGCCATTGTCTGCAAGTTGTCGATATTGTCCACATATTGTCGAAATTGTCTACACCAAAATTCTCGACAATTACAGTCGACACGTAGAGGAACATCACTGCGAACATCAAGCGCTCTACGGGTGCCCAGGATGGTAAGGTTGTATTGTATAGTAAAAACATGTGTTTAATCAGTGACCCTGATTTTTTCCAAACATAGCTGATTTAGATACGTCAAAATTTTAATATCAATTAATATTTATCAAATACAGATAAATTTTTATTTTTTGACAAGAAGTAATCAGTAATCACTAAAAGCTAGGTCTGATTACTGATAACTTGGCTTATCAAAAACATCACGTTATTTCTTGATACGATTACTTGACTTATCATCAAATAAATAAGATAAGTAATCCCATTACTTAATTTAAAGTATTTTTATTTTGTGTTTCTTTAATGTGATCTTTCCGACTATTTAAAAAATCAAGCAATCTGTGCAATCTGAATATACGTAATCATAGTCAGTAATCATGATTTGTATTATGGCCATCCCTGGTGGCATGTATAGAAAAGTATATATATTTTTGATCAGCATTACCGCCTGAGTCGATTTTCGTTTGTCCCTCTGTCTACCCATCTATCCGTCTGTGGACACGGTTACAGCCGTATTGTGTAAATCTCTTAAAAATCCACGAATATAAAAGAAATGTCTTGAAATTTTGAACATTAGCTTCGATATTTAATACAAACTATCACTAGAGTATTTGGCAAAATCGGACGAAAACCACGTCTACCTCCCATACAAAGGGACGTCATCAAAATAGAAAAAACTTTGTAAATGTATAAAATTGAATGTCATCCTGTATGTATAATATATACCCAAATTGCACCCACATAATTTGTCTCACCTATACCAAATTTTGTACAAATATTCTTTGGTATAATTTTAAGTGTTTAGTCTAGAAGAGTGGGCGTGGCATTCAACTTTTAATCGAACTTCTTCCGCACCGTGTGTCTAACTTTATTTTACACCAAATTTTACACATATAATCCATGGTAATTTGACCAGAGTTTAATTTAAAAAATGGGGCGGTACTAGAGAGGGGCGTGTCACTTTATTTTTAATCTGAATCCATCTGCAGTCTTTGTCCGTTTTTAACCAAATTGCGCACATATATTCTTTAATAGAATGAGCAGATTTTAGCCTACAAAAGAAGTTGGGATCAAACAAGAGGGCATTTCAATTTAATTATTATCGAACTTCCTCTACACCGTTGGTTCAACTTCAACCAAATTTCCGTAGTTTATAAAAGTGAACGAAACTAGAGATGGGGCGTGGCCCCTTAATTTAAAAAGAACTTCTACAGCGTATGTCCAACTACAACAAAATTTTTAACATATATTTTCTGGCGGCCGTGGCGCAGTAGGTAGAGTGCGTGGGCCATACGCCACAGAACCCTGGTTCAATTCCCACCTGACACAGAAAGTGTTTTCAATTAAATTAAATTTTCTCTTCGGCCGTCACGTTTCTGCAGACAATGGCAAACCTCAGAGAGAAAAAACTGTTCGGAGTCGGCTTAAAACTTGTAGGCCCAGTTTTCGATGCTTTGTGTTCGAACATTCCACAACGCACAACGCAATTGATCATAAGAAGCTCGGTCAAAATCCTTTCAAGGGCTGAAAAGGCCATTTCGACTTTTTTTTTTCTCTGGAATAATGAGCAGTGATTAGTCTAGAAAATTGAGCGGAATAAGGCAGGAAGCGTGATAAAATTTTAAGTGAGCTTCTTCTATAGCCTTTGTCCTCCTTCAACCAAGTTTTCTACACTTACTGCCTGGATGATGAGCACTCCGTTGTCTAAAAAATTGGGCAAGATTAAACAGTGGACGAGCACTTTAATTTTAAGCAAAATTCTTTTACACCATTGGTATGAATTCAACCAAATTTTTCTTATATATTCTTTAGTATAATGAGTCATGAGTTGAAAAAGTAGTTGGGTCTAGACGGGGGAGGGGGGAAGGGTAGGGGCGCGTTGTACTTTAATGTTAATTTAATTCCTACACCGATTTTTCGATTTCAACCAAATTTTGCACACATATGTCTTGGTATACTGAGCAGTCTGTGTTCTAGAAAATTGGGCGGGACTAGACAGGACTAACGTGGCACATAAATTTTTAACGAACTTCTGTAGGGTTTGTCCGACTTTAACCAAATTTTTCACATTTATTTTTTGGAATACTGTGTAGTTCGTAAGGACGAAAACTTCTCTTCCACTTGTAGAGACGAAAATGGAGATCTGAATACGGATACACAGTGTGTGCTTAGATTGTGGAGACAGCACTTGTCCAATTTACTTACTGGCGACGATTCCACGGGTGTCAGCGGGTGCTGACGGCCTGTCAGCTGAATTGTTTAAAACCGGCGGCGATGAATTGATAAGGCGCATGCATCAGCTCATCAGCAAAATATGGCTAGAAGAAAGCATGCCCGACCATTGGAACCTCAGCGTACTGTGCCCTATACTTAAGAAGGGAGACCCAACAATCTGCGCAAATTATAGATGTATTGGACCACACTGATTGGACCTTATCAGTGTGGCTTTCGACCAGGTAAGTCCACCAAAGACCAGATTTTCACGCTACGACAAATTCTGGAGAAAACCCACGAAAATCAAATTGACACACACCATTTCTTTGTCGATTTCAAAGCTACGTTCGATAGCCCGAGAAGGGATTGCCTATACGCAACAATGTCTGAGTTCGGTATACCTGCAAAGTTGATTAGACTTTGCAGAATGACGTTGAGCAACACACGCAGCTCCGTCAAGGTAGGAAATGACCTCTCCGAAACCTTCAATATCGAAAGAGGTTTCAGGCAAGGCGATCTCTTTAACATCATCATGGAGGGGATCGTACGAAAGGCCGGTGTGCATCGTAATGGCACCATTTTCTACAAAGGTGTCTAGCACCTTGCGTACGCTGATGATATTGATATTGTTGGCAAAACCAAGAGAGATGTTACCGCTGCTTTCGCCGCTATCGAAAAGGAATCAGCCAAAGTGGGTTTGACGATAAATGAGGGTAAAACAAAGTATATGCTGTCTACAAACAAGGAAGCGCGGCGTTTAGACTCCCACGTTTCATCCGGCAGCTATAACTTTGAAGTAGTCAAGGAGTTTGTATACCTTGGCACCGCCATTAATACCAAAAACGAAATCAGCCTGAAGATAAAGCGAAGAACAATAATTGCTAATAGGTGCTACTACGGGCTCAGTAATCAACTAAGTTCGAGAGCCCTCTTGTTCTACCTGTGCTGCTTTATGGCGCTGAGGCATGGGTAGTTTCGCAAACTGACGCAGCCGCTCTGGGGATGTTCGAGAGAAAAGTTCTTCGCAAAATCTTCGGTCCTATTTGATTCGGCGATGACTATCGCATCCGAATGAACCACGAGCTGTATGAGCTCTACGATGACATTGACGTAGTTCGGCGTATAACTGTGCAGCGACTACGCTGGCTGGGTCATGTCCATCGTATGGACGACGAAGCTCCAGCGAAAAAGGTGCTCGGGGCGAGGGTCGTTGGTCAACGACGACGAGGGAGACCATGCCTCCGATGGATGGACGAGGCTGAGGAAGCTCTAACCGCACTTGGTGTATCCGATTGGAGAAGGCGCGCGCAAAGCAGAGGCGCCTGGTAAGAGCTGATGAGGTCGGCCGAAACCCGGACACGGGTTGTTACGACCACCTAAGTAAGTAAGTAAGTATAGTTCGTAGTTCATTAAAGTAGGCGGGATAAGGCATAGAGTGTAGCACTTTTATTTTAATTGAATTAATTCTACAACATTTTTCCGACTTCAACCAAATTTACACCATTTGTTCTCTCTTTGGTCATTATTCTTTGGAATAATGAGTAGTCCGTAGTCTTAAAAAGTGGGCGGGATAAGACAAAGGGGACAAAGAGGTAACTTTGATTTTAATACTTTATCTCAGTATATTTCTGTACCATGGTATTAATATTTAGCATAGGAGTTGCTAGGGTCTGTTTCAAGCAACACGAAAAACGTGAGCGTGTCTAGGCAGGAGTAATATCATTTTTTTTTTTAAACTATATCTCAGGCTTAAAACTCATTATTTCACAATGCCCTTACAGCTGAAAAGTTTCAGTTGGAAAATTATGTGGAACTTTCCTGGTCACAGATAAAACTACGTGATTTTGTTTAAAAAACAACTTCAGCAGTATTGAGATGTAAGCAATTAGATAATAGCCATGGGCGTAGTGGGCAGTTTAATCAAGAAATTATGTATTAAATTATTTATTATTAATATATTAAATTGAGAAATGCTATATAGGAAATTATAAAAAAAATACATAGAATTTATGAATATTTATTAAAGCTTAATTTATTTTTTATTACGAACTTAGGCTGGCACATTTTTTATTTATTTATCAGTCAAAAAAATAATTTTTCCCTTCCCTCCTGAACAATGCCACACTAGGGTAATTCGTTACCCCAACGACAAAACATCGCTCTCTAAACTTGAGATTGCGTTTTCTGACTTACCAAAATATATGAACTTTGATATATGCCTTAAAGATTTGATGGCCCATTAATACTAACTTCAAATATTTATTTTAATAGAAAAACGAAGTCCAAAAATGAAACAAGCTGAATTGACAAAAAAGCATGGAGTAACAAACTACTCTATGTACTCTGCAGCTTAGGGTTCGAATAAAAGTAAATTAAGCAAACATAAATATTTTATAGACGGCTAAAAACTTCGAATATCAGTACATACTTCGATACCCTATCGAAGCTCCATTCCTTACTAGTTTAAAATCATACATGGGCATTTTCCATTACCATTAAATTTCGATTACCACTATCCACCTAATAGTAATGCAAAATTTAGTAATGCACTAAATTTTTAATGGTAATGAAAAATATTTACAAAATTGAGTGGTAATGAAAAATTTTAATGGGAAAGTCATTTGTTTTCATTAAAATATTTTCTTCCGCACTTAAGCTATTATTGTAGTTTTACTATGTAATTCCACAATCTTCTTCAATTATCAGTCACTCGTAATATAATTCCCAAAGATAATAATGCATTCCAATTACCAGAAAACGCCCTGAAAGTGTTCCTAAAGTTAAAGCCTCAAGCAATTTTTTTAAACTCATCGTCTGCACTTTTTTTCAAAATCAACCTCCTCCTCCTTATGCATCTGGCAATTAACATTTACTAGTAAGCCCGTGCGACGCAAAGTCGTCGAAGAATTTCAAAAAAATCGAATAAAATAGAAATTACGTTTTTTTATTTAATTTTATTTTTAATTTTTGTTTAATTTTATTCGTTTCAAATATATATGAAATTTATTTATTCGAGATTTTTTAAACAAATTTCTAGCACATTTTTTGCATTGCTGCATTACCACAAAATTTGGTAATGCAGCTTCTTCTTCAACTCTTAATAAGAAATGCATTAAAAAAATCGGAAACAAAGAAACCCTATAGCGATAAGTATTTCAAGAAAATAAGCGATATGTAGCAATAAGTAGTAAAAAAAAATTTTATTTGTAAAATGAAAATTAAACCTTCATAAAGATGTTTCGTTATTCAATGTTTTTCTTAGTATATTGTTAAAGTCAAAGGTAGAATAACTAAGAATTTATCAAGTTTTCCGAATTCAACATTTGCTTGGCATGTGATAAATTTTTATAAAACAATGTCCTGTTATCTAAATATATAGAATGGTTCGCTTAATTTTTAATTTAAAAATGTATTATTATAACAACTTGCATCGGTTGAAATTCTTCGAGTTGTTGAGCTTCGCAATTTTGAATTATTGTTTTTTTATAAATGATGAAACAAATAGTGTTTTTATTATTTATCCTGTATGTAAGATGTATTTATGTCATTAAACGAACTTAGTGAGGATAATATTAAAAACATTATTTCTCAAATTTCTGTTAATTGGTATGTTCTTGTTATTCATGTAAAATACGCTTTTCTTCCGTTCATGCCGTTGTAGTTAAGCGAATTTGATGAATGATTGGTTGGCCACTTACTAACGCCCATAATTCGACTTTTGTCACTCTTTTAATTAAACTTGTGTTGAATGAAGCGTAGCGAAAAAAGGATTCAAATGAGTCTTCGTCACGGGACTAATGCGACATCCCAGATCCATTTAATCACTGATTGCCTAACTAATCCATCAACTGCTAAAATGTCAAAAGCACTCGTCGACATGCCAGACAAGATGTTAAAAAAAAATTAATACACTGTAGATAAAAAATATATTTAAGGCTAAAAAAATACGCCTCGCCGTGTAAAATTTAAATTCGGATACAAATTAATCTGTGGAACATGTCAAAACCACGGACTGCGACAAGATACAAAAAACACGAGGCAATTCCATAAATTTTACATCTGCATATCGAATAAGAGGCAAACGCATGAAACAACCCTTAAGATACAACTTCGACCCTGAGATATATTTTTGCATTCGCATTTTTTGTTTTTTTCTACAAACATCTTCGGTTATTTTAATGCAGCCTAATCAGAAATGGATGATGATTGATGGCTTATTTCTACTTTGAATTATTGTAGCCAGCATGTATTTAAAACTCCTTTTAGTTTATTCAGTTTTCAATGTTATGCAGACAAGCAGTGGTATTAGAGAGGCTCACTGCTTCCATGTTACCCTCTATTAATTCAGGTCACTCTACCTGAATCCAGTGAATAATTGTACACCCACGAAAACGGTCAATAAATTAGCAAATAGCCAGGCCAAATCCGAGTTCAGCCTCGTCGTCAAATGACCATGATATGTGCTCGATTAAGGGCTGATTTGTTGTTGTTGGTGCTGCTGCTTCCTCTGGTCTGTGTCTGTTTTTGTTTAGGACGCATGCAGAACACATCTTGAGCGCCACGCAATTTGACCATTTGACAGTTTGTCCAGCTATAAAATATCGTATTCACCTTGGGTGCCTGTGCCTTTCACGCATGAATGTTTGTCATATATTATAGCCATTCATATGGCTTCTTATGGCTTTTTATATAAATGTTATAATTATAAATTGTATACTGTTATTTATGCATGTTTACATTCTGTTTGTTTCGCCTGTCATGAGTTAACAAATTCAGGCGGAACCATCTGTTGACTGTAGACCACAATGCTTTTAAGAAAGTCGTTGTTGAGGTAGATATACTATTCAAGCATAACAGAAGAATATATCAGATATTGTTTTTTTTTATTTCCTACCAAAGTTCTTAAGCCAAAAGAATGAAAAAATGCATCCTTATCTAATAGTGAGAATGATAAGTAAGGATGTTTAAATTAGAACCAACAATGGCATGACCTAGAGTGTATTTTCATGAGATCGAATTGCCATAGGAGTGCAAAATAAATATGAATAGAAAAAGAACCAGGCCTTAAATGAAGTCACAGTTGCCGGTCAAAAAACATAATTTTTAATGTAAGTTTTTTCAAAAAAAAAAAAAAAATAAAATAATACCACGAAATAAAATTATTAAAAGAACTGAGGTATCCAAGTTTGAACCAAAACATAGTGGTTTGTCCCATACAAAAAATTCAAAAATGTTTGGGTCCAAAAAGTCAACAACATTGGCATAAATCGACAATGTTATTGCTTTAAATCAAAACGTTTACCATTGGGACTTAAATCATTTTTGTATAAACTGGAACTATTTAAAGCAGCGGAGCTCATGACATTTTACAAATAATTTTTTATAAACAAAATCAAACACAAAATATTGTGCATCGTAACTTTTGGCAATGGAAAAAAAGTCAAAAATAAAAAATGTAAATGAAATGAACTAGACTTAACTGCGACTATACTTAATTTTTACTTCGGTTACAAAATGTATAAACAAAAACAAATCCTGTGTGCGTTAACACACAAGCAACGAGATAATTTGCATGCATTTGTTATTGTTGCTTACGAGTTCAAAATTAGAACTTGATCGCCAACAGCGGCTTATTGTGCTGTTATTAGTTTTTTTTTTTTGTACATTGTGTTTTTTATACGTGGTTTAAGTTTCGCATAAGCGCAAAGACAAAGCTGATTTAAGGCTTAGATCTTTTTTCGGGCAAATATGTTTTTCGAGCATTGTGTTTAGGTTTGCTTAACCCTTAAATGCATCGTGATGTAGATCTACATCACATATTAAAACCTTCATAGCGCTTGATGTGGCAACGTTTGCATTGTTTTTTTTTTACATATGAAATTGACATCACTGATTTTCCGTTATCTTTTGCAAACAAAAGCTCAATAAGATTTTTTATTGTCTGTGACAATTTTAACAGGAGCAACTCAGTTTGTGTATAATTTCATTTTGTTGTGCCTTAAAAAGTGTGATTATTTATATAAAATTAACATAAAATATAGTAAAAAAATTGTTTTTGGATAGCAAAAGGTAAGTAAAATGCATTTTATCTTCAAGTTTTTAAATGTTGATGAATTTGTGCATGAAAAACTGTATTTTGTATATGATGTAGATATACATCAGTATGCAAAATCAGTTCTGAATATTTTCTGTTGTAGTAAAGAGAGTTCTTGTTTATATTTTTATGTTTGTATAAATATGTACTGTTAAATTTGCCTTAATATTCTACTTTTTTAACAATTTCTTGTGAATTGACATTTTTATTATCACAGTATGTCCCGATCACTGAAAACTAAAGACATTGAAAAGATTCTAGCTGATTTAGAAGATGGTATCGTTTCGGATGATGGGCTAGAAGATGAAAATGATGACGAAGATCAATTTTACGTGATCACTAGGGACCTTCTTGAAAATTTGGCGGAAGAAGCCGACCCTTTAGGTGAACAAGAAACCGCTGACCACGATCTTGGCGAAGAAACTGATCCACTTCCTACTGAGTATGGCTCACATGGCCCATCTGTACAAAATGAAGTCCAAGACAACTTCATGAATTTGTTTGACAAACGCAGCCTTGTTTGGAAAAAAAATCATTTATGTTATGATGATTCTACAATTACTCACGAACCTGGAACATTAGATGAAGATGTAGCCAAGTTAGACACCCCATACAGGTGTTTTCTCCACCTTTTTACTCCAGACTTCCTTCAAAAAATCGTAGATGAAACTAATCTTTATGCCACTCAAAGCAACCCTGCAACTTCTTTTGTAACAAATGTTGACGAATTAAAAAAATTCATAGGAATTTTGCTTTTTATGTCAGTTCAACATTTCCCGAGTGTTCGCTCTTGTTGGCACGAAAAATATGGTTATGAACCAATAAAGAGTGCAATGCCAGTTAACCGTTTTGAAACTATAAGGAGTGTGTTGCACTTTAACAACAACGAAAAGCATCTTCCAAGAGATCACCCAAATCACGATCGCTTACACAAGATAAGACCTGTCTTAGACCATCTAAATGAAACATTTTCATCTATACCAATTGACCAGCGTCTCTCTTTAGACGAGCAGATGTGTTCAACTAAAATAGGTCATTTTCTCAAACAGTACTTGCCAAACAAGCCCCATAAGTGGGGCTACAAACTGTTTGTGCTATGCAATCTTACGGGATATGCATACCGTTTTGAAGTTTATTCTGGCCAAGAAGATAAAAGGGTACCAGATGAGCCAGACCTAGGACCCACGAATAATGTTGTTGTACGGTTAGCCAAAGTGATACCGCGGATGAAAAATCACATATTATATTTTGATAATTTGTATACTTCATTGCCGCTGGCTTATTATTTGTCAAAACAAGGTATACATTGCGTTGGGACCGTACGTCAAAACAGATTGCCAAACTGTCGGCTTCCGAATAAGAAGGATCTTATGAAAACTGCGATTCCTAGAGGAACGTATGAAGAAAGAACCGCTCATTATGACGGGGTTGATTTCACAGCGACTGTGTGGAAAGACAACAAAGTGGTTACCTTATTGTCGACATATATTGGTTCTCAACCTGTGGGCAGTATAAGCCGGTATGATAAGCGCCTAAAACAAAAAGTGAATATACCTTATCCTAAAATTGTCCAAGTGTATAATATGCATATGGGTGGAGTTGACCTTATGGATAGCTACTTAGGTCACTATCGCATAAGGGTCAAGAGCCGAAAGTGGTACCTTCGCTTATTTTACCACATTTTGGACCTTGCGGTAATAAACTCTTGGCAACTTATGAAAGAAAATGCTATTGCAAGGGGTGTCTGCAGTAAGCAGTTACTAAATCTTGGTCAGTTTCGAAATGAATTGGCTGATACCCTTTGCAAAATTGGTCCACAATTAACCGGAAACAAAAGAGGTCGACCTGGTAATAACTCGCTTGACACAAATTTACAAGCAACAAAAAAATCGAGAGGGGAACCTCACCCTTTGCCACCAAAAGATGTCAGAAAAGACTGCGTTGATCACTGTCCTATATTTGCCAACAGAATGCAATGTGCCTTTATGCTTAAATGCAAAAAATAATTGTTTTTTAAAATTCCACACCACATAATTTATTTTAAAAATTTTTGGAACATTATTTCATATTTCATAAATAAAAACTTGGATTAAAATATAATCAACATTGTTGAACAATTTATTACTATTTACAGGTTATTATAAGAACTCAAGGAATGATTGTGCATGATGATGTAGATATACATCAGTATGTTTTTTCCAAAATAAAAAGAAAATACGAATTTGGTGGTTATAATATTATTTTTTCCTTCACTTACATTAATTTTGTAAATGATTAAAATTTTTTTTAATCAAAAATAAAAAACCATGCATTTAAGGGTTAAAGGGTTTTTTTTTTTTTAAAAATACAGTGTTCCACTAAAGTCTCCGTTCAATGACTTTACTTTTAGAAAACATTAAAAAAAAACCATATGTTATTCATTTCAAGTAAAAAAAAAATTGTTGTTTAATAACAAGTTCAATGAGAATTCAAATCTTAAAAAATTTTTGGAATGAACAAAAAACAAAATAATGTTTTTAGAATAATATTAAATAAACTGCATATAAGGGCTCCACAAAAGTCTACGTACAACTGAAAAATAAATAAAAATGTATATAGAAATATATCAACTGAATTCAATTTTCAAAAAAAAAATACCATTTAATAGTCCGTCGGATATCCCTTCATCTTAATGACCGCTCTCAGTCGATCCTGCATCGAGCTGACAAGTTTTTCGGTATAAGATCTTTCAATATTGTTCCACTCTAACAAAAGGGCTTCCTTGAGGTGTGTTCTGTTTCTTATTTCGTGAGCTCTAATTTTATTTTCCAGCCTACTCCACAAGTGCTCAATGGGAAAAGGTCTAGGCTCTGTGGTGGAGTGACTAAAAGGTGTGGTGTGTTGTACACGAGCCACATGCGCACATTATAAGCTGTGTGCTTGGGATCGTTGTCTTGCTGGAAATTATAGTCGGTAGAAAGATCAAGTTTTGTAGCACTCTCTTTCAAATTTTTTTTTAAGTATGTCAATATACACATATTGGTCCATCGTACCGTCTATTATTTGCAGCTTCCCAACTCCCGATGCAGACATACAACCCCACACAAGTAGTCCTCCACCACCGTGTTTTACGGTCTTGATCGTACACTTTGGATTCAGAGCTTCTCCTTGCTTTCGCCAAACCCGCAATCGCCCATCGGAACCAAAAATATTGTATTTAGACTCGTCCGAAAAAATAACTTTGCGCCAGAAATCCTGGGAAGCATTTACATAAGCCTTCGCAAAGTCTAAACGTTTCTTTCGATTTATGGCACTTACAAAAGGTTTTTTACGGGGCGTACGTGACTTATATCCATAACTGACTATAGCCCGCCTTATGGTTTCTGGATGAACATCTTTATCATTATATTTTTTCAACTCAGCACTTATTTTGGATGCACTTAGAAACGGGTCTGTGCCAATCATTCGCTTAATTTGCCGTTTATCTGTCGCATTTAGCTTAGCTGGGCGGCCAGATCTTGGTTTGTTTTCAACACGACCTTCGTTTCTATATCGTTCAATAACTGTCTGGATCGTTGAACGGGCACGTGAAGTGATTTCCGCAATTTCCGTATATGATTTCTGCTGTTTAACGTGGAGATTTAATATTCATTTTCTTTCAGCTAGACTCAGCTCCTTTCCAGCCATTTTCAAGTATTTTGATCACTAAATTCAACTGATTATCAGTCTTTCTCTATTTTCAAATAAAAACACGTGTCTACACACTTCAAATATAAATTTACCGTTTCCCATTACAAGCAAAACAGTGTGAGACAAAATTGTACATGCAGTTGGACGCAGACTTTTGTGGTATCATTATTTGAAGTTGGTGTAGATTTCAGCTTACTAAAATTTAATTATTGTGTTTAAAAAGGAACTTTTGTTAGAAACTAATATCTTATAACTTATTAAAAGACATTACAAACAATGTTTTTTTTTAAAGTTACAATTGGCTTATTTATTCAAACCTTTTTAAAATAAAGATCATTGTACGGAGACTTTAGTGTAACACTGTATGTACTTGAATAAACGTGCTTGTGTTTAAATGTGTTTGAATGTCTATAATGAAGGATAATTTGTAATGAAAATATTATAACTTTTATACACTTTGTTTGAAAATAATGGAATATATTCAATATATTATCAATGTAGCTATTAAATTGAAGCTAAACAGAAACTGGAAAAAATAGATAATGTTAAAACAAAAATGTTATTTAAGCAAGTCAAGTTTGGTCCTCAAGTTACTCCTCAAGCATTTAATCGAATATAAAAAATCCAAAAAAGTTTTGATCGGTGTGCTCTAAAGCACCTTAGTAAAATTGACATTTTAAAGCTTCCTCCTTGCAAGGATCGTTTGAAACTATTAAAAATGCAGTCTAAGTAAACGAAGGAAATTTGCAGTTATTGTCTATTTAGACTAACCTATTTTCATGAATTTTTTGAACGAAAACTTTGTAAAAAATAACTAAAATTTTGTATAGTAAAGTCATCTTAAAGTACATACATTGAACACCTTTCAGTAATTTTTTCTATTAAAAAATATTGTATATTTTTGTTACAACTGCCCGAGATTGTGTTTTTATTTTTGCGTTTTGAGGTGACCAACGTTGTGGTGAACTAAATCATCTAAAACAAAAAATTTTAATGGATTTAGTTAAGGGCACCATTTGGCTACCCAAAATTTATTGACTCGCTAAAAATTAAATTACACAAAAAGTAAAAAACATATTGACACCAAGTTTTTTAATTAAATATATAAAAAAACCGACTACAAAATCACTACAAACTAAAAAATAATTTTAAAATAAATTTCCTTTTAATTTCTTGGTCATATTTGATTATTTGATTATATATTATTACATTGTAAAACTTATTATTTTAATTTTGTTCTAATTTGTTTTATTACTATGAATATATTAATTTCTTTATGAATAATAAATTAAGCCACGCTTAATTGTCGAATACCGCCCACTTTATTGACCGTGATTTGTAAAAATAATGCCTTCCTCTATACTAAATTGCAGTACAACAGTATCAATATTATTCGAGATATACTCTTTTTCTAATATTGCCACACCCATTTGTCGACTAAAGCCCATAATTTGTCATCTTGACCGTAATTTGTAATAACTGTGTCTACCCCTACACTAAATTGCAGTCCCCTAGTGTCAATATTATTTGAGATACATTGTTTTTCTAATACTGCTACGCCTATTTGTCTAATACTGCCCACATTTTTAGATGAGCACCTCCGTTTTTATTATATCTATCTGTTCACCAAAAATTATGGCAATCAGGCATACGGCTTAGGAGTTATCGATGTACATACATTTAAAAAAAAAACAAAAAAATTAAAAAACAAAAACAAAGAAATCGACGACCTTGAGAACCTTCTCCTTTTTGAAGTCGGTTAAATATCAAATTTAATAAAAAATAGATGTTGTTGTTGTTGTTGTTGTATGCCATGCCAAAGTAGACTAACAAAATAAAAGGTATGCCGCTGGTTATAAAGACAAAAATTTTTCTGCATCATCTGAAAATAAAAAGCAAAACGGGAAGACCAAGTACAGAATTAACGTAGTTATAGTTGGTACAAGAATTAAGAGAGCCGTCAAAAAATAACAAAACCATTTCATCCAAATATCAAAATACCAAAAAAAGGTATTTTTTATTAACACAGGTGCAGCTCTGTTGTTTTTGGAGCTCTGTTTACCCTCTGATTCTAGTAACGACAAGAATAAATGTGTTTGAAGTATGTGGTGCAAAAATTACTCAAATCGGACAACTTTTTGCGATAAGTTTTAATTACGACCAATCGGGGAAAACGTTTCGAGATAAACGCATGTAAAGTTATGGTAAGTGTTTTCGAAATAATGAAATTTAATTACGATTGGTTTGAGAGGTGCTTTTGGGTGTTAAATATCATGAAATAAAATTTCATACAAATCAGATGATTTTTTTCCGAGCAATTATAGGAAAAGTGCCCGAAGACGTGGTATTCAAAAAAGTCATAAAAAAATCCGGATGTACAATTTTTAAGAGTATTTCTGGAGAAATAACAAATATTTCATTAATTTCCTTTATTTTTTTGGAAAAATAAATATTTAGGGTGGTTTTTGAAAGTGATCTGACGTGCTTTCACAAAAAATTCGCAAAAAAACTACTCTGTAGATTTGCTTTAAATGTTCATAAGAGCAAATGCAAGTTCAAATAGGCAAAAAAACAAAAATTGTGCATAAAAATAATTTTCACATGTAAAAGGTGGCCTTAAATAACAATACGAGTATAACAAGTGTTTGAGCGATGAATTTAAAAAACAAAATAATAATTTTTGACAAAATGGCGGACAGTAAAAGTTAATAGTTCCATTTAACTAAAAAATGGTCGGTTTTTAAAAAGCATCATGGATACCATTTTTTATCGAAAAAAAATCGAACGATTGGACACTACATTTTTAAATATTGAACAAGCTTACAAAATTCCGTTTTACAAGACATTTTTGTAACCGATTTCTAAAACGCCATTTCGAAAATTCTCGTTTAAAGTTTCAACTTCAGTCGTTTACTCAAAAGATTCTTCTCATTTAACGCTCTTCTCTTTCAACAAAATTTTATGGACGTATTTGCAGATAGTCATACATCAAAAATATGCAAAAACAATTGATTAAAAATTCAAGCTACAAGTGGGGGAAATCCCCTAAAACGTATGAGCACCTTTGTTAACAACTGTACCTTTTTTTAAAGCAAACTTGTTGAAACAATAACACAAAAGCAAATAAAAACTGTTGTGTGATTAGAACTATATTTATGCATGGTTAGTTGTTACATCTTGTGTTGTTCCTGAGCCCAACCCATACCTTGATGGGTACATTTTTCCCAAATTAACTTGTTTTGTGTGTCTTTTATCCATATCGATGTGAAATGTCAATAATTTCTGGGTGCTGGATACGTATAGTCCGAGAGGCAGCGTTGCAATTTTTTCAAGGATGAAAACATGTGAAAAAATGTTAACTATGAAAAAAAAAGTAAAAAAAAAAAACATTTCTGAAGTCTAGAAAATTTTTAGAGTCAATGTGAGAATAATTATGTTTGAAGAAATAACAGTCAGCTGCATTAAAAAATCTGTGTTAGACGTCAGCTACCGTTATGAACCAGTATTAAAAAGTGACGTTAGAAAATTATTTCTGAAGATACGAAACTTTTATAGCGTATTTATAACACCTTCAAAAAGATAAAAAAATAACCCGCTGAGCTTCTACTGAAGGTAAAGTAGTCAGCTAGAGGGTTAGTGCGCATAAGATTGTTACGATTGTTGTTTGTTACGATTTCGTTAAGAATATTTCGAAATCTTTCTGTTTTTAAGAATAGTTTGTGCGAAATCGTATGAAGAGGTTGAGATGACTTCGTAACGAAATATGGTAACGATTTCGTAACGAGTCCTAACGAAAATGTTACGAAAAAGTTATGATTTCGTTCTGACAGTTCGAAAGAAAGGAAATTTTACTCTGTTAGCATTTTAATATGTCGTACAAGCTGACGCATAACAAAATTTTATATAAATTCGTATAAAAAGTGATACTGTTCCGATATTTGCGTAACGAAATTGTAATGATTTCTTTAAGACATTTCAAAATAGTGACGAATTAGTAGGAATTTCGACATAGTCGTCAACTATGGTTTGTTGGGTAGATATGGCATAAAAAATGTCAAGCTAATTTTCTTTAATTTACAAAATTATTATCGTTCTAGGTATAACTTTCATATATATATATTTTACTGAATATCAGGGACTTTTTGAGCATTGAAACTGATTTTTAATATACCAACTCCTTGGAGATGAATTCCAATATAATGATTGTGACTCTTATAAGCAAAATTAATCTTTCACTTGGCCAAATAAATTTTTCAATAATTAAGTGAAGTTTTCAAGAAAATTGACATCATTATCACAGTTTATCTAAAAAAAAATTACATTTTGAATTAAATAGTCTCATTTGTGTTAATTCTTTATACTTTTTGGACCCTAAGGGGGGGGGTTTGAACACCTAAAATTGCCCCCTTGTCTACGGGCCTGTACCACACCGAGAAAAAAAGAAATAGGTAAATCACCTATGTCAGCTTGGGTAAAGAGAATTGTATGTGAATAATAAGCTTATGCTTATTCACCTAAGCAATGTATAGTTTAATACATTGCTTTGAAAGCACATACTTCGATACCTTGCAAAAAAAAATATTTGATTCCCCTAAGCCCAAAATCCAAACATACAAAATTAAAAAACAACTAGCATGGATGGCTTGAGCATAGTTTTGAGCTATTTTCTGTAAAAAAAAACACAGATGCGTAATTAGACACACGAGAGAAGGATAGCTTTGATAATTTAAAGGTTTTTTTTTGTAATAAAACCACTTTTAAATTCAAAAATTACATAAAGTCAATTAAAAAATATACGTTAATATTCACACCAGTAAATTTTATTACATTTCATCAACAAAAAGAAAAGAAAAAAGAATCCTTCACCCACCGTGCGTGATCGAAGCTGAAACTTTTGGTGCCAGTCCATTGCTATACCCACTGTTCCAGGCAGCCTTGCTACTACTTCCTGACATAACTGCAGGTATGTTAACAGATGCTGTATTAACAGATGCAGTATGTCGCAGTATTTTGTTGATAGCTATACAACAAAAATCTTTTAATAGATTATTGTGTTATGCTGCAGCATAGCTTATATATTATATATTTATATATATACTTATTATATTGAATAAATCACTCCGCGTAATGAAGGAGTTTAGCTCAATGCGTAGTGTAGTGACTTCATACACACTAGTGGAATCGGTTGGGGTGGATTCAAATCTCAAAGGCATGCGAAGGTGAAATTTTTATATATGATATTTAATTTAATTTAATGTTCTTGTTATAATTAGACGTCTAGCAGCAAGAAAAGCCGAGATGTCATTAATTTCTAATAATGAATTTCTAATGAAAGAAAATAATTCTGTGTTGTTGCCGACTTCAGTCAAGCAAATCACAGAACGAGAAGCGGCTGCGGCAGCTTAAAAAAAAAAAAAATGGAAAATAAAAAAAGCCAAAACCCGAAAAAAAATATATATTTTTGAAATTCAATTTTTTTAAAAAAGTAGGGTGTAAAAAATTACCAAATACTTGGTTAATTTATCACCCAATAAAAATTGGCATGTCAACATGTGAAACTTAGGCGTTTTGATGAAGTACTGAGGAGGCTGAAAACTGCCAAAGCCATCTTATAAATTTGCTAGGTTTTTTTTCAATTTAACATAACTTTTTTTCTCGGTGTAGTTTAAAAATAAAATTAATGTTCAAATACAGTTTATTTAAAAAAAAAATGAAGTAAATAGCATTGGCTTAGTTAAGACTAACAAGTGCTTAAATTCTTAAATATTCATGACATTTTACTTTTTAGAGTTGAACTCTCATGCCTAAATGCCTCATATCGTAGGTTCTTACCATACTTGAGCATTTTAAAATATTCAACCACACGAATGCTTTCTTAAAAAATCGAGCATCCACTGACAAATACCTTAAACAGAGTTCATTAAAGTAGGTGATCCACGACATCATTAAAGATGAGCTTCTACAGGTCTGAATTCCTTATTATATGTTTGAACTCATAAATTATATTGCTTAAAATCGGAAAATTGTTGCATTTTTTTTTCAACAGTTTTTAGAATTGGGTTCGTTGTAATTTTTTGATTTCAAACAAAATTTGAATTTTTAAAATAATATATATTGATAAAAATTTGTCAGCTGCTTTTCATCAGCCTGGACAATTCGCACTACTTTTACATTACCATTAAATTGATTAAAATTTATTTTAGTGTAAAAATTTTTACATTACCATTAAATATAACAGATTTAGTACACTAATTTTTACATTACACTAATATCTTATCAAATAAGTGCATTAATATTTAACTATCACTAAAGTGTATGATAAATAATGCACTAATATTGCACTATGACGCATTGTGAATAATGCACTATTATTGCATTATCACTAACAAACTACCCAACCAATTTTGATGCAAGTTATTTTCTGAGATACGTACGAATTTATATCTGCTTTAAAATATAAAAAAAAGCTCTATTAGGCGGACGAGATTCTCTATTAAGTGGACGAATAAATCTTGGTAATCTTCTCAAAAAAAGTTTTCAACTCTGTTAATATCAATAATTTTTTAAAAATGCAACGCTGTAAAAAAATAATTTGTTGAAATTTCAAATAATTGTTTACAAATTATTGAAACAGGCCATGATATTATTATTGCAAGGTAGAAGTGACAGTTCGTTTGCCGACCAGCATTTGTCAAAAACGCATAGAAAAAGAGAAAACGAATTTTTTTTCTCAATAATTTCATTTTCTTCTGCTCCTATTTAATTTGTAGATTCAACAGAAGACATAGAACAACACGACACCAGACAAGAATTGGATCTGTATTTGGCAGAGATTTTGCCTAATTCGGGAAGTTTTCTTAAAATACAATACACCTCTGACTTCTGCTCCAGTCGAGCGATTGTTTTCTTTTTGGCATGGTAAATACGCCTCGCAGGCGGAGTCTTTCAGACGAAAACTTGGAAAGCTTAGTTATAATCAGGGGAAATAAATTTGATTAGAAGTTTCTTCTTAAATTTGAAAAATATTTTTATTTTGGTTGTTACATTGAATTATTTTTGTTAAAGTTTAGTTGGATTGCATTCAATAAAAAATCTTTTGCATAACTCCATAATGCTTTTTAGTGATAATGCAATAATAGTGCATTATTCGTAATACGGTTATGTGATAGTGCAATATTAGTGCACTATTTATAATAATTGTTTTTTAATGATAGTTAAATATTAATGCATTACTTTGATAAGACATTAGTGTAGTGTAAAAATTACTACACTAAAGCTGTTACATTTAATGATAATTGAATAAATTTGCATTATCATTGATTTGACTTAATTACTGAAAAATCATCAATGCATTACCTCATTTAATGCAATACGCCTAGGTCTGCTTTCCATATATTGATAATTTCATTGACAAATTTTGTTTTTTGAGCTTCAAATTTTGTTTTGAAATCAAAAACTTATAACAAATATATAGAAATATGAAAAATACTGCCCAATTGTGCCAGAAAACATTTCAAGATTCAATATTTCTACATTACTTTTCTAATGGCAAGCATTACATTTTCCAATGCTATTGAACATTACTTTCTTAAAGCAATCGCCTAGGCGGTAAGGTTTACTACTTTCCTTCTAAAAAGAAACACAACTGTAAGGCTCAAAGTATAGGAATGGCTGAAATGGCGATTTCTATTTATTTACATTACTTTTTAAATAATTATTTTTTTTTTCGCATATATAAGATTTATATATTAAATATGTAAATCATGTAAAAATACATATTTAATTACATAAAACATGTCTTTGGTATATTTCATCATTTTCAATTAATTTTTTTTGACAATTTCAACATATTTATGCACAAAAACGGAATGTAGCTTGATTGTCGAAAAAAACAAAATTTGGCAGTCTTATAATTTTACAAAAAAATTCGATGAAACAAATGGAATGAATCAAAACACATAGCAACTGCCTTTGCTTCAGAGACGGCAATCCAAAATAGTATTACTCACTAGCTTACAACGACCTTTCTATGGAATGTACATTACGTTTCTAATATATTTGTTATGTAGAAATTTTGTATCGTTTGGTAAGGCCCTTACAAACGGCACAACTAGGTGGTTTTCTATTGCAAATTTTTAAGAATAGGTCTGTTAAACACTTACTTAACCCTTTTTTAAGAGTGTATTTTTCAGTATAGCCAATTTTATGAACACCCTGCATAAAGAAGAGTGTTTCAGATATACCCAAATTTCTGAATATTTTTTTTTTAAGAATAAGCAAGGGAATCATCATATTACAAAATTTTGAATTTTGACCTGATAGTTCGGACCTGATAAAAAAATATACTTGTTTGAAAAAACAAATCATAAAAAAATTTGTAAACTTCCAAAATCAGGGTTAATGAATTTAATAAATCTTAAAATTTTTATATATAACAGATTAAATACTATACTTAAATCAATAGTCACCTGACGAGATAATAGTGGAAAGAACGTCAGATTGTTAGTTAAATAAATTGCTTTAAGCTGAGATCTTATGCTACTTTACCTTCAGTAGAAGCACAGCTGATTATTTTTTTTTTTATCTTTTTGAAGGTGTTATAAATACGCTATACAAGTTTCGTATGTTCAAAAATAATTTTCTAACCTCACTTTTTAATCCCGGCTCATAACGGTAGCTGACGAGTAATACATATTTTTTAATGCAGCTAACTGTTATTTTTTCAAACACAACTACTCAAACGTTAACTCT
Organism: Coremacera marginata; assembly: GCA_914767935.1. Taxonomy (NCBI): domain Eukaryota; kingdom Metazoa; phylum Arthropoda; class Insecta; order Diptera; family Sciomyzidae; genus Coremacera; species Coremacera marginata. Next base: position 80,697,657 of record OU612047.1, on the reverse strand, counting down.
AAAAATTTTCAAGACTTCAAAAATTACTGTTTTTTACTTTTTTTTCTACATAGTTGAAATTATTTCACAGCCAGCTTTATAGAACCGATTCAGCTGATGCTCAGATCATTAGACGACTCATTAAAAAGAATCATTTAAACAACAAATCATATTTCCAGAAATTATTTTCCGTTTGCAACGCTGCCTCCCGGAGTAGTATGATAAAGGACCAGTTTCAAATTTTTGAGTAAAAAAGCGGGCTTTTTTGAATGACTGTTTTTTTTTTTTGATTTATTAAAATCGAAAAAACTTTTTTTCATTTTTAGTTAAGTCTTAAATTAACGATTTTATTTTTTTTTTTTTTCATCAATAGTTATTGTTTTACAGCGTGTAAAAGTTGAAATCGCGAACGAAAGGTCTCTTGCGGCTTGCATGATATCTCCTATTCAGGGAGCGAAAAAAAAATAGATCAAAAAAGGTTGTTTTTAGAACCGTTTTGTTTTGTGAGTGAACCGACAAAAAGTTTCAAATTAAAAAAAAAAATATAAAAAATGCCGCATATATTAAAAAAAAAACCATTTTTCGTGCACGAATCGGACGAAAAAATTTTCAAATTTGTAAAAACTAATTAAATCACTATTTAATGGCAAAAATAAAAAAAAATTAATCGGTACAGAATCAAAATTGTACGCTTAATCCAACTGTGTTCTTATTTATTTGATAACTGTTTCATTCGTGGGAGAATTCAGTCCTCGAACTTGAATTTTGTTAATTCTTTTCGGGTTTTTTTTAATTCAATCATCTGCCACTTCATGGTAAGTGACACTTTCAGAAAAAAACTTAATTCACATTAGGGACAATTTTATTACCTTTCTTGTAAAATCAAAAAAAAAATTATTATTTATTTTCGTTGCATTATTTTTTTGTTTTTGTTTAATTTAATTTTCAAAAAATTTGTTTGTACTAAAATAAACTTTAATATGTTTTTCTTAATTTTTGATGAATTTCTTTTTTGTATATTCATAAGGAAGATTTTTTGGTGTTCTTCTGCAACTTGGAAAAGCATTTGATTTCGTTGGTTGTTATTTTTTCATTGTTGTCAACTTATCGCTCTTTCGGCGCGTAAGTACTTTTCATTGCTGGTCCAAGTTCTTGGATCGGCTAGCAAAAAGCTAGTGGGCCTATCTTCTGTTATCTGGGACATAGATGTTTTCAAAAAATTTCAAACTAAATGGCCTCAATTAAAATCGATCCTGGAATTATTCAAAGGATTAACGCAATCAATGATGAAATTATTCCAACATATTTCCCTTCTAATGTTCGCACAACCTTTTGATGCACTGATCTTTTTCTTAGAGGGATGCAGTTTATTTTAAAAAAAAGTTTCGCAAGATCAAGGTACCAGGTGCTTTTTCGAGAGAGCGATTCATGGACCCAGCAACTTATAGCCTAAAAATTTATCTAATTCGAGATCAATTTAATTTAACAGGTACTTTTATAATACAAAATCCATTAATTGATAAACTTTGATTATATTTTTTCTATCACATAAAGAACTACTTTGTTGTTTTTTGTTTTGTTTTTGTTGTTCTCGTTCATATGCGATATTGGTTCCAATGCAGTTTTTCAAGTTCTGCACCAAAAAAAAATGATATTGAAATGTTTTTAAAAATTTTTCAATGTGGAGGAATAAACGTTGTTCTGACAGTATTTTTCTCCTAGCACTTTTTTGATTGATTAAAAAAAAAAAACGAAAAAACTAATGGTTGCCGGTCTACAAAAAAAAAAAAGCCAATGATGCATACAGGCATAAAAAGAGGCAGATTGTACCAGGTCGTCGCGAACATTGAAAGGGAGATATGTTTGAATAATTTCATCATTGATTGCGTAATTCCTTTGAATAATTTCAGGATCGGTTTTTAATTAGGGCCATTTAGTTTGAAATTTTTTTTTAAACATCTAGTCCCAAATAACAGAAGATAGGCTCACTAGCTTTTTGCTAGCCGATCAAAGTACTTGGGCAAGCAATGAAAAGTACTTATGCGCCGAAAGAGCGATAAGTTGACAACAATGAAAAAAAAACACAGGTGCGTCCTTGGACACACGAGAGAAGCGAAGCTTTTTCGCAGTTACATAGATTTGATAGCTTAATAATTTTTTCTTTTTAATAAATTAACTTTTAAAGTCAAAAATTTAAAATAACATGAAATAAATAACATATATACAGAAAACATATTTACTGTTTTTTTTATTGTTGAACGTCAAATTTCCACGCCAATTACATATACGGGCATATAATGCCAGTGACTCTCCATTTTGACTCTTCACACATGGTTGTGAACTTGGATGCACTGACTCATGCATGCGTTTGTTAATTCCATATTTATTGATATCTATTTTTTGACACTTAAAAAAGCACTTGTCAACGCACTTGTCATAGAGTGTAAATTATTATCTGGCATGTGTTAACAGTTATTTCACTTAAAAACAAAGAAAAAAAACTCTGTTAACCTCTGTTAACACATGCCAGAGATTTAGCAGAGTTGATGCAATCTCTAGATTATAATTTATAGTCTATGCCAACAGCACCACAAACGCATTCACAATACAAACAAACCGATGCTGAAGACACCTTGTGGCAAATTAAAGCAAATTTTTGATAGCTGTAGCAAATAGACAATCCTCTATCTGTTGATAGATGGTGACGATTTACTGCAGCATAGCTTCTGTTATAATTAGCATTGAATTAACAACTATTTCTAACAAGTATTTGTGGACTAGTGGATTGTGCGTTGGACTCTCGTACAAAAGGACGTGGGTTCGATCCCACGGGCCGACCGAAAATATTTTTAGTATTTAATATTAAAGTATTAAATTTTCTTGTTGTAATAAGCACTAGCAACAAAGAAACCATCAAATTTCCAAGAAAAAATCTGTCGAAAATTTTTCAGATTTCACTCCAAGCAAATCACAGAACGAGGAGTAAAAAGCTTCGCTTCAATAACAACCAACGAAACGGAGAATCAAATGCTTCTCCCAGTTATAGTAGAACACCAAAATATCTTCCTTATGAATATAAAAAATGGAAATTCAACAAATTAGTAAAAAAATATTTTGAAAATTATATTATACACAAAAAAAAAAAAAAACGAAAATAAATTATTCAATATTTTTTTTTTTTTGACTTTACAAGAAAGGTAATAAAATTGTCTTCAATATGAATAAATTTTTTTCTGATAGTGTCACTTACCATGACGTGGCAGATGATTGAATTAAAAAAACTTGAAAAAAATTAACAAATTTCAAGTTCGAGGGCTGAATTCTCCCACAAATTAAACAGTTATCAAATAAATAAGAACACAGTTGGATTAAGCGTACAATATTGGTTCTGTATCGATTAATTTTTTTTTTATTTTTGCTACTAAATCTTCGATATATATAAAAATGGATGTATGTATGTGGGTATGTGTGTATATCACGTATAGACTCCAAAACCGCTGAACCAATGTTTATAAAACTTTTAGGGATACTGAAGCAACATTCAGGAAGTGTTCCTGTGAAGTTTGGTGTTGATTGGGCAAGGGGGCGTGGTACCTCCCATACAACCCAAATTGGCGCTATCGCCCACAAACAAAAAAAATTGCTATATATCAGACGGTTTTAATCATATAAAACTTAAATTTGGTAATTTTGTTCAGATGGTTACTTTCGGTGACTGTACAAGAAATGGACGTGGTCACACTGTATATACGCCCACTTTTCAGCAATAATTTTAATTCCTGAGATGCTCAAGTTTTGATAGTGAATCTTGATATGCAGGTGCTATGCATACATGTGGCAGTCACTATGTAAATATAAACGTTGTCACGCCCACTTTTACCGCCCACAAATCAGTAAAAATGCTTTATATCAGACGGCTTTTGCCGTAGAAGACTAAGATTTGATAGTTTAGTTTATATGATTACTCTCGGCCAATGTACAAAAAATGGGCATGGACGCACTATATCTACGCCCACTTTCTTGAAATCATGCTTATTCCTGAGTTGTACACGTTTTGATAGTGAATCTTGGTATGCAGGTTCTATAGGTCAAAGTGGCAGTCACTATGTAAATATGAACGTTGTCACGCCCACTTTTACCGCCCACAAATCAGTAAAAATGCTTTATATTAGACAGCTTTTTCCGTAGAAGACTAAGATTTGGTAATTTAGTTCGTATGGTTACTGTCGGCCAATCTACAAAAAATGGGCATGGCCGCACTATATCTACGCCCACTTTATCGAAATAATGCTTATTCCTGAGTTGTACACGTTTTGATAGTGAATCTTGGTATGTAGGTTCTATAGGTCAAAGTGTCAGTCACTATGTAAATATAAATGTTGTCACGCCCAATTTTCCCGCCCACAAATCAGTAAAAATGTTTTATATCGAAAGGCTTTTACCATAGAAGACTAAGATTTGGTAATTTAGTTCACATGGTCACTGTAGGCAACTGTTAAAAAATAGGCGTGGTCGCACCATATCTACGCCCACTTTTTCGAAATTATGCTTATTCCTGAGTTGTATACGTTTTGATAGTAACACTTGATATGCAGGTGCTTTTAGTGGCAGTCAATATATATATATAAAATTTGCCACACCCACTTGTACCACCCGCAAATAAAATAAAAAAACAAAACGAAATGACCAATTTTAGCCATTGAAAGAACTTTGACCGAGCTTCTTATGATCTATTGTGTTGTGCGTATTGTGGAATGTTTGAACACAAATGATCGAGAACTGGACCTACAAAGTTTTATGCCGACTCCGAACGGCTTATGAGTTCGAGAAGCTTTTCATGTCAGTTTTTACTCTCTGAGGCTTGCCATTGTCTGCAGAGACGTGACGGCCGAACAGAAAAATTAATTCAATTGAAAAAACTTTCTGTGTTAGGTGGGAATTGAACCAGGGTTCTCTGGCGTTTGGGCCACGCACTATACCCACTGCGCCATGGCCGACACTCAATCTAACTAAGGGTCTAATAAAGATTTTGATTATATATTTTACTAGCTTATACCCGGCGCGCTTCGCTGCGCTCAGCGCTTATCCCCTAAAAGAGGGCGTAGCTTTAGTGAAGCCAAGCTTTTATAGTAAGTTCGTACCGAGTTTTATTTAGTTTAGTTTAGTTTAGTTTAGTTTAGTTTAGTTTATTTGGAAGTCTTTGAATACAAAAATTCTTACAGACTATATTAGTTAAGAGAAAAATTAAAGTTAAAATTTATAGTAAAAATATAATCTTAAAACTAGGTTAAGTAAATACTATTTACAAAATTCTTAAATTTTTGTTTTGGAGCAAAGAGATCAAAGTCATTAGATTCACTCAGCTCATTGAATAGTAACAAAGCTCTTGTAATTGGCTCATTTAAGGCATAGTTAGTTCTACAATATTTTACATAGAATAATTTGGAATTTCTTAGATTTCTTGATGGAATATGAAAAGGTATAAGCTCCAAGAGAGATTGACAGTCAATTAATCCAGAGATAATATCATGTATAAACATCAGTGATGCAATTTTCCGCCTGGAAACAAGCGATTTAAGACCCAAGAGCATTAAACGAGAGTTATAAGGTGGCAAAGGGTCACAAAAGTTAATTGACCGCAGGGCAAACCTCGTGAAGTTTTTTGTATTTTTTCCAGTCTAAAAGAGGTAGACAAATAGAAAGGGCTCCAAACAATGGACGCGTACTCCAATTTAGACCTCACAAACGCATTAAATAGCATTATTAGAGTGTGTGGATCAGAAAAGTCTTTGCAATTTCTTCGGATAAACGCAAGTAGTGAGTAGGCCTTAGGAATTAAGTAGTTTACATGGTCAAGAAACGAAAACTTAGAATCAAAAATAACACCGAGGTCTCGAAAGGAAGACACAGTTTGAATCTTTGAGTCAGAAAGAAAATAAGAGTTACACAAGGTATTAAGTGATAGTTTGGATAGAGTGAGATGAAAGCATTTAGAAAAGTTTAAAGGAAGGCCATTAGAAACACTCCAATCCAAAAGCCTGTTAACGTCATCTTGCAAATTAACAATATCTAAAGAAGATGATATTTTTTTAAATAACTTAAGATCATCTGCATAAAGAAGAAAGTGAGAGTTTAAAATATGTTTAGATATATCATTCATGAAAAGAATGAAGAGCAAAGGTCCAAGGATACTACCTTGAGGGACACCCGAGGAAGCAACAAATTCGTAGGACTTATTATTATTTAGGCAAACAAAAGAGGTTCTATCCGAAAGATAAGACTTAATCCAGCTCAAAAAAGACGAATGAATTCCCATAAGCGATAGTTTACAAAGTAGTAAACTATTAGACACTCTATCAAATGCTTTAGAGAAATCTGTGTATATCACATCTACTTGATATCCCTGCACAAAAGAAGATACAACATTCTCAGAAAAAAGAGCTAAATTAGAAAGGGTAGAGCGCCCAGCTATAAAACCATGTTGTTCAAGGCAAATATAGCGTTTTATCAAAAAGCTAAGCTTCACTTTTATTATACTTTCAAAGAGTTTTGAAGTATTGGATAGTTTTGAGATTGGCCTGTAATTCGCGACATTATTTTTAGCACCCGATTTAAAAACAGGAGTAATGGACGCAATTTTCCAACATTTTAAAAATGTTCCTTCAGAAAGAGACTTATTAAAAATAGCACACAGAGGAGCGGCTAACGTATGTGAGCATTTTGTAAAAATAATTGATGCAAACCCATCAATATCTTCTTTAAAAGAAGTTTTCATATCCAAAATGGATTCCCTAACCTTATTAACTGATACTGATAAAGACCCAATATCAGTAAAGACATCAACAGTGTTCAAAGCATTAACTGATAAATCATCTTCAACAATGAAGTTGGACTTAAAAAAGTCAGCAAACATGTTAACTGTATCAGAAATATTCACCGAGAGCTTTTCATTATAATACATTGAAGTAGGTATCTGCGAGCCACCTCTTTTAGACTGTATAAAATTCCAAAAAGATTTTGGGTTTGATTTGATATTAGTTTCATATCGCAAGATATATTGTTTATATAAAAATTTATTAAGGAAATTAAACTCACGCATATAATGCAAATAGTTTAATTTATAAATAGGCTCATTAGTGGCCTTAAACAGTGTTAAGAACTTATTACGCTGATTTTTAAGCTTTTTAAGACCCTTAGTGTACCAGGGAAGTTTATGACTGATTATAGTTGAACGCGGAACACAAGAATTGCACATAGTTAAGACTTTAGTCTTAAAAAGATTAAAACTTATCTCTGCATTATTGCCACAAAATAAATCAATCCAATTAATATTAGAAAACAAACAATTTAAATCATTAAAGTTACAATTATTAAAATTATACCTTTTTCTTTCTTGATTACTATGATAAAATTCGTAAAATTCAATATTAACTAAGAGTGCTTTATGGTGCATACTAGAATTAGATATAGGATAGAAATATTCAGATATCTCTTGTTTAATATTAGAAGATATGTAAATAAGATCCAGCAATTTATTTAAAGTATTGAAAATATTATTAATTTGATGCAAACCAATACTACAAAGGCTATCAATAAAATGTATTTCAAATGTCTGGTTAACATAAGTTGGGGTTAATTCGCCGTCAATATAAGTCCAGTTAATTTTAGAAAGGTTGAAATCACCCATGACACAAAGATGCGAGTTATGATCCATTGAAGAGCTTATGTTCGTAATATTATCGATATGTGCCAGGTATATTAAATCATCACTATTTGGTGGAATGTATGATGCGCAGATATAAAGAGAACCAGTTCTAGTAACCAATCGAACACAGATTTGGTCGAGCAGAGAATTGGAATCAATAAGCGGCTGAAGAGAAGAGTGATGTGTGACTTATTTCGAAAACTACCTACCTACTTATTTCGAAACCGCTAAGCCAATTTTTATACCAAAGCCTTGAGAGGGTTACTATGAAGTCTGGTGCCGATCGTAAAAGGCACCTTAAATACACCTAAAGTTTTCGATATCGAACAGTTTGGGTTTTTTTTTTACGTCGCACAGCCTCGGAATTCAGTATTCGACCTCAGTTCACACATGCCGTTCCACTGGTAACATTTAATGGGCGTTGAACGAGGGGCGTGGTACTTTTTCAGCACCCTAAATATTCGGGTTCGAAATAAGTCACACATCAATAAAACTCGGTACGAACTTACTATAAAAGTATGGCTTCACTAAAGCTACACCCTATTTTGGGGGATAAGCTGAGCGCAGCGAAGCGCGCCGGGTATAAGCTAGTAATGATTAAAAATCAATAAGTGAAATTTTAAAAATTGTGCCTCAAAAAACAGTCTTTTAGGTGGCGCCCACCCAGGTTTACAAATTTGAACATTTAATTCGTCCTTCGTGACCTTCAAATGTGCTGTATTCAGAATCTGCCTGAGGAGGGAGGATCTGAGATACTTTTGCAAATGAGACAGTCTAGTATACATATCTCGTAGCATAATTAAAAGCAAGTTGAAGTTTTAACTTAGAAGATGAGTCGTGTTTACTTTTTACTATTTCTTAGTACATTATAACTGGTAAGATCAATTGTATCACCAACTGACGCTTTACATTGACAGGAGTTACGCAAGCTGACAATCAAATTGCGAAGGATATAATAAACTTTTTTGACTACACTGTTAACATGGTCAACACAGGATAGAGATGAATTAATATGTACACCAAGATTTACAATTTTTGACACAACATTTTCAAACAAATCTTGGATATCACTTAAACAATTTGTATTCTTACAAATAGGAAGAACATACGACTTTAATGCATTTAGTTGAAGACCATTGCTACTGGCCCACTTCTTAGTACTGCTGAGATCTTCATTCATTCTACAGCAAAGATCTTCAAGGAACGAAGTATGCCGTGACAGATATTGATCCTGGTGGAAGACCACTTAAAACTGGTTTATACGAAGAAGACAATTGACCAACATTGACTTTTTGAACCCCATTGAACAAATAATCAGACATCCGATTGATGGCACTATCACAGAACCCAAACAAAGTCTTAAGCTTATGACAAAAGTATTGATAATTAACTTTATCAAAAGCCTTCGAGAAGTCCAGCAGACAGAGCAAAGTCATAGACCCAGCGTCATATTCTGATCGTATGCCATCAATAATTTTTACAACTGCAGAAGAACACCCATGCCCGGCCCGAAAACCAGATTAAAATGGGGGCAATAGCTTTTTTCTGCGTAAGTGCTTATTGATTTGTTGAGCCATGAGCTCCTCACATACTTTTGAAAGTGGCGGTAAAATGCTAATTGGTCTAAAGCAGGCCTAGGCATTCTAACACAGTCACATTTTATCTTGTCTTGTTTGTATTGGTACGCTCACAAATACCTCGAAAAATTTTTGCAACATGTTAATTAAATAAAAATTTTAGATACGTATTAGTTTTTAAATTAAGTGATAGGCATTAACGCCGCAGTATTGCATATTTCTTCCAATAGTTTTTTATTTTACCCGTTAACGTCCAGAAGGACATTTTTGGGTAGAAACTTTCAGCAGAAAATTTTGAACGCAAAGTCCGTAAATACCAATCTTACTATTTTCGAGTGTGCTTTACACGATTCAATAGTTAAGAAATCTCAAAAATTTGTTTTCCAATTGTCCAATTCCTCAATAATTACTCACAGCTAGTATAAATTCGTCAGAGAGCGCTCAGTGAGCAATGGAGCGCCCTGGCCTGGTCTTAAGTCATTGGAACCAGAAGGGTTATTCTTTTTTGCAACAGGTAGAACAATTGCAATTTTCCTCAAGTCTGGTAATAATAAGGACATAAAACATGAATTGACTATGTGTGTAAGAGGACTAATTATGTGAGGAAGTATGAGTTTTATGAACTTAATAGGAACACCATCTTCACCTGCAGCATTTGCCTTAATACGCATTACACATTTGCCAACATAATTTTCATTTACTGGTGTGAACTCAAAAGATTGTAGCATGGTCAGATAACAATGGGGAAGTATAGTACTACTGGAATTATCAGCAGTACCAACAAAAGATTATTGAGAGTTTCAGGATTTAAGTTGCATCTAGTAATATTTTTATTGCATACCGAAAGTTTTTTAATGTGTTTTAAAGTGTTTTAGTTGAAAGCGAGAGCTTTAGTTTGGCCAAGTAATAACATGATTTAGCATGTCTATTGAGGAGAACGGATCCGTTTCTAGCAGTTCTATAGGCATCCCAATTGGTTGAGGAGGGGTTTTCCTCCATATTGTTCGAAGCTTATTTCTTTGTGGCATTAAAACATTTTGGAAAAACCAAGTACAAGATGTATTCTTGACAAGTTTCTTACGTATGGGGACATGTTTATCAAATTTATTGGACCCATAAGAGAACTAAGTTTATCATTAATATTGGGATGTAGCCAGCAATTATTAAGGGGAGTGTGATCGATATGTCATGCAATAGAGATGTGTAGTTAATACATTTAAAATCACGATATGAGAATGTATAAGACATAACTTTTCAAGAAACATTTACATTTAACGAACAAAAGATTAAGTCATGATCAAGAATGAAGTACAATTGGACGAATAATAACACAGCGGAAGAGTCTGAAACAATAAAGTAGTCCAAAAGACTAGGATTAGCATTATTAGCAAATCGGTGGGTAAACTTTCATTTTCTATTGATAACCCCAACGACGATATTTTGTTGTATAGTGATTGTTTTGAAAGGGCATTCGAGATAATATTGATATTGAAGTCTCCAAATAATACCATTACATCATAATCTAGAAAACAGTTTGACAACACAGAAAATAATGGGTCAACAGGAAGACATTTATTTGGGTTATAAGCACATGAGAGTAGCATTTTAGTATTTTTATCAGATTTGCAGAAATTTATAAACTCAATGCTAGGTCCAGTCGACTTACAATTTCAGATTTCAAATTATTTTTACAGTAAACCACAACGCCATCACCCTTTTTTCACATCGACCATTTCGAAACATCTTAAAATTATTCATACCACAGATTGTTTGATTTATGTCATTGCATAACCACGTTTCAGAAATGCATACTATATCAACCGACGATTCTTCAAAGACATATTTAATGTAGTCTAGTGTGGCCATATTTAAACTGCGTGAATTAAAATGGACTACATTAAGGCCACTGCTCTGCTTGCACAGTATGTGAATCATTATTATCTTGTTATCATTAACACCATCAGAAAGCTAGAAGAAAGATACTAAATACAAAACCACATAAAATAAATATAAATAAAGCAATTTTAATATTAATAAATACAAGACATCGGATTTTAATTGCCAGACCCAATATTATTCGAAGAAGTATCTTCAACAGTACTTTGTAGATTCTACACACTGCTAATGAGAATGCTTTCTGCATTCTTAGCCATCCTAATGTAGATAGAATCGTGAAAGGTATAAGCATTATAAATGCTCTTTTGCCGTTTGTAAACAATTGTAGCTTGTCGTAGTTTCCGGCTCTCAGGAACACGGCTTTCATGAACGAAGATGTTATCATCATAGTCAAAACCAGCATTTCTTAAATTAACTGCAGATTTATGTTGCCTTCGATACGATCCAAATGCTTTCAAAACGCGATTTCGATCATATGGAGAGAAATATTTAATGTCAACCAGCGAGTTAGGGTTGTTAGATTTCGATTTAATACGATCTTTTATCTTTTATTGGTGGAGGTTAAAGCTGTTTAAAATGGCAAATCTGATTAAAGGAGCTTTTTAGATTTTAATCTTTTGAAAACGGAAGGCCAAACAAGATAGTATCTGAAGAATAATCATGCGTGTTGTTGGTTGCAAGGCTGCGGCAGTTATTGTTGTTGTTGCTAATGTTTATGCAAGAAGCTATTTGCTCTGAGAGTACTTCGCAATAAGTGGAAAGCGTGGTAATCTAATGCCGGTATTTTCTCGTCATACTCACACATTTTTTTACTAATAGTGAACACATTCGTTTCATTTTGTTTATTAAAATTTAAATTTTCGATTTTTATTTAGAATATTTTTAAGTTCTTTACTGCAGGAAAAATAATAATTTCATAATTTTCCGAAATATCAAATTATTAAACATAAGATTGAATTATAGTTATTTTAATATCAAATTATTAAACATAAGATTGAATTATATTTATTTTTTTTTATCCGACATAAAAATGAACAACCAACAAATCCATCCTATATCAAACAAATAATTCTATATCCACACTTACGATACAATCGAAACTATGTTTTTTTTCATAAACTTTTATTTTCTAAAAGAAATTATCAAAAGTTCTGAGATACTAGGTAAAATAAGTTAAGTAAACAAGTTTTAAGTGAGGTAAACAAGTCTGTATTGGTAATGGTTCTTCTTGTTCAAATCTTACCAATAACATTTTATTCTTCGCGATCGGTTATAAGATAGTGGTTGTAGAAAAACTACAGTATTGGCTAATCATAGAGACCACATAAAATACTGTATGGTTCTAGAATGCACTCAAGGTAAGCTTTAAAAAAGGCGTTAATTGTGAAAACTTTTTGGTTTCCCACCTTAATGAACATTCAAAATATGAATGACTTTTAAGTATGGCGCCAAAAAAGTCAACATATTGTGCGAAGAGATTTTCTACAAACATTTGGATCTTTGGAATATTTGACCGAGGAAATAGTAACAAGAAAAGGTATTTTAAAACGAAAGACCTAGACACATACGTATTAGACATCTGCATGAATACATTTGTTTTACCTGCAGCAAAGTGTACACTTTCGTACTGTACCTAGAGTTGCCAGGTGGTCGGGATTCGTAGGGATTGTCCAGTTATTGAAGTGCTTGTCCCGTGTCCCGTTATCGGGCAATTTGTCCCGGAATATTAAAAAAACTGTCATTGAAAATATTTACTGTACAAAAGCAATTGTACGCTCTCATTTCATCTCCAAATTTGCCATAATTTGTCTACAAAATCTGAAAATTGATTTGAAGTCATGATCAGTGCAAAAGGGTGTTTGGAGTTGAGATCTTAGGCTCACTAACACTGAGCTTTTAATAAGGCTGAATACAAATCTTGTCTAAATTTCAAGAACTTATTGAATTCACCAGATGGTAAAGAAATGCTTAAAGCAACTCGTGCAAATCATAAATATGTTAAATAAATATATTTTTATTAAGGAACAGCAGAAATTTTTTTTTTGATTCGGCATTCTCAACCATCATCGGATCCACTGACCAAAAATAACGGATTAAATATTACTTAAACGCCTTTGGCGGCCTTGGTAAACTGGTTGAGGTGCGTGGCTTGTGTGTGATAGAACCCATGTCCGCATTCCATCTGACACAGAATGTTTTTTTCAATTGAATTCATTTTTCTGTTCATCCGTCACCTCTCTGTAGACAATGGCAAACCTCAAAGAGTAAAAACTGCCATGAAAAGCTTCTTGCGAACTTGAGCAGTTTGGAATCGGCATTACGCTTTATAGGTCCAGTTCTCGATCATTTGTGTTCAAACTTTTCACAACACGTACAATGCAATTGATCGCCAAGTCTGACATGTACCGATGCATATCGGCAAGGGTTCCCGTGGTTCTAGGTACACCAAACTTTATTTACATTTTTTTTCATCATACGAAAAAATTAAGAGGGTAAGCAATAAAAAAATACAACATAAATTTTTATGGGACACACTTATATATGAGATGCTCAGAGCACAAGTGGCGTAAGTCTACTTTTGGTAGTTTTAATAAAATAGAATATTTAGAAAAATTCTTATGAATAAAGAACTCAGTTTTGCTTAAAAGCTCGGTCAAGAGCATAAAAAGAGCTATTCATATCGTAAAAAATTAACTTAATAATACAAAAAACTAGTAAGGATGGAGCTTCGGTAGGGTACCGAAGCTAAAATACCCCCCGCGGCCATACTGAAGTATATTCGATGTCTTTAGCCACAACATTCAGTTTTGTATATTAACGAAAGTTTTCCTATTTTGATGACGTCACTTTGTATGGAAGGTAGGCGAGGTTTTAATTAGATTTTGCCATATATCATAGAGATGGTTCATATTATATATCAAAGCTAATGTTAAAAATTTCAAGACATTTCTTTAATTTTGTGGATTTTTAAGAGATTTTACGTTTAAAATAAAGCGACTTTGCATGGGAAGTGGACGTGGTTTTCATCCGAATTTGCCATATATCATACAGATGGTTTTTATTAAATATCAAAGTTTATGTGCAAAATTTTAAAACGTTTCATTAATTTTTGCAGATTTTTAAAAAATTGTACGTTTAAAATAAAGCCAATTTGTATGGGAGGTAGGCGTGGTTTTCATTCGATTTGTAAAATATCATAGTGATAGTCTTTATTATAAATCAAAGCCTATGTGCAAAATTCCAAGACATTTCTTTCATTTGAGCAGATTTTGAAGTGATTTTACTTTTAAAATAAAGCCACTTTGTATGCGAGGTAGGCGTGGTTTTCATCCGATTTCATAGCCAGAATTAGGATTGAAGAGCAAAGCTTACATGCCAAATTTAAAGGCATTTCTTTAATTTTTGTGGATTTTAAAGACATTTTACGGTTAACATAAAGTCACTTGCATGGGAGGTAGGCATGGTTTTCATCCGATTTGGTTCATTTTCGAACTTGATCTTCCTTTTTTTTTTATTTTGAATTTCTTTGCGATAGCTTTAAAATTGCGGCTGTAATCGTGTCGACAGGCGGACAGACGGACAGACAGACGGACACACGGAAATAGAGTCAGGAGATGATGCTGATCAAAAATATATATGGTTTTCTATACCTGCCACGCCCCCTTCTTGGCGTTACAAACGGAATGACAATGTTAAATGTTGGGTTAAAAATAATGCAGAATCTTTCATACTAAACTGAAAATTTTCGCAAAATTGGCTGGTTTTGACAATTATTGGTACTGAGAAGAGAGTGCGGTCAGCCCTGCGACAACCTTATAAATCAACCTTGTGCCAGAACAAAAACAAAGTATTGCATTTTATTCAGAGAGTACGTAAGCTATGAGTTTCTAACCCGGACTCATAAATACACTCCGTGCCAATAAAAACGCAAAAACCTTGGCACTTTGGTGAAACAACTGTCGACAAAAAAAAAACTTAAAAATAAAGTTACAAAAATTATACTTTCACATATTTTATTTTTTTAATGCACATTTTATTCTCAACATTCTTCATTCATTCTAGACTTCATTCTTCAATAAAAATTCCTAAAGAAATTTCAGTCATATTTTTCATTACTTAGAGCTTGTTTAAAAATTTCCGGCTTGCCTTATATATAATTGTAACACTCTGTCTAAGTCAAATTTAAATTGACTTTGCATTGAATTATGCTTTCTACGGCTCTAATGTTAAGCGAATTTCTTTCCTTAGTCCACTGAGATAATGACTTATGATTTTGATTTTGACTTTCAGTAAAGTTCTTTAAATATGCAACTTCCTCAAAACTTTCATCAGATATTGTTATATTTATTCATATATAATGTATTTTTATAGTTTTTTAACTTCTGTCCCCTTTGGTACATTATTTAAGGTTTTCCAATTAAAGACACTTAAAGACATTTAAATGAAAAGTCCATTGTTCCAAATAACTATTTGCTGTATTTAAAATATGTTTGGCATCCTCTTCAAAAATTAATATATTTCTTGAATATAAACCGTTTTCCTTTAATTGGTCTAAAATAATACTTGTTTGGTAAAATATTTATTTTCAAACATGTCTTTTGAACCATATTTAGTGTCATTTATTTGTTCGTACACTTGCATAATTATATTGTGTATTATTAAATTTTTTTAATTAGTTTTTCAATCATGAAAGATTGACAGTGAATAAATGACACATAAGGAGGAATAAATGACACAGCTAAAGGAATGTGCTGTTCCTTAGCAAAAGAAATTTGCAAGTGGCTTCCACATTTGCAAGATTCTTTCTATAGCGGGTACTAATGAGAGCCACCGGCTTCTTCTATAAGACAGAATTCATTTGTAAGTTGTGTCCGCATTGTCGCAAAATTCTTTAAACCAGCGTTCTTACAGTAAATATAGAAAAATATTTATACATTTTAATCACCACAGATTCCACATCGATTGACATCACATCCACAGCAGTCGAAACTGTGTTGTGAAGTATATGAGCAGGGCAACCAGTTCCCTCGATGTTTTTTTCCTGAAGCCTCTTTTCATTTATAAAAAATGTTATTTATTCCCTGCCTTTACCTTCCACCAAAGTAAGTATTGGTATTATCAGCACCAACAGCTAGAAGATTTCTTAAAGGTATTTGAAATTCCATAAAAAGGCACGTTTTTAATTAAAATTTCTACAAAATTTTCAACTGCTTGCTGAGCCAAAACGTTCTTTATTAAATCTGTTGCTTTGGTTCTAGCGTTTGATTGCTTTGCTGCTATTTCCGAGTCCGGATACAAGAGTGCATTTAATTTAGTAGTACAATCTACAGAGCTAAACAATTGATGGTGATCAATAACTTTATATGCAGTTGTTAACTCAGCAGCAGAGATCAGTTGGCATTGTGTGGTGTTTTGTTTCACAAAAAACGAAAAAATGTCTTTTGAAGTTGGAGCTTCACAAAGCATCGATTTATCTTTGGCACTTGCGATGTGGTCAACAATGTCTAACCGTCCACCGTGCACAAAGAATCGTGATCACTTTACCCCGTTTTTAAAGGACCAGTCTGCTGTATATGTGGGAAGAAATTTACACTTCCTCTTTGGTCATTTTATAAGGTAATAAAAAACAATATAAGCATATAAACAACGAACTTTGACTCTAAAACTTACATGAAAAGTTACAGCAGGCAAAGAAAACAAGCACACAATAAATTTAATGAAAAACAGCTAATGCTAGTAAGAGATTGGATTCTGCAGGTGACATTTCAATTATCGATTATTGCTAGGGTGGAGCTCAACTTACTGAAAATAAAAGATGATCTGACTACTATTTCACATTTAAAAAGTAGTTGCAAATTTTAAAAGTGTGTGTTTTACAAATTTGCTCCTAATTAAATCTTTAAATTGGACCCTTTTAAGATAAATCCGGAACATATTAACATTCGACCGGGACACCGGGACAAGCAATAAAAAACCGGGACGTATGGCAGCCCTACCGTAGTATGTTTTTCATCCCAAGACTTCTTTTCTTCATTGCAGTGTACAGAAGAGGTCTTTTGGCTGTTCGATATGCTTTTAAGCCCATTTGTGTAAGTCGTCGAGCTACAGTGCAACTGACTTCAACAACACAACTTTGAAATTCGTAAAATCCTAGCAAAAAGAAAAAAAATCCTTGCTTACTATACCAACCTTGCACACAAACTACAAACACAACAAAAATACAACTTGATAAAATCCTAACTTACTATAGAATAGCAACAACAACAAGCAGACAACCTTGTCTTGTTGCCGAATTTCAGCATGCATCACGGCAGAGGGTAGAGACGATTTGGCAGTATAAACTGATCGAACGCTTGGCAGCTAAAAGCGAATGTAAAAAATGCCCGCCAATTCATGTTATTCACCTGATCGAGCGATGCTTGTATGTTTTCTAGTTCCTTGGCAGCCAGAAGGCATAAACTAAAAAGCAAACTTAATAAATAACTTTTCAAAAGAATCAAACAATCAACAAGCAGAATATAAAAAATGCATGCAAATTTCTTTCTTCCATTTCAGCTACCCACACACATGCATGCAAACAAACATAACGGCAAATTTTATCAATGAATTTGTCTTTTTTCGTTTGCATATCGCAAAGTTCAATATGAAAAAAACCGAACCACTTTATAGTTTCTCAAAAGAGCGTGAAAAGAAACATGGTGGAAGCTGCACAAATATCGGAGCGCGCTAGCGCGGCCAGCGCACACTGTTAATGCTCTGTAATTTGAATGCTGTTGATGCTCTGTAATTTGAATTACCTCGGGGCCATGGCAGAATTATAAGGAAGGCTCAAGTTGGAGTAAAAAGGAAGCTGTGTGTCAAAATCGGCTGGTCGAATGTTAGTTTTCTTATTGCTGTTGTTGCCTTTATCATTTGACGTTTAGCGTTCTCACAAATTTGTTGTTGCAAAACTTGTTGTTTGAGCAGCCATTTAAATGTGAGCCTAGCTTATAATTATATCATGCTCGGGACCATGATATAATGATTTACAAGGTAGAAGTGACAGTTCTGTTGGCGATTTGGAGTTGTCAAAAACACATTAAAAAAGAGGAAACGAAGGCAGCAAAGCAGATGAAAAGTTACACTTTGTATTGATTTGACAACTTCCGATCGCCGCTCGTGAGAAAAAGGTAGTTGTCAAGGCTACCTTGTAAATTATTGTATCATGCTCGGAACTAATAGAATTATCTCAGGATTTGCTACTCAAAATTTGCAAGAGCGAATTAAGGCCTCTCTAATATATATGCTCTTTGGTTAATGCTCTGTAATCACAGACTACTATATACCAGACAATGCATCACTCACTCAATGCAGAATTTGCAGAAGCTCGGTGATATGGCCATAAGCACATGGCGAATTGGGACGGACAAGTAAGTGCGAAGCAGCGAAGTGATGTTGCTAGCGTTGGCTGCAAATGGTTGATAGAGCACAATATCTCTCTCTCTGTGTATCTGTCAACAATGTTGTCGAGAAGCCTTTTTATATATACTTTTCCTAGGAATTCCAAGCCGACGGCTGGCTTGTTTGTTTACATTTTTTTTTTGCTGGTTTTTGTTTTTGTCGTTGGCTTGGTTTTTTTTTGCTGCTTTTTGCTATTTGCTTGGGTGGATTTTGTCGATCGTCAAAAATGATATTTTTACGATTTTGTCTATTTTGAAGTTATAGATATGTAAATCGCTGTAACTTCTTTATTTCTGATTTGATTTAAATCCACCCAAGGACAAAATGTTGGCAAATTGTACCATATTTAAAATGACAAAATTTCTAAATTTTTTATTTATTTTGTACTAAATTTATTCATTTATTTCCTATTTCTTTGTTCTATTTACTATGTTGAAACTATACTATAATAGAAATAAAATAAAAAAAAAAATAAAAATAAAAAAGTATATGCCAGAAAACGGCAGTTTAAGGATTTTTGGAAAAAAAGTCAAGTTGCAACAGCTGTAACTATTATATCCGATTTTCGGTTTTCTTAATTTTTTTGCACAAAATAGCTCAAAACTGTTCTTAGTGGATATCTTGTTTGCATTTTTAAAAATTTTCGTTTTTGGATTTTTGAGAATTTTTTTTGTAAAAGAAGCCTTTTTTTATATACTTTTCTTTGGAATTCTAAGCCGACGGCTGATTTCCTTGTTTAGTTTTTTTTTTTGCTGCTGTTTGTTTACTATTTGTTGGGGTGGATTTCGTGAATAGTCAGAAATGGATATTTTTGGCAATATGTGAAGGATAAACTTATAGGAAAATCGCTGTCATTTTCATTTGTCATTTTAAATATGGTACAATTTGCCAACATTTTGTCCTTGGGTGGATTTAAATCAAATCAGAAATAAAGAAGTTACAGCGATTTACATATCTATAACTT
This sequence comes from Coremacera marginata, assembly GCA_914767935.1. Classification (NCBI taxonomy): domain Eukaryota; kingdom Metazoa; phylum Arthropoda; class Insecta; order Diptera; family Sciomyzidae; genus Coremacera; species Coremacera marginata. The sequence continues at coordinate 80,678,096 of OU612047.1, read as the reverse complement.
CAAAATAGACAAAATCGTAAAAATATCATTTTTGACGATCGACAAAATTCACCCAAGCAAATAGCAAAAAGCAGCAAAAAAAAACCAAGCCAACGACAAAAACAAAAACCAGCAAAAAAAAAGTAAACAAACAAGCCAGCCGTCGGCTTGGAATTCCTAGGAAAAGTATATATAAAAAGGCTTCTCGACAACATTGTTGACAGATACACAGAGAGAGAGATATTGTGCTCTATCAACCATTTGCAGCCAACGCTAGCAACATCACTTCGCTGCTTCGCACTTACTTGTCCGTCCCAATTCGCCATGTGCTTATGGCCATATCACCGAGCTTCTGCAAATTCTGCATTGAGTGAGTGATGCATTGTCTGGTATATAGTAGTCTGTGCTGTAATTTGAATTAACTCGGGACTAATAGAATCATCTCAGGATTTCCTGCTCAAAATTTGAAAGAGCGAATTAAGGCCGCTGCTATATATATACTCTTTGGTGTAACTCTTCTTTTATTTACAATTTCAGTTGAATAACTGTTTGCTTGAACGCAAAAAACCGTATGTCTCACTTCGGATATTTGTCTGTCAAACTTTGGAAACTTCACCATCTTTTTTTTCTCGCTCCACGGCTTGTTCCACGGTATGCTACACGTAGTTTTCTGTTTGGCAAGGTTAAAGGCAACATTTTTTCTTTTTTTTCTGTTCAAAACCTGTTATCAGCCAGTTGTTGAAATTGTTTTCAGCTTCGGACCGTGAACATAATTGGTTGGATGCTTGGAATTTTTGAATGAAAGAAAAGGGTCTCTCAAATTCCAGTTTTCTCTTTTACCCGCGAAAACAACAACAAATTATGTGGGCGTCTGTAAGTGGAGCATGCACTATGCACACATTACAACAACATACATATGAAATACAAGCAAACTTCAGTCTCGTCGCCGGCGGCTGCAAGCTTCTGAGTTCCTTTGAAATCAACAATTCGTTTTGGGGAAATTTAGAACAACAACAATCATGTAGCAGGCAGGGATGATATTGGCTTTTCTGTAGAAGGGCCAAAATTCATATAAAAATAGGGCCAATTTGACATTAATAGGGCTTTAAGATTTAAAAATTGTAACTCAATATCAGAGGCCGTACCAATTATCCATTTTATAATAAAAAGCAAAAAATAATCATTATATTTTGACTCTAAAAATTTTGAGCAAAAAGTAATAATTATTTCTAGTTTTTATTTGTTAGGGCAAAAATAAAAAGCAAAATCTAACCGATAATTTTTTGAGCACTAAATAACTGGTGAGTTTTGATTTTTATTTTTTAAGGCAAAAATAAAAAGCAAAATGTGGATCTAAGGTTACGGTTGAACCAAAGTTTTACTAATTTTAAGGCAGGAAATGCACGCTCCACGCATGATGACGATGATGATGATGACTCATTAAGAACTGTAATTTAAATGATTAAATGAAATCACTTCCATCTTAAATCAAAAATTTTGGGTGAAAGTGATATAACTAGTTTCAGGTTATTCTTTCAAAATATTTTATTACACGCGTTGTTTGTAAAAGTTAAAAAGACGCCAAAATTAATCTATAGATAAAGTGTTTCTAAAAGAAAATTTTTAACAAGAACATTTTTCTGATTAGTCAATCCTAAATTTGATAAATAAAAATAAAAATTGTAAAGCTTTTCCACAAAAACCACACACCAGATATTTCCATCTTGAAATAGTCGTAGAATGTCAGAAATGAATAAGCAATTTAATGAAGACTCTCCGTCAAGTCTTGCAAGTAGTCTGATTAATGAAGAGGGACTAGGGTTCACTCTTTTCATCTAAACTCAACTTGGGAAATAAACTAAGCTTGAAGAAATTACTGAAAAGTTTGCTCTTAATGGGACAATGACTGTATTTAAAAAAACTTGTTTTACTGAGAACAATTTTAAAGGCGTAGGAAATCTCGCCTTTACATAAAATACAAACAATAAAAAATAACATACGAAATGAAATGAAAAATCACCCAACATTTTTCATACGAAATTGGGGTGAATGAAATACAAAATGAATGGGAAATTAAAAAGAAAAATCACCGAAAAAATTGGACAATTTTGCACATTTTTTAACGAAATTTCGCTTTTTGCTGAGGGTTTTTTTTTATACAAAAATCACCTACTTTTTTGGATGCAGTTCCGCTTTCTGTTTTTAACTGATAGTTCACATTGACTACTAGTGAAATGGTAATTATAACTCTTTTTTATTTTTATCACTTGATCCTTATGTTTTTTAAAAATTTTAAATTATCAACTTAAATCGGTCGAGGGCTATCCGTCACCTCTTTCCACTCGCGGTTGTCTTACCTTTACATGATCACAAAAAGATAACTTTTTTTTTCTCCAGATATTTCTATTTACGAAATAAATCAAAGATAGCTTACAATTGGCTTCCAGAAATTACGAACGAAAAAAATTACAAAAAACCCGAAATTTTCCATACAAAATCGGGCTTAATTCGTCGAAAAACAATTACCGAAATTTCTACCGATTATGTCATTTCTTCGGGTGTTTGTACCAATAAAATTAAGATCTTTTTTGCAAATACTTGAAAAGGAAGAAAGGCCCGAAAAATGAGCTTGTAATTTAGGGCCGAAAAAAAATCGCGCATTTTCGCCAAATTAAAAATAAAAAATCGCCCGATTTTTTGTTTACCCAAAAGTTAAGAAATTTCAAATTCAGTACGATGAAATGGTTCGCCCTTTTACGGAAGATAAAAGAATATTGTTCCATAAAAGAAAAAAAAACACCATCTAAACCTTATCCCTACATAATGTCCATGGACCCCTTGTTCATGAATTACATCAGAAAACAAATAAAATTAATGAAATCTTTGCAGATATTTTTACAGGGGAATATTAATTTACTACTCAAATCTGTTCTTTTATACTTTGATAATCTTATTTATAAATAAAGACCGAAAAACTGCTGAAAACTTCGGTCGTAATTTCCATTTTCTTTCGAGTCTTATTTCCAAACCATTCGTGCATTATTTTTTTCTTTCGGGCTCAATTGCAATTTCAAATTCGGTTGTTTTTTCCGAAATTTAATGCTTCCAAAATTTCGGGCTTTTTTGCCATTTTTTTCGGGCGTAAGTTCTAGAAGTCTTATAATCATTTGTTCGTCGTCGTCTATACAAGCAACAATATTTTCAATTTAGAAGCAAAACCCTTTGTGACGGCAGATATTGGTTGTGTCATTTTATTTTTGTCAAGCACTACAACGCCGCTGAATTGCATTTTGGAACATTTTTCCAAAAAAATTTTGTACATTTTTTCGTTTTTATTGTGTAAAAATTTTTTATTCTTTTCGTTTGGGGGATTTTTTATTTTATTTTTTCGGTGATTTTTCTTTGAAATCATATACATCAACCAGTAAACTTTTCTTTTAAAAAATTCCGATTTTTTTTTCGGTAGAATTTTCCAAAAGGGCCTAAAATGAATAAGAAGGGCCTCGGGGCTTTTGAAATGAAAAAGGGCCCAAAAAAGCCCTGAAAGCCCCCAAATATCATCCCTGGTAGCAGGTAGTGAGTTTTTACATAGAAACTGTTTTTAAGGGTATTGAAAGGTATTTAATGATGCCCTTGAGGTCAGAAATTGGGTATGTAGGTATATGTAAATTAGATAACCGTACGCATTTTCGCGGTTACCTTTAAAGAATTGCATTCAATATACTGGAAAACCATGCGAATTATTGTCAACTGCATAGGTATACTGCGAAGTGATTATTGATTTCACACATTATGTGTTATCTATGAGGGTCAATTTCAAAAAAACAGATATGACAAAGAAATTTTTAAATTTTATCACCTTTAATATCGTTCACCTTTACACGTGGCCGTTGTTGTAAACTTTAATGTAAAATCCAAAGTCACTATAACGCTCTTTAAAAACTTTTGTTAAATTTATTTTTTTAAGTATTTGCAGAAGTGCATACGATTTTTGTCTACAGTATTATACTTCCAAAAATTGTTTAAGTCTACTCAAAATTTCCGAATTTAAGCATTTGATAGCACAGACTACTATATACCAGACAATGCATCACTCACTCAATGCAGAATTTGCAGAAGCTCGGTGATATGGCCATAAGCACATGGCGAATTGGGACGGACAAGTAAGTGCGAAGCAGCGAAGTGATGTTGCTAGCGTTGGCTGCAAATGGTTGATAGAGCACAATATCTCTCTCTCTGTGTATCTGTCAACAATGTTGTCGAGAAGCCTTTTTATATATACTTTTCCTAGGAATTCCAAGCCGACGGCTGGCTTGTTTGTTTACTTTTTTTTTTGCTGGTTTTTGTTTTTGTCGTTGGCTTGGTTTTTTTTTGCTGCTTTTTGCTATTTGCTTGGGTGGATTTTGTCGATCGTCAAAAATGATATTTTTACGATTATGTCTATTTTGAAGTTATAGATATGTAAATCGCTGTAACTTCTTTATTTCTGATTTGATTTAAATCCACCCAAGGACAAAATGTTGGCAAATTGTACCATATTTAAAATGACAAAATTTCTAAATTTTTTATTTATGTTGTACTAAATTTATTCATTTATTTCCTATTTCTTTGTTCTATTTACTATGTTGAAACTATACTATAATAGAAATAAAATAAAAAAAAAAATTTAAAATAAAAAAGTATATGCCAGAAAACGGCAGTTTAAGGATTTTTGGAAAAAAAGTCAAGTTGCAACAGCTGTAACTATTATATCCGATTTTCGGTTTTCTTAATTTTTTTGCACAAAATAGCTCAAAACTGTTCTTAGTGGATATCTTGTTTGCATTTTTAAAAATTTTCGTTTTTGGATTTTTGAGAATTTTTTTTGTAAAAGAAGCCTTTTTTTTATATACTTTTCTTTGGAATTCTAAGCCGACGGCTGATTTCCTTGTTTAGTTTTTTTTTTTTTGCTGCTGTTTGTTTACTATTTGTTGGGGTGGATTTCGTGAATAGTCAGAAATGGATATTTTTGGCAATATGTGAAGGATAAACTTATAGGAAAATCGCTGTCATTTTCATTTGTCATTTTAAATATGGTACAATTTGCCAACATTTTGTCCTTGGGTGGATTTAAATCAAATCAGAAATAAAGAAGTTACAGCGATTTACATATCTATAACTTCAAAATAGACAAAATCGTAAAAATATCATTTTTGACGATCGACAAAATTCACCCAAGCAAATAGCAAAAAGCAGCAAAAAAAAAACCAAGCCAACGACAAAAACAAAAACCAGCAAAAAAAAAAGTAAACAAACAAGCCAGCCGTCGGCTTGGAATTCCTAGGAAAAGTATATATAAAAAGGCTTCTCGACAACATTGTTGACAGATACACAGAGAGAGAGATATTGTGCTCTATCAACCATTTGCAGCCAACGCTAGCAACATCACTTCGCTGCTTCGCACTTACTTGTCCGTCCCAATTCGCCATGTGCTTATGGCCATATCACCGAGCTTCTGCAAATTCTGCATTGAGTGAGTGATGCATTGTCTGGTATATAGTAGTCTGTGTTGATAGTTTATTTATCTTAAGATCAAATCTTAAGATCAAAATTAAAAAAAAAAAAAAAGAAAAAGTTTAGTAATTCGGCGGCATAGACATTGGTGTTGAAACAACACTCAGGAGTTTCAACGATTTAGTAGTTTTGTTGAAAAAAATTCTGCGATAAAAACTCAAAATATACCAAACAGTATAAACTAGGCAATCAAATACAAAAACGTTAGTTTTATTTTAAATACTTTAAACTGCAACATCATAGACAACACTCTTGACATATCAATCTATACTAACCACAATTTGCTGATTAAATTTAAATTAACATTTTAAAATGCCACTTATTGAGTAAAACTGAAATCGATAAATCGTTCGTTTTCTTGCAGTTATGCACTTGACGGCATATCAGAAAGTAAAATAAAGATAACAGCAAATAAAGTAAAACATAACACTCCTGACACGAAACGGTGACAACACAAGTTTTACAAGAAAATTACTGTTTTGTTTTGTAAGAATTAAAAATACCGAAAACTTCTTAAAATTAATATCGGCATTGCAAATCAATGCATATATCTTTTTAGTTTTCTTTCCTTTCGTTTTCTTTTTCTATATTGAATAACTGCAGATAAGAGCGGTGTCAAATGCTTTTCTATGGAATAGGTGAGAGGGGAAAAAAATAACCGCTTGCAAATATTAAAATTTACTTTAATTCCAATGCCTAATTTCTTATATATTGTTCTGATTTTACAACAGTATTTTTTAGTTTTTTTTTTTTGTGATTGTTTCTTAGCCAAATCGGTTCAGCCGTTTTCAAGTGATGCGGCAACAAACATGCGGCATTTGACTTTTATATATAAGAAGTAAGATATTGTTTTGTTTGAAATCTAAGACATTGTGTTGTCAGAGTTCTCTGGATGATTAAGTTTTTGAAGTGAATAATTATAGGAACTTCTGCATTGTCCATTGGTTCAATTTGAATCTCAGACTCAAGTTATTCGCCTTGTCAAAACATCAATGATTTTGGTTCTCCAAGCAAATTACGTGAGCTTAATTTTCCAAGTAATCACGATATTTTAAACTACATACTATGTATTTCTTTTTAAGTCAACGTGAGAGAGAAAATGACAAGCACTTTTCTTGGTACAAGTCTAGATTAATGAATTCAATTGAATTTCAAAAAGTTGTTTAGTACAAGACATGGCAGAATTGTAATTGCATCATGCGTACATGGTAGCATTCTTTTCGTATATTATAATGTTATTGAAGAAAAGGCCTCTATCCCCTGTGGCCTAAGCAACCCCTTGCAATTCAGATGGTTCATTAAAGTAGACTTAAGCCCTTTTCTTATTAAACTTTTCATACCTAACTACAAATTCGTCATTAACAAACTTAAAATCTCCAAAGATTTCTACCACTGTATTTTAATGTAAAATATTATAAAGGGTGATTTTTTAAGAGCTTGATAACTTTTTTTTTAAAAAAAACGCATAAAATTTGCAAAATCTCATCGGTTCTTTATTTGAAACGTTAGATTGGTCCATGACATTTACTTTTTGAAGATAATTTCATTTAAATGTTGACCGCGGCTGCGTCTTAGGTGGTCCATTCGGAAAGTCCAATTTTGGGCAACTTTTTCGAGCATTCGGCATTTCGGCCAAAAATGGAAGAACTGAACTTGGTTGACATGTGGTTTCAACAAGATGGCGCTACATGCCACACAGCTCTCGATTCTATGGCCATTTTGAGGGAAAACTTCGGAGAACAATTAATCTCAAGAAATGGACCGGTAAGTTGGCCACCAAGATCATGCGATTTGACGCCTTTAGACTATTTTTTGTGGGGCTACGTCAAGTCTAAAGTCTACAGAAATAAGCCAGCAACTATTCCAGCTTTGGAAGACAACATTTCCGAAGAAATTCGGGCTATTCCGGCCGAAATGCTCGAAAAAGTTGCCCAAAATTGGACTTTCCGAATGGACCACCTAAGACGCAGCCGCGGTCAACATTTAAATGAAATTATCTTCAAAAAGTAAATGTCATGGACCAATCTAACGTTTCAAATAAAGAACCGATGAGATTTTGCAAATTTTATGCGTTTTTTTTAAAAAAAAAGTTATCAAGCTCTTAAAAAATCACCCTTTAGTTCTGTTGTTTACGGCAGTGCAGTGTTAGCAAAATTTTAACCGTCAACGCAATATTTGCCACCAAATCTTAGTGATTTTGTAAACGCTGTAGTTTAAAATAATGCCTATTTCGGTCATCTAGAGAATGTTATATTGACTCTTTGACGACAGAAAACCGGTTCACAAAAGAGCAATTAAGAAGATTTTGTTTTATCGAGATAAGCAATTTGATCCAACAGTATTAAGGACTTATAAAAAGCATAGCATTCATTTTGAATGCTCAGACTATGTTGATTTGATAAACTTTGATGATGCCAGAACCCACTTTTATCCGAATCTCCATTCACCACAAACATATCATACGAACACATGCTAAGTTATTTAGGGTTTGAAGATCCACCGCTGCCAAACCCACAAATTCCATCATATATTCAGGGAACTGAGCGATTCAATTGGCTCACGATGCGTATTTGAAAAAAATCGAGTTGGTGTTATGGCAGTAGCACAGACTAATATTTAACAGACATTGCTTCCAGCTGTGACTTTCCAATTTCCAGAGTCTCGGTGATTTGACGATAAAGACCAAAGCAACGGACTGCAGAGCAGCGAAAAACTGCGAGGTTATGTTGCTAGAGTTTGTTGATAGAGTGCTACAAATTGTTGATAGAGCACAAGCTATCAATATCAATACTCTCAGCAATGTTGACGAGAAGCATTTTACAGATTTTTTTTCTTTAGAATTCTGAGCTGACGGCTGCCTTGCTTGTTTACTTTTTTTTGGCTGATTTTTGTTTCTGTTGTCGGCTAGGTTTTTTTTTTGCTGCTGTTTGTTTGCCATTTTTTTGGGTGGATTTTGTCAATCGTCAAAAATGATATTTTTGCGATTTTGTCTATTTTGAGGATTGAAGTTATAGAAAAATGGCTGTAACTTCTTTATTTCTAGATAGATTCAAGTGCACCCAAGGACAAAATGTTGGCAAATTTTACCATCTTTAAAATGAATAAATTTTTAAATTTGTATTTTTTTTTTACTAAATTTATTTATTTATTTCTATTTCAATGTTCAAACTATGCTAACTAAACTAAGAAAACTATCTAATAAATTGAATTTATTTTTTATGTTACAACTATGCTTACTAAACTAAGAAATCTATGCAAAAAAAGGGCACTTAAGGATTTTTGGAAAAAAAAGCAAGTTGCAACAGCTATAACTATTTTATCCGATTTTCGGATTTTTTGCACAAAATAGCTCGAAACTGTTCTTAGTGCATTTCTTGTTTGCATTTTAAAAAATTTTAATTTTTCGATTTTTGGGAATTTTTTTCGTAAAAATATTCAAACTCGAAATTTACAAAAAGGCTTGCTTCTAGCAAACAATTTCGTAGCGACCAAATTATTAAACGTAATCGCACCATTTTTTGTGTCTGTATTAGGTATAGTTTTAGAAAATATTTTCATTACATTTCATTCAATTTTTTTTTGAGGTTGTATTTTTGCGATTTTTCTAATAGAACAAAAAATTTGGATTTTTCTAATAATCTAAAGAAATTTAATTGTTTTATGTTAAAACTATTTTCATTCTACATACATATATTTTATTTACATTCTAACAAAAGTATCTAATAAATTCAATTGGTCTAGTTGCCACCCAGGACATCGGCAGCTAGACCAACTACATTTTATTGTTATTGCTGTACACAACATAAGTTGAGATCGTTGCTGATCTAATTGGGTACAGTTAGCATTTTATGCATTTCTAAGTTTGTAGTTTCTGCAAACTGCAAATAGATTCTGCTTAGAATTTCCTTGGACTGTTGCTTTATATGCACCTGCGAAGCGATATTTCTTTCTCTTTATGTCTTAGTGCGATCGAGAAAGCGTCTTTTTGTGACTTCCGTGTTTTTTAGTGTTTTGCGAAATTTTTAAAAAATTATATTGCCGTTTTCAACGCGTGTGTTTTTAAAAATAACTTTGAGTTTTTTCCAATTTTAATAAATTGTACCAATCTGTTTTTTTCAAAACAACTCCAAACTTTGTAAAAAAATTAAAAAACAATATGTCACAGTACGAGTGCTATGCAAAAAATTGCGACAATGTTCCAGACATTTTTTCTAGCCACATCCGAATGTTTCAGTTCCCATCGGATCCATTATTGCTGAAAAAATGGTGCGCAAATTTAAAAATCATGCATGTAGGGTATATAAATGCAAAAAGTAGAGTATGCAGTCGGCATTTCGACTCCTCTTGCATTGGAAGCAAAAAATTAAAAGAAGGTTCGATTCCCACCTTGAATCTTGGTAAGTAAAAAATACCTTTATGTTTTAAAAATACGCACACTTTTTTATTATAGACTATTTAAACTACATATTATGTCCTATTTCTTGAACTATTTTAAAATACTTTTTGGTGTATTGAACTTTAAAGTTAATTACAAGATTTCATTTTTAATAATTAAACTCATTTTCTAATTGGTTCTTTGAGCAAGCGAAGCTCGCATGGGGCATCTTTTTTGAAAAATGTTATCACGATCAGATTTCAACAATGGGTTGACCGATTTTAAAATTTTTTTCATGAACAGTTTTTTGCTTCTTAAACTAAAGTAGGACGAAGCACAAATTTTATTAACTCAGAAAATTTGACTGAAATCAAATTCATATATATATAATTAAATAAATGAAAGTATTAAATTCAAAATGTGATTTTTTTAAGATAAAAAGAGAAAATGATTTTATTTTACTTGGAGATGGAAAAGTTCCAACATTTTCAAGCTAATTTAAAAAAGTTTGCTTAATTAATGAAAAATTTTTGTAACCAAATAAAAGTTTAATTTTGCTTATAAAAGTCATAATCATTATATTGAAATTTAACTGCAAGAAGTTTGTATGTTTGGTATATTAAGGAAGTATTTTCAATTGTGGATTTCAATGCTGAAAAAGTTCCTGATATCCGGAAAAATATGCATTTTTTGATATAATACCTAGAACGAATTTAATAAAAAATTGTAGAAAATTAGGTTGAGGTTTTTTATGCAATATCTAAGCTTATTGTACCCAAAACATTTGAGAAAGCATTCGTTTGAATAGATTTTTGTTAAAATTAACTTCTAAAGTCAATAGAAATTATTGAAAAAACTTTTAATCTTTCATACCTATTTTACCTTTCAAACTAATATTGTTGTATTAGTCAAAATTAATTTGATACAAAAATTCAATAAATTTTTGGTTATGGTGAATTAAAAACATGCATATTCACAAATAGTCTTAAAAACGAGGTTGTTTAAAAAATGTCCATATCCTTGCTTGTAGTTTTTTACTGGTATTTACTTATATATTTTTTATCAAAAGCCCCTCGCCTCCCCTAAGATAAATCCTGAATACGGGCCTGCCTCATGTCATAGTGTTGCAGTAGCGTCTCATGTATTCATAGAAGAGGGTAGGCGGAGACTCAAGAGAATTTTAAACAGGAAATGAGTGTTATTTATGTAGATAATAAAAAAAAAATTTTTTTTTGTAATTACACGAAGCACATATCTAAATTTTTGTATGCAACTATTTCACGGTACTCTTTCTGCTTCTATGTTCTCTGCTACTGTAATTTTAAGGTCACGACGGTGACAATATATATTTGCCGCAATTGAAGTGCGAGCTGCAGGAGTCCATTAGAAGGTGCGATATTGCTGGATGCGACAACGACTCACGAGTTGGGAAAATATACTCGTTCCCAAACTGCCCAATTCGGCTCCAAGCTTGGGTCGAGGCTTGTGGCTTGCAAAATAGCCTGAAAAAAAAATTGCACATATGTGGTAGCCATTTCAAGCCGGCGGATATCCAACAAAATAGGCTTAAGGGCACTGCTTTTCCAATTTACGGAATATCCGAAAACTCCGAGCCCTTAAGCATTGAAAATGTAAATATTTTTGAAGAAGTGCTACAAGAGCGTGAAGAAAATGTGTGCGCCAATTGTTTTAAATTCTGCAAGCTTGCCGACTATCACCGCAAGAACTACGTGGCACTGCAGAAAGAGCTGAAGGAAAAGGACGCTTCACATTTGAAAGCACAAGAAGATCTTGTGAGCAAAATAAAGGCGCTTGAGCTGAATATACAAAAGCTAGAAGAGTCTGCGAAACAAAACGCAGTTACTTCCGGTTCAACTAATCGGAAAATATTTGCGAACATGATTTCTAAGGATGGTAAAATCAGGCAATATTCAAGCGAGGAACGCGAAATGGCGCAATCCTTGAATTACTATTCATCCAGAGCCTATCGTTTTTTGAAGTTCAACCTTGAATTTAATCTCCCGAACATCAGCACCCTTTGGAAATGGCGGCCAATAAAAATCGTTATGCCAGGTATAGTTTAATGAAATAATTTATTTTATTACAATGAAACAATTTAAAAAGCACACATAATTTAATATTTAAATAATAAAGACAAATAATTTAACAACATTTTTATTTATACTGAACAATTCACCAAACAGGCGTTACCACTGATATGGAGAAACATTTCACGAAATTAGCTGCCAGCATGAGCGAGCAGTCCCGAAATTGTGTGCTACTGTTTGACGAAGTTCTGCTCAGGAAAGAGCTGGAATATAATGCGACTGCGGATCACATCGATGGATTCGTTGACATGGGTGAGAGTGGCCGCAAGAAGGAACTTGCCAGTTCACTGCAGGCATTTATGGTGAGGGGGTTGATGGACAACTGGAAGTACGTCCATAGCTTTTATTGCTCAGAGCATGGAATGGATGGTACGTTGTTTACTATTATATTGATTTGTTAATCTTCCCCAAATCCTTATCTTTATGTACCAAATAATTTTTTTTACGATTTCTTTGTTTTGTTTAATTTTCTTCATTTTAGGTGCCACCTTGCATACTACCTTGTTGGAGGTAATACTATCTATTTTGAATTGTGGCTTTAACTTAAAAGCCATTATAGCTGACCAAGGTTCAGCAAATGTGTTGTGTGTCAACATGCTAACAAGGGATTTAAAAGACCAATATTTTGAATTTCTAGGACATAAGATTTATGTTCTGTATGACTATTGTCATTTGTTTAAAAGCATTAGGAACACATTGCTCGCAAATAATATAATGACTGAAAAAGGGGTGGCTAGTTGGGACGTACTGAGAGAGGTTTACAAAATCGATCAGTCAAGTACCCTCCGAATGTTGCCGAAAATTTCGGATAGACACATTTATCCGAAATTATTCGACAAAATGAGGGTAGGACTTGCAACTCAGGTACTTAGCAATGCAGTTGCTGCAGCTATTCGACAATGCATCGACAGAAATCTTTTTTCAAATGATGTCAATAGGGCGAATGCTGAAGCAACTATGCATTTTATTCTGAGATGCAATGATGGATTCGATTATTGCGATAGCAAAAATTTTTCCGATAAAAACCCAAATAGGCGTCCAGTCACTAGAGACTGCAATAAGATCTTGCAAATGAAGGAATTCATTTCTTATCTGGATACATTGAAGCTTCCAAGTAAGAGCAAAGGCAAAAACAAATGCATCGCAGGTCTTGCTCATACCTTAAAGGCTATGATTTCATTGGTTAATGATCTCTTCCAAGATCCAAATGTTAAATTTGTGATGCTTGGAAGATTGAATCAAGACAGTATTGAAAATTTTTTTGCCGTGCTTAGATCGCAACTAGGCAACAACAACGAGCCATCCGTGAGAGAAGTGCAATACCTCTCTGCAAGAATTTTGTCAATGAAGCTCATGACACATAAGTTTCATTCTCCCAATTCGAATTGTGAGAACGATAATGATCTTATGCTGGAATGGAACTTCACTCCGTCCGATGAAGGTTCACCTTCAATCCAATGGGGTCCGTCCGTGCAAATAGAAGAAATAACAGAAGAATTAGAGGAAACTTCTGAGCCCACTTCCTTAAGCCCGTTGGAAACAGCAGTGGGTCGATATTTTGTTGGGTACGGTTTAAGGGCAAAATTTGAAAAAAAGGCTAGGTGCGAAAGCTGCCATGAAGATCTTCTGAAGTTCGAAAAGTTTTCTTTTGACTCAGAATCTTTCATTGGCAGCAAAAATTTTAGTGACAGTCGGCTTCTTTTGAAAAATCCGTCCGATGACTTTTTCGAAATTTGCACACAACATTTTTCGATATACAAGGGTATATTCGATACAAGTTGTCACGAGTCCGGTTTGAAGAAGCACATCATCAAGTCCTGTATTGCACACTCAAATCGTTCAACTCCAGCGTGGTTCGACGAAAATGGTAGTTGTTTTGAGCACAGGCAAATCATGCTAGATTTTTTAATAACCGTTTTGATTCGAAAGAACTCAAAATGGTTAAAAGAAAAACTAGTGTCGGAAGAATTGAAGAAGAAGAAAATCCGATCGAATGAAAAACAAGGAAAAGCCAATGCAAAGATGCAAAGGCTTACCAAACCATAAACAGTACGTTTGTCCGTCTGAAAGTCTGTCTGCTGGTCTGTCTGTTAATTCTTCCTTCAAATTTTTTAAAGAAGCCGTCTGTCACTTTGTCCGTTTGTCCTTGCCTCTTTTTGTCTGCTAGCTTGTTACAATGTCAGTCCGAATAAATCTCTTGCCGGAAATCTGAGTTGTTGCCTAAGTTCATCTGTCCGAAGTCCATAGTCCGTATGATTTGTTGTTTTGAAGAATATTTCTGATATCACCGTAATTAAATCCATTGGTCGACCTCTCAGTACTGTACAATTTGCCACTGAATGGACCGAATATTTTCAGAAACAATGTGTTCCTCATGCTTTTTTTCACGCTAAACCAAACATAAACATGCACACAAAACCTGCAGTTTTATAATTTTTTTTTATTTCTTTGTCTCAACAAAGAAATTAATTTTGATGAAGTAATTATTATATAATTAATGGAATTTCATATAATGAATTTAATATTATATGACTAATTTATTATTATATAATAATTGTAACACCGCCATTGCCGGTCCCAAGCCCGGATGTGAAAGTGTGGAGGGTTGCGTGAGGTTGGTAGCCTCACCGTAAAATAACCGTAAAACGGAAATCTCCGCTCTATTCTCTGATTAAGGGAGATATTTATTCCTCAAAATTATTTTCGTTGTTTGTATCAAGGAATAAAAAAAATTATATAATCATATCTACGTTTACCTGCAGTGCACAGTGTTTGTGTTTGTTTTTTAAAACATTGGCCCGCGTTTAAAGTTTCTTGGGCACCGCTGATGTACATTCATGTGGATGGCACGTTTGTTTTTTTAAATAAATCACACTCTCAGAAAAAAAATCTTTATTTTAACGAAAATTGTTGATTTTTTAAAATATCACAAAATTAATGTCAAAACCCGTTTAATATAAAATGTATTTTAAGTATGCATTCAACAAACAAATTCATAAATGTAAAATTTAATGTTATCAATTGAAATACAAATTCAAAATTTTAATAAAAAAAATTATTGTTGTGTATATAAAATCACAGTAGAAAAAGAAAAAAATTAATTCCTAAAATATAAAATTCACTCACTGTATATAAACTCACTATATAAATTAAATGAGTTAACATAAAATCTCAATGTCCAAAAAGACAAAACAAATTTTTAAATAATAAACTTTAATTTCTCCATTTGAAGTAGGAATTAAAAAATTTTAATATAAAAACTGTCATATATTTAAGCTAAGTACCTGTCGAACAGGAAAACAAAATCAATTGTACGAAAAATCTCATTTCACCATTTGAAATAGAAATTTAAAAATTTTCATATAAAAAATAATGTCATATTTATAAAGTTACTGGCAAAAACAAAAAAAATAATCGTCAAAAAATTTAATATTTCCATTTCAATAAAATAAAACTTTATAAATAGAAATTCAATCTTTTTCTTCTGTTTTTGCAATAATGTTTTAGAATGGAAGAAAGTCTTGTACTGTTGGCATGTATATTTTAGAGGCAACAAAGTAAGTATGTACAGTAGAGTGGTCAAATGACAGAGGTCAGATGTAATGAAAAAATAGTTTTAACATAAAACAATTAAATTTCTTTAGATTATTAGAAAAATCCAAATTTTTTGTTCTATTAGAAAAATCGCAAAAATACAACCTCAAAAAAAAATTGAATGAAATGTAATGAAAATATTTTCTAAAACTATACCTAATACAGACACAAAAAATGGTGCGATTACGTTTAATAATTTGGTCGCTACGAAATTGTTTGCTAGAAGCAAGCCTTTTTGGAAATTTCGAGTTTGAATATTTTTACGAAAAAATTCCCAAAAATCCAAATATGAAAATTTTTAAAAATGCAAACAAGAAATGCACTAAGAACAGTTTCGAGCTATTTTGTGCAAAAAATCCGAAAATCGGATAAAATAGTTATAGCTGTTGCAACTTGCTTTTTTTTTCAAAAATCCTTAAGTGCCCTTTTTTTGCATAGATTTCTTAGTTTAGTTAGCATAGTTGTAACATAAAAAATAAATTCAATTTATTAGATAGTTTTCTTAATTTAGTTAGCATAGTTTGAACATTGAAATAGAAATAAATAAATAAATTTAGTAAAAAAAAAAATACCAATTTAAAAATTTATTCATTTTAAAGATGGTAAAATTTGCCAACATTTTGTCCTTGGGTGCACTTGAATCTATCCAGAAATAAAGAAGTTACAGCCATTTTTCTATAACTTCAATCCTCAAAATAGACAAAATCGCAAAAATATCATTTTTGACGATTGACAAAATCCACCCAAAAAAATGGCAAACAAACAGCAGCAAAAAAAAAACCTAGCCGACAACAGAAACAAAAATCAGCCAAAAAAAAGTAAACAAGCAAGGCAGCCGTCAGCTCAGAATTCTAAAGAAAAAAAATCTGTAAAATGCTTCTCGTCAACATTGCTGAGAGTATTGATATTGATAGCTTGTGCTCTATCAACAATTTGTAGCACTCTATCAACAAACTCTAGCAACATAACCTCGCAGTTTTTCGCTGCTTTGCAGTCCGCTGCTTTGGTCTTAATCGCCAAATCACCGAGATTGTGGAAATTGGAAAGTGACAGCTGGAAGCAATGTCTGTATATATTAGTCTGTGCCAGTGTGAAATATCAATGACACAGCCTGAGCCAACTATAATTCCAATAGGAGCATCTAAGCAAAAAATTACACAATACTTCATTTCCATTGACTGTAAGCTGATACCTATTCCTGGTCACTATGAGTTTTATGAAGTGTTTGACATTTATTTTAAAATTTTTCATATATTTAATATAAGATATACAGCAAGTTTAAGTGTGTTCTTGAACTTTTTTGAAACGTTTATTTATAAACTTAAAAATTCGAAGCCATCACCAAGAGTTTTTGAAATTTGGACTGCAATTCAGAACTTGGATCCAAAATTAAATTATTCTAAAAATTCAACTAACATTTAAATATTATAAAATGGATCACATTTTCTTTTGTTTCGTTTGTAATCGTCAGTTTAAACATTAGAATTTCATAATAAAGCACTTAAAATATGTACATAGTTTGCAAAGTTCAACAAATTTACATTTACATAGTATCGTCTCACTAAAATGTTCTCAAACATTTTTAACATATTCGGGACTAAAAAAAAAATTTACAAAGATGCTTAAAAAAATTTAAAACACGAGTAAATTTTAATAAAACAGATATGGAAAATACATTTCAAAATCAAATTGTAAATTCAGGGACAGTTTTGGAAAAAATCACTTCCAATTCAAATCACACAAATGAAAACAATTTTAGTAATACTAGGATACGTTTGAGCCACCGGAAAGTACAGCCTTGCAGGGCCATAATATTGATAATTTTGCTAAAAATATTTTCGGTTTTCTTTCTGCAAGTAATATGGCGGATTCTAACATTGACAAATTTTATCATTTATTTAAGCGTTACAGTGAAAAATTATTTGTCTTATTTTCTGAAACCCCAATGGATTCTATTCTACAAAATATTTCAGAAAACAGAATTTTAATAGTTCAGTCTTTTTTGTATCACCAATTGAACTAGGTATTTCATTCAGATAGGAAAAAGTATATAATGCTAACATCAATTCTTTCGACAATGTACGTAAGCAAAGCAATTTTTAATACGTTTCGATTAAAAAAACGATTGAATGCTTATTTAAAATTGAATCTTTTCGCGATATTTACTTTGCTAACAGCTGCGAATTCAAAAGCGACTATATCAACAGATTTTGTTGTGCATCTAATTGTCAAGAAGAAACATTTTTTAAAAGAAATCCGGATGCATTAAAAATAGGTCTGTTTTATGATGATTTTGAGATTGTTTGTCCTTTAGGAAGCAAAACAGCGGTTCACAAAATGGGTGCAATATATTTTTCAATTTTAAACTTACCTGACTATTGTTTATCAAAAATTGAACATATGCACTTAGCTGCTCTTTTTTATACAAATAATAATTCTTTTAACACAATTTTAAAACCTCTTTATAAAGATATAAAAACGTTGGAAGATGAGGGAGTAAGTGTATGTGATTTCGTTTTGAGAGGGACTTTAGTAGCTGTATCACATGACAATCTAGGCGGAAATTCATTTTTTGGTTTTCGGAAATCTTTCTCATCTGGACAATTTTGTCGATTTTGCAAATTGGATTTTACAGAAATGAAATTAGCTACATTTGAATCTCTCGAAAATCTTCGCACATCTCAAACAGTGTTTCAAGATGATAATATGCGATTCCAAAATATTTTAAATAATCTGCAATATTACGATATAATACAAAATGGAACTGTAGATATCATGCATGATATTTTAGAAGGTTCAGTTCCATTTGTATTAAAAATATTTTTTCCCCACCTAAGTGAAAATCATATATTAACAATAAATAAAATAAATAGTATTCTCTACTCTTACAATTACACATATCTAGACAGAAAAAATAAACCAACTTTAGCAACATTAAAAAAGAAATCAAATACTTCTATTGGGCTATATGCATCCCAAAATTGGTGTCTTATTGTACATTGTCCTTTAATTTTTTATGAATATAAGGTGAAAATAAGAGATGAACGCATATGGAATTTGATTACAAGCCTTTTAGATGTTATGAGAGTAATATTTTCTAATAAATTTTCAAAATTTGAAATTGGTTCATTGAGCGATAAAATTAAATATCATTTGCAAATTATTTTGGACTTAGGCTATCATTTGCTTCCAAAGCATCATTTTATGACACATTACAGTAAAATTCTACACTGCCTTGGGCTGATAGTTCGTGTGTGGTCTATGCGGTATGAAAGCTACCACCGAAATTTCACTAAAATTGGTCGCTATTTGAATAATTTTTCTAATTTACCAAAAATTTTAGCAAACCGTCACCAACAAAAACAATGCCATTTGTTAAAAAGTATTTCTTTCCACAAAAAATTACTGTTTGGAAAAAAAAATTATTTGATTTAAGCGAATATAATACAAAGTACAATATTCGAAATATAAAAAAGTACATATATTCTACTGCTTGTGTAATATTTGGATTCGAATATAAAAAGGGATTTTTCATTGTGCAGAACGAAAACGATTCAAACAATTTGCTAATTTTTTGTAAAATTAATGATTTTTTAATAGACGAAAATTCTGAAATCGATTACATTTGTGTGCATTATAAAACAAATACTTTTAATTATGATGTGTGTGCCTTTGAAATAAAAAAACCAACATAATATCTGTAATCAATCTTAATTCACTTTGCAAACAAAAATCTTTTAATTCTGTTACAGTATTGAATTCTGAATTTATAGTATCAAAAACATTAATTGGATAATTATATATTGTTTTAATAAATAAAAATTCGACTTCAACAAAACTTTGTCAGTGTTTTTAATAAGCCATGAGAGTTTTAAAAGCAAACTCAGGGGTTTAAAAAACTTTTTTACTTTTGGTTTTAAAAATAATATCCATAAGGTTTAAAATGCAAACTGGAGAATTTTTTAAATAAACTCCTGAGCTTAAGAACAATGCCCTTAGAGTTTTTAAAGTAAACTTTGATGTTTTTAAAATAAACTTTAGGGTTTGAAGGGTAGTCACAGGAGTATTTAAAACAAACTTTTGGGCTTAAAAATAAAACCATAGGTTTTAAAATGTCAGAAGGAGCGTTTTGGAAATAAACTGTGGGTTTGAAAGCAAGACCAAACAGTTTCAATTGAAAACTCGTAAAGCTCTTAAAGTAAACCTTCGAGTTAAAATAAACACCTAAGAGTTTTAATTTTAAGCCGCTTGAGTTTTGATAAAAACCTTTTATGTTTGAAAAGAAGACTTTAAAGTTTAAAAAATTTATGTCATAATTATTATGTATTACTTTAAACTGAAGAGTCTTTTTATGTTTGGATAAATATAAAAACCTAAAAAGTTTCAAATTTAATCTGAAATTTTCGACCGTGTATATTTATTTTTACATCTAATGCCGCGTTTCCATGTGATCTTTCAGTATCTTATCTTATCCCATATCACAAAACACATGCTATAAAGAGCGAGATGCATATATGTACTTTTTCCTATAAAAATTTGACATCTGCAAAATATGTAAACAAATCATAAATTTATCAATTTCTGCAAGTTTACTCATTGCAAGACGTGCTTATTGAAATAACTTCTTGTCTACGTACCCAAAATTCTTTTATTTAATTATTATTGTGCAGACAGCATCAGGTGTTACAGGTAATCTAATTCGTGTGCCACAACTGCAGCAGCATCAGTAAAATACACACAAAAAAAAATATAAAAAAAAAAATGTTTTGGTGAATCTACCAAGCACCAAATGAAAGAAAAAATCACTGATGCGTTCCATAAATGCGCTTAAGAACTCTCTGGCCAACTATACATTGCATACTCCCGAGTCCGGAAATCATCTGCATTAATTGCTTAGCCACGCGATGGTTAAAAAAACCAAGATTAAAAAACCAATTTATTTTAAATCATACCCCTTGACCTGATTTGATTTTCCAATTTGTATTCGTAATTCTGTACTATTTCAGAACAATTAATATTGGCGCAAATAAAATTGACAGCACAAAAGCTACAACTATCAAAATGAATGTCATATTTATAGCATGTGATCAACTTTTATAGCAAAAGTTCAAGAAGTTGAACTTTTTCGATCTCCTATCATCACAGGGGATATCACATGCTATAAAAATGAAAAAGGTATACCTGTTTCACACTCACACTCATCAATGCCATAAAGTAGGGCTCACATGCTATTTCTTTCTTACAAAAAATGTGATACTAGAAGATAATAGAAGATCACATGGAAACGCGGCATAATACTAAGAAGCTTACGCTTCCGTCGGCAGTCCTGACGACTGCACCCCGGTCTTTTTTTAATGAAAATTACTATCTCTTTAAAAATTCGTTTTACACAAAAGAACTTATAAAAAATATCAAGAAAAAAGCATTTTTGAAAAAAATATTGTGCTTTAAGTCAAAATTACTTATTTCAATTTTACCGATAACGAATGAATCAATATACGTAGGTATAGTGAAGAAATAGCATGCAATAGAGACGCAAATACAATGACACTCGATAGCTGAAACATTCTGCATATTATTTGCCTTCCTTGAATTAAGCCTCTAAGCCAAATAAGAAAAATGCCACCAACTTTAATTATTTTGACAGTGCGAATTCATACTAGTGTGCCATTTAATAGCCATTTATATAAAGCCAACAAAAAAAGTAAGAACAATCAATGAAAATAACTTTATGAGAAACAGATATCTTTTTGTACATATTATGCAGCCAGAATAAAAATGAAAAATTAATTTATTAACTACATCCATAACAACCAAGAAAAAACATCCTAAATAGTTAAATTATTCCATTTTAATAAAGGAATTTGTTATCATGAAAATAATACAAATATTAATGAATCAATAATGTGAGTGTGTAATAAGAATCTCTCCGTAAACAGTCATTGATAGCTGTACTTGTGTCGCAATGCTACTTTGAGCCAAGCATCTTGTTGTGTGTTCCGAGCATCGTGGTGAACATGTTCTAATAGACATTCTTTCGAAGCTGTTGCGAAAGATAATCGAAAGAGATTGTCTGTTGACAAATATATACGGTGATCAAATAGGCGCCAGCATCAACAAGTCCTTAGTCCTTTTTTCTTTTATTATCTCTCGACATTTTTAAGATTTCATGAATGACATCGCGAGGATAAAATGTCACCGCAGTGCATCCCTCGTCATCGTCACGGGTTAGTTTCTATCTACTAAACACGTAAGAATACTTGATTTTTGACTTAATGATCCAAAAACAACTATTGTAAGTAGAGAAAAAAGAAACAACACTGGATTCTCTGATTTCAGTGTTTAAACACAAGTACCCGCTGAGTTATTGAATTTTATGTAGAATCGTTTAAATACAGGTAGATAAAAAGCACTTAATTGTTTCTGTAACTATGCTTTATACATGTATCCTTAAGATAGCAACCATGGCTGTAAACACAATTTTAAACAAAGTTGATTTCATTTTAGTTGTATTTTACGCTCCCTCAATTTAAATATCTTTGGAGACCTCAACGCAGGATCGTTGAAATCATCAGATTCTAAGTGAAATCAGATATCTTAAATGTACATTAAGTGATGTCTAGCAGAATACTTTTCATGTTTGAAGCTGTGTTCAGGGTTGCCGATGCCTTGTTTTACCTGTATTAAACGGCATTCAAATCGACATGAGTTTATCTTGTCCTCAAAAGTGGCTAACTTCACCCACGCATGGATGTTTATATGCACCATATGTGTGTGTGTATGTGTGTCTGTGTGTGTGTGTATGTGTGTGTATTTAATGGAGGATTTTTATTTTGCACGAATTCTTATCATCGCGGCATTATATTGGCATTACATATTTGTTCTCTTCTCTTACTTCACCCTGTTTTTATCACTCGATTGAACACACAAACATTTGTTACCAATCAACATTTTTATATCTCGTATTTCTTCTCTTTTTTTCCACTTTTGCCGCATTAACGATCTTCTGACGTTGCTATATGAGTAGCCGCAACCCAAACCTGGGCCAAAGGATGCGATCAATTATGAATATCTTAATTGTTTTTGATGTTTTAACCTCCAATAAAAGTGATATTAATGTTGTTTTTGTCTTTTATTTTCATTCAAGCTGATCGTGCTTGGTTAAAATCAAACATAATGCCGGCTTATAAGAATTTCCCTTCACGCACCCACCTTCGGAGATTCATTAAAAGAAGAAATTAATTTGAATAAAAACCCATAAAATGGTTGAGATCAAGTTAGCTGTAACGGCCAAAAAAATGTCTCTTAAGCAGTCAGTTAAATCCGTTCTTTATGTCTTTCTGTTGGAGAGTCATTAAACTTTTTCAAAAACGACAACTTAATGCCTTACGTTTGCAGGAAGCAAACTACTAATCGTAAAAGTATATAATATATCTACGTAAGTATATCTAAATCGGCAATTGATTTGTAAAATGTAAATGTAAAGATTAAGAAAAAAATCGAAATCTCGGGTATTGTTCACAGTTATGTTAAACATGTATTAATAATATTTTCACAGTTAATTATATTGATTAATTTCCTCAGCTACTTGAGACGATTTTTTGTTTATATATTTGGCCCGATGGAAATTAGTAGAACTAAAGACATCAGCTAATCAGACATCATGTATTTCGTATACAAAAACCGAATTTTCTGAATGACTTTAAATAATGTAAATTTTTCATGGAAAAATATTTATGTATTTGTTGTGAATAACATCGCTTTCATGAACTATAGCCGTATTTACCAAATTGGGCATATACATTCTGTCAAAAAAGTACCGGAAAATGATAATTTAAAAGTCCGCTTAAAGGGATTGTAAAAATTCTTTTTGTCGCTAAGTCGCGATTTTAACAATGATTAAAAATATCGAACAAAGAATTTGTTTCAAATTTTCTATTGCTAACGGAATATCGTGTACCAATTTCTTGAAAATGTTACAGAAGGCTAAAGGTGAATCGACTTTATCAAAAACACGTGCATTCATAAGTAAATCAATATATTTATGATAATAAAACAAATTAGAAAAAAATTAAAATAATAAGTTTTGCAATGTAATAATATGTTTAAATCAATTATCAAAAATGACCAAGAAATTAAAAGGAAAAGTTATTTTAAAATTATTTTTACTTTGTAGTGATTTTGTAGTCGGGTTTTTTTTAAAAAAAAGTTTTTAACAGAACTATTAATGCTTAAAATTGAAAATTTAATAACTCTACGAGTTTTTAACTGATTTCAATGAAAAAAAACTTTAAAAAACCAAACTTCTAAATTGTAATAGCTGGAATACCAGGAGCCGCCCGGGGGCTGTGTAACATCCAGGGTATGCAAAATGAGCGAGGCGTGATTCAACCAACAATGCACTACGATGAAGGAATCCAATCACAACCATATATTTTTTGTCAGAAATAAAATGTTTCATCTTGAGACCAACACTTCAGGCTTTATAAAAAAGAGGATATAAATCAGATTAAAACTGTCAAAAAAACATTTTTTTTATCACTTAGGTATCAATTTCACGGGCCAAATTTAAATTTTATTATTATGTTTAGAGCCTAGTTGAAGTATGAACTCGAAGCCTGATAAGCTTTGGTCACTCGCCCACTTTTTGTATGGCGCTTGGAAAAGAACCTGCTCATCCGGTTTTATTATTATTGAAAAAAATAAATCTGCCTACACTGCCGGTGAGTTAATATATGAAAAGTAAAATTTGTGCTTGTAAACTTTTGTATCTGTAAAATTCTTTGACATTTCCTTCTTTTATCATTGTTAGAGTTTTTCTCAACAACTCAAGTATTAAGGCGAATAAAAAAAAAGCATTATTGAAATAGAATTTTTTTATTTCGCCAGAAACTGTACTATAAATTGTAGTGGTACAAATTTTCAATCTCAAAAATTCTTCTCTGGATTTCCTTTAATACGATATGCTAAATATAGGATTATTAATTTAAATTTTCTATCGTAAAAAATTGGAAAGATTTCATACGATCGCAAAATTAAGCAATGTCGCCTTGTCCTGCGACGGTTAAATGCGTAGAATAATAAATACTTGCGTGCGTTTATGAATCGATATGCTTTATTACTGAATAATTTTAAGAGAGAGACAGTTATTGTGAATATTTAGAGATATTCCAGATTGGCGTGACCATGCCGGCCACCTTGAATGAAACAATTACGTTCAAAACTGTTATACAAAATAAACAAGAATTAAATAAATAATTATACTAAACTTAATGACTTTAAGTACATAAGGCATCTTTAGTAGACAGCAGCGAAAGCCTTACAACCGGTCGGACAATTTCGCCATCAGCTGTTTTCATTTTCACCACACGGACATGACCGTCCGCCCCTGGGAAAAGCTGAATCACTCTTCCAAGTTTGCACTTAGTCGGAGGAACACGGTCATCATGGATGACAACGACATCATCTAGTTCGAGGTTTAATTGTGGGCGGAACCATTTTGAGCGACGTTGGAGGCTTACAAGGTACTCGTCGCGCCAACGCTTCCAGAAATGCTGGCGCATAGAACTTATTACATGCCATCGCTGGGCAAGCGTTCCACTAAAATTTGGACTATCTGCTGCCGGAAGAGCTTTTAGTGGCTCTCCTGCGATAAAGTGACCCGGAGTCAAAATTTCCAAGTCGCTTGCGTTAGGGGATTGCAAGCAGAGTGGTCTTGAATTTACACATGCTTCCACTTCAGTTAGCAAGGTGTTAAACTCTTCATAGGTCAGCAATGTTGAATCCAGCACTCTCTTTAAGTGGTATTTACTCGCTTTATTCCCGTTTCCCAATAGCCACCCATATGGGGTGCACTAGGTGGGTTAAAATGCCAATTTATGCGAGAATCAGCAAAATAGCGTGAAACTTCCTTATCGGCCATACATCGTTGAAGAGTATTTCGGAGCTCCCTTTCGGCTCCGATAAAATTTGTTCCATTGTCGGAGAATAATTGTTGACAATATCCTCTGCGGTTGGTAAAGCGTCTGAAGGCGGCAATGAAGGCTGGTGCAGATAAATCTCCAACAAGTTCTAAGTGCATAGCACCAGTAGCCATACATACAAATGAGCTGATGTACCCCTTCGTTGTTTTAGCACCTCGTCCCTGCGAAAACTTTAGAAAATAAGGGCCGGCAAAATCTACAGCGCTGCTTAAAAAACATCGTGCGTTTGAAACACGGCTCAAGGGAAGATCTGACATTACTTGCTGTAATGGCTGTCGATTCATTCGAGTGCAGCGACAGCAACTATGGTAAATCCGTCGAACAAGATTACGAGCACCTGGTACCCAAAATCGTCGTTGCAAGACAGCTTGCATTATTTGAGCGCCAGCGTGCAGTGTGAACTTGTGAATGTCAATAACAATGCCTTTTGCTAAGGGTGAATGCTTCGGTAGAATCATTGGATGCTTCACGTCAATTGACACGGGTGCATTGCTAAGGCGGCCACCTACTCGAAGGATTCCATTTGCATCAAGAAATGGTTGAAGCCTAACTAAGCTGCTTCGTAATGGTATTGACTTGTTCATTTTGCAAAGATTGATCTCCTTTAAAAAGGCATTAAGTTGAGCGTATCTTAACAGAACCAATTCAGCATTATAAGTTTCCTTGCTTTTTTCTTAATTTTTACTTTTTTACTTTCTTAATTTTACACTGAAGATTATGAACAAATCGGCAAAAATAGGCAGTGACTCTGTTAAGTTTAGAGTACGATGAGAATTTTCTTAAAAAATCCCAACTTTCTGATACTTCTGCCGGACAAGCAGCCACGATTTTTCGTTGTTCTAAGTTAGTTGTGTGTTGAGTTGGCAATTTTTGATGCCAATCATTTGCTGTTGTTGTCGACTGAAGCCAGTTGGGCCCATTCCACCAAAGCTGATGACGCAGAAGTTCAGATGGAGTTGTACCTCTAGAGGCACAATCGGCAGGATTGTGCTCTGAAGTAACGTGCCCCCCGCACTCCGGAGGTATGACTTCCTGTACTTGAGCTACACGGTTCGCAACAAATGTTGACTATCGACTTGGATGGCCTTGCAACCACGCTAAAGTTATAGTGGAGTCCGTCCAAGCAAATAATTTGTTGGATGTATTATCCAGACTGGCTAGGGTTTGGCTAACAAGTTTTGCTCCAAGATGAGCTGCACATAGCTCTAGCCTAGGGAGCGTAGTAGTCTTGAGCGGTGCGACCTTTGCTCGTGCTACGAATAAATTAACTTTTACATTTCCATCCCTTAACAGTGTACGCGACTACAATGCTGCTACTACTACTACAATGCTGCTGCATAAGCGTGCTCTGATGCATCTGTAAAAATATGGAACTCTGTCAGCGCATCTGATTGGCCAGTTCCGAGCCATCGGTTAAGCTTAAGCGATGAAAGATTTTTCAAATCATTACGATGAGCGAGCCATTCCTTTGCAATGGCTGTTGGTACAAGTTCATCCCAGTCAACATTAGCACGCCAAATTTGCTGCAACCATATTTTTGAGCGAATGGTGCATGGTGCTATCAAGCCCAGTGGGTCAAATAAAGTACTCGAATCCGACAGGAAAACTCTTTTAGTGAGTGCGCTAGGCTTCAAATCACTAAGGTTTACTATAAAAGTTAAAAAGTCGTCCCGGGTATTCCATACTATACCCAAAGTACGAACCTCGTGCCCATCAGCTAGAAAATGTGGTAACTGTTTAGACGCATGCGGCACGTCAACCATGAGCTCACTGCAGTTTGTGGCCCACTTGAGTAACCTAAACCCAGCCTTTGCCAATAGATTTGATCTCTCTGTATTTCTTTCAAACCCTCTTTTGAAATTTCTTTTAAACCCTCTATAGAAGAAAAGCCCGTCAGTAAATCATTCATGTAGAAGTCACGTACAATGACCTCGGCGGCTTTTTTGTGCACTTCATCTGCATTAATTGCGACTTATTGCAACGATTTGACGGCCAAATAGGACGCAGATGCAACGCCGTAAGTCACTCTAAGCAGTCGATAGTCCTGAATCGGCTGTTCGGGGGTGCTTCGCCATACTGTTCGTTGATAGTCGACATCGTCTGCTGCCACATACACTTGGCGATACATCTTTTCGACGTCAGCTGTTATTGCAAAACGATGACCTCGAAACCGGACAAGTATGGAAAACAAATCCTGTTGAAGTTGTGGCCCAACCATAAGAGCCTCGTTAAGTGAAAATCCAGATGATGTTTTCATGGACGCATTGAACACTACTCGCACCTTAGTCGTGGTGCTAGAAGTCTTAAATTCGGCGTGATGTGGCATGTAAAAGCATTTATGTGGGCTACCTTGGACTGGTTCCATGTGGCCCATGCGCAAAATTTCCAGCATGAACTCGGAATATTGTAAACGTAGTTCATTGTCTGCAGAGAACCGTCTTTCCATTCGAAGAAGACTGCAAACAGCCGCACTTCGAGATTCACCTAGTGGCACAGAACTTTTCATTGGAAGTCGAACGACAAAGCGACCGTCAGCAGCGCGAGTTAATGTTTTCTCAAAAAAGTCTTCACAGAAGATTTCTTCAACAGTATAGTGTTTTCTTTGTGGCAGCTCCTCCAATTCCCAAAATTTTCTGACCGTTCTTATTAATTGGACGTCACAATGAAGGTTTGCCACAGCCATGGCAGAGATATCAGTTTTTGTTGTGTTTCCAAATATGACCCAACCAAATGCAGAATTTTGGGCCATTGGTGTGCCTGGTGGTCCTTTGTAGAACCCAGATAAAAGAAATTTGTCCATTTCGTCCATTCCAATTAGCACATCAATAGGGCCCGGTGTAGTATAGGTCGGATTAGCAAGCTGTAAGTTGTGCAAATGCGGCAATAGAGCTTCTGTACGCTAACTGTAGGCAGATTATTTGTTATTTTGGCTAGGATGAGCGCGTTTATTTTGTATAACTGATTTGAAAATCGTAGCGATAAAGTCAACAAAGTTTCACCACTTACCTTGCCTCCATTTGAAGAGCCGATGCCAGTAACATAGCTTGATGATGATTTTCGTGGCAAACGAAGACGCTGAATGCAGGCTTCTGTAGCAAAGGAAGCGTGTGATCCATTATCGAATAATGCTCGAACAGGCTGCCAGCAACCTGCATGATCCTGGATGTTGATAACAGCGGTAGCCAACAAGATGGCTTTTTCGGCGTCTTCAGACATTTTGTCAGATATCAAAGATGCAGAATGAAGGTCACAAGGCTTGGTATCCTCGATTGACCTTGCAGAGGCAAAGTCTTGGGTAACGTCCCTTACAGCGACGCAGGCAGCGGAAAGTGGTGTTTCGTCAACAGAAAATACGTGTTGAGAGTGCGCAACTGCAGCTGAGGTGTCGTTATCAAAGCAGTGGTGCAGCAGAGTGTTGTGGCGGTGGTGGCAAGTGCGGCATGCAGATGAGCTACGGCACTCTGCTTCAGAGTGCATTTTACTGAGACAGTTCATGCAAGCGGCTCTCTGCACAGACTACTATATACCAGACAATGCATCACTCACTCAATGCAGAATTTGCAGAAGCTCGGTGATATGGCCATAAGCACATGGCGAATTGGGACGGACAAGTAAGTGCGAAGCAGCGAATTGATGTTGCTAGCATTGGCTGCAAATGGTTGATAGAGCACAATATCTCTCTCTCTGTGTATCTGTCAACAATGTTGTCGAGAAGCCTTTTTATATATACTTTTCCTAGGAATTCCAAGCCGACGGCTGGCTTGTTTGTTTACTTTTTTTTTTTGCTGGTTTTTGTTTTTGTCGTTGGCTTGGTTTTTTTTTGCTGCTTTTTGCTATTTGCTTGGGTGAATTTTGTCGATCGTCAAAAATGATATTTTTACGATTTTGTCTATTTTGAAGTTATAGATATGTAAATCGCTGTAACTTCTTTATTTCTGATTTGATTTAAATCCACCCAAGGACAAAATGTTGGCAAATTGTACCATATTTAAAATGACAAAATTTCTAAATTTTTTATTTATTTTGTACTAAATTTATTCATTTATTTCCTATTTCTTTGTTCTATTTACTATGTTGAAACTATACTATAATAGAAATAAAATAAAAAATAAAATAAAAATAAAAAAGTATATGCCAGAAAACGGCAGTTTAAGGATTTTTGGAAAAAAAGTCAAGTTGCAACAGCTGTAACTATTATATCCGATTTTCGGTTTTCTTAATTTTTTGCACAAAATAGCTCAAAACTGTTCTTAGTGGATATCTTGTTTGCATTTTTAAAAATTTTCGTTTTTGGATTTTTGAGAATTTTTTTTGTAAAAGAAGCCTTTTTTTTTTATATACTTTTCTTTGGAATTCTAAGCCGACGGCTGATTTCCTTGTTTAGTTTTTTTTTTTTGCTGCTGTTTGTTTACTATTTGTTGGGGTGGATTTCGTGGATAGTCAGAAATGGATATTTTTGGCAATATGTGAAGGATAAACTTATAGGAAAATCGCTGTAACTTCTTCATTTCTGATTTGATTTAAGTCCACCCAAGGACAAAATTTTAGCAAATTTTACCATCTTGTAGCTGAATAAATTTTTAATTTTTTTACTAAATTTATTCATTCATTTTTTGATCTTTCAATTTTTACCCGCTAAAGAAATGAACAATTTTTGTTGTTCAATAATTTTTTCACCGATTTTTTTTAAAAAAATCTGCTATTTTTAATTAAAGAAATAATTTTTGGATTTAAGATTTTTACCTGCTAAAGAAATGATGCTAATTTTTCCCATCTTCAAAAATTGTTCCCTTCGATTTCGAACCAATTTCTGATCTATAAAATTTTATCTGCTGAAAATAATACAAACATTTTTCTTCTTCAAATATATCATAAATATAGCATTTCATAAATTCAATTGGTCTAGTTGCCAACCAGGGACATATGCAGCTAGACCAACTACCTTTTATTGTTTTGCTGTACTTACTTTGATGCCACTAAAATATACATGGGAACAGTTCGGTTCTGAAACCTTGCAAAAGAAAAGAAAAAGATAGAATTTTTGTTTGTAAATTTTTATTTTTTTTAAATGAAACAATTTCCTATTCAAATGGAAAAATTAAATTTAATATTTTGACAAATAATATTTTTTTTTATTAATTTATTGTGTTGAAATTTTTTAATTTCTATTCATATTGGAAACATAAAATTTTATGTTTTGACAAATAATTTTTTTCAACTGTGAGTTTATATTTTCGACAGTTTTTTTTTTATTGCAATTTTTTATTTCTATTACAATTAAAATGTTTTGAAATAGACAGTTTTCTTATATGAAAAATGTTTTAATTCTTATTTCAAATGAAAGAAAGAAAATTAAATTTTATATTTTTATAGTAGTAGTAATAGTATAGTTTATAGAAGTAGTATAGAAAAAGCAAGTTCTATTTATGGAATCTAACTTTTTTATATTAAACATTTTTTAACATTTTCATTTCGACATATATGTATAGATTTTTGAAATGTAATATTATACGTTTAACAAGTTTGACGGTTTTAATTTAATTTTTTTGAAACAACATTTTGTTTTAACAATTTCAAGAAGCCCAAGAATTTTTAAGAGCGGCCCAATGCTTTAAAAAACGAAAACAAACACAAACACTGTGCACTGCAGGTAAAGATGGTTTATATAGATATGATACATTTTTTTTTATTCCTTGATAAAAACAACGAAAATAATTTTGATGAATAAATATCTCCAGAGCATAGAGCGGAGATTTTAGTTTCTTGGGTAAGGGTTATTTTACGGTGAGGCTACCAACCTCACGCAACCCTCCACACTTTCACATCCGGGCTTGGGACCGGCAACGGCGGTGTTACAATAATAAATTAATTATATAATAAATTATATAATAATACATTATTTATATAATAATTATTTCACCAAAATTGTTGTAATGGTAAGCCAAAGAAATTTAAAAAAAAATAGTAACAATCAACTTTGCACTGCAGGTTTTGTGCGCAGGTGTTCTTTGTGTTTGGTTTAGTAGTAAAAAAAGCATAAGGAAGAAATTGCTTCTGAAAATATTAGGTCCATTCAGTGGCAAATTGTACAGTGCGGAGAGGTCGACCAATGGATTCAATTACGGCGATATCAAAAATATTCTTCAAAATAACAAATACAGGCTATGGACATCGGACAGATGAACTTAGGCAACAACTCAGATTTCCGGCAAGGTATTTATTCGGACAGACTGACGGACAAAAAGAGAAAAGGACAAACGGACAAAGTGACAGACGGATTCTTTTAAAAATTTTAACGACGAATTGACAGAAAGACTATCAGACAGACTTTCAGACGGACAAACGGACAGTTTACGGTTTCGTAAGCCTTCGCATCTTTGCATTGGCTTTTTCATCCGATCGGACTTTCTTGTTCTTTAATTCTTCAGCCAATAGTTTCTCTTTTAACCATTTTGAGTTCTTGCGAATCATAACAGTTATTAGAAAATCTAGGATAATTTGCCTGTGCTCAAAACAACTACCATTTTTGTCGAACCACGCTGGAGTCGAACGATTTGAGTGTGCAATACAGGACTTGATGATGCGCTTCTTCAAACCAGCCTCGTGACAACTTGTATCGAATATACCCTTGTATATCGAAAAATGTTGTTTGCAAATTTCAAAGAAGTCATCGGACGGATTTTTTAAAAGAAGCCGACTGTCACTAAAATTTTTGATGCCAATGAAAGACTCTGAGTCAAAGGAACATTTTTCCAGTTTCAGCAGATCTTCTTGGCAACTTTCGCACCTAAATTTTTTTTCAAATTTAGCCCTTATACCGTACCCTACAAAATATCGACCCACTGCTGTTTCCAACGGGCTTAAGGAAATGGGCTCAGAAGTTTCCTCTAATTCTTCTGTTATATCTTCTATATACACGGACGGACCCATTGGTGAAATAGGAGGTGAACCTTCATCGGATGGACTGAAGTTCCATTCCAGCATAAGATCATTGTCGTTCTCACAATTTGAATTGGGAACCTGAAACTTATGTGTCATGAGCTTCATTGACAAAACCCTTGCAGAGAGGTATTGTACTTCTCTCACGGATGGCTCGTTGTTGTTGCCTAGTTGCGATCTAAGCACGGCAAAGAAATTTTCAACACTGTCTTGATTTAATCTTCCAAACAAAATGAGGGTTGGACTTGCAACTCAGGTACTAAGCAATTCAGTTGCTTCAGCATTCGCCCTATTCACATCATTTGAAAAAAGATTTCCGTCGATGCATTGACGAATAGCTGCAGCAACTGAATTGCTTAGTACCTGAGTTGCAAGTCCAACCCTCATTTTGTTTGGAAGATAAAATCAAGACAGTGTTGAAAATTTCTTTGCCGTGCTTAGATCGCAACTAGGCAACAACAACGAGCCATCCGTGAGAGAAGTACAATACCTCTCTGCAAGGGTTTTGTCAATGAAGCTCATGACACATAAGTTTCAGGTTCCCAATTCAAATTGTGAGAACGACAATGATCTTATGCTGGAATGGAACTTCAGTCCATCCGATGAAGGTTCACCTCCTATTTCACCAATGGGTCCGTCCGTGTATATAGAAGATATAACAGAAGAATTAGAGGAAACTTCTGAGCCCATTTTCTTAAGCCCGTTGGAAACAGCAGTGGGTCGATATTTTGTAGGGTACGGTATAAGGGCTAAATTTGAAAAAAAATTTAGGTGCGAAAGTTGCCAAGAAGATCTGCTGAAACTGGAAAAATGTTCCTTTGACTCAGAGTCTTTCATTGGCATCAAAAATTTTAGTGACAGTTGGCTTCTTTTAAAAAATCCGTCCGATGACTTCTTTGAAATTTGCAAACAACATTTTTCGATATACAAGGGTATATTCGATACAAGTTGTCACGAGGCTGGTTTGAAGAAGCGCATCATCAAGTCCTGTATTGCACACTCAAATCGTTCGACTCCAGCGTGGTTCGACAAAAATGGTAGTTGTTTTGAGCACAGGCAAATTATCCTAGATTTTCTAATAACTGTTATGATTCGCAAGAACTCAAAATGGTTAAAAGAGAAACTATTGGCTGAAGAATTAAAGAACAAGAAAGTCCGATCGGATGAAAAAGCCAATGCAAAGATGCGAAGGCTTACGAAACCGTAAACTGTCCGTTTGTCCGTCTGAAAGTCTGTCTGATAGTCTTTCTGTCAATTCGTCGTTAAAATTTTTAAAAGAATCCGTCTGTCACTTTGTCCGTTTGTCCTTTTCTCTTTTTGTCCGTCAGTCTGTCCGAATAAATACCTTGCCGGAAATCTGAGTTGTTGCCTAAGTTCATCTGTCCGATGTCCATAGCCTGTATTTGTTATTTTGAAGAATATTTTTGATATCGCCGTAATTGAATCCATTGGTCGACCTCTCCGCACTGTACAATTTGCCACTGAATGGACCTAATATTTTCAGAAGCAATTTCTTCCTTATGCTTTTTTTACTACTAAACCAAACACAAAGAACACCTGCGCACAAAACCTGCAGTGCAAAGTTGATTGTTACTATTTTTTTTTAAATTTCTTTGGCTTACCATTACAACAATTTTGGTGAAATAATTATTATATAAATAATGTATTATTATATAATTTATTATATAATTAATTTATTATTGTAACACCGCCGTTGCCGGTCCCAAGCCCGGATGTGAAAGTGTGGAGGGTTGCGTGAGGTTGGTAGCCTCACCGTAAAATAACCCTTACCCAAGAAACTAAAATCTCCGCTCTATGCTCTGGAGATATTTATTCATCAAAATTATTTTCGTTGTTTTTATCAAGGAATAAAAAAAAATGTATCATATCTATATAAACCATCTTTACCTGCAGTGCACAGTGTTTGTGTTTGTTTTCGTTTTTTAAAGCATTGGGCCGCTCTTAAAAATTCTTGGGCTTCTTGAAATTGTTAAAACAAAATGTTGTTTCAAAAAAATTAAATTAAAACCGTCAAACTTGTTAAACGTATAATATTACATTTCAAAAATCTATACATATATGTCGAAATGAAAATGTTAAAAAATGTTTAATATAAAAAAGTTAGATTCCATAAATAGAACTTGCTTTTTCTATACTACTTCTATAAACTATACTATTACTACTACTATAAAAATATAAAATTTAATTTTCTTTCTTTCATTTGAAATAAGAATTAAAACATTTTTCATA
The DNA here is from genome assembly GCA_914767935.1 of Coremacera marginata. Lineage (NCBI taxonomy): Eukaryota > Metazoa > Arthropoda > Insecta > Diptera > Sciomyzidae > Coremacera > Coremacera marginata. Next base: position 80,643,315 of record OU612047.1, on the reverse strand, counting down.
TAAGAAAACTGTCTATTTCAAAACATTTTAATTGTAATAGAAATAAAAAATTGCAATAAAAAAAAAACTGTCGAAAATATAAGCTCACAGTTGAAAAAAATTATTTGTCAAAACATAAAATTTTATGTTTCCAATATGAATAGAAATTAAAAAATTTCAACACAATAAATTAATAAAAAAAAATATTATTTGTCAAAATATTAAATTTAATTTTTCCATTTGAATAGGAAATTGTTTCATTTAAAAAAAATAAAAATTTACAAACAAAAATTCTATCTTTTTCTTTTCTTTTGCAAGGTTTCAGAACCGAACTGTTCCCATGTATATTTTAGTGGCATCAAAGTAAGTACAGCAAAACAATAAAAGGTAGTTGGTCTAGCTGCATATGTCCCTGGTTGGCAACTAGACCAATTGAATTTATGAAATGCTATATTTATGATATATTTGAAGAAGAAAAATGTTTGTATTATTTTCAGCAGATAAAATTTTATAGATCAGAAATTGGTTCGAAATCGAAGGGAACAATTTTTGAAGATGGGAAAAATTAGCATCATTTCTTTAGCAGGTAAAAATCTTAAATCCAAAAATTATTTCTTTAATTAAAAATAGCAGATTTTTTTAAAAAAAATCGGTGAAAAAATTATTGAACAACAAAAATTGTTCATTTCTTTAGCGGGTAAAAATTGAAAGATCAAAAATGAATGAATAAATTTAGTAAAAAAATTAAAAATTTATTCAGCTACAAGATGGTAAAATTTGCTAAAATTTTGTCCTTGGGTGGACTTAAATCAAATCAGAAATGAAGAAGTTACAGCGATTTTCCTATAAGTTTATCCTTCACATATTGCCAAAAATATCCATTTCTGACTATCCACGAAATCCACCCCAACAAATAGTAAACAAACAGCAGCAAAAAAAAAAAACTAAACAAGGAAATCAGCCGTCGGCTTAGAATTCCAAAGAAAAGTATATAAAAAAAAGGCTTCTTTTACAAAAAAAATTCTCAAAAATCCAAAAACGAAAATTTTTAAAAATGCAAACAAGATATCCACTAAGAACAGTTTTGAGCTATTTTGTGCAAAAAATTAAGAAAACCGAAAATCGGATATAATAGTTACAGCTGTTGCAACTTGACTTTTTTTCCAAAAATCCTTAAACTGCCGTTTTCTGGCATATACTTTTTTATTTTTATTTTTTTTTTTATTTTATTTCTATTATAGTATAGTTTCAACATAGTAAATAGAACAAAGAAATAGGAAATAAATGAATAAATTTAGTACAAAATAAATAAAAAATTTAGAAATTTTGTCATTTTAAATATGGTACAATTTGCCAACATTTTGTCCTTGGGTGGATTTAAATCAAATCAGAAATAAAGAAGTTACAGCGATTTACATATCTATAACTTCAAAATAGACAAAATCGTAAAAATATCATTTTTGACGATCGACAAAATCCACCCAAGCAAATAGCAAAAAGCAGCAAAAAAAAACCAAGCCAACGACAAAAACAAAAACCCAGCAAAAAAAAAAAGTAAACAAACAAGCCAGCCGTCGGCTTGGAATTCCTAGGAAAAGTATATATAAAAAGGCTTCTCGACAACATTGTTGACAGATACACAGAGAGAGAGATATTGTGCTCTATCAACCATTTGCAGCCAATGCTAGCAACATCAATTCGCTGCTTCGCACTTACTTGTCCGTCCCAATTCGCCATGTGCTTATGGCCATATCACCGAGCTTCTGCAAATTCTGCATTGAGTGAGTGATGCATTGTCTGGTATATAGTAGTCTGTGCTCTCTGTTTAATAGCAATGAGTCTTTCAGTTGGGTTCAAGCGGCTAAATTGTTGGCAGGAATATTTCTTGTGATTTAATTTGCAGTATACACAATTTTGAGTGCTATCAACCCTTTGGAAGGAACCTTTTATGAAGCTTTTTCGATCATCTTCATCGATCGTTGAGCTTTTTGGATATTCACGACGCAAAGTGTAAGCAGTTCTTAACATCTCTAACGAACGTGCTCTAGTCTGTAGAAAAACTTCCAGCTGCTCAAAAGTGGGCAGTTTATCACTAACGAGTGATAGCTCCCACTGCTTTCTAGTTTCATAAGTGTTTGACATATCTTCAAATAAATAATGTTTATAGAAAGATGTGAAAAGAAATGTCAATTATTTATGCTCGTGTTCAATATACGAAGAGATACACAGAATATGCGCTTAGCAAATATCACAACCACTTTGGCCAGCGGAGTCTCGAGTGTGAAGGTTATGAGCTGCAAGCACGTTGTATGACGTAACTGCAAACGTGAAATATATGACAGCGTTTTGGCGAAGTTTAACTAAGTTAAACGTGGTGAATCTTTACAAAAGTGTTACTAGTTCTTAGATTTGGCGTACGAATGACCAATATGATGTCGCCTTGTCCTGCGACGGTTAAATGCGTAGAATAATAAATACTTGCGTGCGTTTATGAATCGATATGCTTTATTACTGAATAATTTTAAGAGAGAGACAGTTATTGTGAATATTTAGAGGGATGCCAGATTGGCGTGACCACAATGTAACCAAAAAATAAAGGATTTTTTTTTTATGTGCTGAGTGATTATGGAGCTTCTCACGATTTCTTAAGAGATTTGTACTACAGCACCCTCTGGTGTTCAAGATAGATCAGAATAGATTAATCCAAAGTACTCACTGTATCCGAAAACCTCAATATACGAATTTCTTGCAATTCAAATGAGCGGTTCAAGAGTATTCGAGATTTTTAAAATATTTGTGGTACAGCGCCATCTGGTCTTTAAAATAGAACAGAATAAATAACTCACCAACACTATATACAAATTGTTATGCAAATCAGATGAGCAATTTCGAAAAAAAAATTCCTGTGACTCGATTGCTGCGCCACCTACCTGGGCCCTGTTTCCCAAAAAATACAAGTCGTGTATTACAAGTAAAATACTTGAAAAAAAAAAAAATTTCCCCAAGTACTTTACTTATAATACAAGGCTTGTATTTTTTGAGAAACAGCGCCCAGGTCTATTAAAATGGACGAATTGCCGCTATTTACATAACATATGCAAAAAAAGTTAGACTTGTTTTTAGTTGCCTTTTATCACGCTTTAAATTTTTTTATTTTGGTTTGCTATGGCAATTGGCTTGGCAGCTTTTGTAGTGCACGCGTTGTCAAAAGCATTGAAATAAAGTTTAACATGTCGAAAGGACTCGGCTTTCCGAAAAATCCTTAGATACATATGTTTAGGGAGTTTTTAGCGTATTTTGAAAATATTTGTAATAATTTACAAATTTTTATACTAATCGGATTGGCGGCTTAGGAGGTTTTCGCGTATTTCAACATAGTGTGTTCTACAGTGCCATCTGGTGTTTGATATAGAGCAAAATATATAGTTTCTTAAACACTTACCGTATCCTAAACCCTGATGGCGGATATCGGCCAAGATATCACATTTGAGCTATTGCATTTGTATGGGAGTTGCCACGCTACATTATCTAATACGTATACTACCTTTCATTATTACTAAACCATTTCGTATACGAAACATATTTGCTGTCAAAATTTGAGCTCAATCGACCCAGTCGCTTTCGAGATTAAATTCTGAGTTATAAACACAAATTCGCTAGTGCTACTGTTTCAACGCCTTTAGTAGGCGGTCTTAATGGGTGCGGAAAATAAAATATATTTTTGAACTTGACCTGAGTAATAGTTTACCTCTCTGCCAAATTTTAAAGAAATCGGTCAAGCACTTCCGTAGATGTGTGACATTTTCTATTCAAAATACAAAATTTCCTTACAAAAACACCTATTGTAGTTTTCACGATTTTCAAAATTTTCCACCAAAGTTTTCCAATTTTTCTCTTTTTATAAACCATCCCTGAGCAATTACCAACAAAATAAAATAAATCCAGCCAAATCGGTCAAGCCATTTTTGAGTTTAAGCAGGACTAACGCACAGCAACTCTTTTTTGTACATATAACGTAGATTAGTTATAATGAAACGAAAAAAAAACACCGAAATGGCAATTTCAGTCCTTGAAATGAATGAAAGCTTCTTATGATCAATTGTGTTATGCGTGTTGTTAAATCTTTGAACACAAATGATCAAGAGCTGGACCTTCAAGTTTTACGCCGACTCCAAACAGCTTATGTTCTCAAGAAGCTTTTCATGGCAGTTTTTACTCTCTGAGGTTTGCCATTGTCTGCAGAGAGGTGACGACCGAACAGAAAAATTAATTCAATTGAAAAAACTTTCTGCGTTAGGTGAGACTTGAATCAGGGCCGCCACAGTTATAATAAAAGGGTACCTTAATACAAGCTATGATCAACGGCTACGATGCGAGTGCGCACGTATTCAAACACACAAAAACAGCAAAATTTGAATGTTGTGCTGTGCTAGCTGAGCATGTAAAGAGAAGAGAAGAGAAGAGAGCAACATGGAGTTTATTGAAACTCTCGCAACACAAACGAGTGCAAACAGAACGTTAAAGCAATGCGTGGCATTTTGGATGATTTCATAAAAGTTTACATTTTAATTAAAAATACATAGTAATAAAATTTCAAAAAGACTTCTATACTGTGCTGTAGCATAAATATGATATTTTAAAACTTCTTTTATTAAAATCGGCCAAAATTCGACAGTATCAAAATCGATTATTCTATCGTTTTTTGATCAACGCACCCATAGCCTGAACGGAGTCAGCGGCACTCTCTGTCGCAGCGTCATCTCGAAATAAACCACCAAGTATTGAACAAAATAAAGAATTATTAATGTCTTTGCAAGTGTTATATAAAGCAAGCAGAAGTTTAACATTTTTTGACGCTAACGCGGTGGCAAGTTAATTCTGTTGAGAGAGAAATTAAGAGAGAGCAACAACAGCAATAATGATACACAGCTCTTTTGAAGTGTCAGCGTCACGCTCGCATTCTACTCTTTCTCGTGTATGCTACAGCAACGATGTTCAACAGAGCTGTGTTGCTATGTTTTTTGTTGTTGGCTTGTACATTTGCTTAGCTTTACCTATCTTAAGGACAACATATACGAATAAAAATATTGAGCACACACCGAGAAAAAAAAAGCTATAGGTAAATCACCTAAGTCGGCTTGGGTGAAGAGAATTGTAGGGGAATTATAAACTTATGCTAATTTACCTAAGCAATTTACTGTTATTAAAGCACTGTTAGCAAGCATTCTTATTAAAGCACATACTGTACACAAAGCACATATTGTTATTAAAGCACATACAATTTATTGTTATTAAAGCACATACTTCGATACCTTGCCAAAAAAAAATACTTGATGCACCTTGGCTTTGATGAGGATTTGAGGATTTGGTGAGGAATGTTCCAGAAGTCGAACAAAACTTTCCCCTAGTGATTATCTTCTTTATTTAGAGAGATATAAAATGAATGGACTTACGCCACTTGTTCTCTGAACTTTTTTTAAAATTTCTCATTTCCACTGTAGAAATCTAATGTGAGATATTTCTAAGAATATTTTGATGAGGAATGATAGTATTTAGTTCCAGAAGTAGAACAAAACTTTCCTCTAGCTATTATCTTTATTATTAAGGGAGACATAAAATGAATGGAAGGCGGCCGTGGCGTAGTGGGCAAAGTGTGTGGCTCATACGCCAGAGAACCCAGGTTCGAATCTCCCATCTGATACAAAAATTTTTTTCAAATGCATTTATTTTTCTGTTCGGCCGTCACCTCTCTGCAGACAATGACAAACCTCAGAGAGTAGAAAACTGCCATGAAAATCTTATTGAGAACATAAGCCGTTCGTAGTCGGCATTAAGCTTGTAGGCTCAGTTCTCGATCATTTGTGTTCAAACATTTCACAACACACACAACACAGTTGATCATAAGAAGCTCGATCCTTTCCTATCAAGGTCTGAAATGGCCATTTCGTTTTTTTTTTATTGGTTTTTATTTCTGATCTAAAAAACACTGATAAAAAAATGATTTTTATTTCTGACCGAAAAAATGTGGATCACAAAATAAATTTTATTTCTGATCGAAAAAATAACAAATTACATAATAATTTTTTTTTTCTGATCGAAAAAATAACGATCAGAAAATAATTGTTACATTCGATCGAAAAAAAAAAATCGATAAAAATAATTGATTTAAGGTGATTTTTATCTTAAAAATCATGTCAAAAATGGGATCTCTGACTCCCTAGCATCATACTGCTACATTCACCGAGAAAAAAAGCAATTGGTAAATCATCTAAGTCGGCTTGGGTAAAGAGAATTGTATGGGAATTATAACTACTTACTTACTTAGGTGGCCGTAACAACCCGTGTCCGGATTTCTACCGACCTCATCAGCCTTCTCCAATCGGATACACCAAGTGCGGTTAGGGCTTCCTCAGCCTGGTCCATCCATCGGAGGCATGGTCTCCCTCGTCGTCGTTGACCAGCGACCCTCGCCTCGAGCACTTTTTTCGCTGGAACTTCGTCGTCCATACGATCGACATGACCCAGCCAGAATAGTCGCTGCACAGTTATACGCCGAACTACGTCAATGTTACGAAGGTAGAGCTCATACAGCTCGTGGTTCATTCGGATGCGATAGTCATCGCCGAATCGAACAGGACCGAAGATTTTGCGAAGAACTTTTCTCTCGAATAATTATGAATAGTATTGCTCTGCGACTCTTGTGCAAGGAAGAAGAAAAGACAGCACAGCGAGCAGTTCGAAGACGTTTAAGGGACCATTCCAATCCGTTGGAGTTGCACGATTCATTGCAGGATTGAATATTTAAAAAGACTTAATAAGAAATTTATTTTTTCTAGATTTCAACAATTCTACAGGCTCAACAAGCCGGCCTTCAAATACTTATTGGATGCACTAACTGACAGTTTACCACAGTCAAAACAAAAATTTGCGATCCCACCTATAGTGAAACTAAGCGCTTGTTTGCGCTTTTTTGCTGAGGGCGGGTATCAGAAGGGAGTTGCTAAAAACCACGAAATTGGCTTGTCGCAATCAGCCTTTAGTGAGGTACTATCCGAAGTAATTGGAATTGTTGAACCATTGCTGTGCCAAGAATGGATAACTTGGCCGACTGCAGAAGAACAAAGGAACATTTCACAAGATTTCTATGGAAAATATAAGATACCAGGAGTCATAGGCTGCATTGATGGAACGCACGTGAAATTGATATTTCCTTCAACCAATAAACATTTATTTTACAATAGAAAGGGTGAATGTAGTATGAATGTTTTGCTTGTAAGTTTTATTTTATCCTTTTTAATTTAACATTTCTCTTTTAAATAACATGAAAAATTATTGAGGTATGTGACAACCAAACGAGAATTCGCTTCATCAATGCTACACACCCTGGAGCTTGTCACGGCTCTTTTATTTGGAATGTGAGCGAGTTAAGATCTCATATGGAGCAAAATTATTTACAGCAACGCAACAATGCCTGGCTGCTGGGTAGCTATCTGAAAGTAGTTACATAATTTACATTTCAATTTTATATTTTTCTAGGAGATGCTGGATACCCTCTTGAACCATGGCTGTTAACACCTTATAGAACACCTGAAAGTGGTTCACTTCAAGCTAAATTCAATGAAGTTCATTCTCGAGCCCGAAATATTATTGAGAGGACTAACGGCGTTCTTAAAAATAGATGGAGATGTTTACTGGATGCTAGAGAGTTATACTATGCTCCTGCGAAAGCTATTCAAATCATTAACGTTTGCACAGCGCTGCATAATATTTGCATTTATTTTAAAAGTGATTTGGTATATTCAGATTCTACGTTGGATTCTAATGAAATTGAGTTTGACGTGATTGAAAGTAACCAAAATATCGGAACAAGCTATTTGACTGCAGGTCAGCGCATTCGCGATAATATCACAAACACTTTTTAATTTTCTTATTTTAAATTAATAATTTTATTATTTTTGCATATTGCTGATAAATATGAATAAATTAAACTACAATTTATAAATTCGAAGTTTATTTTTATTGAATTTATAGCCAAAATTTTTTTATAAATCGTATTCATTAAAAAAACATAAAAATTAACCACGTAAATAATCCATTCATTTCTTATAAATAAGTACATAGTAAAATAATTCTTTCACTTCGAAGCATGTCCACCTTTATTTCTTCTAACTCAATCATTCGACGATTTCTTTCTATTTTGCTCTCTATTTCACTTTTTCTTAACTTTTCCATTTCCAAGTTATGTCGCTTTGTTTCTTTTAGTTGAAGGTTCAACTGATCTTGAATGCGGTCCAGTGATCGGTATATTTTTCTAGCGCTGAATATTATTTCCTTACTATGTTATTTCATATATATTGTTGCTTCGCCAATTTTAGCGCATAGTTCTTCTTGTGTCGCTTATTCCTTTAAGACCACTTTATTGCTAGTCATTTTATCAGACTTTCTTCTATTAGTTTGTGAGTTAGAAGTTGGCTGATCGATGTTGCTGCGTGGTTTTGCTTGGTTCTGGCAAAGAGGAACAGAAGGTAAATAATCGCCACTTCATTCTGTACTTTTTTCGGGTAGAACCTCATCTTGAAAGTCTTGTGGTGTTTTATTTGGTATTTTTCTTCTTTTTTCAGCTGGAGGCAAGCCATAATATTGTGAAGTGCCAACACCCTCCACAGCTTCCTTCATTCCAACAAGCTCGAAAATTGTCTCCTCTGTTGGTGAAAGTTGTTGGGTCCTGTTTGGTCCACCTCCTGTTCCTCTTTAACGCACCTTATTTAAAGATGCCATCTTGCGCACATAGCGCTTTTGGTCAATCCAAACCTAATATTAAAATACTTTCTTCTAAATCAGTAGCATCACTGATCAACAAAATTCTTACCTTTTTCCACTCATTTTCTGTCTTTATCGGTGGACCAGCGCAATTAAGTTCCAGAGTAAGCTCCTTCCAAAATGCTGTCACTTTGTCTCGATCTTCTTTGACAAATCCTCTTGCAATATCAGGATTTTCATGCATCCTATTTAGGAGCGTATCGCTTTGAATTTTATTTAGAGTTTTACTCCTGATATATGAGAAGAATAAAATTGTTTGTTAAAATATCTTGCACAAATATTAACAACTTACATGATGCTACTTTCTTGTTCCCTTCAAAAAAGTAAGTGAAAAATAACGGCTCTAAAAGCGAACCGTTTCGCAAGAAATATATGTTGCCAATAAGGGAACTTTTTTCGAACATGGGAAATTTTTTTGACAGAACTCACGATAAGGGAAAAACAAAAAGGGTAAATGTGATTCTCGCGAAACTCCCGATAAGGCTGATTATCAACTCAGTTCGTGTTGTAGAGTGGATAAGACGAGTTTTGAAATGGAACCACTCAATTATTGAAGTAATTTGAAATAATAAATTTATACGCTCATCGCCGACTCGAACAGGACCGAAGATTCTGCGAAGAACTTTTCTCTCGAACACCCTCAGAGCGGCTGCGTCAGTTTGCGAAACTACCCATGCCTCAGCGCCATAAAGCAGCACAGGTAGAACGAGCGTCTTGTAGAGTGTTAGTTTTGTCGATCGAGTGAGGGCTCTGGAACTTAGTTGCTTACTGAGCCCGTAGTATCACCTATTAGCAATTATTGTTCTTGGCTTTATCTCCAGGCTGATTTCGTTGTTAGTATTAATGGCGGTGCCAAGGTATACAAACTCCTTGACTACTTCAAATGGGAATTATAAACTTATGCTTATTCACCTAAGCAATTTGTTGCTTAATATATTGCTTTGAAAGCACATACTTCGATACCTTGCAAAAAAAAAAAATATTTGATTCACCTTACCCCAAAATCAAAACATATAAAATAAAAATACAGCTAGCATGTATGGCTCAAGCATAGTTTTGAACTATTTTCTGCAAAAAAAACAAAACACAGCTGAGTCATTAGACACACGAGAAAGATTTGATAATATAATGGTTTTCTTTTTTTTTGTAATAAAACCACTTTTAGATTCAAAAATAACATAAAGTAAATTAAAAAACACACAAACATATTCACACCAGTAAATTTTATTACATATCATCAAAAAAAGAAAATAAAATAAGAAAAAAATGTCTTTGCCCACCGTGCGGAATCGAACCTGGAACTTTTGGTGCCAGTCCATCGCTCTCCCCACTGATCCAAGCAGCCTTGCTACTACTTGCTGACATATCTGCAGCTATGTTAACAGATGCTGTATTAACAGATGCAGTATGTCGCAGTATCTTGTTGATAGCCATACAACAAAAATCGTTTAATAGATTATTGTGTTATGCTGCAGCATAGCTTCAGTTGTATTTAATATTGAATAAATCACTCCGCGCAACGAAGGAGTTTGGCTCAACGCGTAGTGTAGTGACTTCATACACAGTGGTGTCGGTTGCTTGTGGGTTCGAATCTGAACGGCATGCGAAGGTAAAATATTTGTATATGATATTTAGTTTAATTTAATTTAATGTTCTTGTTATAATAGACGTCAAGCAGCAAGAAAAGCCGAGAAGAGTCATTAATTTCTAAGAAAAAAATGGTGTTAATAAAAGAAAAATATGTGTTGTTGCCGATTTCAATCAAGCAAATCACAGAACGAGAGGCGGCGGCGGCACCTCCAAAAAGAAAGGAAAATAAAAAAAAACAAAATCCGAAAAAATATATATTTTTGCAATTCACTTTTTTTAAAAAGTAGTGTATAAAAAACTACCAAATACTTGGTTAATTTATCACAAAAATAAAAATTGGCAAGTCAACATGTAAAACTTAGGCGTTTTGATGAAGTACTTGGGAGGCTGAAAACTACCAAAGCCATCTTATAAATTATACTAGGTATTTTTTCAATTTAACATAAGGTTTTTTCTCGGTATACAAAATTATTTTACAATTACTTTTTATACATGATATTTTGGTCTGAAAACTAAATAATAATCGTTATTTTCCATACCTGGTATATATGAAATCGATTATAAAGGAATAAACTCCAAAAATATCTTAAAATATAAAATTTGTATAAATATTGCTTTAATGCATTAAAGCATTAACAATGCATTTGGGGAGGTTTAACCCCTGAAATTCCCTGTGTGTACCAGTTTTTTCATGTCAGTTTTTTGCACGAATCGATAGGTCGGCGTCTATAGATTATGATGCCGGTGCTAGCCTTAAAAATGGATTTGAAATTATTAAAAATAGTATTGTAGTATTTTTCTTACTTTTTCAGAGAGTTGAATATATAAGTCAAGTCTTAATACATAAAAGGCAAGCACGCTGCTCTGGGCGCTGCTCTGGGCTTTGAGCGATATCGCTCAAACTGTAATAATTTTTTGCGATCAGCTTGAAAATATGCACGGAAAATTCATTTTATACTTATCAGTGATATGCTTGCCTTTTATGTCCATATGTGCATACTTTCAGGCTGAACATTTTATGGAACAATTGTAAAAACTCTGTAATAATTGCAAAAAATAATTACAGCTTAGCGTTAATGCTTCCAACCCGTCGTAGGATGGGCTTTTATACTAGTAGTGTTTTTATTTTCTTTTCAGTCTTACAAATATTTTTAGGACAAATAATAAAAAGGTGATTTCTCATTGTATATTTTGTAAGTCCGTCAAAACCGTTTATATTTTTTAACTAATTGTATTACTACTATGCACGTTTACATAAACAGAGACTGCGCATTGTCATTGTGCTATAAAAACTTAATTTATGTTTAAATATCATAATAAATTCGAATTATCTATCTTCTATGTAGGTAATTATTACGAAACCGCATTTTTTGTGTTGACTAGCAAATCTATACTGTAGAAACGATTTTCATAAATAGGGTAGCAATTGAAAGGTCTTGCTCTGTAGATGTGCAATAAGGTCTTAGTTTTTCTTAAGAGTTGTGTATTTTTTTAAAAAAAAGCTGATACAATTTTCTATGGAAAAACAAAATTTCTCTGTGATGTCTAAAAGTATGTGATAGATTTTTATTATAATGCTATGAAATGTAATAACTGAGTTACTTTCAACAGAAACAGAAAGTTTCTATGAAATCCTTGGTTCAAAGGTAAGAGTATTATTTAATATAAAAACAAAATTACCTATCACTAGATATTTTTGATTTTAGCATTTCAACGCCACACGGAACTACGAGTTTATTATATTGTTATTTCATTTATTCCTTACTAAAAATATATTTGTTTTGCTAATATTTATTCAATTCAATGCAATTCTTTATGTTAACAATTTAACAATAAGTACATGACACTATGGTTAATTTTCATATACAATTCGGTAGTTCAGTTATTTTTTGCAGCTCTAAAGTTACCAGTTAATACAAAGAGGAGAGGAAAATTATTTACAAAACCTCAATAATTACTTATATATATATGGATAGCAAGATTAAGCGAATGACTAATATTAATCGAGTATTTCTTTTTAATAATCGATTTAATTGTCTCGAATACTCTGTTCCGATTAATCGAGCAATTAATCGATTAATTACAGTTGATTAATTTCGAAATTACTTTTGTTTAGCACATGTTTAGACAAAAAATCTTCGGAAATAGAGTTTGACTTATGTTCGCTTAATAAATCTTTAGTTTATAACAAAAAGCGATAGAAGAATGATGATACATTTCCCCAAGTCGAGCTGAGCTTTTATTTGAATTGTCAAGTTTTCGACTTGAAACGGAACATTGTTGAAGCATGGGAAGAAACAAAGGCGACTTATGCGAATCTTTACTTGCTGAATAACAAATATTCGAATTTGATTGGTGCAGCAGTACACCCGCAGAACGTCAATTTTTTCAAGCTGGTGAAATAGCTTTGTAAAGCCGAAGCAGACTGACAACCAAAAACTTTCTAAATAACTTTTTCCACTGAATTCATATATGGGCATTTCCATAGAAATTCTACCGTGACCCAAAAATTAAGTTATTAAAAACTCACTATTGAAAGATATTATTTTACAGAAACATTTAAATTTAAATTTAATTTAATTTAAGCAATTTGTACATAAATTTATTTACCATGATGATCAAATTGACTGCACTGTTTCACAAATGTTATCTTTTTAGTAATGTTTAGTAAATGTTTAGTTAACGTTTTTGTTTTAGTAAAAATTTAAGGCTAAAAATTATGAAAAATGGTTGAGGCAAGAAGAGGCCAAATATGTTGAATTTGTTTTTTATTAATTAATAATGAATTAATAATTTTAATAATTAATAATGTTTAGTAAATGTTTAGTTAACGTTTTTGTTTTAGTAAAAATTTAAGGCTAAAAATTATGAAAAATGGTTGAGGCAAGAAGAGGCCAAATATGTTGAATTTGTTTTTTATTAATAAATTACATAATTACTGAGTTACCTAATGGAACTGCAATGGAAATTTAAGCAACGTAACGTCAGTAACGTCACTCCAGATGGCTAAGCCTAATAACAAAAAAAAAAAAGCCAAAAGATTTTTAAATTTGATTACTTGGAAAATAAACTATTTTTATTTGAAATTCCTCTAAAAAGGTTTTATACAAAAAGTCTTGCTCAATTCGCAGAGTTTGCAAGTTTTGTAATCCAAGTCGAAAACTATTTCTGTTTTTTGTAGCGTCACGTCAGATCATAGTTTTACTTATATCTTTAAGTCCTTAGGGTCGATTATTTTAATTATTTTACTTAATACGTAGGGTGCCTTTTATATTTCGGGATTTGGCAACCCTGGTGTTGCAATCTGTCAACTGAAAGCTCTATCGCAAAGTTTGACATTTGTTGGCTTATACGTACTCAGAACGTTTTGACATACGAGCGCTATTTGTGTTGTTTATAGTAACTTAAAAGATTCATCTCGGTCTAAAAATGGAATTAAATCGTGAACATTTTCGTGCGATTATTTTTTACAACTTTCGACGTGAATTAACACAGCAACAGTGCATGGATGAACTTAATTCAATTTTTGGCGATGAAGCTCCATCAAGGACCAGTGTTTATCGATGGTATGGTGAATTCAATCGTGGTCGTAGTTCACTCCAAGACGAATTTCGTGAAGGTCGTCCGAAATCAGCTGTTGTTCCGAAAATTATTGATGCTGTGTGCGAACTGATATTGCAAGATCGTCATGTTACCTATCGTGAGATTGAGGCAACCTTAGGCATAAGTGGGATCAGCATACATTCAATATTGCATAAACATTTGACTGTCAAAAAATTTGTTCGCGTTGGATCCCACACAATTTGTCAATCGCTCAAAAAAAGGCTCGTGTCGATTGGTCGAAGGAAATGCTCAAAAAATACGATCGCGGTGCTTGGAAACACGTCTATGACATCGTTACAGGTGATGATTTACGCGTATGAGCCCGAAAGTAAACAGCAGTCGACTGTATGGGTGTTTCAAGATGAGCCAAATCCAACAAAAGTTGTTCGCGCACGAAGCACTTCCAAGCAAATGGTCGCCTGTTTTTTCGGAAAATATGGACATGTCGCAACCGTACCACTAGAACAACGCAGAACAGTCAACTCTGAGTGGTACATAACCCGTTGTTTGCCAGTTGTCTTCCAAGAAATCAGGAAAACCAACCGCCGAAGACGGATCACTCTTCACGACAATGCGAGCTCTCACACATCGGCTCAAACAACTGCATTTTTGAGCACCCAAAACATCGATTTGATGGGTCATCCGCCGTATAGTCCTGACTTGGCACCGAATGACTTCTTTTTATTCCCAACCGTGAAGAATAAACTGCGTGGACAACGATTTTCGACGCCCGAAGAAGCGGTTGCGGCATTCAGAATGCATGTTTTGGAGATACCTCAATCAGAGTGGCAAAAGTGCTTCGACAATTGGTTCAAACGCATGCAAAAGTGTATTGATCATAATGGAGAATATTTTGAAAAACAATAAAGTGATTTTCGATGATTAATATTTGTTTTTGTTCTCTAATCCCGAAATATAAAAGGCACCCCTCGTATAGTGCTAGTTTTTAATTTCCGCAAATATTTTTTTTTTAGTGCAAACCGTACGTAACGCTAGTTTGGAAATGCCCGTATACATTGTATATTTTATATACAGGGTGAGTCTGTTAGAGAGGTCAATCCGAAAACCGGAGGTTCCTTGGGTCAATACAAGAAAAAAATTGTATGGGTGGGGGGGGTCTATTTTCACCCCCCTCCGAGATAGGAGTAAAATAATGTAAATAAGTCGAATTTTAAGGTAATATCACTTTTAGCGCAATAACTTTGAAAGTATGATAGCTTCGTAAGATTTAAGTGCAGTTTTGGAAACACAATTTAACAGGTCTAATAAAAAAATAAACAAATTAAAGTTAACTCGTTTGGTAAAAACAATTAAGCTGACCAAACTCAAAAAATAATTTTTTTCACGAAAAAAATTAGTACGAATGCGATTTTCTCTAAAGTTTATAAAAAAAAAATTCAGTTTATTACGTTTTTATGTTCTCTTAAGTGTTCTCTAAAACTTCCGAATACAAAGTTTTTACCTCAGGTCAACAGGTCATCTGTTTTTTGAGTTTTAATTTGTGCTTAAAATACCTATGTAAATTACAAAAGCTTACATTGATATGTAAACAATAGAAAAAACAAAAATTTACTTTGCAGTGTAATGTTTTTGTTGTAAAATTTTCTGTTGATTTTAAAACTAACGCTACTATTATAGTAAACAACAATAAAAGAGAGTTGAATGCCGATATTATAATTACCGTTTTAAATAGTAAATTTGTATTTTCAGAAAATTTTTACAACAAAAACATTACACTGCAAAGTAAATTTTTGTTTTTTCTATTGTTTACATATCAATGTAAGCTTTTGTAATTTACATAGGTATTTTAAGCACAAATTAAAACTCAAAAAACAGATGACCTCTTGACCTGAGGTAAAAACTTTGTATTCGGAAGTTTTAGAGAACACTTAAGAGAACATAAATACGTAATAAACTGAATTTTTTTTTTAGATAAACTTTAGAGAAAATCGCATTCGTACTAATTTTTTTCGTGAAAAAAATTATTTTTTGAGTTTGGTCAGCTTAATTGTTTTTACCAAACGAGTTAACTTTAATTTGTTTATTTTTTTATTAGACCTGTTAAATTGTGTTTCCAAAACTGCACTTAAATCTTATGAAGCTATCATACTTTCAAAGTTATTGCGCTAAAAGTGATATTACCTTAAAATTCGACTTATTTACATTATTTTACTCCTATCTCGGAGGGGGGTGAAAATAGACCCCCCCCTCCCATACAATTTTTTTCTTGTATTGACCCAAGGAACCTCCGGTTTTCGGATTGACCTCTCTAACAGACTCACCCTGTATAACAAATTAATCAAAAACATTGGAAACAAGTTATTTTTTTCTCTTTTCTTTAATATTAAAAACAAAAATAATCGAAAATTACGATTAATCGATTAACTGATTGCAATTGATTGCAATTATTTTTTCGCTTTGCAATGTATCATTTGACATACCATATGAATCGAGTAGTGAACTTTAAGTACTTATACACTTACAACTAGAGTACCAATGTGCCTGCACATCCGTACTTATATAAAACTTTACCTAATCTTTGATTCTATTTGTTAATTTTAGATGGACTAAAATTTATTATCAAAAAGTTGTCAAATGTACTATTTGTATCCATAATTGTAAGGTGATCTAGTTCTGTAGTAGAGAAGTGTCTGGAAAGATAAGCCATCATTTTCAATATTTTTTTTTGCATAATTTGCAATTTTTTAATATGGAATACAGCCGGGATTGTCCCGGGTTTCACTTGGTGCCCCGAGTCCCGGTATTTGTCTTAAAGACCGTGAATTTGCACAAAAGACAATGCACTTTAAACTGCAAAGATTTTGATTTTTCTCGTGTTTTAAATAAAATGACTTGAGTTTATTTGTAGTTCTTAGTGTGAAGCAACGATTGGTGAATATATCCCGACTGTGCAGTGTATTGGGTGTGCATTAAATGAAATAGAAGAGCAACACCTTAATTTTAATCAAAATTGGTAGCACTTGCTTGAAACAGTTCTCTTTTACTGACTTTCGTTCCGTTTGTGATTTTCAATCTTTTAATTTTATGGTTTTGTATTTAAATAGTTTACTGATACAGTAATTTCTGAATACAAGCCCCACCGGTTAATGGATTTCCCCTCTTATAATTTAACAAAATAAGGTCACGAAATATTCCCAAAACCAGCATACAGGAAAATTCCCGTTTAAAGTATTTCCCACTTAAAAAATCAACCCGCTTATTATAAATGTGTGAACCACTTGAAAAAATTCATACAAAAATACCCGGATATAAAATAAAAAAAGTTGTCAGCGTTGTGATGATTTTTGTTGTGGCATGGCAACCTTTGGTCTTGTATTTGCATACCTGCAAAAACATATGTTTATTAAGTTACGGCAAGTGGTCAGGAGCGAAAAAGTGTAAGTAAAATAGTTTTCAATATTTTTCATATCTTAAACGGTATTTTTATTCACTTCAGCACTTCATCAAAGCAAGCATATAACACTGATTTCTTAGGTATTTTATTACTTATTATTTTTGAAAATGATTAGACAATATGTCTATTCACAATCTTGAGTATTTGATATTACAAAATTATGCAATTGTAAAAATTAGCCATCAAACGTGAGCGGTCTTTTTCGGTTTACTTTGCAATACTTGTTGCAAAGAATGAAATTAACAGCAAATTACTCATTGACTCTTTGGGGAATTTCTCCCGTTTAATTCGTTTTTTATTAACTTACTTTCCATATCTTTGTTTTAAGCTACCTTATTTTTTTGACAATCAGCTGCTTATGGCATTTTCTTTTCTAGCCAAAAAATTCTGCCCTCTGAGAGTACAGATTTTTTTGAATTTTGACCTGAACTCAAAAAATGTTGACCTGTTCTTAGTCGAGAAAAGAACATAAAAATGCAACATTTCTTTTTTCAATGTTGTTTTGGCTGCCCTGTTATATCGAGAAACGTCAAATAGATTGCGAAACTCTTCCCTGAAATAAAAAACACAAAATTAAATTCAAAATGTCTGGCGACGAAAGTTTTGTTGAAGGTAAATTAACTTATTTGTAATATTTTCGTTAAAACTACTTGTGTCTACGTCCTTAATATCATCCATTATATGTTTAGTTATAATAAATATTTGTAATTTGTAAAGGAAAAGCTCACTCTTTAATAAAATCTCAATACAATGCTCAATATTTTCCTTATGTCACTTGTTTGTTTCTTCAGTTGGTAGCACTTGAGGGCAGAACTCTGAAACCGTCCTTCTTGAGAGTGCAAAAATTCTGCATTTTTTATACTTTTCAGGTCAAAATTTTCGAGAAAAGAACACGATTTAATTTTAGAAGTGAATATTTTTTTGAGAAAAGAACACAAAAAGTGCAAAATTCTCAAAAAGGGCAGGAAATATGCAGAAATTTTTCGAGAAAAGAAAAAATTAGAGTTCAGTATTGCAAATGTATAGTAAATATAAACTATGGGTTTTAAGTTTTTCAATGACAGATTTTCACGCTACGAGAAATCCTGGAGAAACCCACGAAAATCAAATTGACACACACCATCTCCTTGTCGATTTTAAAGCGGCGTTGGATTGCTCGAGAAGGGATTGCCTATACGTAACAATGTCTGAGTTCGGTATACCTGCAAAGTTGATTAGACTTTGCAAATGACGTTGAGCAAAACACGCAGCTCCGTCAAAGTAGGAAATGACCTCTCTGAAACCTTTAATACCGAAAGAGGTTTCAGACAAGGTGATCCACTGTCTTGTGATCTCTTCAACATCATCATGGAGGGGATCGTATGAAAGGCCGGTGTGCATCGTAATGGCACCATTTTCTACAAAGGTGTCCAGCTCCTTGCGTACGCTGATGATATTGATATTGTCGGCAAAACCAAGAGAGATGGTACCGCTGATTTCGCCGCTATCGAAAAGGAATCAGCCAAAGTGGGTTTGACGATAAATGAGGGTAAAACTGTACTTCGTTTTGTACAAACAAGGGAGCGCGGCGTCTAGACTCGCACGTTTCATGCGGCAGCTTTAACTTTGAAGTAGTCGAGGAGTTTGTATACCTTTACACCGCCATTAATAAAAACAAAGAAGTCAGCCTGAAGATAATACGAAGAACAATAATTGCTAATAGGTGCTAATACGGGCTCAGTAAGCAACTAAGTTCCAGAACCCTCTCTCGATTGACAAAACTAGCACTCTACAAGACGCTCGTTCTACCTGTGCTACTTTATGGCGCTGAGGCATGGGTAGTTTCGCAAACTGACGCAGCCGCTCTGGGGGTGTTCGAGAGAAAAGTTCTTCGCAAAATCTTCGGTCCTGTTCGAGTTGGCGATGACTATCGCATCTGAATGAACCACGAGCTGTATGCGCTCTACGAAGACATTGACGTAGTTCAGCGTATAATTGTGTGGCGACTACGCTGGCTGGGTCATGTCCATCATACCTGGTCCATTTGCACGTGATTGTGAACAGCCCTAATGAGAAGAATGAGTAAAAAGCATAAAAAGAATAAAATTGACGAAAAAACAACAAACAATGTATGTTGTTATTGTTTTTTTCTGTTGCATGCTGCAGGGTTTTTCTGCTGCATATCAGAGCAAAACAGATCATATCGGATGCAGTTATTTTTCTATAACATATTTGGTGTGCTCGTTGTTTTTTGCATTGCTTTGGTTGTCTCTATTTGATCGTATTGAATGTATAGAGCATTTGCAAATAATGAGAGAGTGCATATCTTAGTGAGAGGCTAACAAATACTGCAGAGTGAGCACTTTTTGTAGGGATGTCAGTGGCAAAAATACATCGATGTATTTCTTCGATTTGATGCATCGAAATGTACATTGACATTTTTCGATACATCGGAGGGCATGCATCGATGCATCGATTTTCATAGCAATTCTCAGATATTTGACGACAAAATATAATAGCAAAATTGTACAAAATTTTGAATTCATTACTTTAACTGAGTTAATTATGTTTCTAACGGACTGTTGAATCAGGTCAAAAACTTTTTCATAAGACCATGGAAATTATAAAAATGAAAATTTTAAGTCGTCAAATATTCTCCATTAATATTAAGAGTTTTTTAGAAAACTCTTAATTCTGTCTCATTCTGTTTTCCATTTCATTCTTATATAGCCCAATTCTGAATAAAATCTCTCCTGGAATTGAAAAATTGAATTTTCGTATTTTTAACAATGTTCACAGAATTTCTGAAAAATTTGAATGCAAATAATTGTTATGTCCTGGGAGATTTCGCAGCGTTTCTCAAAAAACCTCCAACCCACACTTTTTGAGATATATCTATTTTTTGGTCGAACTCACTTCTTTATTTTTGCACAATTAAAAAAGTGAAATGACAGCTCAATGTACTAGAGATGTCAGTTTTTAAAAAAACATTCACTTTTTACAGATTTATACATTATTTATTTATATATCGAGTAGAAAATTTTCGATGCATCAAAGCAAAACATTGATATTTCCTATGCATCGATGTTTTCCGACATCCTTACTCTTTTGTGAGAGAATGCTGTATACTCTAAAAAATAAATACAAATTTACTATTAATTTAATAGTAATTTTTTGTTTAAAATTTAACTGGAGTGTAATTTAACAAGTTTCAGTGTGAATTTTCAATGTTTAAAATTATATACAAGTTTTAATAAAATTAAGCAACATATATTGAATTTTGTTGCAATATCAATATTACACATTTTTTATCATGTATTTTATTGACAATAAACATATGTATGTTGAATTTTCAACATCAATTCGTACACACTAAAAAATTTCCATGTTTTACTTAATGAATTTTATTTTAGTTTTGTATATTTTCATTTATTAAAAGTTAAGTAATTGTTGTTATAAGAAATGAAAACATTTTTAACAATTATATTAAAATGATAAAACCGGTTCCAATCGAACTTTATCAAAATAAATTTTCAGATCATGCTATCAATTTAATTTGGTATAAAATTTGTCTGCCCATTCGAATTAATAAAAATTTACCGAGTTCGGTGTTTAAAATCATCATTTTGCGTATTCTAAATAAACACCTAACAAGGTACAAAGCAAATATCCGATCAAATATTTATTTATTTCCACAGATCGCTGTGGAAAAAATATGCCCTTTCGAATATAAAATTCTAGCACTTTGACATGATGTCTTTTAACACCGAACGGTGTAGGACTCCCTGGAACACCGATCGGTGTAAAAATTCTATACAAATTTTTTAGTGCGTATATTTGCACCATATTCTCATTCATGTTTGATTATGAGCAAGTAAGCAGCTTGTTATTTAGTTCTCCCGTATTCGCTTCTGTAATGACAAAAAATGTGTTAAATACGTGTTTTAATTTTATGATAGGATTTGTAAATATTTTTTGTCGTGTAAAATACTCAATATTTATATTTAAATGTGAATGCGAGAAGCGTTTAATAAATCTTTAATATTGATTTTAGAAATGCTCTGTTTTATTTTAATAACTTTAAAGACAAACTGATATATTTTCCTGATGCAATTGACTTGAAAGTTTTTTGTTTTTTTTTATTTAGATTTGTCTGTTTTATTATTCTTGTGTAAAATTAAATCAATCATAATATATTATTACTGCTATTTAAGTAGTAGTAATTTTTATATTACTACATTATTGTAGTTAAACTAAACAAAAGTTGTTGAATGTTATTCATATAAAGGTTGTAATGTTGCAATAGTAATACAAAAATAATAACAACATTAAACTTACCTATATTAGCAATACCTATATTAAAGCTTAAATATTACCCTATATATTAAGCAAAAATAAACACCAATTGTTAAATTTTGCTACGTACCAATAGTAAACAACACAATTTGAATTAAATAAAGGTGTGTAAGTTTATTAACGTTATAGTAGCTAAGCTGTTGCCTACAACTATTGTAGTAAATTTTAACAAAAACTTTTTAGAGTGTATTATGGTTGCTTATGATTTAAAGAATAAAGTAAATAGCTCTATTTAATAACAAGACAATAAAATGCTCGATGCACTTTATTAAATCAAATACATTCATGCAGCCCTTTTAATATACATATCCAATAAATATGAAGGCACTCGAGCTATACAAAAGCATACTATGACCAAAAAGCATGAATTATTAATTGCTGCATAAAAGGTTTCACAATTTTTTATTTTGAGAAAGTGCCGACTTTCTGAAAAGGTGTCAGGAAACATCGACGGGTTCATGCTAAAGGAGGATTCACTGGTTGCTAAAGCGAACTTGCTTAGTGTTTTCCACAAAGTCATACATGGGCTCATCTATAACAGCCTTAACTGTCAGCTTAAAATATGTAGTAATGCTTATAGCAATAGTAAAATTTCAGCAAAAATTTCATGTGGACGGACTAAACCAGCATCAATAACGCGCAACGTTCTAGGGCCACAGGCTCAGGAACAATTGACTATGGATCTTAAATACAATTGGTACTTTTCAGTAAGCAGCGATGCGTCAAATATTGGAAATATTGAAATCTATCCCACGAAGGAAAGGTAACAAAAAAAAAAAAAAAACGAGGACCTACACAAATCATCTGAGGACATTTTTACAAAAATTAAACAAATAACTAAAGATTGTGGCCTACAAATTTCACAAATTGTGGCATATGGTTCTGATAACGCATTTGTAAACTACGGCATCCATGTTTACCAGAAACTTAAAAATGCAAATACTAACTTGGTAAAGGTCAATTGTAATTGTTAATGTTATCAATAACTGCGTCAAATATGCTATTTAGTCACTGTCTGTGGATATTAAGAGCATAATGATAAAAATGTTCAATGAATTTAGTTGAAATGATTAAAACAATGAGTTTAGTGAAAAAATATGAACTACACTGAAACACATTCGTTTAGCCGCACTGCTTTTATTCCACTAATTATTATATTTTTATTTTTTAAAAGAAAAGGCATAGCTTTGTGCAACCGTGGTAATAAAATATTAAGCAGCGTGTCCGTTTTTAAAATACGTAACGGTTGTTTGCCTTTTTTGTATTGTTTTTAAAAATTTAGTACGACTGTGAACGCATTTCGTGGTAGGGCCATATTCGTATAGACGCAGTGGAAGAAATTTAATTTTTGAGAGGAAATAACAACAAAATAAAAGGTAACATAAAATTAGTAAGTTAGTTTTTTTCAAGAAATTCTGAAAAGAAATTTACATTCATTATTTTAGGTATACATTAAAAAAATGCTACGAGGAGCTTACGTTACCGATCAAGAAAAAAATTAAATAAATTTTTTTATTTATGAGTTCCACTCAAGAAATTAGCCGAATAATTTCGCGTTCTGATAAAGTTGTAAGAAATTTCTTAAAAAGTAGAGCGCTCGAAAAGCTGACAAATCGTCAAAAAAATTTGGTTCGGGAGGAGGCTACCAAAAATAAAAATAAATTCAAGAAAAATACAATCTAAATTATGCTTACCAGTAACAAAGAAACATATTGCCCACGTTCTACGCAGAACACCAAATGTTTTTTGGCAGAAACCAGCGCGAAAACCAATGCTTAGAGATTACCATGAACAGGCACGCTTAAATTTTTCTAAAAAGCATATGCACTAAACTTCCAAATGCGAGAAAGTTATTTTTTTCCGACGAAAAAAATTTTAATTTGGATGGCCCAGGCTGTTACAGTTGCTATTGGCACGATATCCGCAATGCAAGTATCCCCAAATCTAAAAGAAACTTTGTAGGCGGAAGTCTGATGGTCTGGGCTGTCTTTTTCATTGAAAGAAAATCAACCTTGTGTTTCGTTTCTTCCCGAATGAACTCGGAAATGTACATTGACATGTTAGACGATGTTCTTATTCAATTTATCAAGGATAAAATGGACAACAGAGTCACTTTTCAACAGGACAATGCGTCCATTCATGTCTCTAAGGCATCCATGGTTTGGTATGACCAGCGTGAAATAAACATTTTGGAATGACCTCTATATAGCCCCGATCTAAACACCATATACAATCTATGGGTATTATGCAGTAGTGCAACCAAAGGGGGGACTTTGGGGTTTAAGCCCCCAAAATTATATCAGCAAAAAGAGAAATGGGACACAATCAAAGTGTCTCACATGAAAAGTAATCACAAGTTTTTATCAAAAAAATGAAAACCCAAAATAAAAATTTCAAATCTATTGTCATTGAACCGTAATCTTTTAAACTATCCATGTTTTATTCGTTCAGAATACATGTGTTTAAATTTGTTTAGTTTTAATTCTGAACACTTGGGGTATTGCTCAAAATTCTTCGATTTGAGTATGGTGTGAGAAACAAGGCGGTAGCGTATTTTCTCATTTTATTTGGTAGCGTATCTCTCTCACCTAAAATGCCCCTAGATCTGTTAAAAACATGTGATGGTTAAATTTAAGCAAAACCCATTAGCGAAACGAAGTTTGTGAGATATGTGTTTTTTGTTAACTTTTAACAATATACGAGTATTTAATTTAAAAGTGCATAAATAATAAAAAGTAAGTAAAGTAAGTAAAACAAGTGCATACATTTAATTTACAAAAAAAGTAGGAAACAACACTGCAATGGCACTGGAGAGTTTTTGAAAATTGGCACATTGCTTTTATTTCATATTTTAATCTTTTTATTTAGTCTGTTGGAATTTCACAAAAACTAAAGTTTTCTATGTTTCGCGTTATATTTCAGATGGCAGAACTTCTTTTTGACTGTATTTAAAATTTTTAAATTAACTAAAAATATATATTTACTTAATATATTCACAAATCACAAAAACTTAAGTGCACTACTGTATCAGAGAACGAATTTATTGCGAATGACCTAATTCCGAATGGAAAACCCCAAAAAGTAAAACTTCAAAACTTTTCTCATAATAAAATAATGTACTTCCCCGTTTTCTAGTGGCTACATGTTATTGCTTACTTTTGAAGCGAATGTTGAAGCGAAATATCAATATTAAAGTATGAAGTACCAAACAAAAAATGTAAAATTGTCTAAAAAAGAAACAAGGCGATATTTTATCAAAATTATCACCTGTCGAATGTGTTAAAAATTTTAACTTTAATTAAAATTTAAAATTTAAAATTTTTCAGCCATAAATAAAGGTGACGCATGCTCTGAAGAAGATACCTTTCAAATAAAAACGCAAATGAATCAAGCGATTGCTCGATAGCCTTTGTCAATATTAGTCAAAATTTCAAAATAAAAACACATATCTAAAAAAATTCACGCAGGCGTAAAAAACGATAAATGGCATTTTACCAGCCTAAAACGGGTAAAAAAAGTAGGAATAAAATATTAATAATATGCCTTTAAAAATATATAAATTAAGGATCCTCTTCCTTTATAATTTGTTAATAGCATACTTGACTATTGACTTTTTAACATATTCTTTGAGATGAACATCATATTTACTTATTAAGCGAACCAATTCTAAAAAATGTCCATAATCAATGAGCTCATCTTGTAAGCTGCCTTATAAGCTGCCTCCTGTTCATTTTCTCTGAAGCTAATTCATATATTGTTTATTACTGATATAATCTATCTATATATTTATTCCGGTAAGGGTCCCCTTATTCCAGCAAATCTACAAACGCTACAGCAACACTTGATATATCATTAAAAAGGTCTTGAGCTGTAGGTAAGCAGAAAATTATTAGATTTTTGATAAATGGTAGCGTTGAGCAGATATGAGCTTTTAAATTTGAAAAATTGCAAAAAGACTTAAAACACGAACTCGCTCTAAGGTATATGAGAATGTGTGGTCTCCGAAGCGAATTAGATGAGTACACCCGATTTTCGGGACGTTATCACTAGTGTTAATAATTCTTTTAAGAATATCACGCATTTACTTGATCCAAAGACTTTACTTCAGATATTTGATTGAAGCAACTTAAGTTTTCAGTACACCAAGTTTTCAATGTTAATGTAAAAAATAAATAAGCTTCAGAAGAGTTTAAAAGTCAAGAAGCTTTTGCATGCTCTTCTACAGATTGGTGCATATACCTTCTGCTTTTTTTTCTTTGCATTATAAAATTAATGCAGTAGCAATTTTATCACTTTCATCTCCTTTCGATGCTTTTTGGCTATTTCTTAACGTTTTTGACGTGAAGACATTTCTACAATAAATTATTACATCATTTCTAAGAGCTCTATGGTCCACCCGAAGTATCAAGAATACTAGCAAATGCTATGTAATTAAGTTTTTATAAAAGTATATTATAAGTTTGTTTGGAAAATTGCTTTCATTTGATATGTGTATTAATAAATGTGCTTTAAAATATTCACTATTTGAGAGATATGTAATAAATGGAAATGTGGAACAAAGACTAAATTTTGCTAATCAAAACTGTTAGGGATCATTTTCTTATTTGCTATACGGCAACAGACCCCAAATTGCACCGGTCCTTCTGGAATTCTCCAGATCCTCTAGTATGGCCAGTCCGCCACTGGAGGTAAAGAAGCTGAATGGTAAGAAGTTGCTTGCCCTGCCTGAGGTTTTTACCAGGAACTATTAGTGCAAAAACCGGACTCACTAACCAGTACACAATAGCCGCTGCAGTAACGTGTTTTTTATATATAAATCTTTATATTTTAAAATCCTCCCCAAAAAAAGTGCTGGTTACACCGAAAAAACGAAAGAAACCCCATTTTTTACTGATTCAGAATTGAAATTTAAAAAGTTTGGACTTCAATTCAAAAAACCATTCTACAAAAAATTATTAATTCAATGCCTAATAGGATATTGAAGGTGATCCAAAGAAATGGTGGGCATACTCATAACTAAATTTTTATAATTTGTGGTTTAACTAAAGTGCGTCTAAACGAATATGACAATTGTTTCAAGAGTTATATTTTGAGTTAATTAAAAAAATATTATATTATGTTCACAACAAGTATTTTATCATTATTTTATAAAATAAATATTTTTCTTTAACATAAATAAAACTGTTGGTTGAAAATATACTTAAGTGTATTTTATGACAAGTTTTTAAAAAAATGTATATGGCGTCTAAACGAATGTGCCTTAGTGTAGCCGTCTTAGTTTCAAATCATTTTTAGATTCGCCAAAGGCTTGTCCCGGAATTATCTAAAAATGCCCCGCAATTGGGCTTTCCAAATCTGGCAATAATAGGTAGAGCAGTATTAGCCCAAACTGCTGATGCATACGTGAGAGTCGGTAGAACAATCATTTTGTAAATCATTATTTTTTATTTCAAGCTCAAGCGTGATTTTCGGTGAACCATTTGGTATAAATGTTTTATAAGGCGGTCAGTATTACAAAAAAAAAATATTTCTCTGTAGCAAATATCGACTAGCTCTTTTCTTAGTACAAAACATTGACTGGGACTTAAGTGAGGTAATTTTCATTTTCCATTTAAAAAATAATTTTTAAGTTCATGCAAGTTAGTTTCAATATTAGCAACCATGCCAATTACGGAAATATGGGAAGTTTAAATGCAGGTATCATCAGCAAAGAGTGCCAAACTAGTATTGTTAGATTTGGGTACATCCGAAATATATATGGAATATAGTAAACAGTGTCGGATCTAGAATTTGCTATAGGGGTGGGGAAGGGGAGAGGGGGATAAGACAAAATTAAAAAATTACATATGGTGCATCGATGATTACATATCGATTACACATATTTGTAAAAATTTGGTACCTTGCACGTCGATAGTACTTAAAAAAATAGAAATATTTGCATATATTTTTTATAATAATTTTTTTACAAGTTATACATAGTGAAAAATAAAAAAAATATTACATTACAACTATATTACAACTATATCTTCAAACCGTTAATTCTATAAAAATATGCAAAAACGTTTTTTAAAGATTTGGAATCGATTTTTTTTGTGGTGTACAGTTGTACAAGTTTTGGAAAATTGAACAACTTTAATTTTTTTGGCCACTAAATATTTCATTCATATTTTTCGTGGTCAGCTATTTTTTTGGCGTGTTGAAACATTTTCGTATTGAGGCATTATTTTTTAATGCATTTTTTAAATTTCATGTTGGAGAATCAACGCTTACTATCTTAAACGAATTTTTTAAAAACTGCATAGCAATTTTTACATACAAAATACTTTTAATTTTAATTGATAATGGGATTTTAGTATTTCTGTTTTTAATTCTTACGGTATTTTATTATTTTCCAGCTAGTAATATACCTAGTTATATAAAACAAAGTTGTTTAGAATCAAACAACTAAGAGAAAGTGTATGACTACAAGCCTGAAAGACCAATCTGAGAATCAATGAGCTCTAGATCCAAGCAGAATCATTAAAAACTAGTAAGGAATAGAGCTTCGGCAGGGTACCGAATATAAAATACCCCCCCCCCCCCTGCGGCTGTATTATGGTACATTCGAAGTCTTTAGACCTCTAAAAAATGTTTATGTATTATCTCCAAAATAATGTCTGATACGCTTAATTTTATGTTACCCTAAGCTGCCACTGCTCATTATGCTAAAGGATATATGTATGTGCAAAATTTGATTGGTATGTGGAAATTCATACCAACGGTGTAAAACAATTTCGATTAAAATTTAAGTGCCACGCTGCTCCCGTTCAATTTCACCTAATTTTCTAGACTACTGACTGCTCATTATTCCAAAGAATATGGAAAATTTGGAAGACGTCGGATAAACTGTATGGAAGGAATTCGATTTAAATTAAATGGGAAGCCTTGCTTAATTCTGTCAATTTTTTAGACTAATCACTGCTCATTATTCTAAAGAATATAATTGCCAAATTTGGTTCAAATCAAAAAAACGGTGTAGAAGGAGTTTGATTAGAACTAAAATTGCCACGCCCCTTATCCAAACCCACCCTTTTTGTAGGATTAAAACTTCTCGTTATAGTATAGAATATATGTGTGAAATTTGGTTGAAATCGGAGAAATGGTGAAGATGGAAATATATTAAAAATTAAATGCCAACCCCCCTGTCTAGTACCACCCAATTTTATAAACTTAAGACTGCTCCAATTGCGAAAGACGATAGGTGCAAAATATGGTTAATGTCAGACACACGGTGTTGAAGAAAATCGATTAAAAGAAAATGTCACGCCCATTTTCTAAGCCTAGAGACTTCACATTTTTTTTGGGTTGGATAAACGATGTGGGTGGAATTTGGAAAAAAAAGGCTTTATATGTATATGACGTCACATTGTATGGGAGGTAGGCGTTGTTTTCCTCCGATTTTGCCAAATATCATAGAAATGGTCAATATTATATATGAAAGCTCATGTGCAAAATTTCAAGACATTTCTATAATTTTTGTGGATTTTTAAGAGATTCTACGTTTAAAAAAAGCCAATTTGTATGGGAAGTAGGCGTGGTTTTGATCCGATTTTGCCAAATATTATAGAGATGGTGTATATAATATATCAAGGCTTATGTGCAAAATTCCAAGACATTCCTGTAATTTGAGCAGATTTTTACGTGATTTAACGGTTGAGGGAGTATTCCTGGTTGGCAAATCTTTTTTAGATTTTTGGTTTGCATATTTTTATAGCTTGGATATTTCAGATAGGACGGTATTTTCAAATATCCAAGCTATAGAAATAAAAATAAAAGGGTTTTTTGAAATTCGAAATACTTTAGGAGCCAAAATGCGATTTGCTTAATTTGGCTACTTTTTGAATGCAACGGTTTGAAGCAACCACCGAATTTCGTTCAACGCGTTCTTTAGAAGGTAATAACTTGGTTGTAGACGCATTTTAAAAATAAATGAATACACATTTTAGAGCTTAGGTATTCGAATGTTGGCAGCGTTTGGTTCACTTTAAACTGAGTTATAAGCCGCACGAGTGCGCGCATACAGTTTTGAAAAGTACAGTTTTGATTTTTTGCTTGCGCTACGGACAATGGATAGAAAAAGTAATAGAAATAATAATAAAAGAAACACTGGTAGCAATCGAAAAACTCGTCCCTTGAAACGCCAGTTTCGTGGTAACCAACACGAAAGAGATGAGGACACCGAATTCGCAAGTGCATCGGCAAAAAAATTTAAAAATAATGAAAACAAAGACATAAGCATTGACAACAAAACGAAGAATTGCATTTTGGAGTTTTATACAGTTTTCTCAAAGAACGTTTGAAAAGGTCCGAAGCCAGAGCTCTGGCCGCATCAAAAGAAGGTAGAACTGCCCGAAGAGCAGAAAGAGCCGCTGAGTCCTCATTTTTTTGAAGAAGAGGAAGGAGTTCTGTATAGGGGTGGCATTGCAGATTGATATATGTAAGTATTTCACAAAAAAAAAATGTGTTATTGCCTAAAATTTTCTTTGAGTTTTTTCAAAATCACGTTTTTGAACTTCGAAGTCACTTTTCTCCGGTTCTACTGAACCGATTTTAATAAAACTAAGTGCAATCGACACAGAATTGTCAAATTTCTACAACTGCATGCTCAAATTATTCATGTCAATTTTTTTGTTTGATGCAAAAAAATAACTTCAAACTTAATCGCGTTTATCTCGAAACCACGTTTTTCGAGCTTGCGGCCCAGATTACGCCGGTAGTTTTGAACCGATTTTGATGAAACGAAGTGCAATCAACGTAGAATTGTCACCATTCTAGTTTCTACTACAATCACAATATTAAACAATTTTTTTCTATTTTTTTTTATACTAAACTACAAAAAAAAAGACCCTAAATCTGTTTTTCATTTTTCAATGACCGCCATTTTGTAAAAAATAATCGCAAAATTATGATTGAGGTAGGAACCAGAACTACAACCAGAATTATATCTGTACTGAGTTGTAAAAGCCGTTTAGTTTTTCCATTTCAGATGATCCGAAGTCGAGTTATCCGGGCCGCAAGCAGCATACCTTTTTTTTCGACGCCCAACTTTGAAGGCCGACAACTTTTTGAATAGCCCTCGTACAAAGGAAAAAAGAATTTTGATTTAATATAATATGTTCTTAATACAACAAATAGAATTTAAATAGAATTTAATAACTCTTTGCGTTTTCAAATGAGAAGTTTTCCAAAAAGGGTCCAAAAACAGCCTTCCGACCAGGAATACTCCCTTATTATAAAGTCAATTTGTATGGGAGGTAGGCGTGGTTTTCATCCGATTTGGCTCATTCTCGAACTTGATCTTCATTTTTCAAAAAGAAGCTTATATTTTTAATTTCATCGCGATAGCTTTGAAATTACACTGTAATCGTGTCCACAGACGGACACATGGAAATCGAATCAGGAGGTGATGCTGATCAAAAATATAGATACTTTTCTATACCTGCCACGCCTCCTTATTGGTCTTACAAACGGAATAACAAAGTTAATATACCCCTTACGCAGTACGCGTTGGGGTATAAATATATTTTTTCTAATACGAAAATATCCATATTCGGGTCGAATCCATAACCTCTGGTTTCGAATAAACTCCTCGCTTTCTTGTGTGGACCATATTAATTACGTTATAAGTAAAATATATTTCACCTTAAGAAATCTTAGAATGACTGCCGATTTCACACCAATGGAAACTAAGCGAAGGTTGGTATTTAAACTAATTTTGCCATTTATAAATTATTTTGAGGTTGTGTTCAGTAAACTGGACTCACATTCATTACATAAACTGCAAGTAGCTTTTAATTACGCGGCCCGCTATGTATATGGACTATGACGACTTGGGAATGTCATTGGCCTGAGCAATCGTATTCTTAGCTGTAATATCTCTAATTCTCTGAAGGCTAGAAACTGTGTATTTTTGCATAGACTAATTCATTCAGGGTCACCTAACTATCTATACTCAAAGCTTCAGTTCAGTGCATCTCCAAGAAGCTTAAATCTTGCAATTCCTAGCTTTAATTACATGAACTCTTCAAGATTGTTTTTCGTTAGCTCCATAAGATTGTGGAATTCTTTGCCTATTCAATTAAAACACGTATCCAATTCACGGAACTTTAAGCAACTTATCTTTAATTACTTCTCTTGATTCTTCTGTTTTAATTCTCTTCTCAAATATTTTCTTCAACTTAACATTTCTTTATATTCTAAAAATCATAGCCCCAATTTTAAATATATATTTAAATCATCTTTATTGCTTTATATCTTTTATTTAAATTGTCAGTTTGAGATGTATGTCTGTATCCATATTTGTACGAAAGCGAACATAATCGTATGTACTAATTTTTGAAAATATAAATAAATAAAAATAAAATAAAAATAAATATTTTTTATACAGAATAGTAGTTCTAAGAATAGTATGCATCGATTAAAAGTGTTCACTATGATCGATGAAATGTAATATTTACTGCAAAATTTTATTCCATACTTGAAAAAAATCAGTATGTACATAAATTGGACCAGTGAAAAATTCCAATGAGCATACAAGGGTTCTCAAATTATTACTGTTTAATGAAAATTGATGCCAATGGCGATTTTACTCTGATGCCTTAATAAAATGAAAGTGTGTTAAAATGAAATAGGTAAAAAAGCACCAAGAGCAAAAATTTGTAAAATGTAAGTGTTTGTAATTTAAAAACCGTAAATTTATAAAAATTTACTAAATAGTTTTATTTTCATGACGGAGGATGTTCATAAATCATTTTGAAGTGACCTAGACAAACATGTAAAGTTTCCAAAAGTTATTTATGAAAATAATAAAAAGAATGAGCGCTGCAGGCGAAAAATAGAGGATGTGTGTAAACATTTTTTATTCAAAATCGCCCCTATTCAATTAAAATCGCCGCTTTACAATTTACTGAATCGCTCTACAATCACACTTTAAAATTTGAGCTGAACCAATATGTTTATAAATAAAAAATTAAATTAAAAAAAATATTTATGCATGGGCTCTAAAGTAAAATTACGCCGGGTATTGAAGTATCGGCAGCAAAGAACTAATTTGTTAAAACTTAATCATATTATATCACATTATCAAACCTTCAAAGCTTTTGTTATTACTTCTGTACACCGAGAAAAAAGGCAATAGGTAAATCACCTAAGTCAGCTTGGGTAAAGAGAATTGTATAGGAATTATAAACTTATGCTTATGCACCTAAGCAATTTACTGTTTAATACATTGCTTTGAAAGCACATACTTCGATACCTTGAAAAAAAAATATTTGATTCACCTAAGTCCAAAATCCAAAAATACAAAATTAAAAAACAACAAGCATGAATGGCTTAAGCATAGTTTTGAACTATTTTCTGCAAAAAAAAACACAGCTGCGTCATAAGACACACGAGAGAAGGATAGATTTGATAATTTACTATTTTTTTTTTGTAATAAAATAACATTAAGTAATTTAAAAAAAACACGTTAATATTCACACCAGTAAATTTCATTACATTTCATCAACAAAAAGAAAATGAAAAAAAAGAAAAAAAAATCTTTACCCGCCGTGCGGAATCGAACCTGGAACTTTTGGTGCTGTCCATTGCTCTACCCACTGATCCAAGCAGCCTTGCTACAACTTGCTGACATAACTGCAGCTATGTTAACAGATGCTGTATTAACAGATGCTGTATGTCGCAGTATTCTGTTGATAGCCATACAACAAAAATCTTTTAATAGATTATAGTGTTATGCTGCAGCATAGCTTCAGTTGTAATTAATATTAAATAAATCACTCCGCGTAACGATGGAGTTTGGCTCAATGTGTAGTGTAGTGACTTCATAGACAGTGCTATCGGTTGGTGTCTGTTCGAATCTCAACGGCATGCGAAGGTAAAATTTTTGTATTTGGTATTTATTTTAATTTAATTTAAATTAATTTAATGCTCTTGTTATTAGTAAGCATCAAGAAAAGCCGAGAAGTCATTAATTTCTAAGAAAAAAAAGGTGATGATAAAAGAAAAATAATTTTGTGTTGTTGCCGATTTCAGTCAAGCAAACCACAGAACGAGAGGCGGCGGCGGCAGCTTAAAAAAAAAGGAAAATAAAAAGCCAAAATCCCAAAAAAAGTTATATTCTTGAAATTCAATTTTTTTTTAAAAAGTGATGTATAAAAAATTACCAAATACTTGGTTAATTTATCACCCAAATAAAAATTGGCAAGTCAACATGTAAAACTTAGGCGTTTTGATGAAGTACTTGGGAGGCTGTAAACAGCCAAAGCCATCTTATAAATTA
Source organism: Coremacera marginata (assembly GCA_914767935.1). Lineage (NCBI taxonomy): Eukaryota > Metazoa > Arthropoda > Insecta > Diptera > Sciomyzidae > Coremacera > Coremacera marginata. The sequence goes on along the minus strand of OU612047.1, from coordinate 80,609,254 downwards.
TACTAGATTTTTTCCGATTTAACATAAGTTTTTTCCGGAATAGGTATTTAATTTTTTTTAGGTTTAAAGGTATTTTTTTAAAAAAACTCCGATTGTCAAAAGCTGCGTTCCTCTTCATTACTTTTCATTTATTTACATGCGTCAAATTAACTTAGAAGCCGTCATTTTAATATGAAAAACTTTTTAAGAATTGAAATAATTTCGAAGTTTTGTAAAAGCCTAATCTTTAAAAAACACCTAAATAACAAAAAAAAAAATTTTTTTTTGGACCAAGTTGGGGCTCGAACCCATGTCCGCGAATGCTGGCTTTTATAATCAAGCAAATTAAGCAAGATATATTCAGCATCTGAAATAGTCGAGTTGGTAAGGTACCGGACTAGCATTCAGATGACGTGGTTTCGATTTTTAACGTGGTAAGTTAGAAATTAATTTAAAGTTTATACATAATTTTAACACTTAGAGTTTTTCCGTACATACAATAATTTACATGATTCGTTACGAATTGCTTGTTTTATTTTTGGAAACTCGTTAAAGAATTAATTTTTATAGTTTTGCTTTTGCTTTTTTTGGTTTTGACGATTCGTTAACGAAGGAGGAATCTCTGCCGCTTGCGATATTTTAAATGAATCGCTTCTAATAATTGCTAATGAATGAAATGTACGAGAACGGGATTCGTAAACGATAACATTAGTGAATCATTTTGTTGGTTGGGTACCAACAAAATACACACAGCAGCAATCTGCTATTGTATAAAATTGAATTGAAAATTTTTGTAAACCTCAAAAGTACTTGGCCGATTTTTATGAAATAAGTTTTAGAATATTATATTGCTGTAGCAAATACAGCACATTTTCCTGGCGAAATTTTAACAGTAAGTATATTTAATTATGATGTAAAGATTTGTATGAAATCATCCCCGATGCCAAGCATTGCTTGGTGGTTTTCTTTTCGCCATCTTGTACTTGCGGGAGTTTCAATAAATTCCATGTTGCTCTAGCTAGCCACAGCACAACAAAAAAAATTAAATTTGTGTGTTTGAATATGTGCGCATTCAAAATTAGCCGTTGCTCATGCGAATAGTTTGTGTTAAAGTGCGCTTTCATAATTATTGAGAATAATATAATAGCTTGGTTAATTATAGATCCAACAAGTTTTATTTCATTGAAATTAGTTAAAAATTCGTCGAGTTATTTGAATTTAAAGCACTAATCTTTTAAAAACAGCACAAAATCGTTGTTTTTAATGCTGTTTTGCCTGAACTGAGTTTTTTGCAAGTAATACCAATCAAAATATAGTTATTTTTGTGATTTTGTAGTGAAGTAGAAATACTTCAAATTGAATAACTCGACAAATTTCCAATAAAAAAAACTTGCTGCATTTAGAATTAGCTAAAATTTTTATTGCTATGACATAACGGGACATTTATACAAAATATGTCCACAATTTGATCTCAAATAGAAAATATATGAAAAATTTAAGGAAATTTTTAATTGTTTCATCTTACAGATCATGGTAGAAAAGATAGTGTAAGTAGTTAAAATTCTCTCTTATGGTAGGTACCGCACCTTTCAAAACTAGGTTTTAACGAATAAAAGCAAAGCAAATAACAAAATTTGCAAATTATAATATTATAAGTGTTTGACAGCTACTGTACCCACCGCTCCGAGACGACACTACCCTATTAAACATACCTTAATACAGATGAAGGATTGCGCTTAATACAATTTTTGAAAGAAGAAGCTAATTTAGATTTAGTTTCTGGCACAACACTGGGAACGACTAGATATGGGACAACCATTGATGCAATGATTTCACAATTACCACAAACCTAATATTACAGTATTTAATAATGACGTTACTATTAATGAAATTCATCAATGTACCTCATAATGAATTTATGTAATATATATGTAATAAACATAATTTAAAATTTAAAACATATACAATCCCATTAATAATATAAGAGCCTTTTACCATTTATATACATCTCAAATTCCAAGGTAATCGATCTAGAGGAGTAAGGTCCAGTCGCGCGTTGGAGCCGACCTGCACATTTTTTTGTTTAAGCTCTAAAAATCAAATTGTATTAATTTCTTGAAGAATAAAACGATTCTGAAATTCGTTTTTCATTTTGATACTTCGTTCATTTGTTACAGATGAAAACATCGACTCCGCCTAGAGACGGACTTGGGCATAAACACAAAAACTAAGTAGACAGGTGTGATTTCGATTTTTAATTGTAAAACAGGTATTATGAAATCAAAATTTCCAAATCACTAGCATTTTTAACACTTCGATTTCACTTTAATTAATGTGTTTTTTTTTTAAATTCATTGTAAATCGAGATTTTTAAAAATGAAATCCGTTAAAATATAAAATTTAATTTAAAATTGAAATACTTGTCAACCGGAGCATGCAAGCGTCAAGCGGTAAAAACTGAAATGTGTCTTGAAAATTCGTCTACACTCCGAAGAAAAATATTTGAAAATTTTTCCACAGATAACGGTTTTATATCGATCCGCGTGAACCCCTGCTAGAAGCGGGTCTGGGCATTAGAGGGTTAATTACTAGTATCGCCTGTGGCCGAAATTCGGCACATTAAAAATCGGGTTTTATTTTATTTTTTTGCTGAACGCATCAACCCATAGCCTGAACCAAAGAACTGCAACGAGTCTATGAATCGAACGATTAACTATAAATCAACCATCAAAAACCGAATGCGAGTGCGTGCGGTTGCGTACAATAACCACCACTTCCACGCGAAGCATCCTTATAACAGCGATGAGCGACGAGTGCCCGTTTTCACTCATCGCTCATAAGAATGCCGCTCAATGATTCTAATGATTCTAGAGTCTTTAAGGGAAAACACGTGCCGTGTTACCGCTGACATATTTTATTTTTTACATATAATACATATATTAATTTTTTTATTATATACATATAATACTAGCTGACTCGGCAAATGTATGAAAATAAATCTTAAAATAGTATTAAAAAATATTAAAATGCATATAATTAATAAAAAAAAAAAAATTAAAATAGTATTGATAGCAATTAGAGAAAAATTGTGAAAATATTATTGAAAAAAAATATATTAAAAATTTTTGAAAAAATTTTCCACAAAAAACTCAACAAAAACAACTTGGTTTAAAGGGAAGGTTTAATTAACATTTATGTAACATTTATAATTAATATTCTATCAAAATAAATTAAAGTAATATACACTATTACAGCTTTAAAAACCGTCAATCCGATTTTATTTTAGAGTGCCGCTTTCCTTATGGCACCCCTAAACATTTAGGCTCTCAGCAATTCATCATTGCAAGTGTGAAAGTGATTTAAAAAATTTAATAAAAACAATACAATAACAACAAGGAACAAATAATAGACAACATACAAGTATAAAGTAAGTTTGCTACAATTTAATTCTTTGAACTAGCGATCCCCAACTTAAAAGTTGGCTATTTATCTTAATCAACACGTAAAATACAAAACAAAAGTAAAACAAGGAAACCGCACGCCAATACTGAAGTGCACGCAAATCGTTCAATGACTCTAGAGTCATTGAGGATGCTTAGAATCATATGCTTATAATTCAGCAGTCTTTCTAATGAGCGATGAGTGAAAGCAGCGGCACTCGTCGTTCATCGCTGTTATGAGAATGCTTCGCGTGGAAGTGGTTGTTGTTGTGTGCAACTGCCAGCTTTGCCGTTTTGGTAAAATATTACCAAATTTGGTAAAAATTTTTTTTACTTGGTAAAATGGTAAGTTTTGTATCGTTACGGTAATTTTTTAAAGCTTAAAAAAAATTAAAAAACCTCAAAATTTAAAAAAAAATAATTGTTTTCAAATCAGAGCAGTAATGTCTTAAATTCTGCATCACTTTTATCATTGTTAATACTCTCTCAAATAATTGGAAACGTTTTAAAAAGTTTATGCAAATGATTTGGATTTACTGCGATTTTAGACAATTAACACTGATTGAAAGTAAGAATAATTATTTATTTCACTTTTTAATTCCTATTAATCTTTAATAAAAAAAAGAGGCAAGCTTTTTAAATACATAAAAAATGTAATTATAATATTGTTATTACACTGCGTTGCACACATTCTGTGCTTTGAACCAAATATACCTTTTCGGAAAGTGTATCGTCGTTTTTCATGTACACGTCAGTATTTTTATTTTTTTACCTTGCGGTGAGATTACTAGTAAATTTGTTAGGAAAAAATAAAAGGAGTTGTTGGAATTTGATGAGACTTCAGTTCTAAATGTATCGTATGTATTATACTATGGTTCTAAAATTGATATCGTTTTCTTGAACCGGTTTCTGTTGGTTAAAAACAGATTTTTTTTTATTGATGTTGTTTTGTAAATAACTAAATTCTTTAGGTATTTTAACTCTTTAGGCGGTGATTTCAGAATTTCATTTGGTTTTTTGTATCAGTTACTTTTTTTTTTATTTTTTAAAAAAATTTTGTTTTTTCAATATTCGAAATTCACAAACGTACGAGTATTCATATTAAAAATCATAAGCTAACTTGTTAATCGTAGCAAAGCAATGCTTTTAAAGTTTTCTATATTTTTACGCTTTTGCCACCAACGAAACAGTAGAAGCAATAAATCAAAGTAACTCAAAATAAATTTAGATCATGACTCAGTATGACCCGTTATACTCATATTGTGAATTTTTAGCATTGAGAAAAAATTTTTTTAAAAATTAATAAAAAAAAATAAAATTTCACCGGTGCAAAAAACTATCAAATTGATTTCTGAAATCACAGCGTAAAGTATTTAGGTATTAACAAAACTAATTAATAAAAAAAAAATCAGGTTTTTAACCAACCGAAACCGGTACAAAAAAAAAACGATATTTGGAACCAGCATGCCATTATACTTTTAGAAATGAAGTTTCATCAAATTCCAACAACTCCTATTTTTTTTTTTACAAATGTATAGAACCATCATAAGGCATCACTGAACTTACAAAGTTAAAAAATTAAAATTCTGACGTTTACATGAAAATCGACGATACCCTCGTATTTTGATTTTTCCCTCTTTTCCGGAAAGATTTATTTGAAAATCAAAGTCATATTAACCTAATATACGTATGATTTAATAAAATGTTATTTTTTATATGTCGATGTCTTCTATAGTACTGTATAATTTTGCCATTTTTGTTTTGTTTTAAATTTTTGGTTTTATAAATGAAGTAATATTACTGAAAAATTATTGAAAAATAAAAAAATTATATAAAAAAGAATTTTTATAAAATTAGCTTTTATTTAAAACCAAAACGTGAACTGAAAAGAAAAAATAAATTTCAGTAACATTTGTCATATATGTATATAGTAGGTAGATTCTAGATTAAGAATAACCTCTCTCTTGGTTACCCATCATCATAATAAAAGCGTACGTAAATAGGTAAGTTCTAGGGACGTATATAAATTTAGAAATTTTCAAAATGTAAAAGTTTACTACACAATATCAGTGGAATTTCATCTTTTAGTAGGCTTATCTGTATATCACCCGCGATCCATTATACAGGTTTACTGCACAATATCAGTGGTTTAAACTTTTAAAATTTAAATGTATTTTACATTCTGAAAATTTCAAAATTTATTTATTTAAATTTATTTTGTTGAGGAGAAATTAATAGAAAGTATCAACAACAATATTGTTGCAGAGCCAAAGAGTATTTCAATACTTCAATTATTTTCTATTAAATAGTTAGTTAGCGTAATTAGAAAATCAAATTTAATTAATTTCTTCCATAATTTAAATATAAATAAATATTTTTTTTTCAGAAAGCTTAATAAGAAAGATTGTAAGCTACCTCCAATTGGAATAACCTCAGATAACAAGATTAGAATAATTCATAAGATGCTAGCAGCAAGAAAAAAATCCTAGGTGACATACCAACAACAAGCACAGCTGACTACAACAACACAACTTTGAAATTCATAAAGTTCTAGCAAGGAGGAAAAAATCGTAGCTATAGTCCCTATAGGAACAAACTAACTTGTTTTTAAAAACAACTAATTAAAAAACTAATTTAAAATAAACCAGTATATGAACTACTTTGAATTATATTAAGGCGGCATCCACTTCAATCCAAAATAGTTTTCATTGCATTTTATATGTAGTAATTGATATACTACTTAAAAACAAGTGATTGGTAGACTACCTTGAATTATATTAAGGCGGAAACTACTCTGATTTTGACATGTTTTAATTGCAAATTTTTATTAGATTACAAGTTTATATATATATAACCATGGTATTTCATCCATTATTATTAACTTTAGGCCATCAGTAATAGTTTTCAATTGGTTATTTTAAAGTAATTAAAAAATAATTTAAATATCACTAATTTAACAAGTAGTTGAAAATATATGCAGACGAAAGTCAATTGACTTATTAAGCGGACATCACCACACAAAATATGTTAGTTCGCTCTATGGAAAAAAGTCAGAATTTCAACTAGTTGTGGTTGACAAAAAACTACTTTATCAACTACTTTTAAATTAGTTGATTTTCCTACAATAACAAAACACGTTTTGCTATTCTCATTCGCAATTTTCTACGCGTTGTTTTGTACTAGAATTGCTCTAAACAGAATTGCCCGTGTAAACACAAATGGCAATTTCAAAAGAGAATCATAAAGAATTGCGGCAATTATAATTGCCAATGTAAAAAAAGACTTACGGTAATCGAATAACCACATGTTTCCACATACAGTGACTTACATCACTATTCGTTCACTTCAATAATTCTTTGGAAAAATTTATTTTTATCAAAATAATTGATTCTAATTCGAGCTAATTGAATATCTAATTGCATTAGCACAAGTCAATTAGATTTCTGATTGTAAAGGTAAACCAATTTTTTTTGCTAATGGCAACTAATTGCAATTAGTTTTACCATTGGAATAAAAATTTCAATTATCTAATGGGAATTAGTTGAACTAATTCTACACAGAAAAAAAAAATTACATCAATGAGATGAATTTCAATATTCAGACCCCGATTCATAACATTGAAAATCAATTCATAGCATTGAAGTTTTAGCATAGCATTAAATTCTATTAATATTCTCATAAATTTTATAAACGGTGGTAATGCCTAAAAAATTGTGTACATCAATATGATGAACAGGCGTTCTTCAAATTTTGGCTTATAATATAAGCCTTCAAATATTTCTTATGTAGGTAAATGTCGGGCTTTGGCCATAGAAAATAAAATACATATATCGGAATTTTCTTTGCTTTTGTTTGTTGTTGATATTTTGCTTAGTTTTTAAGCCTTCCCTATTTTTACATTGAAATACCAAGTTCGTAACATTTTACGCACTGAATTTGTCGCGTTTGTCGAAAATGAACCTGCGTCTGCATCGCTGTCAAATTTCAAGTGTCAGCTGTTCACTTGTGCGTGTTTTTAATTGTTTATATTTTCCATTTTGTAAATTTTATATAAGCAAATTGGTTTTTGGTGGACTTTGCTTATTTCTGTTTGTTTTTGTTTATTTTTCCCGTTATGATAGAGTTTACGAATAAAGTAACGAAAATTTTTATAAGTGCGTTCATGTCAAAACAATTTCTGAACATTACGAGATACGAAAACCCACGAAGTGACATGAATCGTCTTAGTACTTTTACACACTAAATTCTAGCTTTACGATAGTAATTTTACATGCAGTTTTTAGAATGTATATACAGTTGTCACGCACTACTACCATGAAATAGAATACAATTTAAAAAGGAGTAGAAATACACTTTCATTAAAGTTCTTACGAAACACTGGTTGCAGTTCGCTTATTCGCAGTTATTCTTCGTTTCGCGATAAGTGTGCGTGTAAAAAATGTTCAAGTGTTTTAAGTGCAGTGAAAAATTCAATAATTCCACATTATTGTTCATCCATTTAAAAAAAGACCGCTATTGTACTACTTTTGGTGAATTTATATGCAAATTTAAGCATTGCTTTCAAAATTTTAATAACTTTTCTGTTTTTAAACGTCACGTGTTGCATAAGCACAGAAGTGTGGAGCCCCATCGTACAGTAAGTCCCGTCAGCGCCGCAGCAGTTGCCATAGAAACGGCTGAGCATCAATTTGAAGCAAATATAGTTGTGGAAAACCTTCCGACACTCATAAAATATGATAATCTCCCAGTAGAAGAATTTGAAAATTGCTGGAACAAATGCTTCAAATATCGGAAAAACCAAATAAAAGAATCAAAAAGGACTGCTGAAATATTAGCAAAATGGCCAGAATACAAAAAGGCAACTGGATTTCATTTAGTAAGTTAAGCGGGTATCTTACTTCGAAAAACGTGGTTAATCACGTAAAAGAAAATTGTTTAGCCTTTAGGAATTTTAAAAACTAACAAATCAACTGAATCTTTAAAACTTATTTTTAATATTTCGTTTTCAGATAGATTTAGACTTCAAACAAAAATTTACTAACAGCGAGTGCTTTTTGCCCAAATGGTCACTCTTTTCTCAAAAAATTTTGGATTTGCTGAACAATAAAATTAACAAAAACAGTGTCGTTGGAAAACAACTAGAATCAATCACTTCTACCACCGTCGAAAGTAAGTAAATAATTATTTAAACTGATTTAACAAAAAAGTTTATTTCTTATCTCAGATTCCAGAACCATAATAATATTCTGGTCGTTGCACTGTATACTTACACCAACTAAGCCGGCAAAAAATGAAGAAAGTGGAAACAAAACCATGCGGCGATATACTGTGTCAGATTCACAACAAGCTTTTCTTATAATCGCTGCATCGCATTTAGAAATGGAAGATAAAATTTGTAGCTTGAGTTCCCAGCAGACCAATTCAGCCATGCCTTCTTCTTATAGACAGCTTGAATAACATTCAGGAAATTTTTGTATTTTTTGACTGAATTCGATTTGCAATACACAGCATTTTAAGAGCTGTTGATATTTGTTTCAAAATCTTTTTTGTATTTAATTTTAAGTACCAAGGGGATGCAAATTTATTTTGAATTTTTGTTGAGAAATATTTTTCAACCTTAATGTTTCTAAAGTTAATACCAAAATTGCTACACTATGCAATGAGTCAGATATGTTTTAAACTAAATATGTAGAACTTACATACTATTTTTAACTTCACTTAAGTTTTTAAAGTATTCAAGTGTCAATTTATTTACCAACACATATTCATTATATTTAATTGAACTGAACTATAAGTTAATGAAATAAAATTCTTAAAATTAATTTAATTATTATAAACTTTAATATATTTCTTTTTTAAAATACTTTTTTAAAAAAACATGAATTGCTTACTAATTTTGTATCAAACTGAAAATATTTGAAAAATAAAACAAAAAATATTTTTAAACGATTTTAATGATTTTTATTTATCAGTAGTTTATTTATCAGTATTCTTCCGATTTAATAAAACAATCATCCATTTGATGATTCTATTATTCAATTTAATGAAACAAAATATTCAATATAATGATTACATCATATATATTATGATTTGAACCTTCAATATAACGATTTTTTTCTTAAAATTATCTTATGAGTCACTCATCAATATTATAATTTCGTTCATTAATATGATATATTTTTGAATTTATGAACAACTGTCATCACTGTGATGAAAATGAACTTCGGTGAAAAAATTCATAACATTGATGTAGATATTCATATTATTGATGAATTTTTTTTTTCTGTGTAATTGTTTAATGAATTAGAGAATTTCACAAAAGAAGGTTAATTAGCAATCATTAGCATTATCTAATCATTATTTAACATCTTTGATTTAAAAGCATAAACATTTTAAATTTCTATACATCATATATATCATTTATTTGACTGTTTTGAAAAATACATACATCATAAAAACGCATGCCTGGTAGACACAAATAAATTCTGAAATATAAAATCTGAAAGCAAAATGTAAACAAACTTGAAAGTGATCAGAGTTTTTTAATGGAAAATTGTGAAATGTCGTTCTTTGTGGTGTTTTAATTGATTTTAAATAATTCAAAAGTGATTCATGCCAAGCTTCATTACCAGTTAATTCAAAAAAGGACTAGTAATTACATTCAAGGAGCGCAACAGATGTACGCTGCGATGGTAGATATAATTTCATTATTCCTTTCTTCATTGGACTATTTCTGCTTCCAACAGGTGATAGTTCCAGAAGCTGGACGAACTCTGCGCTTATATGTGAGCATGCCTACCAAGGAAGCAGTTTACAAAAACGGGCACGCCACCGCCTGGGTATATGAGCGAAGGTGCCGATCCAATTGATTGGAATTGTGTGGATACTGTCGACGACCAAAAGCATAAATAAAACGAGCAAAACATTTTTTCTACTACTTTTTATTTCTATATTAGCGAACAAAATCTTTTCTTGATTATAATTGTATAAGTGAACAAACCCATTCTTTTACATTCTTTTGTACACAAAAAATCGTTGGTTCAAATTTATTCGTTGCTGAAAAACCAAACGAAAGGGTACCAATCGGTAACATATTTAAGTTTTCTGTATTATTTTATACAAAAATATGAATTTTATTGTCTTAGAATAATAAACACTGCTACATGCCAAAAAGCTATGTTTTATTATTGAGCAGCCCCGGATTTCCAGCAACATTTTTATTATTCGATTGTCATCGAAACGCAGTTTTACATGAACGCTAGCCATTTAAGAAGAAGTTCGCGAATAAATAAGGGGCAATTACCAGCCAAATTCAAAGCCTTTAAGATGTCTGAGGAAAAAGCAAATGCAGACGTCATAGTAGACGAAGACGAGTTAGACGAAACTGTTATGGAGCGAAAAGATTTTCAAGACCAATTGGACAAAATGGAAGAAAAATTTTCGAGAACGCTAAAGGAGAAACAGGACAGCTTGGGAGCCATCAAGATGCAGACGGCGAATACGGATTCCAACACACAGGTACTCGACATTCTTTCTACTCCCCCCGTTGCCACAGGTACGGACCATAGCCACACAAAGTCTACTTCCACCGTGCCGGCACAGAAAATTTCCATTCCCCATTCGTCAAGCCAAAGTGTATCCATACAGACAGGATTTTACTCAGACTCAATCCCTTACAATAATTCCGCCATGCCTTCACCATTCACTGCCACGATGCCGCAGTATTCCACTTTACATGGGCCCTTTGCTGTCGATCAGCCACAGCATACCGCCATACATTTGCCACCCACTGCCACGTTCAAGGAAACGACAAGATGTTATGGTTACACAGCTTTAGAAAACCAAATGCGACTTCAAAAGTGTCTATATGGAGATGCCAAAAATGCTGTGGAACCAATTATGATATATTCAGAAAAATTCAACGATGTCATTTCCGAATTGGAGAACAATTTTGGTAGACCGGAGCGACTTATCAAAAGCCAGTTGGATAAAACTTGGACCATTCCTCCAATATCGGAAAATAAACTGCAAGAAATAGTTCCACTAGCCATGAAGGTTAAAAGCCTCGTGATATTTCTTGAAGCTGCTGGTGCTTCGCAACATTTATGCAATCCATTCTTATTAGATGAACTCACAGCAAAGTTGCCATTAAGCAGAAGGTTAGAATGGTCACGTAAACAAATCGAAATTAGGCCATACGCGACATTGCAGCACTTTAGCCATTGGCTGGATGCAGAAGCAAGAGTTATAAATGCCGTCAGCGATTTTGCTACACCTGCGATAAACTCACGCAACACCTCTTACAACCGTACTGCTTCAATGTCACACAATACACAGGATAACAGAGCTAAACCAAACTATGTTATGCATGTTCGCCCAACAGGGCGTTCTTGTAGTCTTTGCAGCCAAAATCACTCACTGAGCAGTTGTTAAAATTTTATAGGAATGTCTGTGGATGAACGCTGGAAAACTGTGAAGGAAAAACGAATGTGCTTTTCTTGTCTCGACAGTGGACACAACACTTTTAATTGCAAAAACAAAGTAATTTGTAATATAAACGGGTTGCCAACGAAAACACAACAATTTGCTACACAACGAGCCTCCGCCGCCTTCGGTAGAAAGCCCAAGCACTGTTGCCGGAGATGCACAACTTCTTTGTACGGTGAATCAATTGCCAGATAAGAATCCAAAGCTATTTTTTAAGATTATTCCCGTCCGATTGTTTGGTGAGAATGGATCAGCTGTTGATACATTCGCTTATCTGGACGACGGATCTATGCCTTCGCTAATAGAGGATGAAGTCGCCAAGCAACTTGGACTGCTCGGCAGATCTGGAAAAATAACACTTCAATGGTTTGGAAACCACACAGTTGATGTACCTACTTCTTATGTTAATTTTGACATCCAGGGTATGAATGCGTCCTGCCAAAGAATAAAATTAAACAATTTCTGCACAATAAAAAACTTAAATCTTCCCGTGCAATCCATGAACTTCGATTTATTGAACTGTCAAAACTGCGATTTGACAGGGCTGCCAATCAGTAATTATTTAAACGCAAAACCTACTATTTTGATTGGAATGTCAAACGCATATTTAGGAGTAGAAACGAAGCGATTCAACTTGGGAGTGAAGGGACCTTTTGTGGCTGAGACCAAATTAGGGTGGGTCGTTTATGGACCAAAAAACAATTATGAAGAAAGTCTTACAGTTTCAAATGTTGTATTGTCAATTAAAAATATACAAAAAGATTCTGAAGATAAATTAATGAACGACATCAATACTATGGTACAAAATTATTTTGCTATTGAAAACATGGGTATAATAAAGCCAAAAGAAAAATTATTATCGAACGCTGATAAAAGAGCTTTAAAGCGTCTTTGATCCGTTTGGATTGTTAGGTCAGTTTGTTATCCGCGCAAAAATACTTCTACAAGAAGTCTGGAAGAGCGGAACTAGTTGGGATACTCCTATACCAGATAATATTTATAGGAAATGGAGAATGTGGTTCGCTAAAGAGTATCGAAAGGATTTCGGTGCCACGATGTTATTCATTGTACTTTAGGACGGGTCGAATTGGGTTACACATGTTTTCAGATGCCAGCGAGAATTCGTATGCAGCCATCGCTTATTGGAGAGTCGAAGATGGTAACGGAAATATTGACATTGCGCTGGTGGCTGCTAAAACCCGATGCGCTCCGATTAAACCGATGTCAATTCCGCGATTAGAGTTGCAGGCAGCTATTTTGGGAGTTCGTTTGAAGAGCACAATAATATCTGGACACAGCGTATTGATTGATAGAACATATTACTGGAGTGACTCGAAAACTGTTATAAGGTGGATTAATTCAAAAAGCCGCCGATATAAACAGTTCGTGGAGCACCGTATATCGGAAATTCTGGAAGAAAGTGACGAATCGCAGTGGAACTGGATTCCAACAGATGAAAACGTTGCCGACGAAGCGACACGGGCAAGGTTTCCGACGAATTTAGATGAGAACTCAAGGTGGTTTCAAGGTCCGAAATTTCTGCGTCTCGATTCGAGCAAATGGCCAATTGAACATAACGAGGAGCTAAATATTAACGAAACAGAAGACCTCGAAATACGTGCTCCATTATTTTGCACCGATCTTAAGCCTAACTTAATAAAAGTAATTAACATCCAGAGATTCTCAAACTATTCTTGGCTTAAGCGTTCTATGGCATGGGTATTTCGATTTATTCAAAATTGCAAAAAGAACGAGTTTGAGCGTATAAAAACAGAGCTGACGCCACTGGAAGAACTAAAAGCCGAGTGCTATTTGTGTTCTGATACCCAAAAGGATGCCTTTAGTGCAGAATACACTAGCCTTAAATCTCATAAGCAAGTATCCAGGTCGAGTTCACTGTACACTCTTAATCCTATTTTGGATAATGACAAGGATGTCATTCGAGCGGAAGGTAGGTTGCAAGCTGCGTCAACATTGCCATTGTATGCAATAACGCCTATTATATTGCCCAAAAAGCATTACCTGACAGAGATTATAGTTAACTACTACCACCGAAAGTTTCATCATCAAAACCAGGATCTTATCAGCTGCGAGATTCGGCGTGTATTTTGGATACCATCTTTGAGAAGTTTAGTAAGAAAAGCGAAGGTAAATTGTCAAACATGTCGAATAAATGATGCTAAACCACGTCAACCTATAATGGCACCATTGCCGAAAGACCGAATAACACCTTACATAAGTCCTTTCAGTTATACAGGCGTTGATCTTTTCGGTCCAGTCTTCATAAAAAATCGGAGAAATCGAGAAAAGCGCTGTGTTTCAATATTCACTTGTATGACTACGCGCGCTATACACCTTGAAATATGTCGGGACCAATCTACAGATGCCTTTATGTTGAGTTTGCGAAATTTCATTAATAGACGAGAAGTTCCTGTGCGCATTAGAAGTGACTGCGGCACTAATTTTGTAGGCATTGAAAATGAGTTCCCCATATAGAAACCTTGCAAAGCGTTTTATGTGAAGCAGAAAATATTGTTAATAGCCGACCATTAACAGACATTCCGGTAACAATAGATGAACCTGAACCCATTACGCCGAATCATTTTTTGTTGGGTAAGCCAAATTCAACTCAAACTTCGGGAATAAGTAATTGGAGGCTTATGTGTATGCGAAAACAATGGCGAGTTTCCCAACAGTTAAAAAACACATTTTGGAAACAGTGGATTCAACAATACTTGCCAGACTTAACTCGACGAGCGAAGTGGTGCCAGCATTCGGAACCGATAAAAATTAATGACCTCGTGTTGGTTTGTGAGCCGGACTATCCAAGATCTCAATGGATACGTGGTAAAGTTGTACAAACTTTTGAAGGCAAAGATGGAGTCATAAGAACAGCTGAGATTGTGACCGCAAAAAATACAAAACTTCGTCGTCCGGTAACACGGTTAGCAGTTTTGGACGTCGAGGCAAGTTGTGGCGAATCCTCAAAGACTTGTGGGCTTCACGGGGCGGGAGAATGTCGACGACCAAAAGCATAAATAAAACGAGCAAAACATTTTTTCTACTACTTTTTATTTCTAAGTAGATACGATATGTTCGTTCTGGCCCAGGTGGCGCGGAGGCGCAAGCCGATGACGTCACGCCCGGCACTCAAGTATGAATAGATTTCTGCTTGTGCTGGTGGACGGACAGACAAAAAAACCGCAAGTTGTTTTTTGCTTTAAGCGTTGAGCATGTTCTTATCAGTGTTTGTATGTTTTATGATTTTTTTCATAACCCTAGCATTAGGTATAGCAATGACTCAAATCCGGCTGGTTGACTTTAGCTGAAATGATATGACTTGCTATATGAAAATATATATATTAATATGGGTTGAAGCAATTTAGGTACGGAGAAGGTTGAAGGGTTAAAGAAATGTTTATAAATTGATCATAAAGTCGGTAAGTATTAGGTGGGAGTTTTTGTTTTGAGCTTTTAAAAATTGGCAAGTTTGATGTATGTCTTTGCTTTAAACTTTTTAAAATTGACAAGTTTGGGGTATTTCTTTGCTTTAAGCGTTGGTCATAATTTTATACACTACATTATCGGTAGTGGTAGTCAAGCGAGTTCTTATCAGTGTTTGTATGTTTTGTTTTTCTTAACCCTCGCATTAGGTACAGCAAGACTCAAATTTTGCTGGTCAACTTGCTTTGTGAAAATATATATATTTATTTGGAATGAAGCAATTTAGGTACGGCGAAGGTTGAAGAGGTTAAAGAAATGTTTATAAATTTAATAAAGTCGGTAAGTATTAGGCGCGTGTATTAGATTTGTGTAAGTAGTTTGTATATTAGATGCCAACCATTAAAAAACATAGGCGTATATAAATATCTATTCGTCAGTTGGGGGACATCGGGTAACAACCCCTCCCCCCGCGTAATAACCACCGGCCAAGTCACTTATACCCAGCAACTTCTCCGCCGCTGTATTTTATTTTAAGTAAACGAAATACCCCGCAAACAAGAAGAGTCAGGAAGTTTCTAGAAGCTTCGAGATGCAGAAACGTCGAGAACATTTTAGAAGTCGACTTATGTTATTGTATGCCGATGACGTCACCCATACCCATCCTGGTACGGATTTTAATTTTATTTAATTTCAATTTCAATACTAATTTCAAGGTTAAATTGATAAGAGCCAAGCTTCATAGTAAGCGCACTCATAACCCGCAAGTTCAAGATAAGGCAGCAATGTACAAGTTCAAACATGTTTTTTGTGTTACTTCTAAAATAAATAAACAATTTTTGCGGTCAAGTGCAAGGGCAAAAAAAGAAGATAAGAATTTAAAGTTGATATGTCAAAAACTAAGCTAAGCTAACCTAAGCTAATATAAGCTAAGGCTGCGTTCATAGTGAACGCCCATAATCGGCTGCTTTTTATAATGGTTCTTGTTGTTGTTGTTCTTACTATTGCTATTGTTGTTCTTACTGATGTTGTTGTTGTTGTTGTTGTTCTTGTTCTTGTTCTTGTTCTTGTTGTTGTTCTTACTGTTGTTGTTGTTGTTGTTGTTGTTGTTGTTGTTGTTGTTCTTACTCTTGTTGTTGTTGTGGTTGTTGTTGTTGATGAGGCTGTTTTACTAATAAAAATAGGCAATCTAAAGTTACTAAATAAATAGCTAAACTTCTTTATTAAAATATTATTTATATTAATTACACTACATTTTGAGCCCAATTTGGTCACATCTGTTGATAACCAAGATAAGCTATGGAAGCTACGTCCAATTACGGACCATCTCAAGTCAAATATGTTGAAGAACTATCACCCAACACAACATTTATCTTACGATGACAATGGACGACACGGTTGCAAGCAGTTTTTTAAAGGTAAACCAATCGGCCAAACGGTTACATGGTAAATTTTGACATATATCAAGGCAAGAACCCAAGTTGTACCAATCCATATGATGAACGATTCGGAAAATGTGCAGCACCACTTATAACTATGATCGATGACTTTCAGATGATTTGAAAGGCCTTATTGAATATTTCATTCATATTGAATTATTGTTTGATTGATTATCGATATTGTGATTGATTGATTGATTATCGATCAGTTTAAGCCGGTAGCTGTTGAACAGTACAGACCATTTTAGCTGGTAGATGTAGAACAGTACAGATCAGTTTTAGCCCAGTTTTAGCAGTTGCTGTTGATCAGTACAGACCAGTTTAGCAGATAACTGCTAAAACTGATCTGTACTATTCAACAGCTACCGGCTAAAACTGGTCTGTACTATTCAGCAGCTAACTGCTAAAACTGGTCTGTACTGTTCAACAGCTACCTGCTAAAACTGATCTGTACTGTTCTACATCTACCAGCTAAAATGGTCTGTACTGTTCAACAGCTACCGGCTTAAACTGATCGATAATCAATCAATCAATCACAATATCGATAATCAATCAAACACTAATTCAATATGAATGAAATATTCAATAAGGCCTTTCAAATCATCTGAAAGTCATCGATCATAGTTATAAGTGGTGCTGCATATTTTCCGAATCGTTCATCATATGGATTGGTACAACTTGGGTTCTTGCCTTGATATATGTCAAAATTTACCATGTAACCGTTTGGCCGATTGGTTTACCTTTAAAAAACTGCTTGCAACCGTGTCGTCCATTGTCATCGTAAGATAAATGTTGTGTTGGGTGATAGTTCTTCAACATATTTGACTTGAGATGGTCCGTAATTGGACGTAGCTTCCATAGCTTATCTTGGTTATCAACAGATGTGACCAAATTGGGCTCAAAATGTAGTGTAATTAATATAAATAATATTTTAATAAAGAAGTTTAGCTATTTATTTAGTAACTTTAGATTGCCTATTTTTATTAGTAAAACAGCCTCATCAACAACAACAACCACAACAACAACAAGAGTAAGAACAACAACAACAACAACAACAACAACAACAACAACAACAACAACAACAACAGTAAGAACAACAACAAGAACAAGAACAAGAACAAGAACAACAACAACAACAACAACATCAGTAAGAACAACAATAGCAATAGTAAGAACAACAACAACAAGAACCATTATAAAAAGCAGCCGATTATGGGCGTTCACTATGAACGCAGCCTTAGCTTATATTAGCTTAGGTTAGCTTAGCTTAGTTTTTGACATATCAACTTTAAATTCTTATCTTCTTTTTTTGCCCTTGCACTTGACCGCAAAAATTGTTTATTTATTTTAGAAGTAACACAAAAAACATGTTTGAACTTGTACATTGCTGCCTTATCTTGAACTTGCGGGTTATGAGTGCGCTTACTATGAAGCTTGGCTCTTATCACTTTAACCTTGAAATTAGTATTGAAATTGAAATTAAATAAAATTAAAATCCGTACCAGGATGGGTATGGGTGACGTCATCGGCATACAATAACATAAGTCGACTTCTAAAATGTTCTCGACGTTTCTGCATCTCGAAGCTTCTAGAAACTTCCTGACTCTTCTTGGTTGCGGGGTATTTCGTTTACTTAAAATAAAATACAGCGGCGGAGAAGTTGCTGGGTATAAGTGACTTGGCCGGTGGTTATTACGCGGGGGGGGGGGGTTGTTACCCGATGTCCCCCAACTGACGAATAGATATTTATATACGCCTATGTTTTTTAATGGTTGACATCTAATATACAAACTACTTACACAAATCTAATACACGCGCCTAATACTTACCGACTTTATTAAATTTATAAACATTTCTTTAACCTCTTCAACCTTCGCCGTACCTAAATTGCTTCATTCCAAATAAATATATATATTTTCACAAAGCAAGTTGACCAGCAAAATTTGAGTCTTGCTGTACCTAATGCGAGGGTTAAGAAAAACAAAACATGCAAACACTGATAAGAACTCGCTTGACTACCACTACCGATAATGTAGTGTATAAAATTATGACCAACGCTTAAAGCAAAGAAATACCCCAAACTTGTAAATTTTAAAAAGTTTAAGGCAAAGACATACATCAAACTTGCCAATTTTTAAAAGCTCAAAACAAAGACTCCCACCTAATACTTACCGACTTTATGATCAATTTATAAACATTTCTTTAACCCTTCAACCTTCTCCGTACCTAAATTGCTTCAACCCATATTAATATATATATTTTCATATAGCAAGTCATATCATTTCAGCTAAAGTCAACCAGCCGGATTTGAGTCATTGCTATACCTAATGCTAGGGTTATGAAAAAAATCATAAAACATACAAACACTGATAAGAACATGCTCAACGCTTAAAGCAAAAAACAACTTGCGGTTTTTTTGTCTGTCCGTCCACCAGCACAAGCAGAAATCTATTCATACTTGAGTGCCGGGCGTGACGTCATCGGCTTGCGCCTCCGCGCCACCTGGGCCAGAACGAACATATCGTATCTACTTTTCTATATTAGCGAACAAAATCTTTTCTTGATTATAATTGTATAAGTGAACAAACCCATTCTTTTACATTCTTTTGTACACAAAAAATCGTTGGTTCAAATTTATTCGTTGCTGAAAAACCAAACGAAAAGGGTACCAATCGGTAAAATATTTAAGTTTTCTGTATTATTTTATACAAAAATATGAATTTTATTGTTTTAGAATAATAAACACTCCTACATGCCAAAAAGCTATGTTTTATTATTGAGCAGCCCCGGATTTCCAGCAACAGATACTGCGCCTGTTATTTAACACGAGCCAGCTTTTTGATGATTCATTTCAAAATATGAGATAAACAAGCGTGTCAGCGAGATTTCCCACGCTTTGCAACCATCAATCATGGTCGATGGACATACCGATATTTTGCTTAGTGCTTCTTTTAAGTGTCAATCGCAATGAAGTGATGGAGCATACTCGACGCTACGTAAGGAAAGACGTGCGTCTTTACTAATGAAGTGATGAGGTGTTTGCTGAATGGTTAAGCAATGCAACAATTTCCGTACAGAGTCCAAATTGTGCAATGTTTGCTAAAGAGTACCAGTTTGTAATTTGAATATCTTAAATAATAAAGAATTTTTAATCGTTTCACAGGGCTTAGAGGCAGTTTATTAGTTTTAAAGTGTGCTGTCTTGCAGCTCAATGTCGTAAATAAAAAATATGTCTTTTTGAAACAAAATGTTAGTGAAACCTAAAGTTAATAATATTTGATGAAATAACATGGTTAAATATTTATAAACTTGTAATCTAATAAAAATTTGCATTTAAAACATGTCCAAGTCAGAGTAGTTGCCGCCTTAATATAATTCAAAGTAGTTTATCAACCACTTGTTTTTAAGTAGTATTTCAATTGCGTCATATACTCGTATAATGCAATAAAAACTATTTAGAATTGAAGTGGATCCCGCCTTAAGTACTTCATATACTTTTTATACTTAAGTACTTCAAAGTACTTCATATACTAGTTTATTCTAAACTAGTTTTTTAGTTAGTTGTTTTTAAAAACAAGTTAGTTTGTTCCTATAGGGTTACTATACAATAGCAACAGCAACAAGCAGACAACCTTGTCTTGTTGCCGAATTTCAGCATGCTGCTGGACAGAGGGGCAGAGGGTAGAGACGATTTGGCAGCATAAACTGATCGAACGCTGCTTGTTGCTTGGAAGCTAGAAAGCAGAATGTAAAAATGCCTGCCAATTTATGTTATTTACCTGATCGAGGGATGCTTGTATGTTTTCTAGTTGCTTGGCAGCCAGAAGGCATAAACTGAAAAGCAAACTTAATAAATAACTTTTCAAAAGAATCAAACAATCAACAAGCAGAATATAAAAAATGCATGCAAATTTCTTTCTTCCATTTCAGCTACCCACACACATGCAAGCAAACAAAAATAATGACAAACTTTATCAATGAATTTGTCTTTTTTTGTTTGTATCATCGCAAGGTTCAATATAAAAAAAAAACCGAAGCACTTTGAAGTTTTTCAAAAGTGCGTGAAAAGAAACATGGTGTAATGCCCGTATGATACTTGATTTTTTTGTAAGAAAAGGATAAACGTTGTTACTTTTTTATATCTGGTGTTTTTAAGAGCAGCTGCATTAAATAAATTAATATTAGCTACACACATCAATTCCAATTCAGCATACATTTATATTAAATAGTTTAAATAAAGCGAGATAGGTGTCAAAATCAGCTGTTCATCGCGAATTTCTTTATGCTCACGTTTCGCAGTTGTTTTTAAGTTAAAACTGTTACAGTTTTTTTTGCATTTTTAAGACTTCTTTCTTTTACTTTACTTTTACTTTAGACTTTTAAGACTTCTTTCATATTTTATAGATTTCATTACACTTTTTTTATAATATTTTCACTCAAATTAGCACAAATTTAACACCCGCGACCGCAATGTTTGCAAAATGGAAACATAAAATATTTTCTTCATTTGCAATTTCTACGAAATTCGTCGTTTTGACATATATGTTCCTTCTCATTATCCACTCTTCGTTGACGCGTGAGAGCACTCAGCGAAGCGGCCCTACCTTATCATTGTAGCATGGACTAATAGAATTATCTCAGGATTTGCTACTCAAAATTTTAAAGAGCGAATTAAGGCCTCTGCTATATATATCTGTGGCAATATATTATAACATCTTAAGTCGAGTTAAGTCAAAATCGAATTGAGGACATATTATGGTTCGTCTTCTTACAATCCACATGTGTATCAAATCCGTTTTCAATTACTCCATTTTTCGAAAAAGTTATCACTGTTGATTTTTCAACGTCCATTCTTTTTGAATATATTTCCTACGACAAAATATCTTAAGTAAACCTAATCTTTTTGAAAAGTCTAATCGGTTATAAAATGTTTTTTCATTAAAACTAATGTCAACATAAACTCAAAATATATTAGGCAATTTTGAAAAAATTCAATATAATAAAAAATCATATGTTTACTTACGGGTTTATGTATAGACAACTTTTTAAATTTTCATCACTTAAATTGACATAAGTGCATATGATAAAATTAATATCAAGGTTGATTTATAAGGTTGTCGCAAGGGAGAGAGCGAGTACCCATAATTGTCAAATCGAAGTTGACAGCTCATAGAAAATCTACAAGTGCTCTCTATTATCATCCGTTCTTCTTTAGTAGTCATTCGCAAAATTGGCTGGTTTTGACAATTATGGGTACTGAAAAGAGAGTGCGATCAGCCCTGCGACAACCTTATAAATCAACCTTGATTAATATTATCGAACAAGTCAAATGTATCATTTTGCAGAACATCTTAAGTATACTTACAATGCTCTGCTAAATTTCCGTTTGGCGATAACGGTATTTGAAATCAACATAAGTTTGTTTTTGTGCGTGTTCAGTTCGTCTTTTTTTCTACATAAGCTGTTCAGTTGCTGAAAGACTGTCAAGTTGTGCAGAGTATTCGGTTGAAAAATGGAAAGTGAAAATATGTTTAGCATATTAGACACTAACAATGTGAGTAATGTTGATTTTTCTAGTGATGATTCGGTTGTTGATCCTAACTTTAATAAAAGTAATTGTACAGCGCCCAGCTCAGATGCAGAAAGCGAAGTTGTAAGTGTTGTACTAAACGCATTTATTAGCTGTTAATAATAATAACTACAATTTAGGAAAATTCGATAAGTGTTGCAAATGAAGTCGTGCTACAGAACACTTCACAGACCTCGCGAAAAAAATTAAGAAACCTCGGGGAAAGTTATACTTCAACATCTGGAAAAGTTATTCCTGCTGGAATCTTGTAGAAAAAGATGCGCGGATAGAATAACATACGAGGAACAGCAGTTCATACACAAGCAATATTGGGGACAAGGCTCCTATAATTTACGTAAAGCATATGTTGCTGGCTTCATTGAAATTGAAGAAACGAACACTATAAAACGATTTAAGAATGCAAAAAATCCACGAAGCAGACCGTATTCATACAGTTATTTTTTAGAGGTTGGTGGTAATAGAATTTCAGTTTGCCAAAAATGCTTCAGATTCACGTTATCTGAGACAACAATTCATAAAAACGGTTGCGAAGGCAAAACTTGAAGAATGTGGTATAAGTGGAGATTTGCGCGGAAAACATACTTGCTCTAGAAAGCTTTCTGTGGCAAAAGAAAAGGAAATTTTAGATTTTATAAAAAGCTTTCCATCATATGAGTCCCACTATACTCGTCGTGATACCTCTAAGCGTTATCTACCAAGTGATTTGTCTGTAGCTGAAATGCATCGCCTCTATGGAGATAAATATGACCATTCCGTATCGCTTTCAAAATTTGCTCAATCGTTTGGAACACTCAATTTAAAATTTAAAAAACCTAAAGTTGACACTTGCCACAAATGCGACTTGCTTCAATGCAAAATACAAGTGGCCAAATCTGATGAACTTGAATCTCTAAAATTAGAGCAAACTGAATATCTCAATCTAGCACAACAAGCTTATGACTCTAAAAAAAATGATAAAGAAAAATCTTTGAATGATACTAAACTTAAAGTGTTTTGTTTTGATCTTCAGCAGTGCCTTCCTACACCTCTGTTGAGAACTTCACTGTCATTCTACAAGAGGCCCCTATGGACCTTTAATCTAACCATACATGATTGCGAGACAAAACAACCAATATGCTACATGTGGCATGAAGCAATAGCCAAAAGAGGTGGAAACGAAATAGCTTCATGCGTATTTACTCATTTATTGCAATTAAATACAAATGTAAATCATGTTGTTTTCTACAGTGATTGCTGTCCATGTCAAAACAAAAATTCCTTCATTGCAACAATGTTTGCGATTTTGATACAATTAGAGAGCAATGTAAGCATTATAGATCATAAATTCATGTTCCCTGGTCACACGCACATGGAGTGCGATAGTGACCATGCTGCGATAGAGAAAAAGAGAAACAAATCTTTAATAAAAATCCATCATCCCCGTGATTGGTACCAATTCATAAGAACAGTCGGAGTAAAACCAAATTATCCCCAAACTCAACGAAGGCACTTGACTTATTTTTCCTTATTAAATACTATGAAATTTTTATTGTTTTAATTGAAAAAAATAAAACTGCAAAATGTATATTTTTAATTTAATTACTTTTTGTAAAAGCATTTAAAAATAAAACATTCATCCTATCTCCATTTACTTACTCGTTTTAATTTTAACAGAAGCTCTTATGTCCACTTATAAATTTAAGAATTCTAGTCTCTCTTTCGTAACAAAGTCTTAAGTCTAATTACGGCATCTTTTTTTCTTTTAATTTCGTTTACAAAACATCTTAAATTCAAAACAATGAAAAAAACAAACTTCCAAAGGAAAGATTTTTCAAAATCAGTCTACTTTGTCTTAAAAAATAGTGTAACTTCTTCCTGGGTTAAAAATTTTTTCTTAAACTCCAACACAATAGAATTTACACAAAATCGTTAATTTCTCCAAACACGGTTTTTAGACTTAAGATGTTCTGATAAAACGACACAGATATATACTCTTTTCCACTCTTCGTTGACGCGTGAGAGCACTCAGCGAAGCGGCCCTACCTTATCATTGTAGCATGGATTAATAGAATTATCTCAGGATTTGCTACTCAAAATTTTAAAGAGCGAATTAAGGCCTCTGCTATATATATATACTCTTTTCTTCAAATCGGTCATTTGTATCAGTGCTATCGTCTTAGCATATAGGAAAAAAATTGGCATTCTCTATATTTTAATTGCCGAGTCAAGAAATAAGCCGTTTTCTTCAGTACGATGAGCTATGCTTCTGGAAATTTTAATACAAAGTTGTTTTATGAATATACCATCTGAAAATGGTCTCCCCTGTTTTGCTGTTTCTACACTTATAAGAGTCTATATTGACAATTTTAGCTGCTTGAAATGTTCGTCTGTATTTTTCTTTCCATCCAACATTTTTTTTTTCTACAAAAAGCTTTTTCCTTTGTTAGCCAACAATACACTCAAATCCCTTATGAAAACATAAAAAATGTTTGTTCCGTTTTTATTTTCAACAACGTATAGCGCAGCAAACATTGCATGCCATCAAAAGCGTTTGGAAGCATGAAGTATTTTTTGATTTTTGCAATATTTTCCAAATTTGCTCGAAAAATAATTTCAGTATCATCTGAAACCAAGGTATATTTAACAAGGTAGTGTCGTCTCGAAGCGGCGGGTACCGCAGCCTGTCAAACACATGAATATTTATGTAATTCAATCAATCAGTCATCATTATTATACTTTGCAAATTTTGTTATTTGTTTTGCTTTTATTCGTAAAAACCTGGTTTTGACAGGTGCGGTAACCACCACAAGAGAGCATTTGCCTCATTATACCATGATCCGAAACAATGCTGCTTCATCATTGGTGGAAGCAGCATAAAACTACGTGTGACTCTCAGCAACGCATGTTCTTCATGGGTGCCGATCACTGCTCTATATGCTACTGCAACGATATTTGTTTTGTTGGTGTTTTCTAATTGTCCTATTGGGGATAAAGAGTTTTTATTTTTGCTGAGTTGTCCCCATCTTAATGACAATATATTCGAATAAAAATTATATTGTGCACATCTACTCAAAAACACCACTCCATCGATATAAGTTTTATGTGAATATGCTGAAGTTAACACAGCTGAAAAAGGGATCACAAACTTTTTTGTGTGCTTATTAATATAGAGATAAGATTGAATTACATTTATTTTTAAGCAACATAAAAATAAAAAAGAACAACAAATTTATCACCAAAAATTCATCACCACGATATTATCGGATCTGTGTATTTTTTTAAGAATTTAAAACAATTTTAATTAACCAGACCCCGATCCAGACCAGATTTTTTATTTAATTCTAATAAAAAATTTATTACAAATGAGGCTTTAAAGAGCAAAGTAAATCTTATCTTAAAAAAAAAAACGTAAAATTAAATAGTAATCTAATATGTTTTGAGTTACTTTCAGTTATAAATAGTCCCAGTTATTATTTATATTAATTTTTTTGCACTCCAAAAATCTCTAAGAAAAACTTAACAGGATCTGATAACAGGATCAGCATCTGCAATGACAGAAGTACAAATTAAAAATATTTCTTTTACAAAATTTCACTGTATGTATTGGACACATTGGGAATAATATTTGAAACTGGATTTTTGTATTATATTTTAATGCATGTTGGACAGTATCCTCTTGAGTTATTCAATTCATTTCGCAATACTTTTATTTTATTGGGGGAATGTTCATTCAAAATACAAAAATTTTAAAATATTACAAGAGTCTAATTACACAGACGAAATCAATTAGTTTTAAATGAAAATATATTTTAATTAAGATTATACTGAAATTTCAAAAGAAAGATACAGTTTCGATAGTCTCGTAAATGTGGACGTAAAATTTTTTGTTTTATATATTTGGTGATGGATTTGTTGTTCTTGTTCATTTCTATGTTGGTGAAAAATAAATCTTATAAATAAATAAGAAAAGAAATATATATTACGGATTAATATGAAATTATTATTTTTCCTACAGTAAAGAACTTAAATATATTATAAATTAAATTGAAAATTTAAATTTTAACAAACAAAATATATTTTTAATATGAAATATATGAGCAATTCCACCAATTATTGGCCAACTGTGTAGGTCATCATCTGGGACTTTTTGTAACTTTCCTTATTTGAATATAATGGTGAAAATATTACAAAAAACATTTTTTTTTGTACCGTAATTATTTCAGCTACAATCAGTTATGATATTTCTCTTATTAAATGTTACAGTCATGAATTCTTTTATTTTTCATGGTTTGTTGTTGCACTAAAAAAAATAGTATTAATGTTTTTTATATAAGAAACATGACCTTTAAGAAAAAAGTACCACATTAAAAGCTTTCGAGGAAGGCTCTTTGAAAAATTGTTAAAAAATAATATCAAGTTGTTATGCCCTTGCAACCATTTTAAAATTTCCTCGAATATTTTTATTGAAAAGCTGAGGAAATTCTTTATAGATCGCGTTAGTTTTCGAGATGGGTTCTCTGCAAACACAGCCAATAAATAAAAGAGTAATTTAAATACATTAAATGTAGCGCTCTTTCTAATGTTGTCCTTTGCTTTGTTTGTTGTCCTCGCTATTACAGAAACATCAAATGTTGGCTTTATATTTCATCTAGTTGTGTAAAATTTATATAAGAGAGTTCAAACATTAATTTGTCTCCTAGTAAGGACTAACCAGACCTTACTAATAATAAGTCAAAATATCTAGGCTGGCAAAATTCAATTTAAAAAAATGTCCAGAAAATACCTGGAAATGATTTTAAAATATATCAAATAAAACAAAATATTTAATTTTACAATAAAATATTTGGCTATTACTTTTCGGGTGATTTGATAAATCGAAATCACATTATTGTTATTGTACGTATTATAAATTGACACACTCTAGAAACAAATTTCAAAGTACTCATACTTTTAGTACATTTTATGAAAGCAACATTACATTTTTGTTAGAAAACTTATTTGTCAAGTTCGATAAATGCATGAATTTCTTCTATTCAGTTCAAATATAAATATATACATTTGGGCGTATTTTCCCCTGAAGCGCTGTACTGTTATGACTTTGTTGTCTTTAGATAATAATTAAATCCTATTTTTATAAATATCTGATCAAGAAGAATATAAAAGAAATGAAACAAAAACTCAACATGAGGTGCAGAGAATACTCACAGAAAATATGTCAACCTTAGGTACCCGAGAGTTATAAGAAGACAAGAAAAATGCGATCATATAAATGTCATTCAGGTATTAATAACTGTCAAAACAACTGTGATAGAACTCGTTTTAGCCTGGAATAACTCAATTAGAGTTGAATGCTCACGCAATAGGAAAAACAGCAGGATGCTGGCTCATGGGCCAGACGCAAGGAAGATTCGAAACGCAGCTCAAAGAATCAGACTTGAATGGAAGTAGAAATAAAGGCTCTGCACGACGTGCGACTTGTGGTTAATAATGGAATAGAACATAGCGGTCAAGAAGGAGGATGCACAGCAAGTAGAACTCAGTATGAAGAGAAGGAGACTTGTCACCAAAATAACCCAATTGGCGAGACAATTCTTTTTTTTCATTCAATTTCATTTCATAGACAACCATAGGCAATCACGGCAACAACAGCAAATTTTTTTTAATACAAGGACGGTTTAACTTCCTTATTGTTCGTTTGACTTGGAGTAGCTCATGCGTCAGCATCATTCCATAAAAAAGGGAACATCATAAATGAGTGCCACGCGGAACGCGCAGAAAACATGATCTCAATGTAACGAGAACATTGTTCTCAGTCCCATTGTGTGGACCTCACAGAAAGCTTCATCCTTACAATCGTTGTTGATCCAAGGCTACATGCAAATAAACAATCGGAAGCAACAAAATTATTCGTAATGCAAAGTCGTGCGCTTTTGGATTCGGCGACTACGTGGCAAGTGGCGCCATATGACAGTTGCAGATGCTATCGCAATGCTCGTGATTGTCATTGTTTTATGAATATTTCGATAGTCAACTCGTAGAAACTGAGAGTAATTCGTTTATTGTGATTCACTTGGAAATTTCTTTGGTTTCCGATTCAGTACAAGAATAACACGATATTGTTAAACAGTGACCTGTGAACAATCATAATGTATTGCTAGGAGCTAATTTTAATACTGCATTCTAATTTATGAGACTAATAATATTTTCTTCTTATGACAAATGTATGTATAGCATTTTCATAGTATGATCAATGTGTCTAGTATTGTCCAAATATTAATAAAATTATATTAATATTAAATAAAATTAACTAAACGTTTTTCAGGAAAATGAAATAAAATGAGGATTAAAAACGTTGAAATGAAATAAAATTTAATTAAAATATTTAAAATCAATTGCAGAAATTTAAGCAATTGGGTGCTATAGTCGCCCGAGTAAAATAAAGTTGAATGCTAATGATGCCATCCCATATTTTGAAAGAAGATCTTTCAAATGGAGTTATCATTTTTAAATCTCTTTTAGTTTTCAGGATAGTTTTCCATACAAATTCAGATTATTTCGTCTTCAATAATATAATGCCATTGTAGCTGAGATGCCTGCAAGATCAGTCCGCCATTTGCTCCCAATTGCTTCCAATCCCAATTTACTCCCAATCTCAACAATTCCATTTTTATGAATAGTTATATCGGCCTGAGGCCGCGTTCAGAGTTAACGCTAATTGAGCAATAGAGAAATCAGTCATGCATCTTTTATGCCACAATGTTTTTTTCAGATCGGCTCAGCAATAAGCGAGCATTATAAACGCGGTCTAAAGAACAAAGTTGAAAACAAATGTGTTAAAATGCGATTTGCGTATCCAACTTATTTTTTTGCTCTCTTATTTCTGCTGAAGAAAACCTGCTCATATAAACCTGCCTTTAACAAGAAGAGAAAGGGTTTCAATTTGCTTTGTCACTCATCTGTAGAGAATTTTATAAGCCTACTTGAAGTTCAAGCCTTTTCAAGTACTTGAAATACTGTATGTATCCTCAAGCTCAAGCCTGCTTACAAAAATACAAAACAGATGCAAGTGATATCCCTGCTTTTTCGTTGACTTGTGGTGACTTATATTGTCGGGTCCGAAAGTTAAAAGGCTTGAAATTATCGGCAAAGACTTGTAAGCTCGCAAGTATCCAATTAAAGCCAGTATCCAAAAAATTCAATGAGCTTGTCTAGGAAAAGCCGTGTAGTCCTAATACACGGACTTTTAGAGTTCTGTGGACTCTGTGGTTGACATTTTTAGAGGGTAATTGATTTTGAATCTGATGTTAGAATTTAAAATTCAAGATGGCGGATAGATTGCCATCTAGATTTGTTTGCATTTATGCAAATTCTTGTAAATTTAAAGTTCTGATAACGGATTTGAAGCAGTCGAACATTTCGCATCACATGATTGGTGACCAGTCCAGAGCTGTGATGGGCTAAAACTAGGAGTAGCTGGGGTGTAAGATACGAGGTCTGACCAAGGACTTTAAAACTGGTACCACGGGCAGTCAGCGGCCCCCGGTGTATGTCTGGCTTCTGCTGGCATATACTGGGCTGACTTGCATGGGCTGTCTTTTCGGGGAGCTTTTCGTGGTGGCTATGGTTTACTACCCATATTGCAGACAGAGCTATCCAGCTCGGTGTGGTTTGCACTCTCAAACCGGGCGCCATACCCCTTAGTATGGAAGAGGTTTCAGATAGGCCTCCACCCCCACCAAGAGTTGCGAAGTGTCATCACAACATGGAGCTAATTTGGTACCTTTGAACCATCAAAGGGGCGCTGACCAACGCCTTGTTTTGGGCTCAATTGTTATCGAACAACGTTGAACTAAGCCTTAACGGCAGGTGTCAACGTAAAATACAATAAATTAAATTTCGCATCACATCACCAAGTTTTAAGAGTACATACCGCAAGCACTCAGGACTTGTAATTTTGTTTTCGTCTGTAACGTGTTCATTTTTATGTTGTTTATTTCAATTTAAATTTTAGTCCTTGCTATTACAGAAACATCAAATGTTGGCTGTAAATATTATGTAATTGTGTAAAATCTATATAAGTTAGAGAGTTCAAACAAGATTTTTTCTCCCAGTGAAGATCAACCAAACCAACAATTGCTTACATCAACATTGTACTATCAGTATTTTAAGCACACCAAAGGCTCAAAGTGTGACATAAAAACGATTTCTGATCGCAATCAATCACCCTACTAACCTCCGAAAATGACGTAATTCTAAAACGAATATTTATAAATTATGAAAAGCTAAGGAGTAACCCATATTTCTACATAAAAAAAGCATTCGTTTTGCCTCCTATGCATAAAATATGACTACTTTTCTCTCTGTGTATTAAACTATTGAAAATTTATATCAGAAACTTTGGTCCAAAAATATTCGTCGATAAGGTAGAAAAGTGCAATGCCGTGAAAGGCCTTAAATTTCCAGTGAGAAAGATATGTGGACACTGGTTGAATTTTTTTTTTTTTCGGTTTATTAAAGAGTTCTTGGACGTTTAAACGTTGATGTTTGGAAAATATTAATTTTTAACAAAATAGCAGGCGAAAAAAGAAATTCTTATTTTGTGTGCACATAATTACATAATTGAGGACGTTTTAGGTTATAAATCAAAAAGTATGTATCCAAAAAAAAAATCGAACGATAAAACGCCCAAACACTCCCAAATAGATAAACCAGCCTGCAGATATCTTGCTCACCGCAAATTAAGGGTATTTCGTGGCATTGCTCTATTCTACCTTATCGACAAATATATTTGGCCCAAAATTTCTGGGATAAATATTCAATAGTTATACTTCAATAACGTTAGAAAAATTTTGGTCTAAAATAAAATACAGCTTAAAAAAAAAAATTTGAAATTGGTGTCTTTCTTTCTTCGAAAAATTTCCTCATAGACAAATTTTGCTCATAAGGCAAATACTTTTATTTAAATTTCATAACTATATTTTACATAGAAAATTCTCTTTCCAAAACTTTCGCCGTTCTCATTTTTGTCTGTCTGTATACGAAAAATATTGTATATTTCGCTAAAAATATCTTTAAAATTTGACCGGAGTAAACGTTTGTATTAATTAGTAGACGCTGCACAGTTGTTTAATCCCATACAAAGATTGTAAAAAAATAGAAGAAGTCGTCGTAGAGCAATAAAATTTGGTACATAAGTTGGAATTATCTTTGTTAGAAGACATTAAAAAACTTTTTGAAATCCGCCCACAAACACGCCTACCTCTGATATAACATAACATTTAAAAAAGCTATATATTTTTTTCGTATTGAAGTTATATCAAAATAACTCACTCAAGGATCTGAAATATATATGTAGATTAAAAATAATTTGCCGCGCCCACAACTTATATACATTAGTTGAAATTTACTATATAAGAGCACTTACAAAAAATTTTGCAAATCCGCCTACCAGCACGCCTACCTCCCATATAACACAACGAAAACGATGTTTTTCTCTTTATTGAAGTTATATCAAAACAACACAATGAAGAATATAAAATATGTGTGTATATTTAAAAAAAAATTTGCCATTCCCACATCCCATACAAAATTAGCATAGCATCTAAAACTCAGGAATGACTCGTCGTAGATCGATTAAATTTTGTATATAAGTTGCTATTATCCCTATTAGAGTAATGTTAAAAAGGGTTCTGAAAAAATCTTCGAGCTGTTTTGCCATCATTCGTTGTCCCGGTGCCTGAGTAATAAAATAATATAATTATTAAAAAAATAAAGAACTTGCCCATCATACCCGGCCTAACAACGTCAATATTAAGTCCCAAATCCTTTTTGAATTTTTGTTGAATATTTTTTCGTTTCTTCTTTTATTGCTTTCGTTTCTTTATTGGTCCGCCATGACTGAAAGTTTTTATTGTATGCAATGTGTAAACACATTCCAAAATTTTAATCTTGCGTGTAATGAAGAAGTTCCAATTTGGAGAGATCCCTCTGCTACTGATTTCGTTTTCAATAATTCTAAATTGTTAATTTCACTAGGTTTGGCTTTGCAAATATAGCATATTGACATTGCCGATGTTTCAGTAACGTTATTCGCTACTTTACCATTAATCGTTGTAGAGGCTAGAACGTGATTTATTTTAAATATTCTATCTTCAATACTGGCAACAGATTTGCCTAGTTTTGCAATATTAGTTTTTACTCGTTCAACTTATTTTCTTGTTGCTTCAACCGTTTCTTTGACAAATTCGAATTGCACGGGTCTGCAAAATCTTGTGGATGATGGTTTTGTATTCTTCTAAAGTTCCAAGGAAGGGTTGTCTTTCGGAGTTAAAGAAAGTGGAACGAATGATGAAAGAAACATACTTGCATCCGTTATATTTTCATCGACAAAAATCTGCTTATATTCACTATGACCAAATGAACCGTCACAACCCACTTAAAAGTAAGAGTGAGATCATTTCCAAATTTTTTGAGTTCATCTAAAGATTTAGATTCCAGAAATCTTTGGGAGTTGTGATCCAGCTAATTTTATATATAATATATATATATATATATATAATATATAATTGCACGTATAATACAATATATATATATTTATATTTAAAATATATAATATATATATATTTAAAATATTATATATAAATATATATCAAAATTCAAATATCATGTCTACCTATAATACTTTTTGAGATATGAATTTTGGCACGCTAGAATTAAAAATACTGCACTGTGCAACGTACGTATAAAATGTCCGTCAAAAAATGTTCCAGAAATGGCGGGTCATTAGCTTAATAGGAGAGCATATTATTCTCTGAATGACCGGTGTTTTTTTCAATATATAATATATATATATATATATACAGATAAAAATCTGTAATTTTTATCTGTAATAATTTTATATATAATATATATATATATATAATATATATATATTTAAAATATTATATATAAATATATATCAAAATTCAAATAACATGTCTACCTATAATACTTTTTGAGATATGAATTTTGGCACGCTAGAATTAAAAATACTGCACTGTGCAACGTACGTATAAAATGTCCGTCAAAAAATGTTCCAGAAATGGCGGGTCATTAGCTTAATAGGAGAGCATATTATTCTCTGAATGACCGGTGTTTTTTTCAAGACACCTTTGTATATGCAAGATTTTTTTCTTTATCTACCCATCAGATTGTGTGTGATGCAAATTACAGAATTCTCGATATCGTTGCGACATCCCGTGGTTCAAGGCACGATGCTGGAATTTGAAACACCTGCCAACTAAAAACACGTTTTGAAGTAAGCAAACCAGAAAACAATTGGGGCTTACTTGTTGATGCAGGCTACTCCAATTCGGGTATTTTAGTACCTTTTCGCACGCTAGAATTGAAAAGACCGCACTGTGCGTTGTACCCTGTCTAGCTTCTTAATGGTTTTCTGGCTGACTTTTGTCCACCAGATCACCGAAGCGTACGCGATGACAGATCTAACCATCATAGTGTAGACCCATTTCATAGCCTCTGGGCTTAGACTCATTTGAGATCATAAACGCGTCTACACTGAAACAGAACATTCTTGGCTTTTTGAATCCTATCTTCCACATGCTCGTTCCATTTCGGTTTACTATCAAGGGTTACCCCCAAACCATGGGACATGTTGATCTAAGCTCCAAAAAGTCTGAGTGGTTCTCTCCTTAGGCCTGCCCTTTTTCTAGTAAAGAGAATATAGTCTGAATTTACTGAACAAAATTGGAATTAATTTTTATTTTTCTGTTAAACACATTTTTTGCTTTAATATAAACTTTGTGTATTGATATTCTTTGCATCTCATAGAGAATATTAGGTTCACACAAAAAACGTGTTAATGTAACATACGACAACATTTTATTAAATACAATCGAGCAGACATGCAAAACTGCCCCCCCACTCCCTCCTTTTTTTTTGCCTTTTTGACAAAAATATATGATTTCGAAGGTGCTTGACATTCCAAACACGATGGCGTTGTCAGTTTTGGGTCTCATGTTTTCAGAAAACATAACCATAAAATATCGAAAAGGACATTTTTGATTACTCTTAAAACTGGACAACGATACAAAATTGAGTAAAACGAACCTGACCATCTTATTCAGCTCTCGATAATCTTTCACAACCAAAAGTTAATAAAAAAAAAAACCAAATGTAGATAAAGCAAACTCTTTTTTTTTTTTCTTAGGTTAGCAAGAATCTTAGAATTTTGCTTTTTTATATATACAGTGACTCACAGCTTATTTCATGCAGTTCCAATTTAAAAATTTGTTGCACTATAATTGAAAAACTAGGTAAGATATTGAAAAGATTTAAATGTAATTGAAAAACCTAAAAAAATGCGAAGAATGTTGTTTGTGATAACTAATGAACAAAAATTTTGAGAATACTGCTTAATTTCATCTCACAGCTTATTTCATGCACTTAAAGTTAGATCTCAATTTACAAAAATATTTAAAATTTTAAATAAAAATCAATACTTAATTTAACACTGACTTGCATTTGATATATGATTTGTGATCAAAATTATATTGGATTCATAATAGCACATATGAGCTCATTAGTAAAGAATTTTTCCTCTCGCACATCTCTTTTCTCACTCCGATATATTTGTATATGGGGCGTTCTTAGTCAGATCGGCGATTCACACTTCATATCTCCTATTTGCTTCAAATTTGAAGGGTCGATAGAAAAACATAAAAAAACTCCATATGCAAAATATTGTTTTTTATGCATATTTTTTGTTGATTTCCGATTGTTTCACAACTGAAACAAAGTTAAATTCTGAAAACCTACATAAACGCATCAAAAACGGGGTTTTTTTAAAAATTTTTTATTAATAACTTAGTTTAAAGTGTTGGCTTCTTTAACGAAGTTCTTTACATCATACGGCAGTAAAACGAAAAGTTTACAAGTGTCAGTTACAAGGTCTGGCTCGCGTGACTTCTGCAACAATGTTTTTTTTTTATCAACTTTGCATTTGCGCTAATGCAAAAACAATAACATGTACTTATAGCAACAACACAAGGCGCTGTCGTCGGCAAGCACATTTTTCAACTCGCTTAAACAACAACAAATGCAAGCAAATGAAATAAAAAACAACCCTCACTCGACGATGCTGATGTTGATAGCATCGCTGCTGTGTGCGAAAGCTTAAGAATTGTTTTGCAAGTGTATTTTCCCTGTAGGAAAATCAACTAATTTAAAAGTAGTTGAAAAAGTAGTTTTCTGTCAACCACAACTAGTTGAAATTCTGACTTTTTTCCATAGAACGAACTAACATATTTTGTATGGTGATGTCCGCTAAATAAGTCAATTGACTTTCATCTGCATATATTTTTAACTACTTGTTAAATTAGTTAAAATTTTAATTATTTTTTAACTACTTTAAAATAAATCAATTGAAAACTAGTTAATATTTCACTTACTTAAGCTGAATATAAAAGCACAAAATTTTTAAATTTCTATGCATCAAAGAGATCATTTATTTGGCTGTGTATATATTAAAAATATATACATAAATTCATTACGCGAATGCAGTTTACGGAAGCAGTTTCCAAAAACGGGCACGCCACCGCCTGGGTACATGAGTGAAGGTGCCGATCCAATTGATCGGAATTGTGTGGATACTGAGCCTGTTAATTAACACAAGACAGCTTTTTGATGCCTCATTTCAAAATATGAGGTAAACAAGCGTGTCGGCGGGATTTTCCACGCTTTGCAACCATCAATCATGGTCGATGGACACACCGATATTTTGCTTAGTGCTTATTTTAAGTGTCAATCGCAATGAAGTGATGGAGCAGACTCGACGCTACGTAGGAAAAGGCGTGCCTCTTTACTACTGAAGTGATGAGGTGTTTGCTGAATGGTTAAGCAATGCATCAATTTCCGCACAAAGTCCAAATTGTCCAATGTTTGCTAAACAATACAAGTTTGTAATCTGAATATCTAAAATAATAAAGAATTTGTAATCGTTTCACAGGGCTTAGAGGCAGTTTATTAGTTTTAAAGTGTGTTTACCAAGTCTGTCTTGCAGCTCAATGTCGTAAATAAAAATATATGTCTTTTTGAAACAAAATGTTAGTGAAGCCTAAAGTTAATAATATTTGATGAAATAACATGGTTAAATACATAAAAACTTGTAATCTAATAAAAATTTGCAATTAAAACATGCCAAAATCAGAGTAGTTGTCGCCTTAATATAATTCAAAGTAGGTTATCAACCACTTGTTTTAAACCACTTTATAAATAATGCAATAAGAACTTTTAAGAATTGAAGTGGATGCCGCCTTAATATAATTCAAAGTAGTTCATATACTAGTTTGTTTTAAACTAGTGTTTTAATTAGTTGTTTTTAAACACAAGTTAGTTTGTTCCTATAAGGTTGTTGGTGGACTAGGAACTCGTACGCGATGAATGTTTGTGGTTTGTTTCTTTTTTTAAAGAAATTACAGATTACAAAATTTACATGTGATATCTGTTTTTGACACATTATCTTCTTTAGCGAAATTATTTTTACGCTATTTGATTTTATTGGAGTAAAATCAAAAGTTTAAAAGCTCCAAATAGAATCCATTCCCATCCACTTCCATCTACTAACTTCGCCGCTAAGATGGCCACTTCTCAACAATCGTTTTTTTAAGTGAATTCTCAAACCACCTAATGACACAGACTATGTTTGAGGGCAAATGATCGAAAAATAAATTTGTAAAAAAAAGTGATATGGGAGTATGTGTGGAAAATATACACACCTATTGCTGTTGAAGCGACTTTTGCTATCAATTTCACTAATAAACTTCAAAAATAAAAACTTAAATTAAATTATATTTAATTTTGCATCTAATGCTTGAAACCTAACACTTCTCTTGGCAGATGGCTTCGGGAACTTTCTACTATAAATTGGTCATAATGCTGGTTATTCAGTTCTGTAAATGAGAAGCTAAGGTTTTGTATGAATAGAATCTGTGAACTCTTTGACTCTCATGTCCCAATAGTTACTCGTGGACTAACTAGCCTGGTTAGTTCATCAGTTGCCCCTGGTTTACAAATAATGTCAAATTAGCCCTTTAAAATCGTATTTGAGCTTACATTCGATGGAAAAGAAGCCCAACTACATCAAATTGGGAACAGCACAAAAGACTAAGAAACGTAGCTAACGCTACAGTCAAATCAGCAAAGCGTCTATTTTTTATATCCAAGTTGAGTTCAGCACAATTATCCAAAAATTTATGGATGAATTGTGTATTGAGTATAATCAAATGTCTCATTTATAATTCATGGCCGTTCAAATCTCAGAACACATAAGAAGATTCGACCTTTTGTCTCCGCTTAAGTCCGGTTTCCGACACAGCTGCTCTACTTCCATAATAAAAATCTTAGATGACATCAGAGTGCCATTCGATCTTGCGCACATAAGTTTGTTATGTCTCTTAGACCTCTCGAAAGCCTTTGATTCCGTTGACCATTAAATACTGTGCCAAAAATTATATGTAATCTTTGGTTTTTCAAGCACGGCGGTCCGTCTGTTATATAACTACCTAGTCGGGAGGTCTCAAAGAGTCAGGGTTGGAATTAGTCTGTCCGCGTTCTGTTACTTATCCTTTGGGATGCCGCAAGGCTCAGTTCTTGGTCCGCTTTTATTTTCAATGTTCATAAATGATATCTTTAGCCAATATCGTCATGTTACCATGCATGCATATGCTGATGACCTTCAACTGTACTTGTCCAGCCTATTTGATAATTTATATTTTAGAATGAATGAGGACTTGAGTGAAATAACTGAATGGGCTAGATCTAATAAGCTCTAATAATCTAAATCCTCTTAAGTCATTTGTCTTACCAATTTTCAAAACTAGTCTAAATATGTCTGAGTTATCAACGATTTATCTAAATGGCGAAGGGTTAAAGTTTGTTGAAAAAGCTAAATATCTTGGATATTATATCAATTCTACACTTTCTTGATAAGATCATATTAATACTGTTGTTTGTAAAGTTCACTGTACCCTTCGGAACCTGAGGTAGACTGCATCATTTGAACCTGTCGATACTAGGAAAAAGTTAGTACTCCAACTTATAATGCCAATTATTTCATACTCAGATGTTGTATATAGTAAACTTGATTCCAGGCCCAAACTGAAACTACATCATGTTTTTAATAGCGCTGTTAGGTACGTTTATGGCCTTAAAAAGTTCGACAGCATCAGTCATTTGAGTAGTCAAATACTAGGTTGAGATATTTTCAATTATCTTGATGCCAGAAACTACATATTTTTGCATAACTTGATTAACACAAAAACACCTAAATATTTATTTGAAAAGATCCAATTTTGTAGATCGAACAGAAATCAAAACCTAATGATACCTTTGAACAATTTTCTGAACTCCAACAGACTTTTCTTTGTTGACGCAATCAGAATCTGGAATTCGTTGACCGTTAGAATAAAATCAATTAAAAATAAACGCAACTTTAAGCATGCTATTTTTTAATACTTTCCGTAATACTTTCTCTTCTTAAGCTATTTACTTTCTTCTTTTCTTTTAGAACAAGATTAATTCCTGTTTTTTTATCAAGTTAATTCACTTAATGTTAGTTTTAAGCTAAATATATTCAATGTTGCTTATTACCTGTTGTTATTATATTATTCGTATTGCATTTAAAAGACACGTTCTTGTGTGTTAACGTTATTTCTTAAATAAATAGCCTAGTTGAATATTCCTACATACTTAACAACTATCATAGATGTTGAAAAGTTTACAACATGCTTAGGTTCAATAACCGTGCCAATTAAAATGCAATAATAAAATAAAATAAAATACTAATCGACTCGTGTTAACTCCTCTCCTTCTTAAACAGAAGTACTCCTATACTGATCCAAGATTTCCAAGCACTCTTGAAATATCTTTTCCCGCCTTACACTCCTGTTGTTTGTTTGACAATGTTTGTAGATTTTATATAGGTTGTACCATATATTCCTATTGCTGTTAATGTAAAGGCAAAGTATTGGATAAGAGTCCACTGTAGATTTAATGAAGCTTAAGGTATAAATATTATCGATCTGCCAGGGTTCATCTACTTCATCATTTACGTAATCAAGGCTAAGTAGATGGCTGGTTATTTTTGATATGTTGTTCAATGTATCGTTTGGTTTTAACATATTAAATGCCATCTACTGTCACAGAGTCATTAAAATTTGTCTAATAGGTTCTGAAAAGCTTGGTTTCATTAGCATTATGGTTTTCGCTTACTAGGAGTGTACCATTTCTAATTTCCTCTATGGGGGAATTTCCTTTTTTAATCCCAAAACAATTTGCTTTTTTCTCATTTAACAAACTAGTGATGCAGGCAGAACTGCCAGATGGCGGGATTTTCCCAGATTTTCGGGATTTTTCGACTAAAACGGGAATGCGGGGAAAATAATGATCAAAGCGAGGAAAGTGTAAAGCTTGTAATAAGCATTTTCAACATTTCTTTTAACTATCTTGTCGAACGAAAATATATCATCTTAATTTAACTTTACGTAAATTTGTTTGACTATTTAGAAGATGGAAAAGTATAAAAAACTTTATACTTTTTGGAACTAATCTGTTCTGAAAAAAATTAACATTATTTTCGTTGGGCATGTTTTTACACGTTTTTTTCTCAGTCAAAATGGAAATCTTGATGTAGAATGCAGATTTCTAAGATATATCTTAACGATGATTTTGCTAAAGAGTCTTATACAAGATTGATTCTGATATTTACTTTAAAAAAAATGGTTCCGATTTATTTCTGTGCCTTCCAATAACGTTCTTATTCACTTGATTAAATAGACTTATTTGGTTAAAAAAAGTAAAAAAACACGTCACCTCTAAACGAGGAAGTGAAAATAATAACATGTTTGATTTAATCTGTGTTAAATCGAGCTTTGATTTAAATTTTAATAAAATTATTTTGTAAATAGTCAATAGTCAATAGTTTTGTAAATAGTTATTGAGAGGAGAATGTTACCCGTAGCAAAAGTCTTTCTCATTCTCAATCTTTTGGTAGTATTTCTTTGTGACCGGTGAAAACTTTTGGGCAGCAATTGATTGTTACCGCATTTTCAGAACATAGCTGTTAGTGACATGAAAAAAAAAATTATTAAAGATTTATAAAAATTATTTCGAATTGGATGTAAATACGGAATGTTTAAGTATCCATATTAAATAAATGAGTATATATAATATAATATTATATTTATATCTTTGCACCGAAGGCTACGGTCTTTGGCCTGATTTTAAATTTATTTTTGAAAGCTTTAATTTATAAATTAAAAACGGGGAAAAAACCGGGGAAACTTAGACTTAAAAACGGGGAAAATAATTATTTTGTATGCAAAAAAAGGGAATTTTCTTCACCGACACCTGGCAGTACTGGATGCAGGTCGTAACATCAGGGGTCAGCTTGCAAAAAGTTCCGCTGAATGTGGTGTTGCGCATACTGGGTGTCTGATACGATGTCGATTTACATTTAATTACTTAAGATGGAATTACAATTTTATATACTTCATTAGCTATTGCTTTTATAAGGTATTTTTCACAGACTTCATTGACTATCACATATCAAATATAAGTAACAATAATATCGTCATTCTAAATTATAATAAATTTAGAGACTTGCAATTCATTTATATATATTTGTTCCAACTCATGTTTACTTATTTCAGCAACTTCATTCATATTAATAATAAGTGTATTTAGCAACTGTAGTTTTCCTAAATTCAATGTCATAATTACATTTTTTATTTCTTGGCTTAAATATTTATTTCGTTGTCCAATAATCTTTTATTCTTGCAATATTCTTGATAAAGTAATTTATTTTATCGCGCAATTTTTTAATCATTTCATTATATTGAGAATTTAATTTTCTTTGCTTATTGTTCTCGGTAACTAGTTATGGTTCCTGAAATCCATTTGCATAGAGTTCCAATTTACCTATACCACGCTTTTGTCGTAACTTTATGGACATTAAATTATTAAACCAATTTTTTATGCTATTGACCCCTGTATTGAATTTTGATTGAAACTTTCTATGGTCTAGAGATAGTTGTCCAAAACGAGAATTTATATGATTTAAGTCTTCTCTCAAAAGCAAAACGTCTGATCTAGATAATATTATATTATCATGAATACTTATTCGAGTACTCTTAACTATTTCATTATAGTAGGTTAAATTAATTATGAAATAACGATCCCTTTCGGTGGACCATACATCTTCTTCTCTATCTTCTAAGAAAAGGTAGGGTTCACTGGTATAGTCCACAACCTTCGTTAGAATAAATGGAATAAAAAGAATTGTCCATAACATTTCTGAAAAACTTATTAATTTCTAATATTATCCTTATGCATTGTCCAAAAGTTCCAGTTCCAGTTGCCTTGACATTTTGTCTATTATTTTCTAAAATCTTCGTCTTCACGTATTTGGGTCCTAACTTAATTCTCCTGTTTTATTTTGTATAAATAACGTCATCTTTCTCTTAAATGTTTTTCTTCCCCATGATCATTGAATATTGTAAATAGTTTATTTTGAGCGCTTACCATTCTCTCCCTTTGTTTTGTAACATTGTTCAAATTATGAAAAGTCACAATGGGTTTCATCTGAGTTACACTGTGTATTGACTCATTGTGCATTTTTGCTGCCATGACCATAAGAAGTTTTATATTTTGTTTAGGGTTTTCTAACCTAGTTACTCTCAAAATTTTGGATATGATTGAGTTAACTCTTTCAACTATTCCATTTGATTTAGAATGACTATGTTTTATGTTTTATGTTTAATACCTAAAGCTGCATGTGGGATTGTAAACATTTTAATATCAAGAGATGGTTCATAGTCTGAAACTCTCCCCCCCCCCCCCCCTTGTTCAGGAATAGGTGTCTCACCTATTTTCTGAAGGACTGAACGTCTTTTATATTTTGTTCGCTTATATATGTCACAATTTTTGTTAATGTTAGTTACATCCGTTGTGAGTTTAAGCCACCACAAATGTGTTTCACTACTTCACATGTTTGTCGGTGTGCTCTGTTATGAGATTCTTCCTCAATTAATAATTGTTCATCAGATAAGGTCTTTTAAAATCAAATCTTATTGTTGGGAAGTTGGTATTCAAGATGTTTTTATACGGTGGCAATCGTTTCTTCGTCGCAGTAGAGCGCTTCTGAATTTTTTGTTAAGAGCCCTTTGACTTTATTCAATAAGTAATTTGTATTGCTAAACTTTATTTCATGACGTCATATGTCTGGGAACGTTTCTGTAGAAACAATTTTATTCTCTGACTCGTGTTTGATCAATATTAACTGAACT
The DNA here is from genome assembly GCA_914767935.1 of Coremacera marginata. Classification (NCBI taxonomy): domain Eukaryota; kingdom Metazoa; phylum Arthropoda; class Insecta; order Diptera; family Sciomyzidae; genus Coremacera; species Coremacera marginata. Next base: position 80,566,557 of record OU612047.1, on the reverse strand, counting down.
TTAAACGAGTTTAGAGGTGTGTTAACTTTTATGACGAATTCTGTATCTGTGGAACTGTCAGAACTATGTACCGTAAGTGTGTTTAGATTCGTTCAAGATAAGGCAGTTGCTAGTAGATTTTCTTTTCAGGCTTAAATTTTATATCAGGTGCATATTCCTCTATGTACGTAATTTTATATTTGGATTTTTATCCGACAAAGCCAGAGAAAGAGGTTGATGATCGGTATAGATTATTATATTTTGTACACCATAGAAATAATTTTTAAGGTTTTTCAGAGCCCAAACAATAGCCAAATCTGCTTTTCGTTAGTGGCGTAGTTATTCTCTGTTTTTTACGAGGTAAGGGATATAAACGTTATAGGATTACCATCCTGAACAGCGCCTATGTCATTACTACTGGCATCAGTTGTCAAAACAAATGTTTTAGAGTAATTCGGCTGGTACAATGTCATGGCTTCCTTTAAGAACTTTTTTGTATTTTCGAAGGATTCTTTGGCCTTTTCATTTAATTCTATTTTAATATTTCTACTTCTATACTGTAAAACCCTACCGTTTCCACCTTGGTTGTCATAGGCTTCGCTATCAAACTGTAATTCTTTACGAACTACCTTTAATATCTGCATAACCCTAGGAAGGACCGGAGCTGTCGTAAGGTGGTAGGTTCTGGGTAGGACTAATTTTTTTAAATAAAAGTTTTTTGGGTCCATTTCTAAACACATTTGAGACCGTATATAACCTAAAAATGCAACTTGTAACTGAAAATATGTTCTTTTTTATGTTGAAAATTTCATGTTTACTTCGGATAAAGGTTTCACTATTGCTTCAATATGGGCTAAATGTTCTTCCTTCGAGTAAGAATAAATTAGTACGTCATCTATGTATACGTGAGTTTCCAATACGTAAATTTTCCAATATAGGAATACCGATGATGCATTCTTTGGGCCAAAGGGCATTCGCAAGAGCTAGTATTTTCCATTATTGACAGAAAAAGTGGTCTTGTGGATGTCCCTCTCGTCTACAAGGATTTGGTGAAATCCTAACTTTAGATCAGTAGTTGAAAAATATTTGGCCTTACCGAGGTTTGACAAGATTATCGATACCTCAGGTATCGGATATTTGTCTGCCACTGTAAAGCTATTTAACTTTTTAAAGTCGAAGTCCATTCAGTGTCCATTTGAATCAACGTCGGGTCCTTTTTTCCAACCACCAATGCTCGTGTTTTGTAAGGACTAAATGAAGGACGAATTATATTATTCTCCAACAGGATTTTAATTTCCGTGTTGACAAATTCTGCTAAATTTTGAGGTAAAGGATGAGGTTTTACCAATATTGGTTCATTATTAGTGGATTTGAGTCTGAAATTGATATTGGTGTTGTAGGGTAGATAACTCTTATCTTTGGTAAAGGCACCTTGGAGCTTATCGAAAATTCGTTCCAATTTTTCAATGGTTTCCAATGCTACGGAAGGATCAATGTTATTGAATCTAGTTTTGAGTTTCCAAATTTCCTCACCATGATTAATATTTTTAATTTGCTCAGTCTTTCAACAGTCTTCTTCTTCATGGTTGTGTATTAACTTTCTATTTTGCAAATCAATTTTACCGCATATCTGATGTAACAATAACATCCCAATGATTGCGTTAATATTTTTTAAAGCATCTAACTCATTAAAGTCTGCCTTTGTGGTAAATAAATTTACTTTTTGATATGTATTAATAAAACTTCCGCCTTGGATTAAAATTATATGAAATGTCTAATTTCCTTTGATTGCCGAAAATATTAGGTTTTACATTGTTGCCAAATGCTCCCGTATCAATTAATATTTTTAAGATTTTATTTGTCCTCTTATCTATTCGAGTGATATACGGTACATGTTATTATATCTTTGTTCTAAAGAATTTATTCCTTTGTGATTGTTTTGTTGAAAGTTCCCAGAGAAATTACTATTGCACTTAAGAGTATTCGAATTGGGACTGGGTTCGTGTCTAAGGTGTATATATAACCGAGAGTGTCCACTTTGACTTACGTCCATTGGTTCAGCACCAGTGAAGAAATTCGTTGATCTGGGATTTGGAATTCTAGAACTGTATAAACGATTTCCGCCGCTCCACATTTTATTGTCCCAGACCTGTTGATTTTCGAATATTGTTCGGGACGCAAATTGTGATTGTTACTTTGACTCATATCAAACTGTTTATTTAAACCTCCGGAGCAAAAGGCTGGTTTACGCCTATCATTTAAAGATTATGGCTGCGACAAAGTAGGGCTTGTCCAGCATTAACGACTTCTGTTTCTAGATTAGAAGGATTCATTCCTGTTAGCAAATTGCTCAATGCATGTTGTAGACCGTTTACAAATACTTTAAGGGCCTCATGCCTCGCTTTCTCATTCATCTCCCTAGTAGTGGTCGTGCTTGTACCGTATGTCATAATGTTTTTGTTCGCCACTAAGGTAAGTATTACGTTTATCTTATCATAAAATTCCTTAGGGTTGAGATCGCCCTTCTTTGCCGAAGCTAGTTCCTGCATCAGAGTTCTCTTACGTGTCTTGTCAAGCCTATCAATAATTGCATCAAAGTTGAGTATGGTTGCATGGATCGCCAATACAGCTTCAGCATTTCCTACAATCTTACCGTGTACTAAACCTAACGCGGTGAATTATGCCTGCCTTGCGGTTTCATTGTTAGCGTTTATATATAAACTCCGCCAGGTTTCGGCCTGCCTGTCCCAAGCCAGGATAAAGGAGGAGGGTTGTTTGTAGGATACGTCCTGCAAACGTAAAAAACTGATAAAGCCAACCAAGAGCTTGGGGTGGCGCCCATCTTGGTAGCAGGTCATATTCGGTATATCGATATGAAACAAGCCTGCGAAGGTATAGCAATTGACCTTAAAACTTGCTAGTACGGGGACAGTCTTTACCCGTCGGATGGGGTTGACCCTATCTATCCACCGCATGGAGACCTTAATTCGGCTGGAAAATCTGGATGTGAAGTGTTGGCATGCGTGCATCAAAGTGTCAACTCTTCGGCTTTCCGAAGTGTTGCTTGTCAAGTGTTTGACTCGCACCCTCAAACTGGCACGGCAGTCACTGAGGGAAGTGTTGTTTGTTGGTTGTTTTAAACTAAGGGTTCTCATACTGAGCACGGCAGTCCCTGAGAACAGTGGCCAATACTCTGTGTCTGGATGTTGACTTTCCGAACTGCCAGAGTGAGAGTGGCAATTGCAAAGGTCCTCCAAAGTAGGTACCAGTCATGTGCAATAGTTTCCAGCTGAGTCGGCACCTGCAAACTGTTAGACGAGCCTCTAAGTGCTCATTGAGCACAGTCATGCAAAAGAAGGCACTTTTTCATAATTGCATTTGTGTCTTCTTGGTCTTCTTGCGGGGATGTTGTGGATTCTCATCTGTCGGGATCGAGTTGCCCAGATGACTGTCGTGGGCTGGCCCTTCGGGGAGTCTCGTACTGGTTGTGGTTGTGTGAATGCTACACAGGTCTAGATTGACTGGTGGGGTCGCGCAGTGGTACGACCGGGCTGGCATATCTGTCTTAATATGCAAGAGATTGGGTAGGTCTCGTCTCCACCAGTAGATGGATGGAAGTACGTCGCTACGGAAGTCTAAACTGGTACTGCTATTACGGGCAGTATGTTAATTCATAATGCTCCTAATCAGCAGGGCACTGGGTGATGCTTTGTGTTTGTGAAGCAGCTTCCATGTTCGTGTTGCCACACCGGATGCCCCGTACGTTTTATTTGTTAAAATGTAAACGGGTCCGTGTTGTGGTAGCACAAAGTTCATGGTTGTCTGTTTCATGAACTATTACCCTAGGTTTTGGATAACTCAACTTACTTAAGCCTTACGGCAGGTGTAGGTTGTAAAATGCTGAAACCGTCTGTTAGCGTTTATAAATGTGCTCATTGCCGTAATTGCTCGATTTCGCCAAGTGCCAAATTCATTCATTTTGCCATCAAAATCAAGCAAAGTTTTTACAAGTTTCATTATTCCTAAATCTGACTGTTCAACAGTAGCCGGAATTCTATCAAGAGTAGCTTGGATGCGTAGGTGCCTGAAAGGGGCTAGTTCTTGTTCGAAAGCTAATCTTAGTCTTTTACTCTCTGTAGCAATGAGACATGCTATTTCTTGTGGGGTAATAGACATATTTTCTAAATTTCTATTTCGGTCAAAGAGAAGTTGTCTTCTCATGAAATTCTTACCACAGCAAAAACACAAAAATAAAAAATCAAGAAATGATATGTGTTTTGCACTGTTTAAAAAAATGTTGGAATTTTATCTTACTTCTTTTCATGAAAGTTTGAGTGTAACTTTCGTACTGTGCTTAATTTTTTTTTTTTATGATTTTCTGATCTACCTTCAGCAAATTATATCTTATTATTATCATGTTTTAAACAAAATTTGAGTGTAATTTTGTAATTTTAGCACTTATTTAACTGTTTTAACTTTTAATTTCTTTATCGACTGTTAACAAACACCAATATCAGAATTTGAGCGCAATCTTATCACGGTTTTAGATGTTTTAAGTTTTAATTTCCTTGTCGACTTATTAGTTCAACTTAATCTTACTTAGCACGTCTACCTTTTTTCAACAGGATTTTATATATATGATTACACTGACTAATTTTTATAACTTGAATTAATAATACCACTTCTTACTTTTGCTGGGAGACTTTTGTTGATTTCTTCTACTTCAAGACTGTAGCTGGACTTCAAGCTGGATAATCTCCTTCAGTAGTTTCAGCTACTTCCTATGCATATTGCAATTTTTCTGCGATCCCGGTTAAGCCCCCAATCAACAAGTCTTTAGTTAAAAATACTTATTTTCAATTTTTACGTTCTTTATTCGTTAAGTGACTTAAATGAAATGTCTTCTTTAAATATGCACAATTGTTGATTAAGTTTACCATTCAATAATCTAAGTACATAGGAACAATCACAATATAAATACATACAAACAATAACTGTGTCAATTAATAAATATGCTCAGTTGCACCGTACTGAAGATAGCAACGCATGCCTAGCCACGCTTTTCGAAGTTTGAAGATATCTAAGCGTAAACTCACCACACTTGATTTTGAACATAAGATATATTTTAAACGAATCTAAAATTATAAGTGCGGTGGTGAGTTATTGTATTTTTTTTTCTGGATACCTTAGTTTGGTAGAGCTTTTGTTTTTATATAAAAAACACTCTTCTTATTATTACTAAAATGATAAACATTTTAAAAAGAAAACAAGTGTCATATTCTGTATTTTGTTACATTGTTTAATTATATAATAGTAATTAGTGTTCGTGATTTATTTTTTCTTAATATTAGAAGAAAAAATAAAATTTTGTATTAGAACATTAAATATTTTGTAATATACAAAACAATTCGGAACAACTTGAACTACTAAAGCTGAAAGCTGTTTTTGTTTCCAAATAAGAGCAAAAACTTGAAAGACTTAGTTGTGAGAGTTTACTTATACTTCATGATTTATACATATGCATATAAAATTGAATGAATTTTCAGTTTGATATTTTATTAATAAATGTACACAAAATAGCTGGTAGGTATCGTGTGGCTAGGCTCCAGTGGCTTGATTTTTGTGGCTGGGCTCACCTTGCTGGGCTTCACGTTACTAGGCTTCATAGCTGGTATTGTGTTGCTAGGCTTCAATGGCTTGACTTGTCTGGCTAGGCTTACACTGCTAGGCTTTTGTGGATAGGCTTACGTTGCTAGGCTTGTGTTGCTAGGCTTACGTAGCTAGGCTTACATTGCTAGGCTTTTGGGGCTAGGCTTTTTAGCTGGCATTGCGTGGCTAGGCTTCAGTGGCTTGACTTGTGCTGCAAGGTTTACCTTGCTAGGCTTTTGTGGCTAGGCTTACTTTGCTAGGCTATTTAGCTGGCATTGTGTGGCTAGGTTTCAAGGGCTTGACTTGTCTGGCTAGACTTTTACACTGCTAGGCTTTTGTGGCTAGGCTTACGTTGCTAGGCTTGTGTTGCTAGGCTTACTTTGCTAGGCATTGCGTGACTAGGCTCCAGTGGCTTGGATTGTGTTGCTAGACTTACATTGCTAGGTTTTTGTGGCTAGGCTTACGTGGCTAGGCTTTTTAGCTGGCATTGTGTGGCTAGGCTGCAGTGGCTTGATTTTTGTGGCTAGACTGACCTTGCTAGGCTTTTGTGGCTGTAGTGACTTGGCTTGTATTGCTAGGCTTACATTGTTAGGCTTTTGTGACTAGTCTTAAATTGCTAGGCTTGTGTTGCTAGGCTGATGACATTCTATATTTTGGCTGACATTGTGTGGCTAGTGGCTACTGTAACCATTCTGACGTTGCTGCATTGAAGCTGTCAGAGTAATTTCTGCACAAGAGTCAAATAAAATCTTTCTCCCACTTGAAATTTTGGTGCTGATTATGGTGATAGTTTGCACATTTTATGTGAACCCAGTATGTACATTTATCGCATGACAGCCACTCCGAGGTCATTCGTGATGTAAAGCGTTGGCAACAGTATCAACAAAAGTGTTCACTCAAAGTGTTCACAAAAGAGTTACCAAAAAAAAAATAAAAAAAAAAAACGAAATGGCCATTTCAGCCCTTGAAAGGACTTTGACCGAGCTTCTTATGATCAATTTGTTGTGTGTGATGTGAAATGTTTGTTTGTTACGCCGACTCCGAACGGCTTATGTTCTCAAGAAGGATAAGTGATATTATCTCAAATTGGCCCAAAATCAAATTAAATCAAAAAATGGCTTTCATTTTAACAGATCCTAGCTTACAAGTTTTTAAGTAAGAAAAAAATAAAATTTACTTTCCGTTTAATTAAAAATAAAGCTTTATTTTTATTAGAAGACAGTTCTGCTAAAAACTTTGTAGTTTTATATTATGATTGTGTAAATAAAAAGAATTTTGGACTTATGACCCTTTAACTGAAATTTTTCGTTTAAAATTCAAGTTGTACGTATACCTGTTTAACTGATAAAAATTGCTTGAATTTTTAAAAATACCCATTCGTCAACTGATTAACAAGCAATCAAATAACAAAATTCAAAATAAACATTATTTAATATGTTTTTTTATTAAAACTTATTTAAAAAAAATTAATTTTTTATTATTAATTTTTAGCACAGTACAAAAATTGCTCAGTACATTAACAAAATAGAATGTATTTGTTTCAAAATTTTTAGTTTTTAGTTATTAAATATTAATTAAGTTTTTGTAGAAAGACTCATAGCAGCTTTTAGGAATGTGGTTTTTATTTGCCAGGTCTCTGATGCCCTTTTGCTTTACTTCTAACAGCGGTAGACTTTCGGAATACACCCAGCATAGTTTTAAATTTTAAAGGGCGTCAGAGGTTGAATAGTAACTTAAAAATAAACTTTTTATAATATAATAAATTTCTAAGTTGTTACAAATAAAGTGTCACAACTCAAAATAAAACTCTTTATGTGTAACAAAACATATCAGTTGATCTAAGACACCTTGACACAACTCAAAATAAAACTCTTTGGTTGAAAGTGCAGAAGGAACGCAATTAACATTAAGACAGAAATAACTACATTTTTCCAGTTAAAGAATTAATTTATGAAAAAGACATTTGAACAGCAGTTAGATATGTGTATTGTGAATTGATTTATGGCTTAAAGTCGATTTTGGAAAATTTTGAGTTGTGACTGTTTTGTATATAGTGTGCGATATATCATCAAATCAAAAATGTATATATATCTGTGGCAATACGTTAAGGGGGGACATGACATTGGCAGTTTTTTGAAGGTTTTTTTTTTGATATTATAATATATATATATTTTATATATATAATATTGTATATAATATATATATAATAATAATTTTGTATTTTAGTAAATATTCTTAAGATTATATTCTTAAGAAAAAAAATTTCATGGAAAATTCCTACGGGTTCAAAAGTTACAGCCGGATTAGTGAGAGCGTATTTGTAATTTTTGCGCTACCTACGTAAGGCAGCTGGTAAAGGGTGATTTTTTAAGAGCTTGATAACTTTTTTTTTAAAAAAAACGCATAAAATTTGCAAAATCTCATCGGTTCTTTATTTGAAACGTTAGATTGGTCCATGACATTTACTTTTTGAAGATAGTTTCATTTAAATGTTGACCGCGGCTGCGTCTTAGGTGGTCGATTCGGAAAGTCCAATTTTGGGCAACTTTTTCGAGCATTTCGGCCGGAATAGCCCGAATTTCTTCGGAAATGTTGTCTTCCAAAGCTGGAATAGTTGCTGGCTTATTTCTGTAGACTTTAGACTTGACGTAGCCCCACAAAAAATAGTCTAAAGGCGTCAAATCGCATGATCTTGGTGGCCAACTTACCGGTCCATTTCTTGAGATTAATTGTTCTCCGAAGTTTTCCCACAAAATGGCCATAGAATCGCGAGCTGTGTGGCATGTAGCGCCATCTTGTTGAAACCACATGTCAACCAAGTTCAGTTCTTCCATTTTTGGCAACAAAAAGTTTGTTAGCATCGAACGATAGCGATCGCCATTCACCGTAACGTTGCGTCCAACAGCATCTTTGAAAAAATACGGTCCAATGATTCCACCAGCGTACAAACCACACCAAACAGTGCATTTTTCGGGATGCATGGCCAGTTCTTGAACGGCTTCTGGTTGCTCTTCACTCACAATCGCATTAATTGTTTGCTCACTTTCGGGCTATTCCGGCCGAAATGCTCGAAAAAGTTGCCCAAAATTGGACTTTCCGAATGGACCACCTAAGACGCAGCCGCGGTCAACATTTAAATGAAATTATCTTCAAAAAGTAAATGTCATGGACCAATCTAACGTTTCAAATAAAGAACCGATGAGATTTTGCAAATTTTATGCGTTTTTTTTAAAAAAAAAGTTATCAAGCTCTTAAAAAATCACCCTTTATATACTTGTTTTACTTGCTAACTGACTTTTGGTGGTTGTTATTTCGTACCTACTTGAAGGGTGGGTTTTTTTGTTTGTGTTTTTGAATTTCCTTATATTTCTTTATATTTATAACTCATATAGTGGAATTTTTATTTTATATGCTCAGTTATTTGGTATCTTTTGCAGCGTGAAGTCGTGGTTTTTTTGTGAAAAATATTGAAAAATTGAAAAACGAATTGACAGTTTATTATGGATTGGCTATTAGAAACAACGCCAATTCCTTGGAAAATATGCGTAATGCCATTTGGGCAACATTTTATCACAAGATATCCACAGATGAAAATCCTCAGCATATGTTTGCCCTAAAGGTAGTGACAGTTGGTGTTATTGGCAGAAGGATCAACTGTTCTCCATAAACCATCACTTCATGAAATAGTGCAAAAGGCAATCAAACTAGTTTACACGGCGTTGAGTAACGATGAATTGCTAAACAAGTGCTTGGGTGGATTCATGCAAAACTCCAATGAAAGTTTGAACGCAAAAATTTGGCTCATTGCACCTAAGTGTATGCCAGGCAGCAACATAATTGTTAATATTGCAAGCTGCATGGCAGTGTCTACTTACAATGACGGCGCTTATAGTTATTTGCAAATGTTTCCACTACTTGGTATCACCATAGGAGCTACAGCATTGAATTTTTCCAAAGGAAATGATGGAAATCGTTTGAAATGCACCAGAGTGAAGGCATATGAAGCTTCAAAAGAAGCCCGAGTTGCTAAACGATTGCAAAAAACTATAAGAAACAGCACAACACAAGATAACGAAGGCATTCAGTACGAAGCAGGCATGGCATATTGAAGGTAACCTTTTTTTTCTTTGATCACAAACTTTGAACGCGTTTATCTCGAAACCATGTTTTTCGTACTGGTTGCGACACTAGCGGGTTAATTTTTTGACAAAATTTTTTTTTTTTGTATTTTTTAAACTTGATTCGCTATCGTATGACACGAGCTATTTTTTTAAAATTTTTTTTTCGATTTTTTATGAATTTTTAAAGTCAATATTTTTCGAAAAAACACACTTTCAAATTTGGAACATCACCAAAAATTGAAAAAAAAATTAAAAAAAAGCTCGCGTTATACGATAACCAATTTGGTTAAGATTTAAAAATGTAATTTTTTTCCAGATCGGACAATTTTTGCAACTCCCAGCGCTGCAACCACGAGGCCCCGTCTTTTTCTCTGCCGCCTGTTTGGAGCTCTAAAAAACCATGTTGGAATGGAAAATATATTGTTTTGAATTTTGTTCTTGTAATTTGTTCAATTCTCTACAATAATAAAAAAAAATTTTGGAAAAATGTTTGTTTTTGACTGAGTTATGAATTTTTAAAAAAAGGTATGTTTTCTCTGCCTAATTAATTATCATATCTGCCTAATTAATATCAGTCTAATTAATTATCATTTCTTTTCATATGCTTATCTGCCGCTTCGAAAGGAAGTGGCAACTTTTCTAATGCCCTAACACTCGTTTTTCTTATAAAAATCTAATATTATTTTAAAAATGCCAATAACTCAAAACTACTCTATTCGACTTAAGCTTCATTAACATATTGCCAAAGATATAAGATTCCAGATATCAATTTCACCGATATGTTTGAAGTTATTCATGCTGAACTTTTAAAGACCTTTTATAAAAGTAATTTTCAAGCTTTGCTTGAAAAACCCTTGCAAAAGCATTGAAAATTCTATTTTTTTGTATAATTTTCTTATATAAAGCTTTATTCAATGATACATTTTAGGAAGTATCCAGGAAGAATTTTACTCAAGCATTTTACCTTATATAAAGCTTTATTTAAGGAAACATTTTTAGGAAGTATTCAAGAATATTTTTAATTTAGCTTAGAGTTTTTTAGATGGACAAAATTTTGAATTTTGATAGCAATAACATTGGAAATTTCTAAATTGAATAAAAAACACTCTAGCATAAAAAATAATTTTCATCGCATGTTCATTAAAGTAATATAAAAGGAAAATATAAAAGAAATTGTCAGAGCCCGAAGTCAACCACAGAAACCCCGTCTTAAACTCTGTTTCCTTAAAGCGCAGGGCTACCGAATCAATTTATGATAAGGAAATTAAGTGCTTATATGAAAAAAAATTTCATTTGATGCTTTTTTAAAGGTTTATTCAAGGAAATTAAAACAACAAAATTTTGTTGTATAAAAAACACTTATTTTTTTGCATAAAATAAAAAACACTATAAAAAAAAGAATTTTCAGCGCACGTTTTTTATTAAAGTAATAAAAAGGAAAATATAAAAGAAATTGTCAGCCCGAACTCAACCAACAGAACCCCCGTCTAAAACTCTGTTTCCTTAAAACGCAGTGTTAACGAATCAATTTATGATAAGGAAATTAAGTGCTTATTTAAAAAAATTTCATTTGATGCTTTTATAAAAATTTATTCAAGGAAATTCAAACAAAATACTGATTAAGTTTTAACGTGAATGAAGCAAATTACTGAATAGACGATTGAATAGTGTAAGCAGCTGTCGATACAAAGATTCCGGGGATGACTTTGGAAAATGTAATTAAACCTTGAAAAATACAAACTTAACAAGTTTCAACAAAAAATATAATTGTTACAAAAAAAAGTTCACAGTAAATTGATTTATACATATAAGAACCAGGGACCGGAAATAATTAAATAATTCAAATGAAAAAGGCATTACGAAAAAGTTGCCAGTGCACTTTTCCAAACACACTATAATAATCCTAATGGCTGCGCCTTACTAATATTTAATTCCTTTAAATTGTCAACTGTGACCATAAAAGTTAAAATTATATGTTATAATGTGCCTCTCAGTCAAAAATATCAGGCAATTTGTTTTTATTTAAAGGCCGCTTGACCGACTAAAAACTATGGATACCATTTTTTTTGCACATTTTGAGCTATAAAATAGCTGAGGCAAAAATAATGGCATCAATATTTTTTTTAATCGGCCAAGCGGCCTTGAAAAAAACAAATTGTCTGATATTTTTGACCGAAAAAATAAGAGGCACAAAATAACTGTTATTTTTGACCGATAAAATAAGAGCCAAAAGAAACCGTTATTTTTAAAAAATCTGACTTTTTTGATAAAAACCATAGCCGGTACGTTCCTTGTAAGAACATTTCTTTAACTTTTTCAGCGTTGAGGATATAACGATTTTCTATACAACTATAATACTTCTATTTGTTTTAATAATTAATTAAAACAAAAATCCTGCCTTAACTTTTTGCAGCGGTTGTATTTTAAATTTCAAAAGATTTGTATTAAAATAATTGGCAATATTAAAAAAAAAGATAAAAAAAAGTTCATGTCAGTGAGATTCGAACTCGCATTTTCTAGCTTACGTCACGACCATCGTAAACACTAAGCTAAAGACACAACATAAATAAATTGTCTAAATGACAAAGTTTAAGTAAAACTCAAAATTTTCACCACACTATTTGGTGTGTTAAAAAACGTTCTGAGCTATAAAGAAGTTTGTAAGAAAGAATATCTTAGCAAACAATTTCTTTAAAAAAAAACAAAATAAAGCTTTGGAAATTGTTTAATGAAATATTTAAGCGTGGGTAGAGTTACAATCATTTACATTTAAAATGTTTGTCTTAAATTTATGATTTCCTTAAAAAAGACGTACAGCTTAGACGACAAAAATTAATGTTCGAAATATACTGTGGTGAGTTTAAAAGCGTGGCTAAGTTCGAAAAAAAGCGTGGATATCTTCGCACTATTGGTGAAGATAGCCACGCTTTTTCTAGCCACGTTTTCGAATTCGAATATGCGTGCGTGGCTATCTTCAGCCCGGTCTCAGTTGCATATTCCCTGTAGGAAAATCAACTAATTTAAAAGTAGTTGATAAAGTAGTATTTTGTCAACCACAACTAGTTGAAATTCTGACTTTTTTCCATAGAACGAACTAACTTATTTTGTATGGTGATGTACGCTAAATAAGTCAATTGACTTTCGTCTGCATATATTTTCAACTACTTGTTAAATTAGTTACATTTAAATTATTTTTTTAATTGCTTTTAAATAACCAATTGAAAACTATTACTGTTGGCCTAAAGTTAAAAATATTTGATGAAATAACATGGTTACATATATATAAACTTGTAATCTAATAAAAATTTGCAATTAAAACATGTCAACATCAGAGTAGTTGCCGCCTTAATATAATTAAAAGTAGTTCATATACTGGTTTATTTTAAACTAGTTTTTTAACTAGTTGTTTTTAAAAACAAGTTAGTTTGTTCCTATAGGGTTCCTACATAACAACAAAGTGTTGAAATTCTTACAACACAAGTATAAAAGAACAACAACTGTGGCAATTAAATGCCAACAATAAATATATGAATATGCCTAGTTGCAAATTTCTACATACTTAACAACTATATGTAAAAAAGTTTACAAAATGCTTAGGTTCAATAACCGTGCCAATTAAAATGCTAAAATACTAAAATAAAATACTAATCGACTCGTGTTAACGTGCGCATAAGCTTCTTAACTTCATGGAACACAGTATTGGATAGTTTTTTACCAATGAAACTTTTGCCGAAAGTCATCGTTTGCTGGTGAATGTTTATGGCGACGATGCTCTATCTAGATTCTAGAACATAGTGTTTTGAGTGGCTTAAATGCTTCGAAAGTAGCATTTTCGACATCAAGGACAAAGAGCGGTCTGTTCAAGTGAACAAATTTGAAGGCGAAGAATTAGACCCTCATCAGTGAAGACTCGTGTCAAGCACAAGATTTGTCCCAAAAGCACTAGGCGTAACACAGGCAACTATTTCCAGGGGTTTGATAGCATTATAGTCCTGGAGCTAGCAATCCTAAAAGTGCAGATACACGGATTTAAAAATTGTTTGTATTAAAGGATAGTAAATAGCAATAGGTATAAAATAAGCCCGTTACGACGAGGTCTATCTAGGCACCAGTATTTTAAACAAACATTAAAAATTTGCATTTATCGCGGAAATTAATTTTAACCAGCGCATTTTATTGTAAATATGAATGGCTTTTAGAAAGAAGTGGTATAACTGCTTCTATTGTGACGAAAAAGGTAAAATTTCTTATCAAGTAATAACTTTTTTTTTTAATTTGTCTATCCTTTTGTCTTTTCTTTAAATATTTTGGTATGACAGTTTGAAACTTGACGAAAACATCTGTCATACCAGTTTCAAATATAGCTCTGACCCTCCGAGATTATAAAAATTGAGTGTGTTGAACATATTTATCGTGGAGTAATTGTTCTTTTTTTTAAAATAGGTTTGTCGAATGATACGACAGCTTCTATTGTGACGAAAAAGTCTGTCATACCTATTTTAAAAACATGTTAATGATAAAATTTTAGTCTTGTCACGCAATTACTTGTTTTATGAAGCGAAGATTTTAACGCCTCGTTCTGTGATTTGCTTGAACGAAATCTCAAAAACGACAATTTATTTTTTCGACAATGTTTTTCTTAGAATTTGATGTTTCTTTGTTCCTTGCGTCTATTATGACAAGAAAATGTAATTTCAATATATTAAAAATATTTCTCCGAACCTCCGCGGTGGATTGAACTCACAACGTTGCGATTAGCAGTCAATACACTATCCACTGATCCAAAAGCCCCTGTTAAGAACACTCGTGGATTTAATATCAATTATGTATCACTAAAACTATGTTGCAGCATATCACAATAATCTCTTAATAGATAGAGGATTGTGTATTGGCTATTCTACGCATAAATACATTGCACATAAAATGTTCCACTTGCTACTACTTGCTACAAGACGTCACCAGCATCGCTGTTTAATAAAGTACAACCGAACTATTTTGCAGCAGATTGAAAAATCTAAATATTAAAAGGGATTACGTTTTGACTTTTCTACATATCCAGCATTTGACTATCTAGTCATGGTATCAAATTTGCATAAAAACAATTAACAATAACATTTTTTTAACTTTCATCACTTTTGTGTGAATGTTTTCAAATTACTTTTATTGAAAAAGATTGCTAAGCCGAAAAAAATATTTTGAATAACTGTTCGTTGAACTACTAACGTTTTTCTACAAGCATATTTTGAAGTTAATGTTGATTTTTGATGGTGATATTGGAGGGTTTTCATTAAGTTTTCATATTATTCACCTTTCATCGCCGGCAGTTAGCTTCTTGTTGGGCCGAGTTATGACTTTATTTGAAATGCGATTAATTGTTTTACGACTTTTTATAATATACTGAATGGTGCTGCGACTTATGATAAGTATTTCTAAAATTTCTGCGAAACTTTTTCCTATTTTATGATGACAAATCACCAATTTACGTTCTTCAATAGGTGTTTGCTTAATGTTTTAAGTTGTCGCAAGAAAATTTCGAAAAAGTCCTTTACATAAAATTTTGCATAGAAACAATTTTTTATTTAGGAATAATTAATAAAATCGTCAGCCTACATTTGCTGTACGATTTTAAGTGACACTCACTGTAGCTATTTCTAATAGCGGAAAAAAGGTTGGCTGCAAGTTTTGTAGATAACGAAAATTTTGGGAGCAGAGGACAAACAAATTCTTAGTACACCTTTTAATTAGATAACAACCAATTTTTCTGCATGCTTACATATTACCGTTACCGAAATATACACTTTTGTTTTCGGTATTATAAATCTAAGTACAAATTGGTTCGTTTGTATGCGTACGCATACACGCAAAAAAAGGCTATTAACTGAAGTAAATAGTGAAATGATTTTTTGTTTTTAATCAAATATATTTTATTTATTAATTTATTTTAAAAAAATATATGCTAAATAAAAAATTATTTTGGAAAAAACTTGCAAAAAAAAAAAAATTAAAAACATCAAAAATAAGCACGTGTCTTGCGTGTGTATATTGGCACACTAGCGAGTAACTACCCTATAAGAACAAACTAACTGTTTTTAAAAACAACTAATTAAAAAACTTATTTAAAATAAACTAGTATATGAACTACTTTGAATTATATTAAGGCGGCAACTACTCTGATTTTGACATGTTTTAATTGCAAATTTTTATTAGATTACAAGTTTATATATATTTAACCATGTTATTTCATCAATTATTTTGTACTTTAGGCCATCAGTAATAGTTTTCAGTTGGTTATTTTAAAGTAATTAAAAAATAATTTAAATATAACTAATTTAACAAGTAGTTGAAAATATATGCAGGCGAAAGTCAATTGACTTATTTAGCGGACATCACCATACAAAATATGTTAGTTCGTTCTATGGAAAAAAGTCAGAATTTCAACTAGTTGTGGTTGACAAAAAACTGCTTTATCAACTACTTTTAAATTAGTTGATTTTCCTACAGGGTAATTTCACGATCGCAAACACAACAAGAAACAAATGTTGCCTTCCTTTACTACGGAAATTCTAAAAGAATAATAAGTTTTGAGCAGAGTGTTTTTGACGTAGAACTACGTCTTATAGCGCGGTTTGTGTGGGGGTATTTTCAATTTCAAATTTTTTCAAGGTCATGCAACGTATTTTGGGGGACACTTTAAGGCCTTATACAGCCCTTAATATTCATCGTACAAAAAAAATATTTATGCCAAAATATCAGTTATTTTGTGCATAAAAGGAATAGCTAACTTTGGATTTTGTCTTTTCTCTAATAAAGCCACAAAATATAGCTTTAAAAGACTTCACATTTTTATATGAGAAAAAATGCATTGATAATTCAGTTGCTGCTGACGTTGCTATGCTTGTTGCTTTAGTTCGTGCCGAAATCTCGAACGCAACATCGTGTTGTTTCTTGAATAGAATCGTTTTATGAATTTCTCAGAGCTTTACAAGCAATGCATACGTATATAAATGCTTGCGCCGATAAGGAGCTTTCAGTCTGCTGGCAGACTCCAATCAGTTAGGGCGGCGTCGCACAGTGTAACGAGCCCATATAGCGAGTGGCAAAAAATAGAAGTAGTTGCCCTAGAATCATGAAGTTTTGTAAAGATGAGTTTTATGATAATAGAATTATTTAAAAAAAAATGTTGGCATATTGAATCAATGGCACGCCTACCTCCCATATAACCAAAATGGGTAATCTGGAAAAGATCCTCAAAAAATAGGATAAAGGGGGGGGGGGGGGGTATAAATAAAATTTGGTACACATAGTTCTTTTGAATCTGTAAACAGCTGATGTGAAAATGAACCAAATCGGCAGATCAATACGCCCACCTCCCATGTAACCGAAATTGGTAATCCGGTATATTTACTCAAAAAATTATTCCGGATCATTAGAAATTGCTACACATACTTTGTAGCTATAAATTGCTGGTGTGAAAATTAACCAAATCGGTTAACTAATACCCCCACCTCCAATATAACCGAAATAGGTAATCTGATATATTTCCTCAAAAAAGGATCCCAGATCATTAAAATTTCCTACACATAGTGTTTTTGTAGCTATAAATAACTGGTGTGAAACGAATCGAATCGGTTAACTAATACGCCCACCTCCAATATAACTGAAATCGGTAAAGTGATATATTTCTCCAAAAAGGATCCCAGGGCAATGCAATTTTGTGCACCTAGTTTTTTAATAGCAGCAACTAGTTGGTGTGAAAACTAACCAAATCGGTCAACTTATACGACCACTTCTCATATTACTGAAATCGGTAATCTGATTTTGGAAGTTGCCCAGCCAATTTTTTTTTAAAGCTTAATATTGTAAGAGTGCATGAATAGCCCTTAACTGGTGCTGGTAAATTAACCCAGAGCAATAACTCCAAGTGCACATTTATCCAAAATGCAAATTTTTGTATAAATATTTATTAATTATTACCAAAAGTACGAATTATTTATAAATTTGTTTGTTTTAAATTACATATTAGGAGAATTAAGACTCAAAGTATCTTTTTATTATTAAATACAACAATTTTAGGTTTATAAATAAATCTATTCGCTATCGCTTTCAGATTCATTATTCAACGTTGAGTCGCTTGCAATTAAATTAGCAAAATCTATTTCTAAATTACTGTCTTCACAATCTTCTTCCGTTTGAATATTCAAAAGATAAGGGGCAATATCCTGGTCTATGCTTTGTTTCTTGCTTAAAATTTTTCTGTGGGATGAGATAATGGGCTCTGAAGAGAGCAATAAATTAACTAAGAGGTCCCTATTTGAAATTTCTCTAGAAATTTTTCAAGTATTATGCAAGCGACATTTCCGAAATTCCTTGTGCCTTGCCTCTTATGCTTCTTCAAAAAGCATTCTAATTGAAATATTATAATCAATTATTTGTAGCCCATGCACTAAGACCTTATGGACGGAAACAGGCTGAAAGCATGAATAGTTTTCCATATAAATTCTAAAAGTATCTTGCAATAGTGATCCATAACTGTCTGTATTAATTGGTTGACCAGTGGCAAGTATTCGCAAAATCAAAGAGAACTTTCATATTAAATTTTCGTTGATGCCTGTTATAATTGTAGATTTTTCGATATTATTAAAAAACCGTCTTGCAGTATTGCCATCGTTAGATGTCCCATATCCCGTTTTTACGGCATTTACTACTAAACCCATTTCTTTTTTAAATTCCTTGCAAATTCTTTTCTTGTTGTCGTTGAATATTTTACGATTTCTTTCACCACACACTCTTCAACATTTCAAGGGAAATCTATAAGAAATATGTAAAACGCATTCGCAAAAATTTAATCCATGCGTGTAAAGTAGATAAACATATCTCAAAAACTCGTCGTTAATAGGTCTTTCAGTTGCATGAAAAGAATTCATTAAAGTTGGAACTGAGCCGCATAGATAGCAACTGCTAGAAGAAGAGTTGTAGGAGAGTACATTTGCAACTGCACCGTCATCATTGTTAAATGCATTTAAAGTTTACATTGACTTCAAAATTCTTTAATTGAACGGTGTACTCTCAAAGTTTTTCTATTTGGCTTGCCATATCTTTTTCTATTTGACGTATTAGGTCAGGATTTTCCTTCATAAAAACAAGGTATGACGAGGTATGTTGATTAACCCAAATATGGTGATGACTTTCTAAAATAGACATTTTTAATGGGACCAATGCAACTACGAACAGAAACTCGTCGGTATAATTTTCATTAGAAAATTTTTGTTTATAAATGATGTGACCTGAACTGCCATCAAATCCCCATTTACATTCTAAAAGTATTTTTATATTCGAATCTATGTCGCATAGTTGCAATAAGCTATGCGCAGTCCTATTAAGCAATGCTTACAAAGGCACTTCGGCAGATAATTCTGAGAGTGATATTGGGCGAGGAATAAAGTCTTCCATAACGTTTTTCAGCGCATAGTTACTTGGAAAACAATTCGGTTGAATTGCATTTACTACAGATCATAAGACGTTGTACTTTCGCTCGAATAATTTTAAATCATAATACACGCCAAGCGCTTCAAAAACCGAAAGGCAACTGTTGTCCGCACTCCCCTCCTGTTTTTAAACTATATCTGCAGCACGCTTGATGACATCTGGTGGAGTGGTAGTAATACAATTTTTAATTTTACGACGTTTACTTCTATCAGCTGATTCATCATAGCTGAGGTCGAGCTCTCTACTCGTACTTGGTTTCTAAATATTGTTATTTTAACACGTATTACAAACAAACATTCTACAAGACTTACATACTTCAGAATCAGACACATATGTGGCAATGGCTCTGCTAGTACTTTCTTTCTGTAGGTTAATGTAATGAACTCACGCATATTTCCTTTAAACTTACAATATCAACACATGAACTAAGCCAATTGTGGTATTTTTTTCAAAAAATTATCGAGACCTGCTGCAGTCTATCCAATTCTTGTGAAACCTTGCTGATAAAAAATGTAACTCCTTTTCAAGTAAATCGCTATCCAATGGAATGGTAACCTTAACTTTAACACAACTGAGCATATCCGATAATAATTGCTTATGGCTTATGTTCTTTGATACCAGCCAAACCACAAAAAGTTCACGTATTTCTACAGTTGGTTCCACTAAGGAATTTTTAAACATTATTATTTAGGAATTGAATATTGCTTAACCTTTTTTCATACTTCTCTGAATAATCTAAAATAAGGAATAGTCCAAAACGAGTTCAATAAAAAAACTTTAATATTTGTTTTCTCTTTTAAAACACTGCCAAATGGTCTCCAAATAAAATCAAAAATGTTTATTTCACAAATAGAAAATATTTTACTTCAAATGTATTAGAATTGTTAACAATAAGTTCATCTAAAAATCAGAACTAAGTATTTTTAACAAAGTAGCAAAACAAAGGTAAAAATTCACATAAAAATCAGAAGTAAGTATTTTTAACAAAGAAGCAAAAGAAAGGTAAAAAGTGATGCACATAATTGATGACGAAAACTGGTTAACTTAGTTTTAGTTAAAGGAGAGCAGTTATACAAATTGTTATTGTTATTGTTACCGGTCGTGTGCAAAAATGCAATTTTTTATGCAAGCATCTTTCTCTGACTTCTTAGTTAGAAGTTACGTAGTTAGACAAACAAAACAAAACAAAGAATAGTGATTAAAACAGAGATCAAGACGACAATTAAAGCTAGTGTAAGTATACGGAGCAAATTGTTTTCGCACGATTTATGATCAAGCTGTTCATAAAATAAAAAAAATAATGTGTTTTTTAAACATTTATAAGTTTTGATCATCTATTATGCGCTATGGTCCCAATTTTTGCTATAATTCTTTGAAAAACACTGATCATATGTTATAATCATTTTATAAAATTCAACAAGTGTTTGATCAACCCAATTGATAACATACTTATTATAAGCTTCTTTAACTCACACAATTAGTGGCGGCCGTAGCTGAATGCGTTAATGTGCGAATTTATAAATCGCGAGGTCCGAGTTTCGAATACTTCACCGGGCAGAAAATTTTATTTTATTTTTATTTGTTTAATTGGGCATGATTTATGAGCAGAAATGCATATTTTATGATCAGTTGCTCATACTCGATAAATATGCGCAATTAGCGAATAAGTTATGTGCAAAGAGAATAATATCTGAACCGAGTTATCTCCGTGTATGTAAATCTTTCTGTGTTTTCTGT
The DNA here is from genome assembly GCA_914767935.1 of Coremacera marginata. Classification (NCBI taxonomy): domain Eukaryota; kingdom Metazoa; phylum Arthropoda; class Insecta; order Diptera; family Sciomyzidae; genus Coremacera; species Coremacera marginata. The sequence goes on along the minus strand of OU612047.1, from coordinate 80,545,585 downwards.
ATTTTTTAAAATACATAATTTTTGTATTTTATTCAATTTATTAAGGTTAATAATTTTTTAAGTTATGGCTGTTACTTTTTTGGCAGAACCATACAAAAATGTATCCAAAAGGTACTACTACAAAAATGCACCTGTTTTAAAGATTTGCAGTTATTTTTAACTTTATTTTTCAAAAATGTTTTTAATACTTGCAAAAATATAATATAAAAAAAAATTAAAGATATAATAGTTCGTTTTTTTTTTTTAAAATCACTTTCGAATTTAGAGAAAATTGTCACTTTTTGGCTAAAAAAATTAGTTATATAGATCCCGTTACTACCTGTAAACGGCTTCCACTAGTTCCGTATTTTATTTACGTATATAATTTATATATATTTTCTTAATCAGTTATTGGAAAAACTGACTTAAATAACGGCTGTTGTTTCTTTAACACAGCAGGACCTAAGGAAAAGTTCAAAAGTTATCATTACAAAAATACAATTTTTGTTCAGATTTGCACTTATTTTGAGCTAATTTTCTTTACATAGCATTACTTATAAAAATACTTATAAAAATATCATATTAAAAAATTACACACATAATATGTCATGTTTTTTTTTAAATCACTTCCGAAGTTGGTGAAATTTTAATTATTTTATTAGTCAGAGACCACTATATAAAAGTACTGGTATCATGATCACGGTACATAAAAAACAAAAAAAAAAATACTTTTTCAGACGGAAGCAATTCCATATATTTGTCTCATATACAATTTATATGTAGTTATATATGCAATTAATTAAGAAAATTCATAATAATTCTTAACAATGGAATTTCTACTTCTCTCATTATTATAAGTTAATTTTGGAAACCCTAAGTTGAATGAAGTCGTGTGTCTACAAAAATACAAATTTTGAAGAAATATTTTGGATAAGACTTAATTCAAGTATTCTCTCTCGACGTACATACTTTTTTTTTCTAAATATGGAAAAAAATTTTTTGAATTATGGTCGCACTCGTTACACTGTCCCTTTGTCCGCCTAATGTCTGAGAAAATAAGACGTTGCAATATGAAGAAGCGATGCATATGTTATTATATTAGTTTATATTTGGTATTAAAAAAAAGCAGCGCTACTACATATAAACCATTATATAAATCAAGTATCGTAACTGCTTGTGTTTTTGTCTATATCAATATATATATAATATTGTAAAAAAAAGATGTGTACTTGAAATATTTTTTTGAAATTTTTTTTTTTGCGATGGACGTTTTGAATGACGTTGAGTCCAAAAATCGCATTTTTAAAATTTTTGTCTGTCTGTCTGTTAAAGCATCACTTGACATCTAGGTTCCTTATATACCTAGTCATCATATAGGCTACTTTTTATCCAGTAAAAAAGGTTGGATCCGGGAGGGGGCGCTGCGATTGGGTTCCTGGCATTCTTTTTTTTTAGCTTATGTCCGAAACCGTTCATCCGATTTGCATGAAAATTTGTATGTGGAGGTTTTCGGATACGGTGATTTTTTATGACTTATCTACTCTGTTCTGTCTTGAACACCAGAGGGCACTGTAGTACAGATATTTTGATAAACCTACAAAAACTTTTTAGCCGCTTATCCGATTTGCATAAAAATTGGTATATAAGGGTTTTCTGATACGGTGAGTGTTTTGTACTTATAATTTTTCTACTATCTGGAACACCAGAGGGCGCTGTACTACAAATATTTTAAAAAAGTCGAAAAACTGCTAAGCCGTTTATCCGATCTGCATTAAAATTGGTATAGAGGTTTTCGGGTACTGTGAGTTTAAATGACTTATCTATTCTGTTCTATTTTGAACACCAGAGTACAAATATTTTAAAAAACTTCCAAAAAGTCCTAAGCATGAAAGTTGGTATATAGAGGTCACCGGAAACGGTGAGTTTTTATGACTTATATACTCTGTTCTCTCTTCAACACCAGAGGGCGCTGTAGTAGAAATATTTTAAAAAACGTCGAAAACGTCTAAGGCCGTTCATCTTATTTGCATGTTTTCGGATACGGTAGGTTTTTATGACTTATCTACTCTGTTCTATCTTGACCACCAGAGGTCGCTGTGGTACATATATTTTAAGAAAGTCGAAAAAGTATATATAATTTTTATTTATTAAACACAACATTCAAATTTATTTATTTTTAACAAACAGAAATGAACAGGATTATAAAATTCATCACTAAATATACCAAACAAAAAATTCTACGTCAACACTTACGATACTATCGAAACTGTGTCTTTTTTTAACGACTGTAAACAATTAAAACTCTTTAGTTAATTTTAAGTTTAAATTTGATAATAAGAAAAAGTTTTTTCATTAGAAGTAAATAATTAAGAACATTAAAAAAGCAACATTAAACAATTCATTGTCTAGGGTAAAAATAACACGTAAGTGTAATTATTTGAAGTTATTCATATTTAAAATCTCCATTTACTCTTACTAACAAAATGTATTCCAAATTGGACGGAAAAAGCCTGCTTCGTTGATCCGAAAATAAATATTTAAACGATGAGAATAATCGCTGTCTGTAATTCAGAATACACTCAGTTCTGTTTTTACACGGTAGATGCGTTCCCAAAGATTTCGTGCAAAAAAAAATTGTGTAAAAATATGCATTGCACTTATGGAAAAGTAGAAGATTGGTTCCAAATTTAACAAATATGTACAAATAATACAATAAACCATTTTTAAACTCATATTGGAGCGTTATAGCTAATATTTGCGTATATTTTTATTTCATAAACTTATAAAAGAATGCAAAAAAAACAATTTCATAAACTTAAAATAGAATGCAAAAAAAAAAAAAATTTTAGAAACTTAGAAAAGAATGCAAAAAAACAATATAGTACACATACAATACAATAGGGACGACTGTTGACATGCATGTTTACACGCAGCAACACGGGAGTATAATAAAAATTGAAAATTTTATAGCGGAGAAAACTATTAGTACTAAAATTGTTATTTTCAGAATTTGGGTCAATCGTGTTAAATCAAAATAAAGCGTGTAAAAACAAAATAAAGATTATTTTAAGTCGTGTTAAATCAAATTCGTGTAAAAAGTCGGGTAAAAACAGAACCGAGTGTACTTAGTTTTTTTAAACTTCAACAAAAAATATTTTTCGACTTTTGTCCGCAGCCGCGATTCAAAAGCATAACATAATTTTCTACTTCAAAAACAAAACATTGCATTTTGCTTTTCTCTCCATCTCTGCTTGCTTCGGTTTGTGCATGACAGAATTATAAGGTAGGGTCGACTCGGAGAGGAATGGAGTAGAAAGCAGAATAAAGCTAGATTGGTGTCAAAATCAGGTGTTCATCGCGAATTTCTTTATACTCACCTTTCGCAGTTGTTTTTAGGTTAAAACTGTCACAGGTTTTTGTTGCAATTTTAAGACTTCTTTCACATTTTATAGTTTTTATTACACTTTTTTTATAATATTTTCACTCAAATTAGCACAAATTTAACACCCGCGACCGCACTGTTTGCAACTTGGAAACATAAAATATTTTCTTCATTTGCAATTTCTACGAAATTCGTCGTTTTGACATATATGTTGCTTCTCATTATCCACTCTTCGTTGACAAGTGAGAGCACTCAGCAAAACGGCCCTACCTTATCATTGTATCATGGGTTTGTGTTACTGTTTGGATAGGAGAGCGAAAACAAAAATACTTGTTGTGGTCTTAAGAAGAAACAAAAAGAACAATAAAATACTTTTCTTTAGAGTTTGTTTACGATCCCTGCTTGAGACTTTTAAGCTTTTTTTTCTTTATCGGCTACACTTACCAGAGTAACTGTTTTAACTCACTTGTACCACATTTATTAATTTTTAATTAATTAATTTTTAATTTCATTAAGTTTTCGACAAAAATGACTTTGTTATGTTTATTTTTTTTTATCAAATAAATTTAAAACTTAAATGCATTGTACTTATATAAAGCGTTTCTTTTATTGCTTTTTTTTAAATATTCGCTCTTTATTCTATATGCTTTTGACGTCACATATCCAGATGTTCCAAGTAGAGATAACAATATTACCGATATATATGTTTGTTGCGCAAGTTTTCAAAGTAGTATTCTTGATGCTTGGTAATTTCACTCTCGCAAACATGGTCCGTCTTTATGTAAAAGAGAAATATTCCATGCATAATCACTGCTTAGAGAGCGGAAACGATACAAGTTGATATAAGGCGACAGTTCCGGGTTGAGGCGTATTTTTAAAGGCGACTTTGCAGATATTTATGAAAACTTGTTTTTTATTATTTTAATCAAGTATTCAAGAATACAAAAAATTAACGACGAATTTAAAAGGCCACGGCGATCACAAGAGTTAGGCCTTTAAATTAACCACAAACTTTTTTTTTGTCAGATTACCCAGAATGGATTTATTTGTCCCACCGGATAGTTTTTTTTTTTTGATCAGCCGTTAAAAGTCGCCTTTAATAGCACGCCTCAACCCGGAACAGTCACCATAAGTAACAATAACATCACATAACTAGTGTGCATGGATGGTTCTTTGCAGAGCTTTATTTCGAACAAACTATGCTATTAATTCTCCATTATATATAGCTTTATCGAATTTTAATGTTTTAGCAACTAAGTGAAATGCGGATTTTGTAATGCCTAAATTGTCAATGAAACATTTATTAAATAGCCATTTTTAGTTATGCTTTATAATGTTGCCTTATTTAAGTTAAACTAAGTACAGTAGTTTTCCGATCTAACGATCACAATGATTGTCAGGCCAATTCGTTAAATCGATTTTTTCGCTAAGCCGAGTACTTAAATTAAATGGAAGTCGCATTTTTAAAAATCATTTTATTGAAATAAAAATTTGAAGTGATTAGAACGTGCTTCAAATGTTTTTCGTATGAAAATCAGATATATTTTTTGGAATTATTAAAGCTACTCCGAGTGAGAAATATGTTTTCGATTTTTTACAATTTTTTTCTTTGTGCCGAACTGCTATACATTTTGAATTTTGGCTTATTTATTTTTTTGCAGAAAATAGCAAAGAATTATGCTTAAACCATCCATGCTAATGTTTTTTTAAAATTTTGGATTATTGCTTAGATATTGTTTAAGAAAATATTTCCACACGATTTTATTTAAAGCTTTTCAAAATTTGTATTTTTTTCTAATTTTTTTAATACAAGAACAAGAAGGAGTTTACCCGTGGTCCTAGGTACAAGAAATTTTATTTACATTCATTTCAACATCATACGAAAAAAAATAAGACACCCTAATATGTAAGTACATGTTCTGTTTTTCCCATGACACAATCAAAAGGTAGGCTCAGAAAATATCTTTCTAAAGATACCCCAAACGTGAAAATCGAGCTGGCCTTGATATTTACTAAAATTTTTCGAATGTTAGAGAATTTCTATTTTTCCTCCATTTTAACAAAATTTTAATAGAGAGAGAAGATTTAATTTTGAAAGTTTAAGCAAAACCGGAGATGGTCAACCGGTAATTAAAGATTTATTGATGCGATAAATATGAAATGGTTATACAGTGCTTGCCGAACAGTATGCTAGCGAACATTTTTGTTTCTGTGCTTGCATAGCCAACACGGATCTAGAGAGTATTAGACAATAAGTCAGAAATGCAGATGTGGCATAATTGAAGACGAACGAATACTCAAAATTTACAATTTTCTTTTTGTGAAATATGTATATTGAGACCTTCTCAGCTCAAATCAGAAAGATTACACGCCGCTCTTTATTCGCTTAGAAGTTATAGGGCTCGAAAATTGGGAAAATGTACATCAAAAATTTGTGATTTTTTTCAACTTTCCTATAAAACCTAGCATAATTGATATCAAAAGAAAGGTTATGCTGTTACCTATTCAACGAGCTATCAATCATTAAAGCCCATGCCTTACTTTTAAAGGTATAGCTTTTTACATATTATGTACACTTGGTTGTTCACCCTTTTACAAAATAACCTTAACATTAACGATTTTAATGATTGATAGCTCGTTGAATAGGTAACAGCATAATCTTTCTTTTGGTACCCATAATGCTAAGTTTTTCAGGAAAATTAAAAAAATCACAAGTTTACAACGTCCACTTTCCCAACTTTCGAGCCATGTAACTTCTAAGCCACTTGAGACCTTACCACTAAAGTCTTCTAAGCCACTTTTCACCATTAGCTTTTTTAGATTCAAATACACATTTAAAAAAAAAAAAAAAAGACAATTTTTCAACTCATCTTCAATTGTTCCGCAGATGTTTGCTTGAATATTGCAGATATTGCTTGAATAAAAAAAATATTGAATGTTGAAATTTCAGAATTCTTAGTTTTTCAAAGACTTCATATTTCCTATTGACTGCACGAATCGGGAAAAAATTTGCAATTATTAACAATATTTATCTCAACTAGTGGACAAAGCTAGCAGAGATTAATTTTTATTGTATAAAATTCTATAGGTGGATTCTTTGCAGTTTGTGGTAGAATTCTTCTCATACATCTCATTGATTAATATTTGCCTTCCGAGGCACTTCAACCAATTCGTCACTAACACTATTCATCAAAAAATGTCGATGCGTTGTGTATTTATCACAAAACTTACGTATTAGTTCCGTCATCGGAATTTGTAAAGAAATAGAAATGAATTTATTTTAAATATTTACATATATACATACACATGGTCCTTATACGTGTGTCCATGATACAATAATAAGGTAGGGTAAGGAGATTCACTACACCGACCTCGAATGTCAAAATACGTTTTAGCATTGCCACTTTTCTGTATTATTGATTAATGTGGGACAAATAATAAGAAAGGAAATTATTTGTAGGATAAATAGGATAAATTGAGACATATGTATTAACAATGAAATAAAGCGCTATTTTGTGATTTTAAAGCTTTGTAAATTATTTTTTCAGTAAATTATTGCATATTAGTTTTAGTTTAGTTTTTGTGTTCTTTATTTCTTATTTAAAATTTATATTCTAATGTCCACTATAAATGTAATACATAATTTTTTATTGCCGTCTGACGGAGAAACTGTTGAACATAAATCAAAAATAAGAGTTTTAAAATCGACACATTGCTTTTATTTCATCTTTTTACTCTCTTCTTCGTATTTAATCGTATGAAAGATGATGAAGAGATGACGTTGTATGAAACATGTCAGAACTTCTTTTTGGCATTACTAAAAATTTTTAAATGAACTATAAATATATATTTACTTAATTTATTCACAAATTGCAAGAACTGAAGTGCACTGCTGTATCAGAACGATTTTATACCGAATGGCCTATAGGCAAATGGCGAGTGAAAAAACCCCAAAAAAACTTCAAAACTTTTCTAATAATACAATAATGTTCATTTCCGACTGCCAGTGGCTGCATTTTAGACTCCCACGTTTCATCCGGCAGCTATAACTTTGAAGTAGTCAAGGAGTTCGTATACCTTGGCACCGCCATTAATAACAACAACGAAATCAGCCTGGAGATAAAACGAAGAACAATAATTGCTAATAGGTGCTACTACGGGCTCAGTAAGCAACTAAGTTCCAGAGCCCTCTCTCTATCGACAAAACTAACACTCTACAAGACTCTCCTTCTACCAGTGCTGCTTTATGGTGCTGAGGCATGGGTAGTTTCGCAAAATGACGCAGCCGCTCTGGGGGTGTTCGAGAGAAAAGTTCTTCGCAAAATCATCGGCCCTGTTCGAGTTGGCGATGACTATCGCATCCGAATGAATCACGAGCTGTATGAGCTCTACGAAGACATTGACGTAGCTCGGCGTATAACTGTGCAGCGACTACGCTGACTGGGTCATGTCCATCGTATGGACGACGAAGCTCCAGCAAAAAAGGTGCTCGAGGCGAGGGTCGCTGGTCAACGACGACGAGGGAGACCATGCCTCCGATGGATGGACCAGGCTGAGGAAGCCCTAACCGCACTTGGTGTATCCGATTGGAGAAGGCGCGCGCAAAGCAGAGGCGCCTGGCGAGAGCTGATGAGGTCGGTCGAAATCCGGACACGGGTTACGGCCACCTAAGTAAGTAAGTAAGTAAGTGGCTACATTTAACAACTTCACTTTCGAAGCGAACGTCGAAGCGAAGTATCAATATTAAAGTATATAGAGCATTAAAAAAAAAAAAATAAAAAAATTGTTTGAAAAAAGGAAACAATGCGATATTTTCTGAAAATTATCGCTTCGAATGTGTTACACATTCCAATTTTTAACGAAGTTAATCGAAGTTGACGAAGTTATAACATATCGCCACAGCTAAGACATTCATCAAAAATGCAAAGAACAATCACGAATTTTTAGTGGATATTTTATAAGATACGGCAGCACAGTATTTTATAATTTTATATCTCCTTAACCTTCCTTATTATTGTATCATGCGTGTGTCGTTCAATCGCTATTAACACGTTGAGTGCCATGTGTATCGCCGGCGGTACACACTTTATTTTACTACAGTGCCTTGTGTACCGCCGGCTGTCACACTATATAACGGTACAATTAACATACATACACAAAAATCCCTTTTCACAAAATAATTTGTTATCAGTAAAGAATAATATTCTCGTCTTTTTAAAAATTGGCACTTTAAAAGTACATTTTGAATTTGTATGGTGGCACCCCAGTAATACATTTTGAACTTGTATGGTGGCACTCAAAGTGTTAATTAAAGTAACCCTCAAAGTAGGCAATATGTTATTCACATTTGCTTGGCCTTGTACGTAAAGCATTGCATTATAAGGCAATGCCTAATAGTATGCTTTGAACATAGAATTGATCTCTGCAGTCTTGGTGGAAACAATCAAGAACAAAGTTTTCCAGTTGGAACTTTCTTCTTTCCATCTTCGCTTAATATTATGATGGTTCATACTTATAAGAGCGAGCATTAAGCGAATAAGATCTTCGGATTGTTCTTCCTTAATTGTGTCGCTGTAAACGGAGTGATTACTTAAAAGAAAACGTTATAGTGATTATTCAAATCACGACACAAAACGGAAGTTTTATTTTAAAGATTTAACAATTAAAATAATTTAATTAGCAGATAATATCTATCACAAGTCACTATTTTCACTTTTACAATGAAATAATTTATTGGCTCGAGCTGCTCAGTGGCGGTTTTAAAACTCACTGAGTATAGTTAAAGTGTCCATCAATCCGCTCATTTAACCATACATTTAGTTTTAGTCAATTTTTACAAACAATAAAAAAGATGTTAAATATTTTGTAGAAATAAATTACATTTCTGCACGTTTTGAACAAATATGTAAAAAAATATATGTATTTGGGCCTACACACGGTAGAAGTAAGAGCTATACACAAACATGGAATGGATTGCTAATTTGTTTTATTAGCATTGGATTTCGGCCAAGCCTAATAACCTGAAAATTTTCCCAAAAACTAAATAAGGATTAAATTTAAATTTTTTTAAGTACCAAGATAATAAAATTATTGTTCTGTGTTAAATTGTATACTGTAAAATATTTAGTTTCTAATATGTAAATAGATAATATTTTAAATGTTAACTTTATTGGCAAAATAAAATAAATAAAATAAAAAATAATAGGAACTAAGAGTTAATAACTATAGCTAATCAGCAAGTCTATTCAACGTGAGTAGCTCAGAGGATAAAATATCTGTCCCAAGATCTAAAAGACTCGGGTTTGAATCGCAGTAAAAATAGAAATAATTTTAAAAATTACAATTTTGTTGCTGGAATAAACACCAACAACAAGTATTTCGCTGTATTATTGAATACGCGGCTAAAGAAGTTTTTCTTAAAAAATATTTCACCTAAGTAAGGACACCCCTACCAATTACATGCATAAGACTTATATAAGTATATAATTGTAATTTTCATTGAATCGGTCAAAAGTTTGAAAAAATCTGAAATATTTTATAAAATACTTTATGCAACACAAAACAATTCTGCAAAAAGTGTACACACATATGTATATGTGTTGCTAAATAAACTTAAGTTAAAAAAACCGGTTTTTGTTAAGTGTTAATTAAACTGCAGAATAATATGTGAATGTATTGTATATATGTATTCTTCTGAGAACCAAAAACGACAAAAACGGATGCGGATCCGTTTTAAGCCCGTTGCGAGTCCATCGTTTTCCTATGTTTCGATGGACCCGTTTCGAACCCGTTAACCCGTAGCGCGGCGTTTATTTATGTTAGTTCGAATTTTTTTTTTAATCGACCTTCGAAGTTTGCAGTCAAATGCCGATTTTCAGCATATTGTTTATATGGTTTTTTAGCTTTAACTCCTCGACTAATTGATATTTTTTCAATCTGTAAAAACCAAATTATTGCTAGAGACCTGTGCAACAATTAAAATTTTTTAAAAAATTGATTTAGAAAATTTTTGTGGTGCCTATGAAGCAAAATGTTGGAAAAATTATTTTTTTTTTCATGCTTTTTGAAAATATTTTCCACAAGACTAAGCCTTTTTTGCTTTCTGTTTGATCTATAATATGCTTCTCAGTTTCTTCAATAAATTTCATTTGAAAAGAAAACAAGCAAATTCTAAATTTAAGACTTCCCGGAACTCAGAATCAAGACTTCGTTTTCTAAAAGCATATTAGGAAATAGTTTGAGCAAATTGGCAAGAATTTTTGAATGTTAGTATCTCTATTGGACTTATCGAATTTGATAATTGCTCTAACTTAACTTTTATCCCAACACCCAAATATAGCTGTTCCAAGTACCCAAATCATATTTGAATCTGAACTTAAATCTCAAATTTAAAATAATGAAGAATTTGTTTTGGTGAGCTTACCAAAAAACGTAATTTTTCGCAAAAAATTAAAAGAAAAACGTCACGTCATAATTGAAACCAAAAAAGTCGAAATGAGGATAAATCGTCAATAATAGCAACCCTGCTCTCGAGCTCAAAAATGGCTTGAAGTATGCTAGAAGAAATGTTTTCCAGCTTTATAAGAACACGCATCAAGAAGAAAAAGCATCAACATTAACAAGCAAATGTCAATTTGTCATTCGTTGTTTGCTAATGTTGAGAGATAAAAAATTAATTTATTAATTATAAAATATTAATACATTCAACTAATTAAATAAACATAAATAAATAGCAATAAAAATTATTATAAATATTTGTAACAAGTTAAAATTTGTGCTGTTTATGTTTGAAAGGCAACCTTTTTTTTCGTTGAAACTAGCTAGAAGTCTTTTCCGCACTTTTAACACTGTTTGAATTTTACTCTCAAATTGAATTTTACTCTCTCAGATTGAACTATACTCGACAACGGCTGCATTTTATCTGAAAGAGCTCCAAGTAGCGAAGTAGCATAAAATATTTTCGCTCGCTAAAATTGTAACCGCTCAGGGAACATGTCGTGTGAGCGCTTTATGCTACATACTATTCAGTCCAAAAGTCGTGCAACAGCTACTTTCAAATTTTCCGCTGAATGCAGCCAATGTGTATTAAACGCAGCTAATAATGAGCTCACTCCTTTTTGGTATTTTTTTTGACAAGTTATGGTATGCTAAGGAACAGTGACTTCTACCTGGGTTCTTGTATCATGGTACGAACTTCATACTGTTAAGTTGCGGCTGCTCTATTCTTCGTTGCCTAATAGTTTGTTCACACTAAGGCCGAAAAGCCGCTTTTCGAACAATAATGGCTTTCCAGCTGAAAAGCTACATGATATTAAGTTTTTCGCCATAGAAGAACTGTCAAATGAAAAGCTGATATTTGTTTGCTTTTCAGCGAAAAAGTCTGAAAAGTTAGAAAACAACCCTGGTTCGGAAGTCCGTTCGTTGAAGTAAAGTCAAAATCTATTACAAAAGTCCAAGTTGTCACTGTTATTTGACATTTCGTCTATCTGTTTTCATTTGTTGTGATTTATAGACAAACAATTTCTAATTTCTAATTTCCAATTAGAAAACATCTTGAAAATGAAAAAAAAAAAAATACAAGGAGCGCGTGAAGTGGAGTGACATTCATGAGGCGATATTTGTTTGGCGATACATTTCACAAAAATGTGAATGCATAATTTTGAGCACCCCTGCTCTACACCAAAATTCGCGTGTAGAATTATATGCCCAAAAATTATAGTTCGTACAGCATACTAAGCTTTATCAAGAAATAAAAAAAAAAATGTTTTTATCCTTATGGTACAGCCATTTGGTAGTTTTACCTGGAAAATTTTTCGGGAGTTTTGAAAATAGCTGTGCTCTTTCGATGTGCTCTTTCCGAATTTCAATTTTGCCACCTCCATTGGCTCGCGCCGCCATATTGGCAAAATGGCAGCTAAAAACAGTTTTTTTCTAATATCTGCTTTCCAACTCATTTCACGAGAAAAACATATAATAACCCAATAAAACTAGAGAAATTCCATACAATTCATGTTATAACCTTTTTTTTTCATAAAATCATTAGTTTTGGAGTACCGCAAAGTGCATTTGAAATAAAAAATTTTCGTATTAAAAATATATCGATAAATCCAACGTATAATTTGGTAAGTCGATTTGCCAACTTTATAATGGACAGTGCTTATCAAAATATGCGCATTGGACTCCATGTGGTGACAATTTTTAGGACCTATAGCTAAAATGTTGAGGGAGTGACAACTATTTGAATACTTACAACTTCAGTATATGTGGGTAAGTCCTCCATGCAAAAACTTAAGTTACAAATATATTGCACAAACTCTTTTTTTTTTTGTGTCTGTTGGTAACTTCGTTTACCAATTTATGCTTGGGACAAACAAAGAAAGTTTGTGTTGGTAACTTCATATACAAAGTTATTAGCATATTTTATTGAAAAAAAAAACGATGGTTGTAAGTCAGATATACCAAATTTATGCATATTTATTTTGCTTAATTCAAGTTGACAACTTTTTTCATGGAAATATAAAAATTGCTGCAAACAACAATTAGGTAACTTAAGTTACAACTTGCATTAATTTTTTTTTTTTGTCCAAATTATAAGTTTAATGGTTAAATATCTCCTTGCATATGCTTATAAAAACTACAGCGATTTAAAAGCCGGTAGACATTAATTTCATCTACAATAAACAAACCCTGTTCTCAATTTTGGCTTTTGGTTTTATTTTTATAACGAAAACAACACTAAAATGGTCATAACCAAAAATTACTATTTTCGAGTTACCAATTTATACGTTGGACGTATCGATATATATATTGTATTAGACTGCGTTAGATTTGTATTTAAAATGCATAAATAATTGGGATCCTGCGTGCCCCCGGAATTCTAAGCGATGGTTGCAAATGAAACAATTTGAGCTATTAAAAGTTTAAAAATTGTCCAAACCGGCCCGGTTCTGCTCGAAAAACCGATTTATTTTGGGATTTTTTGTATGATATTTTTAAAATAAGAAATTATGCATTTGAGATTTGCGGAAAAATAACACAAACCATCTATTTCGATGTTATATTTGGTGAAGAATCTGATTCTGTACTTGGAATTATCAAATAATTTAGTCCGGTGCCACCAAACTCACTGCAAAATTGAGATTTTTCGATTATTTTCATACCAAGTTTTTCATGCTTACCCATTAGGTCGATCCTGATGATTTTCAAAAACTTTTTATTTTAGTTACTGTGTACACAAAATGGCCTTTCATATTGCATAAAAAGTTTTTGAAAATTTATCAGGGTCGACCAAATGGGTAAGCATGAAAAAAAAATAGTATGAAAATAATCGAAAAATTTCATTTTTGCAGTGAGTTTGGTGGCACCGAACTAAATTATTCGGATTAAATTATTTGATTTGAAAATATTTGTTAGCGAAAAGTTAAAATGAAATTTTCGAATGAAAAAATGTTTTTTCATTAATCATAGAGCTCTTCTTTGCGCTGAGTGGATTACTCCCTGCTACCTTTTACTTTGTGTCATTGAAGGCACCCCAACGCGTACTGCGTAAGGGGTATATTAACTTTGTTATTCCGTTTGTAACGCCAATAAGGAGGCGTGGTGGTTATAGAAAAGTTTATATTTTTTTGATTAGCATCACTTCCTGAGTCGATTTCCGAGTGACCGTCTGTCTGTCCGTCTGTCTATCCGTCTATCCGTCTGTGATCACGATTACAGTCGTAATTTTAAAGTTATCGCAATGAAATTCAAAATATAAGCTTCTTTTTAAAAAATGGAGAACAAGTTCGAGAATGAGCGAAATTGGATGAAAGCCACGCCTACCTCCTATAGAAAGTGACTTAATTTTGACAGTAAAATCTCTTAAAAATCCACAAAAACTAATGAAATGCCTTTAAATTTTGCACAAAGGCTTTGATATATAATATAAAATATCTTTATGCAGTTTGGCAAAATCGGATGAAAACCACGCCTACTTCCCATACAAAGTGGCTTTATTCTAAACTTAAATCTCTTAAAAATCCAAAAAACGAAAGAATATCTTGAAATTTTGTACATTAGTTTTGATATATAACATGAAATATCTCTATGATATTTGGCAAAATCGGATGAAAGCCACGCCTACCTCCCATGCATAATTACGTCATCAAAATATAAAAACTTTCGTTAATGATTAAAACTGAATGTTATCGGGTCTGTATGTATCCAGATTGCGCCCACATCGTTTATCCAACCAATACATATATTCTTCGGTATAATATGGAGTCTTTACATTAGAAAAGTGGGTGTGGCATTTTACTTTTGGTAGAACTTCTGTTACACCGTGTGTCTGATTTCAACCAAATTTTGTACACATAATCCTTGGTAATTTGAGCAGTCTTAAGTTTATAAAATTGGGCGGAAATAGACAAGGGGCTTGGCATTTTATTTTTAAACTTGCTCTATCTACACCGTTTGTCCGATTTCAACCAAATTTCTTACTCTTATAAGAAGCTTTAAGCCTACAAAAGTGGGTAGGATTGGACAAGGGGCGTGTCAACTTAATTCTAATCAAACCAGGCCCTTAGCCAGGATTTACCTTAGGGGGGTTTTTGATAAAAAAATATATAAGTAGTTACCAGTAAAAAACTAAACGCAAGGATATGGAAATTTTTCTTTTCCTCTTAAGACTATTCGTGAATACGCCCGTTTTTAAATGACCATTTTATTGAATTTTTTATCAAATTAATTTTTAGTACTAAGTTTTCGATTTTTGCGTATGGTTTTTTTGAAAAATAGTCCAAATTGAGAAGTTATAATTGCCTATTAAAAAGTATAATTCCGAAAATTAGCACAAAAAGCAAAAATTTCTATGACAAAATTTTACTAATGCTACAATATTAGTTTGAAAGATAAAAATGGGTAAGACTTCTTGCAGTTTATTAAAATCAAAATTAAAATTAGCTATGAAAAATTAAAACTTTTTTCAATAAGCTCACCTGTTAAAACTTGATTCACAACTTTTACGGGACATTTTACATAAACGGGAGATGAAATAAATTTTTGTCTTTAGATTTCGTTTTTTTATACTATCTTATGCTTTTATTGATTCTCAGTTTGTGTACAAGTGTTTGGACCTGAGTGAACCCTAGTTTGAGTTTACATTAAAGGCCAAAATAATACTGCTTTCGAAAAGGATTAAGACAATTGAAATTATAATTAAAGGAAAATATTTTAAAATTTTTAGAAATTGAACTGTGACATCAATCGTGGATTTCAATTTAAGCCATTTGCAAATCAAAAAACTAAAAATAATTTTTTGAACTTCCAGCTCGTTTTTTAAATTTTTAACATAATAAAAAAATTTTAACAAATACCGAAGTTTAAAAAACTTCTAAAATTTTTTAAGTAATTTAATAAATTTAAGTAATTTTCTCATTTACTAAATGAGAATTTGGTAACACGATTTAAAAATTATCAAATCACCTTAGAATTGGACGTATAAAATGTTTTAAAAAAATTTTTTATTGAGAATTTTTTCGAGAAATAGAATATTTAGATTGATTTGATCTGTGATTTTTCGAAACCTGTAATTTGGAAAAGACTTCGAGCAGGGCTAAATTGTTGTGCCAAGTTTGAGATTTTAGTTGTCCTATATACCAAGAAAACAACAAAATAGAATAGACAAACTTTTTAGTCAACCGCTTACGTGGAATACCCCATAATGTGTTCAATTTCGTGGTTCATTTTCTTGCATTATATAGCTTTTGAAAATTAAAAAAAAATCCATTCGAACAAATACTTTCTCAAGATTTTATGTCCATAAAGCTTAGATATTGCATAAAAAGTGCATAAAAAACCTTATTTTTTATAATTTATGAAATTATATCGATCTAGGTAGGTATAATTTCAAATATACATTTGTCCTGATCTTTTGAGCATCAAATCCACAATTGAAACTGTTCTTTAATATACAAGCTCTTTGCAGCTGAATTCCAATACTCGTATAATGATTATGCCTTTAAAAGCAAAGTTATGGCCCTATTATGATTTACAACCAAACTGAGTTGGGTTGTCTTGAACACAACTAAACTTGGCACACAACTGGAATATTATTTGGTATTATGACTTACAACCATTTCAAGTTGAGTTGTGTGGAATACTTTCCAAATTGTAATAGAATTTAATGAAATTTTTGACAGCTGAATGTAGGCAAACACAGCTGTTTCGCATTTGTATAATTTTCATTTATTGCAAATTGTGAAGAAAATAATAAAGTTAATAATAGTCTATTTGTTTATTAAATAGTTCTTGTAGCTAGTTTTTTCTAAGGTTTTGAGTGTTTTTAAAATTTCAGTATGGTTTTTTGTCTGTGTTAAAATTGCATTGAGACGTTGCTTCTCAATATTCTTGTTGTCGTTTGTTCGCCTGCGCCTATTATTGGTAGAGATCGCTAGGGTGCGGAGGAGATTGGCTACGGTGTGGAGATCGGGTAGAAGTGTAGGTAATCGGCCAGGTTGTAGAGGAGATCGACTAGGAGTTTGGGCACATTCGTTAGGCAGTTGGGAGTTTAACTGGCCGGAATCATTTTCCGTTTCATTTGAGCAAGAGACAATCTCTTGGTTAACAAACAAATTTTTATTATTGTTTACCAACTTTCTTTTTAAGTTGTCCATATAATGTATCCACACCTAGTAGAAAAAACAATTTTTTTAAAAATATACTTTCATTTAGTGAATTTTATAAACAAACCCTTTGCCATTCCTGCTACGAGCATGTTGGAGGTCCGATGTTATTGAGCTCAACCGTAAACTGCTCCAAGAGCTCATTGGTCAGCTGCTTGCTCGATCCAAAATGACCTTTTCCCCTAGCCACATCTGGGTGCTTCTCTAACAAAGAAACCATTCTTTCGAACTGCTTCTTGATCGTTATTTTCCCAAATTGTGCTAAAATTAATTAAAATCGTTTAATTTTAATAATTAATGCAACTAACAATATATCTGCCATCGTTTCTTTTAAACACAACCAGAAGACAACCTTAAAAATGCAGTTGTAGAATTTTGACATTTAACACAGCCGCAGCCAAGTTCGGTTGTTTTTCATAATGCCAAAAATTATACATACACAACTGGAAGGACAACTTTGTAGTTGGAAGTTTAGTTGGGTTGTAAGCCATAATACTGATTTTGGTTTTACAACTCAACTCTCAGCAAAGTTGTAAATCACAATAGTGGCATTAATCTTTCATTTAGCCAGGAAAATGTTTCATTAATTAAGCGAAGTCGTATCCTTCATCGGACACAGAAAATTTATTCAATTGAATTACAATAATTTTTCGGTTCGGCCGTCACCTCTCTGCAGACAATGGCAAACCTCAGAGAGTAAAAACTGCCATGAAAAGCTTCTTGACAACATAAAGCCGTTCGGAGTCAGCGTAAAACATGTAGGTCTAGTTCTCGATCATTTGTGTGCAAACATTTCACATGG